>BSBM01001387.1:692771-1385543 GCA_027924585.1 Larix kaempferi
CACAAGTCACCCTACCTCATGGGAATTGGTTCTTCCTCATTCCCATTCCATTGTTGAAGATCCCAGCATCAGTTTTCATCCATTACACATGCCCAGCAGTGAGGAAAACCAGAAATTGCAACTTTGCAAGAATCCACGTTTTGAAGTGCCATAAACACCTAGAATTTGGTATTGACAGTGAAATCCAATGGGGGACCAATAGATATGAACCTTGGGGCAAAATTGAGAGTATTAGATACCCTAAAATCCATTGGAAAACCCAATTTTTATAGCCCGGGAATCCAGTGACGGGATTGAGTTATTTGATGACAGAGTTGTGAGAAATCCAAGTGTGAATGACTGAACAGAGGTTGGGTTTGCTTGATAAACCCAGTGAACGTTGGAATCTCAAGGAATTAGCAGCTAGACCTTTCTATGCCCACCCTGAATAGCACTGGAGGGAAGGGACGCCTGAGGGACTGTGCAGTAGAGAAGGGGACCTTCCTTCTGTTGGGTGAGGTAGGTATTGTGGGTGCCATGACTGTTGAGTTCATTTGAGATGCTTATATCTCTGTGGTTGAGCTCATTGGCTTAGCATCCTCCTCATTTTCTTATTGCATGCTTGATAAACCTAACTGTGTGCTGGCTTAGCATGATTGTTTGAGTGAAACCATGGCTGTGAGTGAGCCTGTTTAGTTTCTCCTTCGTGTATACACAACCCATCTCGGGGGTGATCTCTCAGCTGAAAGAATATAGGATGGACAGAGATCTATGGTTGGGTGGAACATTTCTCTCACATAGCCAGTTGTTTGGACAACCTCATCTCAAAGATAAGTGCTCTCTGTGGTTTAAATTATATGCATTCTGTGCATAGTATCTGAGTGGGATTGATTCTATGCATGTTGAATCATCCTCTGCTTGTGATAGATATGTTGATGCATTACCGTATGTGTGTGGGAAAATATGTTTAAATTCCGCTGTGTAATTTTAGTATGCATTTTATTAAATGGTAAAATTCAGTCTCATGGCTTTGGGGAAGAATCAGACACCCCCATGTTACATTCATGTTCCCTCTGTGGTTTGGAATGATGGGAGGGGACGTGACATGTAAGTAGATAGTTAGTTAGATAAGGGTCATGTGGACCATTTTTTAAACACTTAGTATTGTATAAATAGAAGTATGATTGTGATCCTAAGGGCATCCATAATTGATGATGAATGAAGTGATATATCTTTCAGGTTTTGATCTAGTAGTTGATCCATTTTGTATCTGTGATATGATGTATTGACTATTTCTACGAGGGTCATTCCACAGGTTTTAATGAATGCATGGAGATGTTTGATTATGGTTTTATTTCTATCTTTATTCCTATTGAATGATGCGAATGATTGATGAGATGTTTAATGCTCTGTGGGTTTAGCAATTGATGTTTATGCTAAAGGGTAATCAGATCATGCGAATGTCTATTATATGTTAACCCTGCGATTAATGAATATGCGAAAAGTGAAATGTTAGCATAGTGCGAATGACATAATCTCTAGTTTCTGTGAGTGCAATGTGTGTTTGATGCATGTCCTCAACTCCACTGCGGAAACGTGGTTCCTGCATCCCCCTTGTGCATCTCGGGTGAGACTTCATTTGCTCTACGAGTGTTGGTGGAAGGGTTAACACCTTTTTAGGTCGGTGCGTAAGGGAGTTTGGTTGATGGTTTGTTGAAGACAGTGCGCAGTGAACCCTTGTTGATAGTCGTTGTGTGGTAGCACTTCTAATTAAAAAAGAGAGAGAGAGAGAGAACACAGACCAAAACAGGCATCTGTCGACACGCAAGCATTGGTCGACAGCAACAGCACTAGTCGACATAAGAACTGCAGTATCACGGACTTGGTGCGAACAAAAGAGAACAGGTATTCTAACTAGAATCCCATGCCATTATGATAGGTGATAAGGACTTGGACTTCGAGGTTTAGAAGGCCAACCAGGTTATGGTAAATTTCAACTTACTCCCAATGTTAAAATTACATCGACCCCAAACCGCAGCAAGCGAAGAGATCCATGACCGCGAGGCTGTGATGCACAACAAGATGGTCGAATACAAGAAGCAACTACATGCCAGAGTTATGGAGGCACGACGTCTCCAAGACGAGCAAGCCACAACACTGGGCGAGAAAGAGAAGTCTATAAAGGAATGAGACAAATTAGAAAGAGCGCTTGCGAAGGAATGCGAAACGGCAGCGCTAGATCCGAAGGTAGACCTAGAAGCACAAGTTTTTATGTTAGGGGTGGCTCTCATTGAGCTAAGGAAGGAAAATGCAGAGCTCCAGGCTAGAGCGAGACCTAGCACACCTCCGGAACATATTTAGAGTCGACAAATGACAATCGAGTAAGCAGTAACAAAGATCCAGGAGATGGAACAGGCGGCATAGACAATCACTGTTGTATCTCAATATTACACATTGATCCCCAGTGGAGTTGCCAGTTTTTGTTACAAGAATTTCTTCCTACGGGTAAGAAGAATCTCTCTTAGGATAAAGCAAGAAATTTTAACTCTATACAAAGACGAAAATGAAACAAATGTGATCTTGTTCCCTAGATTAAACAAGTATTTTAGAATCTTTGTATTGAAGAGAATGAGAGAAACTAACTCACCTTCATTCTTAATGTTTTGTCCCGCTCGTCGTTCCGATCCCGAAGTCCTCGCGATGAACCTGTTGAGATCAAACAGTACAAAAGCACATACAATTCTCCAATATCTCTAAATCACAAGTTAGAACCTAAATCCATGTAGATACAAACCATGAAATTGAAATACAATCAACACGCATAATTTGGGAAACAAGGCAAGTTAACTTTTATTACAACTTGAAGAGTCTTACAAAGGTTGCTTGATGCCCAAGCCAACTCCAGCTCCAAGTGCTTCCTCTAGCTATCTCTGCAAAAGGCTTCTGATCATAGGTTTGAGTAGGCCGATACGCCTGGGCACACCCATAGTATGTCGCTGGAGATGGAGAGAAACATCATCTATCCTCATAGCAGGAACTTCAAAGGTCAAACCCGTCAGATTCTGCTCTATATCGCGGACACCTCCTGCTTCTTCTTCATCCTCCTCTTCCTCCTCAGCAGCGGCTTGATGTTGGACCTCACCTCGGCGCATTGGTGAGTATCCTGCAAGTTTCCTTGGTCCACGCTCTGCGACATGCACATGTACATACATTAGATCTTTTTACACATTTAAAAAATCACAAAAAAAAATCATATATATTTAAAAGGTTAAAAACACATTGGTGAAGGTCTCATACCTTAGTTGTCCCAATCCTCGTCATCTAGTAGTGCCAAGTCAATGTCCTCTTAGAAATCCACCCCCTCATAGGGGTAGTCCTCGATCATAATGATCTGATCCTCGAGCCATGAGAAAAATTCCTCACCGAAGGCTAATACTTGTGGTCCCCCGAGCCGCCCTGCGTAGTCACTCCATCGACCCATCCGAGGCTTAGTCGCAGGGAAGATAGGCATGGATATCTGCGGACGCAATAATGGCACACTCTCCAAAAATAAGGTGACTAAGATACTCCCATACCCAACTTGGTGAGTATCTCCGTTTCTGCACTTGGTTATTTGTTCCCTGAGGTTGGATAACAACCCCTCACACTAGTTGAACACAGTTGGCGCCATACCCTCTACGAAGAGATTCATTTGCGCTCAAGATGCCTGATGAGGGATCACACTACCTGCTACTCGTGTTATGGTGAAAAATACAGTTCTTAGTGGGAGCTCTATCACATCCTTGATGGCCACTTTCCCACTTTTCTTCGAAGAACCCTGTCGGCAATAACGTGCAACCAAGTCATTGGTACTCTCCTCTGAGGCCCTGTGCCCTGTCAAAGTCATTCGTGCCCCTCTCTTAGAGAGGCCAGTGAGAAAGTAGATATCCTCGAGTCCAATCTCGAGAATATGCACTCCAACTCAGAAAACCTAAATATCGCTCTCCCACAATTGTATTAAGTGAGTGAGAAGTTTGCCCTATTTTTGAATACCTTTGGTCTTGAAAAACTTCAACAACCCACATGCCCGCAGTGCATTTAGTGTCATCTGATCATTTATAGCCACTTGATCATCAACTTCATGTTCCCTTTCCTTCCAATCAACCATTTTTCCTCAAATAAGATGCAAATCCCTGCAAAAAGACAAGTAAATCATCTAGGAGCAAGTTGGAAGACTGATCTCATCCCAAACATGAGGAAACATTAATTTTTTTTTCCTTTTTCCGTGATTATCGCGCCTGGGTATCACCTGGCTGCACGGAAAAGAGGAATTACCGTGCTCCCGTATGGAGCTATAGGGCGGTAATCTCAGGATTACCACGTTTCCCGACAGAGGGGGGCCACGATAATTACAGGGGCGAAAATGGCACCCCAGGGCTTCCTCAAAAAATTATCAAACTGATGGGAAATAAAAAAAAATAAGGGCATGAATTGAAACAGGAGATTAAGAGCTCTTACCTGGTGCAGACGGTTGTCAAAATGGTGCCTCGGATCTCTAGATATGGTCACTTGAAGTTTTTCCCTTCAATAGGTGAAATCCTTCTATGAGCAAAAATAACAAAGTAAAAATGGTAACTTTCTATTTTTAACTCTTGATTATATAAGTTACATGACTACATTTTTGCTCATTATTTTATTTAAATATCTTTTTAGGTCAATTTTTTCACATTACTAATATCGTTTTCCAAGGTTTCATAAACCATTTTTGACAGGTTCTCTCTACTTTGTTCACACTGGCGGTGTATTAATGTTTTGACCTTCATTTGAGCTGACTTTACCTTTTTCACGCTCTGGATAAAAACCTGAAAAAGATTCCAAGCACCTTTTCACACCTGTCTCGTGCTTGTTAAAATCAAGTAAACGGTTTCGAGCTTAGTTGACTTTACTCATGCTCGTAAAACGATGAGGAAAATATCATTTTGGTATCATTTTATTCTTTTTTCGGACATAAATGATTAAAAATTACGAGAAATACCATCAGAGTTCTTTTTAAGCTCTTTTTAGACTCCCTCGTTATGAAAAGATTGCCAAGTTCACTTGTCTCTTTCACACTTGTAAAAGTATTCGAAAGGACGTCTATTCAGTGATAGGTTACCCCTTTTTCGGCCCGTCTAGACTATTTACGAGAAAGGAATACCTCAGTCAATCTCTGACTGGGAGAGTTCTCTCAGGAATTGTTTTACGCTTTTTCAGGACTGAGGGACTAAATTTACGAAAAAGTACATTTTGGAGCCTTCTTTAAATTTTTCAGGCTCTCTAAATGTGAAAAACTACCGAGTTTTCCTTCCTTGGACTTGTTAAAATTCAACATCAAAGGACCCACTTTGGGACGAACCCCTCCTTTCTCAAGTTCGTAAAACATGTGAGGTCGGACTCATCTATGAGATGAGCTATACCGAGCATCTGTTATCCTCTTCAAGCTCGTAAAACAACAAAGAGGTATTAGTCCATCATGTCGGGGGAAAAGGGGAAATGCATCAAGTTTTTCTTGTTGGTAGCTTGTCAGTTGTCACCTTTGAACATAGCATGCGTCTGTCTCTTGTCTACTTTTGGGTATTTATCTTTTCCTATTGAGTTATAGCCATCATCTCGAGTCATCTCTTTGGCCACGAGCTTACTCGTCATATGTCTGTCCTCTACCATCGCTAATCCCTGCTGCCAAGTTCTGCTTCATGCCATTATATGTACAAAGGGTTGGCATTGCTCTGAGTCATCCACTATGTCAAGTCTTCCACTGTGTCAGTACATGTCCTTCTGTTCCATTGTTACATACTATCTCTCGTTCTGATTTCGTGTCAATGATGTGGGAATCATTATGGCCCACCTTCGACGAGTCTATTCCTCTCGACGCCAACTTACTATCCAGGAATTAGACTTAGGAGTCAACCATTAGTATCTTGGTACCTGCATGCCTTAATGGCAGGTTTCCTCATATTCGACAGTAGGTTTTCATCATTGACCTCTGATCGAATAATCTCATGAGTGCTCGACATCAACTCATCTATTCGCATTTCGTTGAGATGTCCTACAGATACCTTGGGGATCATCGTCATCATTGGTGATTTCCCTCGCATTTGTTAATGGTTCACATCACTGACCGGTAATCAAATGGTTTCTACCATGTTTGAATTCAACACCTTGTAATCACATGGCTAGATTCATTTCGTTTGGGATCGGGTAGAAGACCCTGGAAACCTTCTATATGTTGTTTACGTCCAAGTTGCGATGGCAATTTTTTTGGTTTGGTTTCCCCCTAGTCATTACGTGGAAAACCTCACTCTTGTATTGTCACACAGATCCACTTATGTATTGGTTGTGGCTGTGTCATTATTATCTCATGGATCTATGATTGTTCACAGTAGCCATAATTTGTCTACAGTCTATATCATCTCAGTACTCATGGATCTGCAATGTATTGGTCAGCAGCCATGCTTTGAGTCAATTATTTTCGAGCATGGGAATGCCCACCTCGACGGTATATCTGACATTTTGTTTATGTTTCAGCTCCTCGTTGCTCCTCTTGATGCTATCTCCGCAAAGTATTTATAAAGTCTTTTGGCCATCAGTCTCTTCTGACCTCACACTTTAGGGGGCGTCTATTGTACCTCAATATTACACATTGATCCCTAATGGAGTCGCCAGTTTTTGTTGCAGGGATTTCTTCCTACGGGTAAGAAGAATCTCTCTTAGGATAAAGCAAGAAAGTTTAACTCTATACTAAGACAAAAATGAAACAAATGTGATCTTGTTCCCTAGATTAAACAAGTATTTCAGAATCTTTGTATTGAAGAGAATGAGAGAAAGTAACTCACCTTCACTCTTACTTTTTTGTCCCGCTCGTCGTTCCGTTCCCGAAGTCCTCGCGATGAACCTATTGAGATAAAACAGTACACAAGCACATACAATTATCCAATATCTTTGAATCACAAGTTAGAACTGAATTCCATGTAGATACAAACCATGAAATTGAAATACAATCAACACACATAATTTGGGAAACAAGGCAAGTTAACTTTTATTACAACTTGAAGAGTCTTACAAAGGTTGCTTGATGTCCAAGCCAACTCCAGCTCCAAGTGCTTCCCAACACTATAAAGGGGAGGCCTTCCATATGCTAAAGGGAGGACTTTTGGGGCATCAAACCTATGATCATAAGCCTTTTGCAGAGATAGCTAGAGGAATCACTTGGAGTTGGAGTTGGCTTGGACATCAAGCAACCTTTGTAAGACTCTTCAAGTTGTACTAAAAGTTAACTTGCTTTGTTTCCCAAATTATGTGTGTTGATTGTATTTCAATTTCATGGTTTGCATCTACATGGATTTAGGTTCTAACTTGTGATTCAGAGATATTGGAGAATTGTATGTGCTTGTGTATTGTTTGATCTCAACAGGTTCATCACGAGGACTTCATGATTAGAACGATGAGTGGGACAAAACATTAAGAGTGAAGGTGAGTTACTTTCTCTCATTCTCTTCAATACAAAGATTCTGAAATACTTGTTTAATCTAGGGAACAAGATCACATTTGTTTCATTTTTGACTTAGTATAGAGTTAAACTTTTTTTCTTTATCCTAAGAGAGATTCTTCTTACCCATAGGAAGAAATCCCTGTAATAGTCGCAAAAGGCATTACAAAGTTTTGGGGTAGTGTAGTCGAGGATGACTAGCTGGCCATGCTGAAGGGACAACTCAACTAAGCCAAAGCCCAGTTAGAGGCCTTTAAGGGATCGCTCAAAATGATGCCCACCATGATATGAATGAAAAAGGTAGCGGAACTAAAAAGTTGCAGCAGCGTGTCACAAAGGCCCGCGAAAGGCAGCAACGTAGGGCCACGCACGTGGAGGAGCTCCAAGCGAAAGCCGAAGCTCTCATAGCACGTGTGGTGGAGGTAAGGAAACAGGTTAAGGAGAAACTGGAGGAAGCGCGACAGAAAGGTTGCGAACACCCAACGAAGCAGTAGGTGGGAGAATGTGCATAGATTAGAGCATCAACGAAGGAAGTAGTCGACCAGCTCAAAACTGCATACGATGACTTCAAATAGCAGGTGAACAAATCAGCAGTGTCCAGCTGAGGTTTCTCGAGGGCGAGCCACAAGTTTGTGTCGGGGTCCTGTTGGCATGAGATTAGTTCGTAGGAAGTGCGGAAGCTGACATCCACAGAAGAAAGGGTCATTCGTGGAGAACGCAAAAGCATGGAAGTAGATAGTTAGTTAGATAAGGGTCATGTGGACCATTTTGTAACCACTTAGTATTGTATAAATAGAAGGATGATTGTAAGCCTAAGGTCATCCATATTCGGTGATGAATGAAGTGATAGGTCTTTCGGGTTTTGATATAGTAGTTGATCCATTTTGTATTTGCGATATGATGTATTGACTGTTTCTGCGAGGGTCATTCCACAGTTTTAATGAATGCATGAAGATGTTCGATTATGGTTTTATCTTTGTCTTTATTCCTGTTGAATGATGTAACTGATTGATGATATGTTTAATGCTCTATGGGTTTAGTAATTGTTGTTTATGCTAAAGGGTAATCAGATCATGCAAATGTCTATTATATGTTAACCCTGCGATTAATGAATATGCGAATAGTGAAATGTTAGCATAGTGCGAATGAAATAATCTTTGGTTTCTGCGAGTGCAATGTGTGTTTGATGCATGTCCTCAACTCCACTGCAGAAACTTGGTTCCTGCAGCCCCCTTGTGCATCTCGGGTGAGACTTCATTCACTTTGTGAGTGTTGCTGGAAGGGTTAACACCTTTCTGGGCCGGTGCGTAAGGGAGTTTGGTTGATGGTTTGTTGATGATAGTGCGTAGTGAACCCCTATCGACAGTCGTTGTGTCAACACGTACCTACTATAACTGGAGGTCCACATGAGAATCTGACTTGATATACAAGTCCCAAGCCATATCCAATAAGACTTTACAACATCATCACTTTGATACATCAAAGCATTCACCTAAACACATGAGGAATAACCTTTTACAACTGAAGGCTTAGTCATTCTCGAGTCCAACTCAAGAATCTACTTCAAGTTCCTGAGTCCAACTTAGGATCCCTACCTCAACACATTAGGCCCAATCCTAGCTACACAAGATTGGATTGGAGAATGACTCGTGATGTTGTACATTAACAAAATGTAACATTGGGTACAATGTCTTTGTGCATTTTGTTAATAGGAGGAATGTAACACCCCTACAACTATTTAGGAATTATAATTCTAAAGCCAACTACTAATAAGTATTAATAAAGTGAGAAATAATGAAAAAGAGAAATGAGAGAGAAATATTAATTTTTTTTTTGTTGGCAAGTGGTAGTACCCCTTGACTAGCAGGGGTCTCCATTGGCTGAGAGACCACGAACCAGTGGCATCTAAGCCGTCAAAATCACCCAGGGATCGCACCCGGCTTGGACCGCACCAACCCTTAGCATGGTTGGATTTTAGTATCCGCAGGGTTTCGAACCGGCGACCTTTCCGCTTAGGGGTGTCTTAACCATCACTTGCCACCGACTGTTCTACATCTCACGGATAGAGAGAGAAATATTAATAAAGTTAAGAAAATTAACAATTAACCATTAATATAGGTTGAGATAAAGTAGGTTTCATGAAGGTCGTGTGGCTCTCATGCATAATTCACTCTAATTAAATTAAAATTTGAATTTTATGCATAAACTGGGAATTAGGGGTTGCATTGGGGGCCTTTTTCATGCTTGTTGGGAAGTTTTGGTCTTAGTTGCTTAGCCATGATGTATTTTTGAGAGGGTTCTATGGGCGTGGTGGAGATGGAGGTTTGGAGGTTGAGGGTAAAATAGGATTTTGATTATGATGTTTGGCTGGCATGGTATTTTCGAGTGAGAGCTCGGGGGATCTCAGTCTATGACTAAGGGGTTGGTTTGGAGGAGAGCATCCCCTCACATGTGGTTTCCTGAGGAGTCATGGTTGAGTTGATGAAAACCCTATTGGATTCAAATGTGCAAGTGTTCAAGTATGTATCCTTGATTTTCCTTTTGTTTAAGGTTTACTTAAAAACAAGTGATTTCGTGTTTTCAAGTTAATTATAGTTAATTTTTGTTGTAAATTAGTAGGCACATTCAAATTGATTTTTTTTAATATTTAACTATTTTATTAAAATTAATCCCCCCTATTTAAGTAGATGGGCCTCTACATATAGTCCAAACCATAATTAAAACAATGTTCGCCTGTGAAAATTCATCAGGACCTGAGTTCTTCTAGAAAACTGTAAGTTTTTCAAGGCAACCTTCTCATATAGATCAAGAGAATACACAAAAACCATCAATCTAAGGTGTTTAGTGTTCATATACAAATACAAGATCTATAAAATAATTAAAAAAAACTGGATGAACTTCATTAGGCTAAAACCTCACATTTCCCCCTTTCCTAACATAAGTAAGTCGTGCTACCACAATAGCCTTCTGCACTCACATATATATATATATATAACTAGGGGAATCATAAACTGGACTGCGCTGGTACTCGCGTGACACAGGGTCCAGGGATCCAATCCCGCTACCACTATACCCCTAGGTGCCCCACACACCTCGCAAGCATGGGACACGGGTAACACCGGGTGTGATTTGAACTCGTGACCTCCATTTACAACCGTGACTTCATAACAACTGAACCACCAATGAGCCACACCCGTGCGGGCTTGCACTCAAATACATTAACTTCTATATTAAAAACAAATTTTCTAGACGTCTCCTAATTAGCTAAGTCATATTTGGATGCTAATATGCTCTTGGGTGCACTACTACCATAGGAAGCTATGTATCTATTTTTCCATAAAAAGGAAGTCTTGTCAAATGGATAGCACCCTAAGAATCTTTGTCGTGGTTTGTTATCATTCAACCATCTACATGATTTTGACATATAAAAAACCTACCCACAAATGAGCAGATGTGGATGTGAGGATTGGATCAAAATAAAGAGAGAGTACTCCGACCTTTGTATGTCACTTGACTAGGAGAACAAATTTTAGTAGAACAACTTTCGTGTAGTGTAGCCTTATGGTAAAAAACGAAAAATCATTTCCAGTGCTGAAGTTATATTCCTTTTACTTGCATATAATAATAAGACCAACACCAAATTATGGTGTTGGGTGCATTCAATTACCTTATGCCCTAATCCCAATATATATGGCGTTGTAATTTCCAGGCCACAACGAGGGATGAACTATTGCATACTAGGTTGGGAGGACCTCTTATTTTGGGGAATGTAAAAAAAGGAGACAAAAAAAAGTAATACAATTTCCCACTGATCGAAACACTGGAAACGCTCCAAAATTGTAACCAATACTCAAAATAAAAATAAAAAACTGTGAACAAAATAAAAAGTCTTAAAGAAAATTACAATCCCCCAATAAAGTTGGATCTCAATTTCAAACAATATGTAATTTTAGATTATTTTAATATAATTTAATTTTAGATCATTTTAATCTCATTGTTAATTGAGTTTGGGGCGTCCCTTTGCATGTCATTCTCTGTGTCACTTTGTGTCTTTCATGTAGTGCATTGCGTTCATATGTCCTTTCCATAGGGTAGTAGATTGAACAAATAGAACACATGCACGTAGTGGCCAGTTGGTGCAGATGCAAGTGGTCATTGTCATGCCAATAGTTGGAAAGGACATGTTGTCCCTCGGTGTCATGGTGCAGGGGATGCCATATACATTGGAACACATGCATCCATATGAAAACTACATGACTGCAAAAGGCTTTAAAAAAATACACACTTGTAGTGATTAGTGACAATTGTAGTGGTTGTCACCTTCACAACGTCAAGATGTTCAACACCTAGACTAAAGGAAATTAATGTCTTGGATGTGGATGGCCATTGATGCCAAGCTCAACAAATATGATTGATCCACATTCTGCACTCATCATGAGGTTGTTTGATACACCAATTAGCTATTTTACATGAATTCTCTTATTATAAATAAAATACCTAAGCCTATTTTTTGAAATACATTTAACTATAAACCCACCACATTCAATTGATGATTCACTCTTTCAACTAATTAAGTCAACAACAACTTAAATCATGGTGAAATAGAGGGCCATACTTATTGTCCATGGGATTCAAAGCATCCTTTGTTATGATTGAATGATCCACACTACTTCATATTTCACGAAGCATTTAAATTGTCAAGGTCAAGGAATGAAAGAAATATGTTACAGTTTACTGAAGAAAGCATTTGTAGTATTGTTTACTTGGACGTGTTGCGGCCCAAACACAACGTAAGTTTCATGTGTGGAAACGATTTGAGAACAAAGTGTATGTAACGTAGTGTATACTCTTTGCTTCTTTAATTTTAGTGGCTCGACTATCTGGATCAACAAATGCATAGCTAACTTAGTGGCAGACTAACTCTTCAATTCTCATACACGAAAACCAAGCAAGAGAGGTTATCCTCTAGGTGAGGGGTGAAGTTTGGAGGAGGTTTTGTTTTTCTTTCATCACAAAGGAATGCAATATGATTGGGTGACCGAAACTTTTCATTTTCTCATTTTCATCTGTTTTATGATCATAAATCATTGAAGCACTGGCCAATCCAACGATTGTTGGAAATCACATGGAGAAGTCACCATAGTTGCAGGTTAAATTGCTTTAAATCCTCCACCCAAACCATTCACTTCCTGATTCTAGTTACAAACAATCAAATAGGTAGTGAGTTTTGCCTTCATGAGTTTATGTTGTCACACCTTCACTTCTTGGACTCAATCGGAAGAAATAAGACAACAAAATCGGGATGGATCTAGAAGATGTGCTCAAAACAAGATTCACAACATTTTTCAAAACAAGATTCACAACATTTTTGGGTGTTGTTGTATATATAATAACATTGATTGTACTTTCAATTTTTAATTTTAGTGAGGCAAATAACATTAATTATATATATATATATATATATATATATATATTCAAATTACAACTAAAGCATAGTAATTATTCAAACTAACTTAACTTTCTTAAAATATTTTTCAAATTAATTTGAGCTAAGGAATATATGAATGCCCTATTGATATTTCAAGGGTAAAGATATAAATTAATAGATCGATATATGTTAATGATTTTATCATGTAATATTTTAAGTGTAAATATATAAATTAATAGTTCGATATATGTTTAGTGATTTTGTGATGTAATATTTCAAGTGTAAAGATATAGATTAATAGTTTGATACATATTTAGTGATTTTGTTATGTAATATTTTAAATATATAGATTAATAGTTCAATACATGTTTAGTGATTTTGTCAAGTAACTTATAACTTATAAGAATATATTTTGAGTACGGAGGATCATGATAATTAATTTGATTATTGTTTATTTTATTTTATTTTAAATTAATAATATTCATAAATGATGCCAAGAAAATATATATTGCGCAATTGAAATTGGAAAAAATATGGTTTTTAAATAGATTTTATATAAATTTATTTTTAATATATGATTTGATTAAATTTATAATTAATTTTTATTTTTGGAAAATTTCAACATTTTTTTTAAGATGTTAATTTGCACCATCTTTTAATTTGTATGTATGAAGATGATAACAAACATTAATTTGTGGCACCATGCAATTTTAAAACTAAATTTGAGAGATTAAGTTGGACATGATCCCTTACGCATACAAATTCCCACTATGCTTTGCTTCTTCTACTTGATAGGTGTGGATGACCATACTCCTTTGATCCATCCAATATGTAAGGTTGTGGAAAGAAACATATTTATTTTGACTACATTGTCCATGATCAATTGTTTGCATTTATTTTTATTTTTCTAAATTAGAAGTGTAGTGAAGAGAAATTATCTCTCAAGATCAATATAATTCTTATCCAAGAGAACTAGCTTGAAAACATGAACCGATGGTGTTGGCGTGCTTGAAAATTGATCAAACTATTTGGCCTTCTTGTGAGGGAGTCTATGACCCCACCCATCATCTATTCTAGTAATACCATTCAATTTACCCACCACCTATACATTGAATGTTAACATGACTCTTCAAAAATTAATCCTTTTGTCACTATTAAGAATAGGAGGGTTTTACCAAGATATTAGTATCATTTCCCAACAAAGTGAAGACATGAATACTAAGAGTGAAGCAAAGTTAGGAAACATTTAGTTAGGGGTGTTGACGAAATGATACTATCATTCTTAGGAAGTTAGTATTGAAGGATTAAGGATGTGGATAGCCTTCATATTATTACTTTACCTAGACACACCAATAAGTAAAGAGGCATGACTAATGGGACCTCTAACGAAATTGTCCTTTGTTGAAATGCATTGCCATTTGGTAATATTATAAATTCCTAGTGTGAGAATGAATCCTTATGATTCTGTAGTTATCCCTAAGATGATGTGATAATTATAATAATGATATGATAAGTTGTTGTATGATGATGTCATGGGAGTTTTTCTTAAGTTCCACTTCTGCACATTTCCTTATGGTTGTTATTATATCTTATCGGCATGGGTTGTTTGCGTAAGACTTGTCCCATCATAAATGAAGGAGTAATTAATCATGATAATGATTTGGAACTATATAGAGTTTTAGTAAATCATGATGGTTTAAGGTGATGAACATGATTTCTTTTCATATATTATGTTCTTGAGATAATATATCCAATAACAATGTTCACACTTTGCTTTCAATTGGTTCATTCCATCCTTGTGATTATGTGATGTGCTTAATTTAACAAGAGGTTTTGCATAGACCTATTACATAATAAATGAAGATTAATAACATGTGGGTTACATGCAAAATATATAATCTATGATAAATTAAATGGTGTTATACAATGTTATGAGATTCTATTCATATTCGTAATGTGATATTGTATGTGAACTTGTTCTGTGATGATTAATGACTAACTATATGATTGTGAGTGGAAATGTTACAGGAATTCCACTATGGGGCCTTCAAAGTTGGGTCATTTTAGAAACCATGATCTCGTGAGATCCCATAACCACGAGGGAGTATGGGATGGGGACCGAACCACTCAGTAATACCATGCTATTTATGGATCTCATGCCTAGTCGACCAAAATCTGGTGCGACCAATAAGGTGACCAGAGGATACCAACATCCGGTGTGACTGATGAGGTCTAATATCAGAAACCCACGGATTTAGGTAAAACAATCGTAGAGGGAGGTATATGGATAAGTAATTTTGATTCCTGGGGTCACAACCAAATTTGAACCCAAAACCTGACGAATTCCGACGAAATTGACCTTGTCATCAGATTTCACCTTTACAATTACGATTTTTTCTTAATTTTTTAAAAACTGATCCCTATAGTCGTCAAATTTATGACGACCATCATAAATCTAGTGAGCTATGTTGAATATCCGACGTAGCTTGTCGGATTTACGATGTATCCAGGTTACAATGGTAACTATGTTAGCATCGTCGGATATCCGACGATCATTTTTTTTTAAAAACTATAAATTAGAGAAATATTCCGACATGTTTGCTATACAAGCGATGGTTTGTGGAAATTCTAATCTTCGCACGGACTATTTTCCGTACAAAAATACACAATTATTTCAATTATTACTGTGATTAAAAATAGTGAAGTGTGGAGCTTGATTTTTTATGATCAATAATCATCAGTCAAGCTCGGTATCAGAAAATGTCACATAACAATATTTCTGATCCAGACAAACAAAATTGAGAATTGCTTGCTAAATTGTGGGATGGACCGAAATGAAAGGGTGATGGGAAATGTTATTTTCCATGTATTCAATGCAGGGGATCTAAAAGGAGAATAATAAATATCACAAAAACCAAAATACATTGTAGGGAACATGAACATGCTAAGGGGGGACATGACTATCGTCCATTGGTAATTTTTTCATTATATATGTCTTTATATTGATCATTTTTGTAAATGTGTGTATCATTTTCATATTTCTTATATTAACTAATATCTTTTGATGGTTTCATGTAATTATAAAGGAAAGACCTCCTACGATATATCGCCCAGAGGATGTGATTTTGGAACAAGTACCGGAGGAACATGGAGCTATGAATAATGGAGAACAAGTTAATGATCATATTGAAGAAGATGATCATACTGATAACATAGTTGAATATGATGGTACAAATACATTGATCCACGATATATTTAATGTTAGAATGGATGATGATGATTATGATAATGAAAATGATGAATTTGATGATGTTCATGATTGTCACATACCACAAAATACCTATATTAATTTTTTTTTTAAATAGGATAAATAATTAAAATAAAAGCATGTACACTTGCGGAAGACACAAATACTTTATTTGATTACATACTGGACTCTAATCCCAGGGTTAGAATCATGTCAAGGTTCCGTTCTTGAACAAGCTTCATTAAGCATTATAAGCATCATTAGGCATTATAAGCATCATAAGCATCATGAGTAAGAATCATTAAACATCATAAGCATCATTAAGCATTATAAGAAATGCAAACATCATTAATAAGCATTATTAAACTTCATTAATCATTATAAGCATCACGAATAAGCATCATTAAACATCATAAGCATCATTAAGAATTATAAGCAATGAAAGAATCATTAGTAAGCATCATTAAACATCATTAAGCATTATGAGCATCATTAATAAATTTTAATCTCAACATAATTAGAAACATAGGGCTTAACCCTTTACCCAAACCCTTGTGGAATCCAAAAACTGACAGTGTAAATTTACAGTTCCACAACCCCGACTTCTGTAATTGCGGATGTGGATTAAGGAACCCCCGAACCTTAAATTTTTACTTTACGATTCCACAATCTGCAATCTGCATTGCGGATGTGGGTTACGGAACCTTGAATTCCAAAATTTTTACTTTATGGTTCCACAATCCGCAATCCGCATTGTGGATGTGGGTTGCAGAACCCCGGATTCCGACCATTTAAACATAATGGGTCCGCATTCCGACTTTCGCATTGCGAATGCGGGATTGCAAAACCCCCAAATCCAACTATTTAACATGACAGGTCCGCAATCCGACTTCCCCATTACGAAACCCTAAAATTTCTAAGTTTAAACAAGACATTTTTGGTTGCAGACTTGGTGAAATCGACGGCTCAGGTAAGTCATATCTTAGGTAAATTTTGAACATTTAATTAACAAATTTAGGGTTTGAAAACTACATAATTATCTTTATGAATTAATCTAATTAAATCTATGTAACATAAGTAAAATAAATTCCCCTCCTTCAACAGTAAAAATGCCTAACCCAGTCGCCCAAGTTATGGACTCTTAATTCCTTAAGCCATTCGACTCTGCAACAGCTCTAAGAGTACAAACACTTATCTATTTGTCTCTGTATGAAAAGTATAACATTTTATTACTTAATTATCCATATTTAAACCTATATGAACCCTAGATTTATAACAACGTTATAGATTAAAATGCCTAATCCATAAACTCATTTGCAAAGAATCCTGTACATTATTTTGCTTATAGCGGTGAGAGGATAAACATACATTAATGCGTGATTGATATAACTTCTGCATATAAACTGAGACAACCTAATCCTAGAATATCTTGCATGCAAGTCCAAAAATGAATAAGAACATCTACAGTAATAAGTAAAGTACAGTAAATCATTACATCATAAGCAAGATATCAATTCTGTTAACATGCATAAACAAGTAATGTACAGTAAAAACGTTTATATGATAACATGCATGAGCAAAGAGATCATCTCTAATAACATGCATAAGCAAGATACATGCATATCAAGTAATACACAGTAAAGACGTTTTTATGATAACAGGCATGAGCAAAATAGTCATTCTAGGTAACATGCAAAAGCGAGATAAAATAGTAATGTACAGTAAATCGGTATATGACAATATGTATACGCAAGATTAATCATTTATGGTAACATGCATGTACATTAAATCATTAGATATTGTTTGCAGCAAATAGATAGTTCATAAATGAAATAACAGACTTGAACTCAACAATGAAATTATTAGATCTCATTTATAGTAATTAAACGGTTCAGAAATGAATAAACAGAATCTGATCTAATCAATGAAATCATTAAATAATTTCATAATTCAAGTGTGTATAACAAGAACTAATGCTACGCTATCCACAGTCACTTCAGAAATTAAATCAATAGGACCAAATATGAGAGATGCAATCATTAGGTATTACTTACAAAAATACATTTCAGAATAACAAACAGATCTTGAGCTAAACAATGCTATCATTAGGTATTATATACAACAATAGATATGTCAGAAAATGAATAAATGAGACCATATCTAATCCAATAAATCATTAGATATTAGCTCCAGAGAAGAGACAGGCCAGAAAACAAATAAATAGACTTTGAACTAAACAATACAATCATTAGCTATCATCTACAGAAATCAAACATTTCAGAAATAAATAGCAGAACCTGAATTTGAGCAAGGGAAAATCAAATCTGAAGGTCGCCGTTCCTCCCAACCAACTCCCAGAGCAGCCAAACTACTTGATCTGAAACCCTCGAGCCTGTTTGTTGAACCACAAGGACAAAGACTTGGTAATAGAGTCCCTCTTGCAAGCTAAGTCACAACCTCACTTCACCATAAGCCTCCTTCTCAGTGGGTGAATCAAAATACTCAGTGTATTGTCCCCTTCATCATGAAACTCCTATTCAGTGGATGAAAGCGTTGCTTTATAGCATTTTCCTAGGCCTAGGACTTAGGTCGTTCATGAGCCTCCTGCTCATAACGCTCCATCAGGAGTCATGACCTACACATTTGGGGGAAGATGCCTCCTACATCATGTGCGCCTTTACTAGGTTGGATTGCGGTACTGGTTTTCTCTTGACACTTGTCTTTTCCCCCTTGCGGGTCAGCAAACACTCTTCAACGGCTGCCTTCATTTTTTATTCCCTTATTTAATTATTAAAAAATAATAATAATAATTCTTTCACAATTGTTTTGACTCCGCTAGGTCAATTAATATCAAATAAAAATAATAACATAAGGTTTTATAAATAAAAAAATTAGGGTTCCTAGGTGTATTACATACACCCCCACTTAAAGTTTAACACCGTCCTTGGTGTTACTTTTCAAACTTTATTTGCATCATTCTGAAATAGAATTGGATATGCTTCCTGCATATTACTTTCCAATTCCCAAGTAGCCTCTTATGGGATAAGGTGCTTCCATTGCACCTTGACTTGTCTGATGGTGCGGTTTCGGAGCAAAAGTTCTCTCATCTCTAGAATGCATTTCGGTCCCACCTGAAAATCTCCTTTGGGTTCCACCTGGATAGCATTCCAGTCAACCACATGAGTAGCATCATGAACATATCTTTTTTAAAATTGAAACACGAAAAACATTATGTACTTTAATTGTAGGTGGTAATCTTAATTGTTAAGCCATTGGCCCAACCTTGGACAATATATCAAATGGTACACAATACCTGGGTGCCAATTTTGTGCACTTTCCCAATTTCAAAGAACGTTTTCTGGGTTTTACTTTAACATACACATGATCCCCTATCTGGAAATCTCTTTGAGTTCTTTTCAAATCAGCATAGCTCTTTTTTTTTTAATCTTGAGCTGCCTTCAATTTGTGTTAACCTATTTCACGGTTAGTTCCATATCTTTCAAAATTTAAGGACCTAACATTAGTTTATCAATGGGGCTACTCCAATAAATTGGAGTGTTACACTTCCATCCATAAAGTATCTCAAATGGACTCATTTTTGCAGAGGCCTGAAAATGATAATTATATGCAAACTCAACAAGATGTAAATATTCTTCCAATTTCCCAGGTTTTTCCATTACATACATTCTAAGCATGTCTTCTAAAATTTTGTTTACTCTTTCAATTTGACCATCAGTCTGGGGATGATATGCAGTACTAAAATTTAATTGAGCATCCAAACCTTTAAATAAAGCTTTCTAGAAATTTCCTGTAAATTTTGCATCCTTATCAGAAATTACAACTTTAGGTACACCATGCAATCTGAAAATTTCTTTCATAAAAATATCAACAATATTAATAGCTTTGTAAGTAGATTTAACTGGAATAAAATGTGTTTCTTTACTAAGCTTACCTACCACAACCATAATTGAATCATTCTGTTTAGAATTCTTAGGCAAACTTGTAATAAAATCCAAGCTAATAACTTCCCACTTCCATTCTAAAATGGGTAAAGGCTGTAGCAATCTAGCTGGGTGTTGATGTTCAGCCTTAACTTGCTGGCATTCAATGCATCTAGCAATATATTATGCTACCTCATTTTTCATATTAGGCCAAAAGAATTATTTTCTTAACATAGTAATCATTTTCTGATATCCAGGATGTCCTGAATATGGTCTTTTATGCATTTCATTCATGATTAATGACTTGAACTCTTCTAAGATTTTACTTCTTGTTAAGACTGAATTCTGATTTTACTTCTTTTGTCTTATTTTCTGTTGTCCTTTCTTTTAGTTGTTGATATTCTTTATCAATTTTTGTTGTTGTTGTGATTTTATCTTCCAGATCGGTTTCATAGTTACTACTTGCAGTTACATAAAGCATATTTGCATGGCGACTTAATGCATCAGCCACTTTATTTTATTTTCCTTTTATATGTTTAATTTCAAAATCATATTCACTTAGGAAAGACAACCATCTAGCTTGTATAGCATTTAAATTCGGTTGGTCAAACAAATATTTTAAACTGACATTATCAGTCATTAGTAAGAATTTTCTTCCACTAAGATGATGTCTCCACATTTTAAGTGCATGAATAACGGAAACTAACTCCCAATCATGAGTAGCATAATTATTTTCATGTTCTTTAAGTTTTCTTGATTCATAGGTTACCGCATAGTTGTCTTGCATTAAAACTCCACCTAGACCCTCTTTGAATGCATCAGTGCATATAACAAAATCTTTATAGGGGCCTGTTATCTTTAGTATACGAGATGTTGTTAATAAATATTTTAGTTTATTAAAGCTGACTTCACATTTCTCATTCCATTCAAATTTCTTACCTTTCTTTTTTAATGAAGTTATAGGATATGCAATTTTTTAAAACCATTCAATAAATTTATGATAATATCTAGTGATCCCCATGAAATATCTAACATCAAATACATCTTTAGGCACAGGGCATTCCATGATGGATTTAACTTTATTGGGATCCACCTTTATACCATCTTTAGAAAACCACATGTCCCAAGTATTGAATTTTATCTTTAAAGAAATCACATTTATTGAATTTAGCATATAGTTTTTGTTCTCTTAATACTTGTAGGACTATTCTTAAATGCTTTTCATGCTCTTGCTAATTTTTAGAATAGATTAATATGTCATCAATAAAGATGACTACAAATTTATCCAAATATTTACTTAATATACTATTCATTAGACACATGAAGGATGCTGGAGCATTTGTCAACCCAAAATTCATTATGACAATTTCATAATGACCGTATCTGATACTAAAAGTTGTCTTATGTATATCTTCATCTTTAACTTTGACTTGATGATATCCAGATCTTAAGTCTATCTTTGAAAATATTGTTACTACTCGAAATTGATCAAATAAGTCATCGATCCGAGGTAAAGGATATCTTTTTTTAATTGTCATTTTATTGAGTTTTCTATAGTCTATGCATAAATGTACCATCCTTCTTCTTCGCAAACAACAACGGTGCTCCCTAAGGAGAAACACTTGGTCGAATGTAATTTTTATCAATTAATTCTTGAATTTGGGCTTTTAATACATTAAGTTCCAAGATGTTCATACAATATGGATATTTTGAAGCTGGGACTACTCTCGGTATTAAATCAATAGTAAAATCAATCTATCTTTTCGTAGGTAATCCGAGAATTTCTTCCATAAACATATCTTTAAAATCTTTTAAAACTGGAAATTCATCTGTTTTAATTTCATTATTTTCATCTTTGTAATCAATTATACGAACAACATAAACTTGACAGCCTTTGAGAACAAATATTTTCATTTGTAAAGAAGAATTTATCTAATTGTAGTTTTCCTTGGAATTCCTTTGACTATTATTGGTCTACTTTCTTTGTCTATGCATGAGAAAATTTTATAATAAATGCTTTTCTAACCAATCCATTACTATCAATAAATCATGAGATCCTAAAGGTAGAATATTTAAATCAGCATATGTTGTAAAACTATTCATAGTAAATTCACATCCTTTCACAAAACTAGTGACTTTTCTTTTCGTGCCTGTAGCAATGATCCAAGTGGATATTGGTGGCCACCCGCTTATTCCACTTGGGGCCCCAACATTGTTCTTTCGGTTCTTTTAGTTTCCTTAATTATAGCACAACTTACTATTTTTAGCAGTTTTTTTGGGGTCATAAACTTCTGAAGCCGTTTTGAGGCCTTAAACGACGTTTTCTGGGAAAAGTTTCATCTAGCGAATGTGGGTTGAAGACTTGACATTTGTGGTCATCAGTGTATTCCTCGAATAGATATTTCCAATGAGGTATCATGTGCATCAAACAGAGATTGTATGCCAAAGTTACGATGCCGGGAAATTGATGTACCAATTTACCCCAACGGGGCCCATAGTTTGGCATTTTCATCTCCTAGGGTTAGGTTTTTGGATGTTTAGGGTTTTCCTTTGTTTCTCAATAATAGATAGGCTTTGAACCCCATTGGAACTCAGAGTTCAAAGGTCGGTGGTCACCACATCTCTTCTCAGAGATAAGCTACCAGTGCCCTAGCTAGTTTATTTCCATTCTGTTTGTAAGCATATTTCCATTATGTGATATTAATGAAGTGAAGTCTTATTTCTGCTGCATCTCTGCGTTTATGTGTATTTCTGTAATTCCCTGTGTTCCTTCATAATTCCGGATCAGTGGTATCAAAGCGGGTGTGCTCTTTCTCAATCCTCCTTTGCATTTCCCCAACGAGATTGGGGTATAAGGAGTTAGGGCTCAACCTGGTTGAACCCTTGCAAGATCAGCCTTGCAAACCCCGACGCCCGCCCATGGCGGATGAAAAGAAAGACGAGGGAGTAGGATATCCTATCAAAATATTGCTCGAGGAGGCCCTCGAGAAACAAAGGAACGTGATGATGGATAACTTTTCCTAGATCCTTCAACGACTTCCCAGCAGCAGTCACTCTGGAGGTGCAACCCTTTTTAAGGTACAAGTAAACTTTGACATTCCCATATTTGAAGGCCAAATAGATGCAAACATCGTAGATAGATGGTTGAATCTATTAGAAGGGTATTACTGGGTGCATGACTTTTCCAACCGGGAAAGGATCACTTTTGCACTCCTCAAAGCCGCCCCCCATGTCAAGGACTGGTGGGAAACCTATTGTGAGCAGAAGGACGAGAGGGCATCCTCTCTGTTTTTGGCCGTACCCACTTGGAATTCTTTCTGAGATGCCATCAAGGAACAATATTATCCCGTGAGAAGCTATAAGGACAAGTACATACAATGGACTATGCTGCGACAGCAAAGGGATCAAGATGTGCATGAGCTGATGAATTTGTTCCATACCCTGTGCAAAAAATTGGGTATCAAAGATTCGAAGAAAAATTTGGTGTTGAAGTACCGCAGTTGTGCGCACAGATACATTCAGGAGGAAATGGAGTTTCTCGACATCTCCTCGCTTGGAACAACATATCGGTTTGCTTCCAATATTGAGCAAAAGTTCAAATAGAAGAAGCGAGACTTTGGATTTGCGAATCAGAAGCAAGGGAAAGGTGCCCCCAAACCATAGAACAAAGGACAAAGACAAGGTGAGGTGTCCCGGGATAACCCACCAAAATCACAAGAAAAGAACAACACTGTGAAGCCAAAGAAGGACACGGGAAAGTGGTATGAGTTTCATAAGTGCTCCACGCACAACACAAGTGAGTGTCGGGCCAAGCAATCACTGGTGGCCGAGCTGAAGGCTTCTGAATCGGATGCATGCTCCGACTTCGAACCAGAACCCGAAAAGGGTAATGCCAAGGGGAAGCAGATTATCGACGTGGGGCCCAATGCCATTGTTTCCACCATGAAGGTATAGAAGGAGGAACCGGAAGATCTAGAGGACGGGGAACGCCTGTTCCATTCCAAGATGTGGGTAAAGGGTTCCCCGCCACAGTTCATTGTTGAAAGCGGGAGCCAAAAGAACCTCATTTCAGTAGAGGTCGTGAAGTGGTTGGGCTTGTCGACCATAGCACACCCAAAACCGTACACCATTGGGTGGCTTCACCAAGGACGGGATCTCCGCGTCAGCCAGCAATGTCGCCTTCCCTACAGCATCAAGCCCTTCACGGATGAGGTATTATGTGGCGTTGATCCTCTTGATGTTTCTGATGTATTATTAGGCCAACCATACTTGTGGAGGTGACATGCTGTGTATGAGTCTCGACCTCATGTTGTTATTGTTACTTTGGGAAATAAGTTGTACAGGATACCAGAGGTAGCGCCGCCTGCCGCCATCTTTTTGGTTATTGCAAAATAATGCAGGAAGCTCATTTCCAAAATGGGGAAATTTTTTTTCCTGGTAATCCACCCTCAAGGAAAGAATAATACTATGGCCATGACGTCCAGACAGAGCTCCTTCTCCCGACAACAACAGATGGATAAGGTCGTGGACGAGTACGAGGACATCTTCACCTCACCCGTAGGGGTGCCTCTGCACTGTCAAGTCAAGCACCCCATTGATTTGACCCCAGGTGCACTGCTTCCCAATGGACCAATCTATCAGCGCTTTGTTATGGAGAATGACAAAATAAAGAGGCAGATTCAGGAGCTGTTGCAGAAAGGGCACATCCGACCAAGTTCATCGCCCTGTGGGAGCCCAATCATGTTGGTGCAAAAGAAGGATGGGACTTGGAGACTCTGTATTGACTATTGGGAGCTGAATAAGATCACTGTACGGAATAAGTACCTGATCCCATAGATTGATGACCTTCTAGACCAACTCAGGGGGGAAAATATTTCAGTAAGATCAACTTGAATTACGGGTATCACCAGGTACCAATCGAACCCTCCGATGTGTGGATGACTGCCTTCAAAGCCAAGGAGGGACTTTTCGAATGGTTGGTCATGCCTTTCGGGCTGACAAATGCTCCCGCAACCTTCATGAGGATGATGGACGACATCTTGCGGCCATTCACCAACTCATTTGTAGTAGTGTACTTGGATGACATCTTGATCTTCATCCAAACTTGGGAGGAGCACCTCCACCACATCCGATAGGTCCTCCAAACATTGCGGCAACACAAGTTGTGTGCCAATTTGGAGAAGTGCACTTTTGGCATGACTCAGGTTCAGTATCTGTGATACATTATTTATGAGCGAGGGGTGCATGTGGATCTGACAAATATCCAAGTCATTTGGGATTGGCCATCCCCTACCACTCTAACAGAGCTCTGCAGCTTTCTAGGTCTTTCCAATTTCTACCGCAAGTTCGTGTTGGGATTCTCTCATATCACTTGGCCCTTGAGCTAAGTCACCAAGGGAGGAGAGAAATCAAAATTATTTTGGTCTGAATCTCAACAGGAGGCATTCGTCGAGATGAAACATCGCCTCTTCTCTGCCCCAGTGCTCACATTACCAGACTTGCAACAACCATTTGAGATTGAGACAGATGCCTCATACTATGCTATTGGGGTAGTTCTTACTCAACAGGGACATCCAGTGTCATATCACAGTGAGACACTTTCCGACACAGTCCGAAAGTATCCCACTTATGACAAAGAGATGTATTCCATTGTTCAGGTTTGCTGACAATGGAAGCATTACATTTTGGGGAAGGAAACGGTCATCCACACAGACCACCGACCCCTGCAGTTCATGCAAACACAAGGGAAGTTGTAGAACGATTGCCATCATAAATGGTCCACATATTTGCAACAGTTTCATTTGAATATCAAGTACAAGAAGGGAAGCACCAATAATGTTGCATACTACCTCAGCCGACCACCGATCGTGGCACTAACCACCATTCTCAACTCTTGTGGGCACGAGACTTCTAATTGGCCACTTCTCTACAAGAGCGATTCAGAATTTAGCCACACATACAAGACTCTCTTGGAGGGTAAGCAAGTTCCCAATTTTCACCTCTAGGATGGACTGTTATGTCACCTGGGACACCTTTGTGTTCCTTCAAGCGAGTGTGCCAAGATGATTTGGGAAGCCCACTACAGTCGGGTCGCTGGGCATTTCGGGGTCGAGAAAAAAGTGGCAGTACTGCAGAAGTATTTCTATTGGCCAAACCTTCGAATGGATGTTAGGAAGTACATCAGATCCTGCACTTCCTGTGCCATTGCCAAACCGACCATCAAGAAGCAAGGCCTCTACACTCCGCTGCCTACCCTTAGTCGACCTTGGGAATCCATCTCCATGAATTACATTTCGGGCCTTCCTTCTACTAAGCATGGCAACGACTGTGCTTTCTTGGTCATCGATGGCCATTATGGTGGCTTGCAAGAAGAATATCACAACAGAAACCACTGCTAAACTCTTCTTTGAACGAGTGTAGGTACACTTTTGTATCCCACAATCTATCATCTCAGATCATGATAGCAAGTTCCTCAGTACATTTTGGTCCATCCTTTGGTCAATGGTGGACACTAAGCTCACCAAGTCCACACCTTTCCATCCCCAAACTGATGGCCAGATAGAGGTCGTCAACAGGATGATCATACACATTCTGCGCATGTACAACTCAAAGCATCCACGCACATGGGATGAGAGCCTCCCCTATGTACAACATAGTTATAACCGAGCTCTCCACAGCTCAATCGACCACATCCCCTTTCAGGTGGGCTTGGGATTCTAGCCACTATGTCCCATTGACGTAGCCATGACAGTTGCGGTCACTCAGGCCGATTTGGCTCATGTCCAGTTGGAAGATGACAAGGAAAACAACTTCATCGAGCGCATTCAGTACATCCTCCAACAGTTCATGACATATTGGACAGAACCAATGCCAAATACAAGTAGCGACATGATCAACATCGGGTGCCACATAACTTCTAGGTGGGCGACAAAGTGTGGCTACATTTGTAGAAGGAGCACCTCGCTGGACCCTACTGTAAGCTTCGCCCACTCTGATATGGGCCATACACTATCACCAAGGTTGTAGGGGACAATGCCTTCGAGTTTAGTATTCCACCATTCCTTGATCTGCACCCAGTGTTTAATGTGGACCGCCTTCGGCCCTACTTTCCACCTCTACTGGACATCTCTAACATTGCAGGAAAACTCATAGAAACAGAGTTAAACCTAGACTACAGGGAACAAACCACCATAGATCGTATCATGGACACGCAAATCAAGAACACTCGCCAACAACAGATCCAATTGTATCAGGTTGTCAAAGTTGGCCAACTGCTGCACCAAGGCAAGTGGCTCACCAGGGACCAAGTTCAGTAGAAGTTTCCTCATCTCATGGAGGAACTCCATGCAATGGGGACCATTGCTTCTTAAGGGTGGAGGAATGATTTAGATGGACATTGGTGGCCACCCGCTTATTCCACTTGGGGCCCCAACATTGTTCTTTCAGTTCTTTTAGTTTCCTTAATTATAGCACAACTTACTATTTTTAGCAGTATTTTTTGGGTCCTAAACTCTCAGAGCCGTTTTGAGGCCCTAAACGATGTTTTTTGGGAAAAGCTTAATTCAACGAATGTGAGTCAGAGACTCACCACTCGCGATCATCGGTGTAGTCCTCAGATAGATCTTTCCAATGAGGTATCATGTGCATCAAACGAAGATCGTATGCCAAAGTTACGACGCTGAGAAATTGATGTACCAATTTACCCCAACGGGGCCCCATTGGAACTCAAAGTTCAGAGGCCGGTGGTCGCCACATCTCTTTTCAGAGATAAGCTACCAATGTCGTAGCTAGTTTATTTCCATTATGTCTGTAAGCATATTTCTGTTATGTGATATTAATGAAATGACGTCTTATTTCGGTTGCATCTCTGCGTTTATGTGTATTTCTGTAATTCCTTGCATTCCTTCATGAGTCTGGATCAAGCAAGCTGAACTAACCAAGACTATTCAAATTTACTCTGCTGTAATTTACACAATTCTACAACTCTAGGTGAAACATAACCTAAATTTGCACCTGGATCAATTAAAATAGAGATTGGTTTATCTTTTAATGTACCTTCAATTTCTACCATTGATGTCTGATGGTCTGCTTGCCTGTTCTCCAATGCTGCGCAAATTCTGGGCATGCTCCTTGCTACATATCCAACCATAGTATTTTCTTGAACATTGTGAACGTTGTTAAAGCTTTTTCTTTTGACTGGACAATTTTTAAACTAATGTGGTTCGCCACATTCCCAACATTTTAAAGGTTCCTTTTGCATAGTTTTTTTATTATAATCGGTAGATGCTTCTCTTTCTTTCATTATTATAGCAGTTTGTGGCTTAAAACTTCTAAAATGATTTCTCTGATAGTTTCGATGATTGTTCCTAGAAGTATTATTAAATCTCATAACTTTTCTTTTATGTTCAAAGCTTTCATGTTTTATGTTTTTCCAGCTTGGTGCATTATCTCTTTTGTTCTTGTTTTGATAATAACAAAAAAATTTCTTCCTCATGGCTTCATCCAATGTCTTAGGATTGTCATATTCAATTCTTTCTTTGTATATTGTTGGTAAACAGCTAAGAAAATGTTGTACTTTAGGTTTTTCATAAAAATATAAAGCACATAACGTAACAAACTCAGAAATTTACTACACAGTTCCTTCATTGTAAGAGTTCCTAGTTTCAAATCATAAAACTCTTTAGCTTTTTCTTCATAATATTGTTCTCACAAGTATTTTCTTTTAAAGTATTTCTTAAAACTTTTCCAAGTTAAGTGACGTTCCTTAATTCATTTCACCTTCTTAATATCTTGCCACCAAATGTCGGCCTTTCCTGTTAAGTTATTAATTACCATCTTTGCTTTTAATTCATTAGAGTAATTGTAAATATGAAAGTACTTCTTCATTCCTGATAGCCAAGATTCTGCTTCTTCTCCGGTTTCAATCTCACCATTGAATATAGGAGGCTTCGTATTCTTAAATTCACCAGAAATCTCTTCATAAGGTTTACATTTCCTACTATACTTATTACCATCACTACTTTCACTAGATTCCTTGTAATTCTTTTTATTATGTTTAGGTGAAATCCCACTTGAAGAATCAATTCACTATCTAAAATTTTTTATCTTTCTTTCCTTTCGTTTATAATATGCAGTCCTTGATGTTTATTTCTCATATCATTTCTTCTTTTCTGCTTCTTGATTATGTAATTTGTTAACAATACATTGTTTAACTCCTCTTGTGCTTTCATAATTCGTTCATTATATTTCTTAACATTTTGTATTTTTGCTCTTAAGTCCTTAACTGTTTGTAACAATTTAGATGGGTTATCATTCATATTCTCATTTAGATGTACCCATAGATTATCATCATTAATTTTTTCTTGTTCGTTATTTACTTGTTCTCTAGGTTGGAATTCTTCTTCAGTGGACATTTCAATATCTTCCATAGCTCCTGCAAAATCAAGTTTATACTTCTCTTCTGAATCATAAGAGAGTCAACCATAACACCTAAGTTAGTTTTATGTTTGTACTTGTGTTCAATGTTGAGCCCTTTAGGCCAAGTGTTGTAACCATGCTCTGATACCACTATGTCACATACCCCAAAATACCTATATTAAAAAAAAAGGATAAATAATTAAAATAAAAGCATGTATACTTGCAGAAGACACAAATACTTTACTTGATTATATACTGGACTCTAAGCCCAGGGTTAGAAGCATGTCAAGGTTCTTTTCTTGAACAAGCATCATTAAGCATTATAAGCATCATTAGGTATTATAAGAATCATAAGCATCATTAAACATCATAAGCATCATTAAGCATTATAAGCAATGCAAACATCATTAATAAGCATCATTAAACATCATTAAGCATCATAAGCATAATTAAACATCATAAGCATCATTAAGCATTATAAGCAATGCATGCATCATTAATAAGAATCATTAAACATCATTAATAATTATGATCATCATTAATAAATTTTAATCTCAACATAATTAGCAACAGAGGGATTAACCCTTTACCCAAACCTTTGCGGAATCCAAAAACTAACAGTGTAAATTTACGGTTCCGCAACCCCAGCTTCTGCAATTGCGGATGTAGGGTTGTGGAACCCCCGAACTTGAAAATTTTTCTTTACGATTCTGCAATCTGCAATACGAATTGTGGATGCAAGTTGCGAAACCCTGAATTCCGAAAGTTTTACTTTACGATTTCGCAATCTGCAATTCGCATCGTGGATGCGGGTTGCGGAACCCCTAATTCCAAGCGTTTAAAAATAACGGGTGCACAATATGAATTTCGCATTGAGGATGTGGGATTGTGGAACACCCAATTCCGACTATTTAACATGACGGGTCCGCAATCCGACTTCCGCATTGCGGAACCCCAAAATTTCTAGGTTTAAACAAGACATTTCCGTTTGCGGACTTGGTGAAATCAACTGCTCAGGTAAGCCGAATGTTAGGTAACGTTTAGACATTTAATTAACAGATTTAGGGTTTGCAAACTGTATAATTATCTTTATGAATTACTCTAATTAAATTTATGTAACAGAAGTAAAATAAATGCCCATCCTCTGTAATTTCTCCATCTCTGGTAAAAGCTTTTATTACTCAATTTTGTCTATCTTGCATGTCGACACTACCTCAAATTTAAACTAATCCCCACAATGCAACCTAGAGTGTAAAAAGGGCATGGTGAACCACAAGGGGGGCGGGGAGTTTTAATGTCATTAAAGTCACGGCGATTCTTTGGCTCCGTTTAGTTTTCTAAACTTGAGTTAAGTTAAGTTTAAATTTAACTTATAATTTATGTCTATGTGGTTTTTAATTAAAATTGGATAACCATTGACACAAAATACATATGTATATGTATCATTTAGTATAGGCACATGTATTTTTAAGAGATAAAAATGCATACTTTTATGCCTATACTTTTATATAATTAAGTAGAGAGGTATAAATTTTAGTTATATATATGTATTTCTGCTTTTATAAAATTAAATGGAAATACATATATCTATGTATATTTATGTTTTTGTATACTTATGTGGGGTAGTGATATATTTATGCTTTTATATAAGTATATAAAAGTGAGTACCTATTATTGATATAGGTATGTGCACTCTAGAGAGGGATGGTGTTATTTGAGAGTTCTTATTTTACCTTGTGGGTAGTGATATATTTATGCTTTTATATAAGTATATATAAGTGAGTACCTATTATTGATATAGGTATGTGCACTCTAGAGAGCGATGGTGTTATTTGAGAGTTCTTATTTTACCTTTTATTATATTTTGTGCACCCTATCTCTTTCCATATTTTAATTTCATGTTTTAGCTTTTTATATAAAAACATAGAGGGCATGTGTTATACCTTATATGAAAAATATAGATGAAAATAATAATATACATGGAATATACATTATTATTATATTTGTTTTGACCTAGGGTTTGAGAAAATAAAACATATGGTATATTTTAATATGTTTTTATATATGGAAAAATGCAGACATATATATATATATATTTTGGTATATATGTGTATTTTTATATGATATATGGGAAAAAAAGAGTGTGGCATATTTAGATTATTATTATTTATCTGTTGACCTAATTTTTTCCCTCGGGCAGAGGTTTGAGCTCGGTTTGGAGGAGGCGTTTTGGGAGAGAAGGGAGTACTCTCGGCAGGGCATGAGCTGAGGGAGAGGAGATAAACTTGGGTGCAATACACTACTCTGGGAGGAGGGTTTTTCCTTTGACCTAATCCTTTTGGGGGGCTTCCTGGTGCTGGGCTTCACGCCGAGGAGTGGGGGCTGCGTGAAGTTTTTTTGGGGGGAGAGCCTTCACACAGGAAAGAACAACAAACTTTTATCTTCTCCAAGCTGCCAACGACCGGGAAGGCCTCTGTATTTTTGGAATGCTGTATCGGTGTATCGGTTTGGGTTTACGTTTCTCGTTTTGATTGCTGCGTGTGGAGTGGGGAAACACCCAAATCCCCTTGTTATTCTCCCGGTGCTTCGTATTTTCGTGGGATTTATCTCTATGCTGCGGGGATAAAAACACCCTGAATCTCTGCGTTTCGGTTTGAAAAGGTTGCATTCTCATTCTATTAAGCGCAGAAACACCCAGTTAAGCTGGAGCTATGTATGACGCCGAGTTATCATTTCCTTACTGAGCAAACGCGTGGGGCTGGAGAGCCCACGCTCTGTATTTTTGCATTGCAGTTTATATGTGATTATTGTTGCGTTTTGCTCCAGTGGTTATGGTTGTAAGGAAGACGTGGTATAGGATGGGCGTCTCTCTCCAGAGAGAGGATCGACCCCAGCTTTGTCGCTGCTTGCTAGTTGGTTGCTGAGTTGTTCCTTGGATCAAGGCCGTGATGGAAGCGTGGTATAGGAGGGCGCCTCTCTCTCTCGAGAGGGTCCCCATCGGTCTTTTGCCTGTTGCGCAATTGTTTGGGGAACCAATCCTAGTGTCCATTCATTGCTGCATGAGAAGTTGAATGCTGGATAGTCTGCACGGATACTTGGTATCATAAGACCCCGTAGTCTATGCTATACATTGTTTAGCTTATACATTTCCTATTCGATTTGCCATGCTGCATCTATGGGTGTATGAGTTCTTATGCATTAATGACATGTCGAATTTGGGCATTAGTCTTGTTTAATTAGTCATGTTGCATATAGTATGCCCAAGTCATGTTATATATATATATCATACCATGGTTATATTTTATATATATATATATTGTTTTTAAAATGATTATGTTTTATATAATATCTATAAAAGGGTGATGTTTCACCTACATAATGGTATATTTTATACATTATATAAAATGGTTATTATATATATATTATGCAACGGTGGTGTTGCATACATGGTCAAGATATATGTATATTTTATATAATGGTCGTGTGGTACATATGTTTTATGTATTTATTTTTATAGACATTGACTAAGTTATATATAGATAATTAATATTAATGTTGGTATTACATTACATTTATATATTGCATGTCGAGATTGTATGTATTGATTTTATATGCATCGACTAGGTTTATATATCTATTTATTGGACACTAGTGGAATTGCATTTAGGTTTGATGTAGAATGCATTGGTGTACATGTCAAATGCATTGATTTTGTATGCATGGATCAAATTACATACACACATTTAATAATTGTATCACATTACGTCCATCAGTTGTATGTCGAATGCATTGGACATGTCTTATATACATATTCATGATTTTAGCATTACATTATGTTTGATAGCTTGTCGAATGCATTATTGCATGTCGACGACATCTCTTATGTTCATACACATAGTTTATGATGATTGTATCGCATGATATCTTGTGGTTGCGTGTTGAATGCATTATGTGCACGTCGAACGTGTTTCTTATGTTTCATATGCATGTTATGATGTTTGTATTCTCATGATATCTTTTGATGGCATGTTGAATGCCTTGAGTGCATGTCGATATGCTTGAATGGCTTGTCAAATGCACTGGTTACATTACTTATGGTATGACTGTCGTGAACAAAAGTTGGTAAACACATGCAGATGTCATTGGGCTTCGATGGTCAAGTTTGGAGTATAGACTTGGGCCTACCGAGAACAACACCATAGCTAGGTAAGAGGTTAGGACACGAAAAGTGTTTAGATAGGAGCACTACCTTTTGATTTGTAGGAGTACTGTAGTAAACTCTAGAGTTGTGTGTGATTAGTTCTAGGGCGACGAGACTTAAAACTCTTTATTCTATTTGTGGATCACCATGCCCATGGGGGTGGCTTTCAGACGGATTGAGTATAAGCCGTCGAAGAGCCTACGGTTGGGTGGAGCGTTGCATTGCCCAAAATAGTTCCCCTTAATAAATAATTATGTTGGTAATTTAATTTGATGTATCTTGATTAATGAAATGACGTTTAGAGTTATTGGAGTATATTTTATAATACTAATAAATGTTGTAAAGATGATGTATACAGGAAGTAGAAGATGGGAAGAATAACCCTTCCTCAGTTCTATCAAGGTGGTAAGAAAAGTATGCTTGTAAAGTCATTGTACTCATTGATATATTTACGTTGTCTCGATTAATTGTGTCTTTAATTGTATTTGATTAATGCAAGTGAAGAGTAATATCTATTATGTTAGTTCTTCATGCATTTATATAAAGTTGAATGGTGGATGGCCAAAATAAAGAGACTACAATTGTTTGAAAAAGAGATTTTAGTATGATGCTAACCTTAGGGAAGATTAGTATCATACACATGCTTAAGGTTTTGCCATTCTATGTCTTTGATGTAAAAACATATATTATAAATTATGTGTAATGTGCAAGCAAGTGATTGTGGATGTAATAGAAGAAACGATAACCTTCTTGTGCATTTGAGTGAAAGTGTAAAATCTTATGTGAACTAAGAATGAGACATTTCCTTAAATCAGTTTGCATTGATAGTGATCTATGTAAGGGTATGTGTGAAAAAGAGCATGTTTGTATGCATTTTATGAATGTTGTGAAGGAGAATAGTCAACATAACCGAACCAAACCTTCTTAAGGTTAGAATAACACCTTTCGACATGATCTATGGTTGACATAGTGTTTAATGGGTGTAAGAGAAAACTTTGACATGTTCTCATATTGTTATATAAGTGTATAACTTTGTCATCATTAACTTGTGATGAGATTAATAGTACATTCACAATTAATAGTTAGTAGAATTTTTTGTTAATGAAAACTACGACACCATGATGATTGAATATTATGGGGTTTGCATACTTTCGTGTTTGAGAAGGTTTACATTATGCATTAATGATGGGTCGACAAGTTTTCTAAAGGTCGATTAAGTATGTAACTTATTGAATGAGTATCTTTGTATGAAAAAGAATCTAGTACATGAATGTATGTTTCAAGCACCGTTGTATTTAATGTTATAACTACCAAGTATGTTGGAGTGTTGAAATGATTCATTACTCTACAAGTGTTCACACTGTGAGATATCTTTTGTTATTTGATATAATGTTGAACAAGTATTGCTTGTTATTACATGGAAATATAGTTGTATACCTTGGTTGATATCTATGTGAGACTGATTGTACATTGGAATGCTCATGATGTTAGATGACTCTATTTAAGAGTGTTGTGTTAAAGATAACATTGAGTTATGGAACTAGCTTTTTGTGTAGAAGGAGAGTTCTTTTATGTGGTACCTATTTGTCTAGATGTTATTCACTTGGTAGGTGAATTGATGATTGTACGAAAGTTGAAAGTATGTTAGTTAAAAACAAAAAGTTTCTCCCCATTTCCTCTTAAAAGTGTATAGGATTTTGGGATGTTACATCCTCTAACAGTAAAAATGCCTAACTCAGTCGCCCAAGTTCTCGACTCTTAATTCCTTAAGTCATTCGGCTCTGCAACAACTCTAAGAGTACAAACACTTATCTATTTGTCTCTATATGAAAAGTATAACATTTTATTATGTAATTATCCATATTTAAACCTATATGAACCCTAGATTTATAACATAGTTATAGATTAAAATGCCCAATCCATAAACCCATTTGCAAAGAATCCTATACATTATTTTGCTTATAACGGTGAGAGGATAAACATACATTGATGCATGATTGATATAACTTTTGCATATAAACTAAGACAACTTAATCCTAGAATATCTTGCATGCAAGTCCAGAAATGTATAATGTAACGTCCCACTGGCCTCCTTAGGACACAGAAGACCTTACGTTACTTTTTTTTCCCTCTCTTCGTTACTTCCAAGATTACACATAGTCGCACTGGACTCGGATCCGCAACTCACCTTTGCGATCCACAACCCGCAACTGCACCTTTCCACAATCTGCACTGTGTCCTTCTACAACCCGCAATTGCATCCTTCCGCAATCCGCAATCTGCATTACGGGTGTGGAAATGGGGAAACCAACTTTTCCGGCAAACGACTTTCCGCAATCCGCAATTTGCAATTGCGGGTGCGGAAATGCGGAAGTCACTTTTCCACCAAACGACCTTTCCGCAATCCGCAACTGTGGGTGTGGAAATGCGGAAATTTAACTTTTCCTTCTGCTAAATGACCTTCTGCAATCCACAATCCGTATTGCGGGTGCGGAAATGGCCATGCTCAAGACCTTTATCTCAAGCAACTTCCAAGGGTCATAAATTATTTATCCTTGGTCCAAATGAAGCAAGGTCGGTACCGTTGGAAAGCTCTTGGAGATTTATATCAGTTGGTGAAATACCCTACCCAATTGAGATACATAACCTTCTCCTTTTCTCCTCTGAGTTTTGTCTATAAACCCCCTAAGGCATCTTCCAACCTTTGACAGATCTCTACTTGTCTCCAGCCATAACCTATCTTTCTCTGACTCACAGAGCAGTTTAAGGAAACCACATGCCTTATAACCATCCCATGATCCAATGAGTTTAACAGTCCATTACAGGGTTAACATCTCATAGTGCAATGCACATGATAAAATAAGTTAAGGCCATCCACACATCTAACACATGTAATATTGGTAATGCATTAAACTCATGTAACTGTATGAAGCATTTCAACCAGCACTCATCCTTCCACTCAGGTTTACACATGGCTTACTTATTGTTCATATTTATATAACATTCATTTAACAGCTTAAGCAAAACAACATAAGGCAGGGTCGCGCATATGCATGGGATCTCTATGGCATTCGGCTTCACTACTTAGGCTCACCTCTGTGTTTCTTTTGCTGATCACTCTTCCCAACAGAATGCCTCAAAAATCCAGGAACAAAACCGAGTGCAGATCCGACCATCCACTCACAAAATGAATGACCCACCATCGACAGAAGGAACTGAGCGAAGAACCCAACCCATATCTCAGCGTCATTTTTATCCCCCGCGAATATCCTCTGCAGTATTTCCTTCTCAACGTCATGTAACCGAATCCGTACCCATACAGGGAATCAAATCGGTTGCTCCTGCCCAAGTGGTAGGATGGGTCACCATCCCACAGCCCCCTCACCTCTCCCTAGCGGATACCTTCACCCCTTTCTCATTAACTGCCTCACTTAACCAGTTTGGGTATTTCATTGCAATATTAAACATTCATATTAGTTACAAAATTTCATGGCTTAATAGAACATGAATAGTTTCACTGTCCAATAGTTGCCTATGGAAATAAACCTTAACTAGTGGGGCCTTGGCCTTGAGCTCCACACTAGGATAAACACACATTGCACAAACACGATATTTACATTGAGACCAATAATTACTAAGGCAGGGTAGGGGTATTAAAACTCCCTCCTCCTTAGAACAACACCGTCCTTGGTGTTTTCAAAACTGAACAAAACGGGAATGCCTCTCTCATGGAATCCTCCAGCTCCCAGGTCGCCTCTTCTGGACTAAGGTGCCTCCATTGCACCTTTACCTGTCCGATGGCTCACCTCCGGAGTAAGGTAACCTTCCTGTCGAGGATGCATATGGGCTCCCCTTGTAATTCTCCCTCTGGTTCCACCTGTATCACATGCCAATCAATGATGTGATTATGATCATATACATATTTCTTAAGCAAAGAGACATGGAAAACATTATGAGCTTTCATGTTAGCAGGTAATGCAATCCTATATGCAACCGGTCCTATTCTATCAAGGACTTCAAATGGTCCACAATATCTGGGTGCCAACTTGGTACAACTTCCTAACTTCATGGGGCTCTTCCTTGGTCTCACTCTCAAGTAAACATGATCCCCAATCTGGAAGTATTTGTGTACTCTTTTCAAAACTACGCAACTCTTCTGCCTGTCCTGAGTTGCCTTCAAATTCTGCCTGATCTTAACAACTTCCTGTTCCATCTCTTCAATCATTTCTGGCCCAAGCACTACCCTGTTCACTAGGTTGTACCAATTCACTGGAGTTCTGCATCCTCTGCCATATATAACTCCAAAAGGGCTCATCTTTGACGATTCCTGGTACCCATTGTTGTAGGCAAACTCTACTAAGTGTAGATAGTCTTCCCACTTGGATGGATTATCCATCACGTACATTCTTAACATGTCTTCAAGAATATCGTTTACTCTCTTAGTCTGACCATATATCTGAGGATGATAGGTTGTATTGAAATTCAACTTAGTTCCCAACTCTTGAAATAACCCTTTCCAAAAATTGGAAGTGAATTTTGTGTCCCTGTCTGAAATTATTGCCTTGGGCAATCCATGCAACCTGAATATCTTGTTGGTTGTGGAGCCAGATCTTCCAGTCTCATAGATGATAATTCAACCGTGTTTGAACCCCAGGATTGCAAAATCGGCGGTCGGACCTTCCCGCAGGCCGCTCGGCGCAGCTGCGCGGATCCCTTCCTTGGCAGGTCTACTGCGCAGATTCTCCTTTCTATCGCAGCAGGCAACTATTTCTTGGGTCGACGCGCGAAACACTTTCTCGCCCTTCGCATCTAGCGCAGTAACGCAGTCTGCTCTCGCCGCAGCGACTGTGCGTTACTACCTCTTTAGTACTTAAGATACTTATAGTTATCAAGGGATCTTTCCAACTCGCTCAAACAGTCACAAAGATAAGACAGAAGTCTTGCATACACAAATACTGAACTCGAAATAGTTATCATTCACACAAACATTATAACAAGAAGATATAAGTGAAGCTCATCTCCTCGAGGAAAACCACGTCCTCAGGAGTTTATATTAACCAGAAAATGATAGAGTTATACAATATGCTGCGCACACAGCTGCAGCCTTAGAACTTACAGGAAACTCCACGCACACAGCTGGGAGCCCTTTTCTCAAGCTTGTCTCCTCTCTATGGAGATTACAAAGGCACAGACGTCGACTCAGACTGTCTGGCAACTCAGGGATTAGCTCCTCGGCTATCCGATTTCCTCTCTCTAGTTCTACACACCAGGTAGAAATTACAGTGAAGGATAATCAACACATGATCTATCCCTTTAGACTGGCTCTCTAACAGTCTAGCATCTAACTCTCTAACTCTCCAAAAAGGGAGGAACTGAAGGAAGGGAGGAAGAACCCTCTACCCATTACAGTGATTCATCTATATAGGTAGCCATGACGGTCACACCTTTACAAAACTGTGGGCCTTTCCCAACAGTGATTCCCAAAAACCCTAACCGCGCACATGGCTAGGTGTACTGTAGGCGCCGCTTGCAGTCACGTCGCCGCTTCCTGCAGGCTCCATGAATTCCGGCGCAGATTGTGGGTATGGGCGATCGTCCTTCGCCTTCAATGCTCTGGTCCGTTGCTCCTCCTTGATCCGAGCAACCATAACTTCTGTACTAAGCCTTTAAATGAGGGTAGCTAAGCCCTCTACTCCATCACCTTATTTATTATGGTAGCTGAGCCACCTTCATTCTTCGATGACGTGCGCGCGAGCTCCGCAATTTCCGGTCCGTGATCTGCGCTGAGATCATCCATCTGGCACCGTACTGCGCACCGTCTCCTTCTTACCCAAAACTTAGTGCTTGTCCCAAAATTAGCACTTTCCTTCCATACTCGTGCTTTTTCCCAAAATTCGCAGCTTTTACTATAGCTGCGACCTTGGCCCCAACAGGCCCCCAACACTCACTTGTGGCTCGCCCTCGAGCCACTCGCACTAGCGCGTGGTCTTTGAATTTGCGCATCTGCGTTTGCTTGAGTCTCCGCGAATGTTTTCTGCCATTTCACAATAGCGGAGTCCAATTCCTCAATACACTGATCGGCTGTTTGTACTGTTTCTGCGGTTGTTTCTTCTTTAGTGAGTGTATCAATGATCTCTTGAGACTCGGCAATTTCTTTGATTTTTGTCTCAATCTGGCCAACAATTTCAGCATACTCATCCATGAATGGCTGAATGCTGTTGGTGAGCTTCTCATCTTCAGTTCTGAGCTTGTGCAGTTGCTGCTGCATTTTGCGCACTTCGCCCATTTTCTTCATCTTTGGCAAGCCTGTTAAGGACTTGGCTTCTTCATTCAGAACAGTGAGGGACTGTTCTGCAGCTTGCACCTGTTCTGATAGTCCCACTTTAAAAGGGAGGTTCACAAGCTCTGTCCAAGCTTCCATAGCCTGGTTCATCAGGTTCTTGGCTTCCTGTACTCGACCTTTCATTCGTGTGGAAGCTCTGCTCAATGCTTCAAACTGTACCTGCGCATCATCTGTAAGATGCGCAGCAACGCGAGCTTCTAGCTCAGCGATCTGGGTTTTATGGCCTTCTGCCATAGCAGCTATTTCTTGCTCCAGGGTTTTCGCCCTTTCGCCAATAATTTGAACTTTTGCAACCAGAGGGAGGTCTGGTTGAATCTCGCAAGCCGGCAGTTCCTGAGCAATCTCTTCTATTGCGTTTCTGATGCCGGTGTCTTGCGCCTCATAGAGTGCAAGCTTCGCAGAGATATTCTTATGACTTTCCTTCAGCTCTATCTCCTGCGATTGCAGTCGTTGGTTTGCCTGGAAAGTAGAGAGCTCTCTAGCTCTCAACTCAAGAGAAACTTTCTCCTGTACTAGCTGTAGAGTTTCTATAGGAATCATAGACAAATTAATTTCTACAGGTCCAACTGTGCTTACCTGCAGTTCAGCTAGGGGATCTGGAAGTGTCATGCTGGTAGGCGGAATATGCACGACAGTGTGCCTTTCTGTGAGTTCTTCAACTCGCTCGCCAGTTGGGATTTCTTGTGGCACCTGCGAAGTAGATGCTGGCGCATGGGTCTGCGCAATCCTTCCTGCGAGACCTTTTAGTTCTACAAATTGTAAGTCTAGAGCACCTCGGATGTGAGCATGCATGTTCCGCATCTCACGAAATTGCTCTTTCAAATATTTGTCGACCTCCGAGGGAATGGCCTCAGTGGAATGCGACACTTTCTGCTTCTTTGTGGCTGGTTCTGTTGAGCCTTCGTCGCTTCTTTGCTCAGGGGCTTCCTTGCCCTTATCTTTTTCTTGCGCAGCGGCGGGTGGCATCGCAGGTGCGATGTCAGCTGCTGCTCTCCATTCGTCCGACCAAGACTTAATGGTTTCTTCGACATCTTCTGTGGTCATCCTGTAAAGACCTAGCGCCCAGTCACCTGGAATGTCGCAAGGCCGAAGGTAGAGTTGATGGATGTCGGCAGTAAAAGCCAACTTCCCGTCATACAATGTGGCTGTCTCCGCGCTCAGCCTTGGCATATCTTGTATGGTATCGCGGAGGAGATAGTAATACTCACAAAAAACAGCGCGATTCATCTTACGCTTCGCGGGATTAGGGGAATCCCAGAGGTTGATGTAGCGCATGCCGGCAACCTCTCCTGCGCGGCGTGGACGGAACTGAGTATTCGGGGGCTCCTTCCACCCGACGAGAGCACATAGAATTAAAAGCCATGAAAAATGGAATGATTGGCCTGCATTGTCCTGCACATTCAGGCAATCAGCCAAAAAAGAATTCAGCAGGAAGAGAGACCAGTTGTACTGTTCTCCCTCCGCAGCTGCGATAGCGAGCTCTACGACAGCTCCAGTAACTTCTTTTGGTCGGCACTTGGTGAGAAGTCTGCCTGCAAGCAGACTTCCTGTGAAGCGAAGTGCCTCATCTTCTACGGTCGTGAGGTCATAAGCCCGACCTCCTCTTGTCAAGTTATATTTCTGGACCAGCTTTGCAGCTAATTTCCGGTCCTTCTCTTTTCCCGCAAAATGGATATTGGGATCCTTACCAACCTTAGATAGGCCGGTGATACGGTGTATCAAGTCAACATTTAGATCAATTGGCCTCCCGAGCCAAAGGTAACCTCCATGAACGCAGGATAGCAGTGTTTTAACGACTGCGTTCACTTCATTGCTACGCCCAAAGTGCGGTAGCTTCAACAAATTCAAGAGTCCAGGGCGCTCAAGATTTGCTGCAAATCCCTTCGGGATAAACTCATCAACGTTTCTGGTGGGATTATGGACGATATCCAAATATCGGTCCAACTGAAACTGAGGATATGTCTTATAGTCTCCAAGGTTAAAATCAGAGAATTTAACCAGTGGAATGTTTCCCAATAGTTGGCCTTCTACCCGCACACTAGCCGGTAGTGGCGGTAGCGGAATTGGATACTTTGCATTCTTCGGAATCTGGACATCCGGCGCATCGTCTGGACGCGGCGGAAGGTAGTTCACCATAGACGCGAGCGGTTCTGGAACAGGTTCCTCCGGCTGCTGCTGAGATGCTCTTGTGCCTGGAGATGTTCTGGGATCAGTAGCACCAGGGTGTACGTAGGCCGACGGCGTCACCGGAGTGGCCATGCCGAAATCTAAGCCTCGGCGTAGAAATTGACGAATAACTTCTTCAGTCGATAAATTCTCCGTTGTGAACCAATGTAAATAAGAAGACTCTGGACAGCAAATGGCGGAACTGCGTAGGGTATAGACTCTGAAAACAAGGGAAAATAGTCTGCACACTCGGCTCTGAAAACAATAGTGCAGATCTTCAAAGACAACTTATGCAACTCGAGACAGTAACCCAAAATTGATACAAGTGTGAGGTATTTATAGCCAGCGGGGTTAGTAAATGCGACCAAGTGGGGTTACGTAGCTATAGGCGGCTACAGATGAGTTGACAACACGCTATCCTCCTTGCCGTAGCGGTGCATTTAGTGTGATTGACGGGTTCTGACAGCCTTCCGGGAGAAGCTAATGGTTTCGGCGCCTGAGTTAAATGCAAATCTTTCGGAGATTAAGCCGAATCCGTCAGAACGGGTAGAATTAAATAGCGGCCTTATCCTTCATTTATTCAAACGCGGCTACATAACTGCTGTAATTCAAAATTTTCCGGCGGGTCATTTCAACTTAGGAAACTGTGCCTCTAGGGGTCCACAACAAAACTCTTTTCAGCGGCAAATTATGAAAGGGGACTTCGCAAGAGCGATAGTCCAATGGTCCATAAAGCAAAACTTCGCCAGAGCGGACCGCTAAGCTTTGTTCAAGCAATTTTTATTCAGGATGCGCGGATATTTCAAGGAACTGCGCAGGAAGCTGGAAACTGAGGGTGTGTCGCAGCTTCCGTGTAGACTAAATGCGATGTCTCTTTCAACTACACTGGGCATCTGCATTCCTGAGTACTATATTATGTCGACAGGGCGGAGTGGCCGTCGCAATAAAGCTTAAGCCGACTCCCGTTTATCATTGTAGGTAGTAGTTCTCCATTCAGCTTCGCAAGCTGAACTGCGCCTCCGTCTGTTATTTTTATTACCTGAAAAGGACCTAACCAATGCACACGAAACTTGCCTGCAAGCATCTTATCAATTTCTTCTTTGACTTTTTCTTTGTAGCGCGGGTTCAACCTGTATGGGCGCTGCTTTACTGGCTTGGCGTCTGGTTTCAGAGGTATGCGCATCACTCCTAAGTCTCCTAGGATGCCTTTCATTTCTGTGAACTTGGTAGGAAAGATATCCTGGTAATCACGTAATAAATCTGAAACATGCGCAACGGTTTCATCATCCCAATAATCTCCTATAGAAGCAAACTTTGGGTCAGCTTCTGTGCCAATGTTAACTTTCTTGAGCTTGACGTGTTCTGCGATGGCAGGAATATCAAGCTCAGGACCTTCAATATTGCGTGTCCCTTCTGATTCTGGGATATGGAGGTTGCGAGGATCGTCCTCCTCATCTTCGGCGGTAAAGTTATAACATTCCAGGGCATGCTCCATCTGAACAGCCCAATCTGGTTGGGAATATTCTGTTACTAGACCTGGTTCAAATACCTTCTTTTTAATACACTTCAGAGCCTGATCAATGCTTGGATGCTCTGACTCAAAGCTGAATGTAAGTTGAAAACTTTCTATCATAAGAGCCCAAGTAAGAGTGCCTTTGCGCAATTCTATTTCAGTATACCAATTCCTTGGAATTGTATCTAATGTGTGGATGAATTGGTGAACCCATTCATCTTCCGGAATATCTGACCATTGCTGAATACATGCTTCAATGTGTGACCTGGGGTCACTCTGTCCTTCATATTTGCGTAGCGCTTCGGCTGTGGTGTCCTGAAATCTGCGCAGTATCAATCTGCGACAGTCTTTCCATGTATGAATATTCTCCTTGTGCGCAATCCACCATCTTGCGGGTGTAGCGCGCAATGCTATATCCAGTGCCTGGATGCGCTGTGGTTCTGGAAGCTTTTGTTCATATTCCTGTATGAATTTAGTTACTTTGGTTAGACCATCAAAAGTTGGAGTGTCAGTTAATTCTGTGCCAATCCATCGAATGGATTTAGTCATCATGGCGCAACGTCTTGCAGAAACCTCATGTAGACGATTCTGCCAATTTTCCAATCCTGCATCTGAATCTGATGTGCACGAGCTATCACATCGCCAGCTGATATGGCCGTCTGCTGTGGGGTTGACATAGTCACTGTGGTTAGTGGTCATCTGATACAGGCTTTCCATGTGGCGCGCTTCCTCTTCTGCGCGAATAGGTTCTATATATCTTGGTCCTTGAATAGGATCAAGAGGTGCGATGACCCTGATCTGGTCATCCTCAAAGGTCATCTGTCTTTTCTTCAGGTTAATGACAGCCAAATTATCAAGTGCCCAGTCTATTCCTAACAGCGCTGGGTATGGTCTACTATCATCCATAATTTTGATTACTTCAAAATCTGCAGAGCTTCTTACTCCTTCAATATCAATAGGTACATTGGGTAATCTGCCCAATGGAGAGACTCGTTGCTGATTTGCGAGTCTTAGCTGGATAGGGGATCTTGTAAGCTGAGGGCTTCCCATCTGTTCCCATGTCTGCATAGCGAGAACATTGGCTTCTGAGCCCAAATCTAACATGACTTCGTCCATTTCAAATGCTCCAATCTGCGCTGTGAGCCTCATCTCTTTTCCTGTTCTAATGTGACTCCTAATCTGGTGAACAGCACGCTGTGGTGTGTTCGTCGAAGCAGAGTGTTGGCACCGATCCAACAGGTGTTGGAGTTCTAGAGTTGCTTGTTCATTGCGCAACAATTTTAAACATTGTCGCAGAAACGCATGAACACTGCCTAGGGCATGCTCCTTATCGTCGTCAGGTCTTCCAGCTGTAGTGGCCTGTTCTTGTACCAAGTTGTCTTGTCTTAGCACTTGCGATCTACTATTGTTCTGCGGAATTGCGGTAGAACTTGAAGCTCTCGGATCTGAGAAATACTCTTGAGCTTGCTTAAATGCTTCTTTTTGCTTCTGTAGGTTAAGTGGGGCTGGTTTAATGTTAGCGCGGCGCACCCATTGCGTCGCTTGCTTTCCCGTTCCCATCTCTTGCGCACCAGTTGTAGCTCCACTGCGTGTCACTATATTAACTGTAGGGTCTGGTTCTCTTTTTTCGGCTCCAATCAACTGGATATTCTGATTGACCTGTGGTGTCTTTGCTTGCATCTTAGCCTGTAACTGAGGGCATTCTTCGATGATATGGTCAGAAGATTTACAATATCTGCAGAGGGTTGTAGGATTTTGGCAATCCCTAGCAAAATGACCTTGTTCTCCGCAATTATAGCAAGTGATCTGTCCTCTTCCACGACCCAAATTTGTTGTGCGTCCGCGTCCTCTGTAATTTGCTGCTCGGGCGTCCCGAGATTGGTCATAAGGTGGACCTGCTGTGGGTCCTTGTGTCTCTGCTTGTACCCTATAAACATCATGCTTTCTTTCTATCATAAGATCATATGCTCTACAATTGTTCTCATCATGACCTACTGATTTACAGAAATTACAATATAGATTCTTTGGAGTTTGTACATATTTCTGAAGTAAGTGGCATTCTTGTGGTCTATGACCTCTAGTTCTGCAGATTTCACACCAAGGCCCTTGTGCCTGTGGTAAAGGATTAGGTGCTCCAGTTGCAATGTAGTCTATGAAAACAGGACAATGGTCCTTTGAATGACCTTGGGCTTTACATTTTGTACACCAAATTTCTTCCTTAATATCCTTGCCTTTCTTAATATCATGCACTTGCAAGGTTAAGTTTGCTAATTGGTTCTGTAAATGCGCAACATCGTTGCTTGTTCCTGCAATTGGCGAAGCTTCTAGTTTCATAGCCATTTCTAGAGCTTGTTCCTGAGTATTGAGATTCTGTTGCATAAGAGGAAGTCTAATGTGTGGGAGCAGCGCAGCAATGAACCATTCTTTATGTTGCTGTGGTGCAAACTCGAAGCTTACTTGATCTATCAAAGCTTTGAACTTCTGGTCAAAATCCCATACTGATTCTGTAGGTAACTGTTTGATGTCTTTGAGCTCTGTTATACACTGTGATTCTGACTTAGGTTTCTTGAATTCTCTAATCATGGCATTTCTTACCTCAGCAAGCGTCCTATTCTGTGCTGCTGAGTATTTCATGAACCAAGTCAAGGCTCTTTCTCTTAGTGTGGTTGCTAACTGAACCAGTTTAACAGCATCATCATTAATTTGCTTAATTGTCCAAATGGCTTCACATAAGAACCAGTGCTGCTCAGGGTCCTCTATCCCTGTTCCTCTAAAAGTTGGTAGTTTCATGTCATCACCCATCCTTCTTGCACGGGTTTGAGGTGGAGGTACTGTAGCAGTGCCTCCGGGATGGTTAAACAAAGGTGGTACAGAGGTACTAGAAGTAGCGTGTGGGCTACTCGAAGGTGTTACTGTAGGATTATACTGAGCTCCGTCTGGTTTTTGCGGTGTAAAGGGGTAATACGGGATATGAGCACTCCCCTGTCTTTCTATATGGCTTGCTCTAGGGACTTGGCGATTGTCTGGGCTAGACTCAAAAGGATATTGGTCAAGGCCTACTTTATATCGTTTTCCACTACGAGTGCAACCAATAACTTCAGGATCACTATCAGAATCTACGGACATTACTTGACTATGCTATTCATCAGAAGCAATACATAGCTTTCCTTTTTCATACAGAAGCATTTTAATCCATAAGTTCAGAGAATTTAAGAACTTACCTCTGTGTACTTGGAAGAAACTCCTCTCAGCTTCACTGAAACTCTTTCTTGTATCGACTGCAAATTCGGTAATAAAACCTTCCAGTAGACTATTCAACCAAAAGTCTACTGCGCGGGACACAGGATTGTCTATCCGCTTCACAATACTAGCTAGCTCAGGCGTCCACGTGACGGGTCGATCAACATGCAGCGTAGGTCTAGAATCTGCTAACTTGGCTATCCAAGCGTGTAACTCCAATGCAAACGTAACAAAGAAAATTTCGTAAAGGTCAGCATAAATATACTTCTGTAACCAATCTTCTGTTTGAAGCGTAGGGCTTCTATTTTCTTGTTCAGCAAACTCTTTAGCCTTTAAATCAAACCAGTCTCCAATTTCCTTAGTTGTAGGGTTCCAGTAACACATTTGGAACCATTTGTTGGTCACTAGGCAACGGAACCATTTGTTGGCTCCAACAGTATCTCACACGTTGCTGAAAGAACAAGTCTCATTCGCGCGGCAACGGAACCATTTGTTGGCTGAGCAACAAGGTTCAGAGCAACGGAAGTGACGTGATCAAAAAGTCATGAGGCAACGGAACCATTTGTTGCACTGTTCTATCTCGCGCGTCGCCAAAATAACAAGTCTCATTCGCGCGGCAACGGAACCATTTGTTGGCTGAGCAACAAGGTTCAGAGCAACGGAAGTGACGTGATCAAAAAGTCATGAGGCAACGGAACCATTTGTTGGCTGCATTCTTGGGCAGACCCGGGTTTTAATGAAGCGCAGCAACAAAACCCCTTGGCGCACTGGCCCTCTCGGCAACGAGCTGCGCGGCAGCTCGAGGTCTCACCCGAAGTGGCTATGGGGGGGTTAAGGAATCAGGTTTCCTTAACCGGGGTGACGCGGAGATAGCTTTTCCTTGAATGGTTCCTGCAAAATCGGCGGTCGGACCTTCCCGCAGGCCGCTCGGCGCAGCTGCGCGGATCCCTTCCTTGGCAGGTCTACTGCGCAGATTCTCCTTTCTATCGCAGCAGGCAACTATTTCTTGGGTCGACGCGCGAAACACTTTCTCGCCCTTCGCATCTAGCGCAGTAACGCAGTCTGCTCTCGCCGCAGCGACTGTGCGTTACTACCTCTTTAGTACTTAAGATACTTATAGTTATCAAGGGATCTTTCCAACTCGCTCAAACAGTCACAAAGATAAGACAGAAGTCTTGCATACACAAATACTGAACTCGAAATAGTTATCATTCACACAAACATTATAACAAGAAGATATAAGTGAAGCTCATCTCCTCGAGGAAAACCACGTCCTCAGGAGTTTATATTAACCAGAAAATGATAGAGTTATACAATATGCTGCGCACACAGCTGCAGCCTTAGAACTTACAGGAAACTCCACGCACACAGCTGGGAGCCCTATTCTCAAGCTTGTCTCCTCTCTATGGAGATTACAAAGGCACAGACGTCGACTCAGACTGTCTGGCAACTCAGGGATTAGCTCCTCGGCTATCCGATTTCCTCTCTCTAGTTCTACACACCAGGTAGAAATTACAGTGAAGGATAATCAACACATGATCTATCCCTTTAGACTGGCTCTCTAACAGTCTAGCATCTAACTCTCTAACTCTCCAAAAAGGGAGGAACTGAAGGAAGGGAGGAAGAACCCTCTACCCATTACAGTGATTCATCTATATAGGTAGCCATGACGGTCACACCTTTACAAAACTGTGGGCCTTTCCCAACAGTGATTCCCAAAAACCCTAACCGCGCACATGGCTAGGTGTACTGTAGGCGCCGCTTGCAGTCACGTCGCCGCTTCCTGCAGGCTCCATGAATTCCGGCGCAGATTGTGGGTATGGGCGATCGTCCTTCGCCTTCAATGCTCTGGTCCGTTGCTCCTCCTTGATCCGAGCAACCATAACTTCTGTACTAAGCCTTTAAATGAGGGTAGCTAAGCCCTCTACTCCATCACCTTATTTATTATGGTAGCTGAGCCACCTTCATTCTTCGATGACGTGCGCGCGAGCTCCGCAATTTCCGGTCCGTGATCTGCGCTGAGATCATCCATCTGGCACCGTACTGCGCACCGTCTCCTTCTTACCCAAAACTTAGTGCTTGTCCCAAAATTAGCACTTTCCTTCCATACTCGTGCTTTTTCCCAAAATTCGCAGCTTTTACTATAGCTGCGACCTTGGCCCCAACAACCATCCTCAAATGTTTAGTATGCTCTTCTTCATTCCTTGAATACACCAGAATCTCATCCAAGAATAAAATTACCAACTTATCTAAGTATTTGTTGAAGACACTATTCATAAAACACATGAAAGTAGCAGGTGCATTGGTGAGACCAAATGGCACCATAGTGAACTCATAGTGTCCATATCTAGTTCGGAAAGCTGTTTTGTGAATGTCTTCATCCTTTATCCTCACTTGATGGTAGCCAGACCTCAAGTCAATCTTGGAAAATACTTTATCTTCCTTCATCTGATCAAACAAGTCATAAATTCTTGGAAATGGACACTTGTTCTTGATTGTTACTTTGTTTAGCTGTCTATAATCTATACATAGTCTTAAAGTCCCATCCTTCTTCTTAACAAACAACACAGGTGCACCCCAAGGAGGCACATTCGGTCTAATATACTCTTTTTCCATTAATTCTTCCAGCTGCATTTTTAGTTCTATCAGCTCAGGTGTACTCATTCTATAAGAGGCTTTGGAGCTTGGTGCTGCTCCTGGAACAAGGTTAATGGAGAAATAAATGTCCCTCTTGGGTGGTAGTCTTGGTACTTCATCTGGAAATACATTCTGGAACTCTTGTAGCAGTTGAAAGTCTTCCAAATTTGGTCCCTTATCTTCTACTAAGTCTGATATATTGACAACATATAATTGATAACTCTTTTTGTAGAACTTTCTCAGCTATAAGGCTGAAATCTGCCTTACTGAAACTTATTTTGGAATTCCTTTAACCAACCTTGGTCTTCCTTCATCATCAATACAATCAAGTACTTTCTTGTAGCAGTCAAGTTTGGCTCTATGCTTCTCCAACCAGTCCATGCCTATCAAGGCATCATAAGATCCCAAGGGTAGTACATTCAAGTTTACCTTGGTGGGAAGTCCATTAAGCTCTATGGGACATTTCACCACTACTTCACTCACTTTTCTCTTAGTTCCAGTGGCTATTTGAACTAACCAAGACTTACTATGTTTAACTTTACCAAGTAAACAAATTTCAACCACTTTAGGGGATACATAACTATGAGTGGATCCTGGATCAATTAAAACATAAATAGATTTCTTAGCAATCTTACCTTTAAATTCTACCATTGCTGCTTGGTGGTATGTCTGGTGATCATCCAATGCTACATAGATTCGAGGTGTGGCTCTAGCCATATCTTCTACTGTGGTTGCTTCTCCCAAGTTGTGCAATTTTCGGGGATTCCCTCCTCAATTTGGGCAATCTCTAAACATGTGGTTGTCTCCACATCCCCATAAATGAAGTGGTCCTTTTGATTTTTTCTCTACTGTTACAGTTGGTTTGAACCCACTTCCTATTGGTTGTCCTTGTGGAAAGTTTCTGGGCTAACTCTTGAAAGGTGTTTTGAAGCCACTTTTCCTTGGTTCAAATCCTCCTTTGGGATTTCCTTTCCATGCTGGTTGAGTATCTGTCTTCCCTTTATTCTACTCATAACAAAGCATGGCCATTCTAATGGATTCATGCAAGCTTCATGGATGGAAAAAATCAACCTATCCCTATAGTTCTGTGGTAGGCTTCCAAGGAAACACTGAATCTTTACCCTTTCATCCTATATATAGTCCACATACCTTAACAGTTCCAAGAATTTATAAACATGTTCCTCCATGGAATTTCCCCCCAACCTGAGTTCATTGAACTCCTTTCTCTTGTTGTCATAATACCTAGCTGATAGGTATTTCTCCTTGAAGTATCTTTTAAATCGCTCACAGCTGGTCCTTCTTTCACTGGTCCTCTTTACTTTCATGAGATGTTCCCACCAAATGGAAGCTCTTCCATTTAGATTGTAAATGGAAACTCTAGACTTCTCACTTTCTGAATAATCATGTGTTTTGAAATACTTTTTTCATTCCAAGTAGCCATGCCTCAGCCTCTTGTCCTGTCTTGCTTTCTCCATCAAAGGTAGGAGCTCTTGCTTTCTTGAATTCTCCTTATGGGATCCCTCTGGACCTCCTTCTCTTCTTAGTTCGATTGTAAGTGTGTCTTGGACTTCTTGGAGAGTCTTTGGAGTGTTTTGACCTGCTGGAAGGAGATCCCGAAGAGGATATTCTGTGCCTTCTTCTCACAGCACCCCTTTATGGCTTGGAGTCCTCTACTTAGAATGGCCTCGAGAATGGCTATCTGCATTCCTTTCTTCTCGGTCCATATTGCTTGGATTGGACCCCATGTTTACTTTCTGATGCATGTCAGTGAGGCTTTGCAGAATGGCCGCATTGAGCTGGTGCTGCTCTTGTTGCGCCTTTGTCAGCCTCTCATTAAAGCTTACCATGGTCTTCACCAAGTCCCGGGGAGTCACCTTCTCCCTTCTTCCATTAGACGTTGTTTCAACATGTTCTTCCTGCACGTTTTCCCCCAACACATCCTCTTCAGGCTCATAGGGATTTTGTGCATCATTAACAGTCACCATCCTTGCTTTCTGACACATGTTCTTGCTTGCTCGATTCAATTGTAACCTGCTGCAATCACTGTGCATGATATAGATGTTTATTAGATAGCGTAGGACTTGAACATTCATACAATCTGGAAATTACTCATTAAACAGTTAATTTAAACAAAATTTTTGTTAGATTAAACAGTGCCCTGGGCGTTTCTTTACGTGCGATTTCTCCCACGGTTCGGCCCTAACAACCCTAGTGTTGTAACTGAAGCTCTAATACCATTCTCTAACGTCCCCCTGGCCTCCTTAGGCTACAGAAGACCCTACATTACTTTTTTTTCTCTCTTCGTTACTTCCAAGATTACACACAGTCACACTGGACTTAGATCCGCAACTCACCTTTGCGATCCGCAGCCTGCAACTCCACCTTTCCGCAATCCGCAATTTGCACTGCCTCCTTCCGCAACCCACAATTTCGTCCTTCCGCAATCCATAATCTGCATTGCGAGTGCGGAAATGGGGAAACCAACTTTTTTGCCAAACGACTTTCCGCAATCCTCAATACGGAACTACGGGTGCGGAAATACGGAAGTCTAACGTTTCCTCCAATTTACCTTTCCGCAATCTTCAATCCGCAACTGCGGGTGCGGAAATTTAACTTTTCCTTCTGCTAAATGACCTTCCGCAATCCGCATTGCGGGTGCGGAAATGGCCATGCTCAAGACCTTTATCCCAAGCAACTTCCAAGGGTCATAACTTCTTCATCCTTGGTCCAAATGAAGAAAGGTTGGTATCGTTAGAAATATCTTGGAGAGTTTTATCAGTTGGTGCAATCCGTTTCCCAACTATGATAGATAACCTTCTCCTTTTCTCCTTTGAGTTTTGTCTATAAACCCCTTAAGGCATCTTCCAACCTTTGACATATCTACTTGTCTCCTGCCATAACCTATCTTTCTCTGACTCACATAGTAGTTTAAGGAAACCACAAGCCTTATAACCATCCCATGATCCAATGAGGTTAGCATTCCATTACAGGGTTAACATCTCATAGCGCAATGCACATGATAAAATAAGTTAAGGCTATCCATACATCTAACACATGTAAGATTGGTAATGCATTAAACTCGTGCAACTGTATGAAGCATTTGAACCAGTACTTAGCCTTCCACTCATGCTTACACATGGCCTACTTATTGTTCATATTTATATAACATTCATTTAGCAACTTAAGCAAAACAACATAATAATAACACATAAATAACACCATTCATTCAACAGAACACTTATCTTTGTATCTTGAAGTTGCCTCAATAGCTGGCTAAGTGAGAGCAATGTTCCACCCAACCTTAGGTCTCTGTCCAGCCTATACTCTTTCAACTGAGAGACCACCCCCGAGCTGGGCTATGTATCCACTAAGGAGGGATAGGTAGGCTCTCTAAATGTCAATATCCACTCCAATGCTAAGCCAACTTATAACTGGGTTTATCAAGCAATCCAAGAAACATACTCATGCTAATCCACCCTACAATTGGGTTTCTCAAGCATACACCTGCTAAGCCAACCTACAAATGGGTTTATCGAGCATACAGGGAAACAGGGAGGTTGTTTCTAAGCCAGTGAGCTCAACCTCAAAGCTACATACATATCAATCACTTAGGAGACAAGGTACCCACATTATCCACCTCTTCCAACACAAGGAAGACCCTATTCTCTGCTACACAGTCCCTCAAGGCCTCTTCCCTTCTAGTGTTATTCAAGGTAGGCATAAGAAGGTCCTACTGCTAGTTCCAGGAGATCATAGTATTCACCGGGTTTATCAAGCATTCCCAACCCTTAACTCTATCTCTTACGTTCACTAAACAAGCTGGTTCGTTCCAAGGTTGCGGGTTAGACTCTGTCTTGCAACTCGGCACTCTGCTCGTGGATTCAGGACTGCACACATCTTCCTCAATTTATTCATGTCTTGTAGTTCGCCTTCGAAATCATCTTCGGGTTTCTACTCAAGGGTCGTGCATATGCATGAGATCTCTATGGCATTCGACTTCACTACTTCGGCTCACCTCTGCATTTATTTTCTTGATCACTCTTCCCAACAGAATGCCTCAAAACTCCAGGAATAGAACTGAGTGCACATCCGACCATCCACTCACAAAATTAACGACCCACCATCGACAAAAGGAACTGAGCGAAGAACCCAACCCAGATCTCAACGTCGTTTTTATCCCCTATGAATATCCTACGTAGGCTTTCCTTCTCCACATCCTGTAACCGAATCCATATACGTATAGGGAATCAAATCAGTTACTCCTACCCAAGTGGCAGGATGGGTCACCATCCCACAGCCCCCTCACCTCTCCCTAGTGGATACCTTCTCCTCCTTCTCATTAGCTTCCTCACTTAGCCAGTTTGGGTATTTCATTGCAATATTAAATATTCACATTAGTTACAAAATTTCATGGCTTAATAGCACATGCATAGTTTCACTGCCCAATACTTGCTTATGGAAATAAACCTTAATCATCAACTAGTGGGGCCTTGGCCTTGAGCTCCACACTAGGATCAACACACATTGCACAAACACAATATTTACATTGAGGCCAATAATTACTAAGGAATGGTAGGGGTATTACAAATAAGAACATCTACAGTAATAAGTAAAGTACAGTAAATCATTGCATCATAAGAAAGATATTAATTATGTTAACATGCATAAACAATTAATGTACAATAAAAACTTTTATACGATAACATGCATGAGCAAAGATATCATCTCTGATAACATGCATAAGCAAGATAACATGCATAGCAAGTAATGCACAGTAAAAACGTTTATATGATAACATGCATGAGAAAAATAGTCATTCTAGGTAATATGCATAAGAGAGATAAACTAGTAATGTATAGTAAATTGGTATATCACAATATGTATAAGCAAGATTAATCATTTCCGGTAACATGCATGTACAATAAATCATTAGATATTGTTTGCAGCAAATAGATAGTTCAGAAATGAAATAAAAAACCTGAACTCAACAATGAAATTATTAGATCTCATTTGCAGTAAGTAAATGGTTCATAAATGAATAAACAAAATATGATCTAATCAATGAAATCATTAGATAATTTCATAATTCAAGTGTATAGAACTAGAACTAATGCTATGCTATCCACAGTCAGTTCAGAATTTAAATCAATAGGACCAAATCTGAATTATGCAATCATTAGGTATTGCTTACAGAAATACATTTCAGAAAAACAAACAGATACTGAGATAAACAACACAATCAGTAGGTATTATCTTTAGCAACAGATATGTTAGAAAATTAATAAATGAAACCAGATCTAAGCCGGGAAATCATTATATATTAGCTCCAGAGAGAAGACAAGTCAGAAAAGAAATAAACAGACTTTGAACTAAACAACACCATCATTAGCTATCATCTACAGAAATCAAACATTTAAGAAATAAATAGTAGAACCTGAATCTGAGCAAGGGAAAATCAAAGCTGAAGGTCGTCTTTCCTCCTAACCAACTCCCATAGCAGCCAAACTACTTTCTCTGAAACCCCCAAGCTTGTTTGTTGAACCACAATGACAAAGACTCGGTCACAAAGTTCCTCTTGCAAGCTAGGTCAAAACCTCATTTCACCATAAGCCTCCTACTCAGTGGGTGAATCAAAATACTCTACGTATTGTCCCCCTTCATCATGAACCTCATGTTCAGTGGATGAAAACATTGCTTTATATCATTTTCCTAGGCATATGACTTAAATCAGTCATGAGCCTCCTTCTCATAACGGTCCAACAGGAGTCACGACCTGCACGTTTGGGGGAAGATGCCTCCTGCATCATGTGCACCTTTACTAGGCTGGCTTGCGGTTCTAGGTTTCTCTTGACACTTGTCTTTTCCTCCTTGTGGGTTAGCAAACACTCTTCAACGACTGTCTTCAATTTTGATTCCCTTATTTAATTATTTAAAGATAATAATAATAATTCTTTCACAATTGTTTTGACCACGCTAGGTCAATTAATGTCAAATAAAAATAATTACATAAGTTTTTATAAAAACAATAATAATTAGGGTTCCTAGGTTTATTACAATGATTTACCTTTTCTTGAGAAGGCATACGAACTCCTTTATGAGGGCTCCAACACAAATCTTCTCTCTGCTATATTGTTTATAATGAACTTGAAGGTTATGAATGGTATTTCAAACACATCAGTTAGTCACACAGATGTTAAGGTATGTAATATATTCCATCACATATATATGATCGTGATAAAGGTTATTTTTTTTCCTCTAATAATTTTATTGTTAATTCATAAGTAAAATTAATACAGATGAAATATGTTTTATTAATATTATTTATAGATTATATTAACTAGTTTTTTTATTTTAATTTGTTGTAGCTTGATAGCTGAATTTTTGTTACCACCATCAAATATTTTGCCTCGCACATATCGATATTTATTTGCCATCATGTAAGAAATTGGAATGCAGTATGAAGCAATTGATGCATGCCTTGATGACCATGTTATATATTATAATCAACATGAATTTGAAATAGAATGTCTGGAATGTCATATCAGTAGATATCAAACATATCAAGTAACAAAAAATGTGCCTTGCAAGGTTCTTCGTTATATTCCCATTATTCCACATTTGCAATGACTGTTCAGGTGGAAAAACATAGGGCAATTTATGGATTACCATGCACGAAACAGAATTAAGATGACATTATTCGAATGCCTACATATGGTTATGCATTTAGATATCTGGAGGACAAATGGCCACACTTTAAAGAAGAACCTCGTAATGTTAGGATTTCTTTGGAAGCATATGGTGTCAATCCATTTGCAGAGATGAGATCTATTTACTCAGTGTGGCCTATTGTTGTTATCAACAATAACATGCCTCCATGGTTGCCAATAAAGAGGGATCACATAATGTTGGCAGTGATTATTCCAGGTATGTGTCTACAACAATTTTATTTTAATGTCATGGCATCTCATTTGTTGTATTTTGTTGCATAATGTCGTATATTTTTCTTTTCTTTTTCTCTTGTATATTATTTATATATCTAAATGGTTGTAATAATTATATATTTTATATGTTCAAATCAATCAGGTAAGTACCAAGTTAAAGATATGAATGTATGTATCGAACCTCTTATTGACGAGCTACTAAAGCTATGGAATGACATCACTATGTATGATGTATCTAGACCAATACAACAAAGCCAATTTCAGTTCCATGCAATGCTTGTATGGACAGTAAATGATGCCCAGGGTTAACCCATTTTTGCGGTATGTAATTATACTGTCCACTTTAATAGTATTTAATTTTATGAAGATATATTATGCATGCATGTTTTTTTAAATAATCCATTCATTTTATATAATTATAATTGACATAGTTAATCCCTCTCTGTATGTAGGTATTCAAACAAAGGGAAAATTTGCATGTCCAGTTTGTGGTCCTAAGATCAAATCTTGTCGTTCAAAATTTTTAGGAAAGGACGTGTTTGATGAGTATAGGCACTTCCTCTCTAAGAATCATAGATATCAAACTACCGAAAAACATATATTCAGTGGGAAGCAAGAGATTGCATTAAAACCGCAGAGAATGACGCCTCATGTATGGAAGTTGCAATATAATATAAATCGTCAAGGTACGTACGAATCAAATTGTATATCTATCGTCAAATATGAAATGTTTTGAATTTTTTATTATTATGTGTTGTTTACTGTAATTGACATTGATTTTTGTAATTTATTTATAAACTATGATTCATGATGGTTTTCGTGATCATGAAGGCATTAATGGGCTTCCATGAGGAATGAAAAGTTATTCTAAACAATTCAGTAGGTTTCCCTACTATGAGCACCTACAAATTGCTCATCTGTTTGATACAATGCATATCAGAAAGAATGTGGCTGAAACATTATGGCAAATATTGGATGGAAGGAGTGACAAAGAAAAAATTGTCAAACTTTGCATTGAAATTCAGGAATCCAATCATGCAATGAAAGGTGTCATTCAATTACATAGCAACGGATACCAAATTAATATAAACTCACTTCCATGGTTATTAACATAGCAACAAAGCAATGTTGTAAAAGAAGTCATGCGAAAAATTAAATCTCACCGGGTTTTGTTCAAACATGAAGAATATCATAACAAAGAAAGGTAATTTTGTGGGGGTAAAAACACATGATTGGAATATATTCATCAAAGTAATTATTATGGTATATATATATTGCTATATTTTTTTATTCTAGTGCATATTGTTGGTATTTTTTTGTGTACTTTTTGTAAAAAATAATGAAATTATTTTTATATTGTTACAGTATGTTCTACCTCTATCTCTCCCGGACAACTTAGACAACAATGTCAAACAAGTTATATATGATATTGGAAAATACATGAGGTAAGTAGCGATATTTTGCATGCATAAAGTGTATGTTTAATTCATTGTAGAACTTATATTTGACATTTCGTTTTCTAATTGTTATGTAATATAATGTTTATTTTTGTTAAATCTCGTGATTTGTTTGCATCACTTGTAGTTGGTTGTCATCTAAAGAAATCCATAAAGAAGATATAAAGTATTGGAGGAGAGAAATTCCTCGTCTCATGTGTGAAATATAAAAGAATTTACCTTCGGCATTTTTCAATGCACAGTAACACTACCACATACACCAAGTTGAGGAGATTGAATTGTGTGGACCTATAAACTCAAGGTCCATGTGGATGGTTGAGAGGCACTTGAAATTTTTGAATATTTTGGTTAGACAACGAGCACATCCTAAGGGTTCTATGGTGGAGGGATATATGGTATACCAGGACATGATGTATATTAGTAAATATCTTTCTAAATTAGCGTCAAAGCTCAATTTGGGTCGCATTTGTGATTTGAAATCCAGTAACAATTTCGAAGGGGAGTACCTGAAGGGGAAAGGTAGATCGAGGAAGGTGAAAGGTAATTGTTAGCTAGTGGAGATCAACTATAGTACATTTTACTGAATTTCTACTGAATATAAATTTGTACTGAATTGTAATTTTATTTTCATCAAGCAGTTGGTTGAGTGTGGGATGCACTTCATTTATACATCACAAACAATATTGATTGGATGAAGGTATGGATTGAACGATGTGAACAATATGGTCATGGAATATCATGGAAAGTTGTGGCTTCATTAGTTAAAAAAACTCATCGCAATGGAGATACCAATCTTACACAAAGGGAAATTGATTTATCATATGGTTTAAAAGATAACCAGACAAGCATATTAATTAGCCATACTATTTATTTATTTTGCAAATATGTTGATGTACACGTTGATTTTTTTCCCTGTAGAGCATAAACATGCACTTAATCATGATTAATTCAGGATGTAATATTTATGTGTATGGCTTGTTGCAGATAAAACACCATAAGTCTTTGTGGTGCAATGGTCATAAATTTTGCATCAAAAAGTTGGATGAAACGAAGAAAACATTTGATTGTGGGATAACTGCAGTCTTTGAGGTGACCAAAGTTTCCTCTAAAAGTGACAGACATCCAGAACTCTCAGAAAATCGATACTATGGGTATTTGGAAGATATTATCCAGTGTGACTTTAAATCCTTCAAATTAGTTCCATTCGTTGTCAAATAGTACAGGTTATGATTGAATCAACGTGATCCTGATAAAACTATTATTGAACATGATAATGGATTTACCATGGTTAATACAAGGTTGTTTGAGCCAGGAATAGAGCCCTATGTTTTTCCAAGCCAATGTGAATAGGTATTTTACTCTAAGGTTCCAGGTAGAGGGGGTTGGTCATTTGTTGTGAGACACGATCTAAGGGGAAGGCCGGTAAAGTATAATGTAGAGGAAAATAATGAAGAAGGTATTGAAGAATAAGATGATGTTGACGATGATCAACATGAGTTAGATGATCATGTTCTAGAGGAAGATGTCGAAGAATTAGTTGAACCAGATGATATAGCAGACAATGTCCATGAAGATGATATTGGCGATGACATGATGATTGAAACTGACATCGATGACGATGATGATATGACAAATCCTTACAATGTTGAATCTGGATCGGATGATAGAGATGATGATTTGGATAAAGAAGATGATGAAGTCCATTGAATTGTATGAGGTATGCCTTAAAATATCTACTTTATACATTTTGAATTAATATTGCGATAGAATTATTGACATGTATTGGTACGTATAAATTCATTGTTTTTAATTTTTTTTTTCCATTTTCTTGTATGTTGGCATATGTAATAAGAGACATTGCTTCTTAAGTATGACAAAAAACACAATAAATTATTTTTTTGTACATAGATTTTGTTGCGTTATCGGGTTATGGGGAATTGAGAGTGACGTGAGTGGGGGGGGGGGGGTCAGATGAGCTTCCAGCTTCATGTGGTTGGCCCTGTTTAGTAGAGAATATTAAATTATTCTCGAAACAAAGAGAAGCTCGGTAAGGCAATGCACAATTATCATGCTAATTATTTCACCTTCATTTTTATATGATATTTCATAACCCAAAAGGAGTTCCTGCTCACGTACTTGAACCCACATATTATAACTGTCATGTGATCAAACAATGTTGGCATGGTTAGACTAGATGCCAACGTTGAAAGTTAGGGGCCAACGCTGAATTTTTTCAATGTGTGCTTGTATGGACTAAAATTTGGCATGGTTAGACTAGACGCATGCATTGACAGCATGGGAGGGTTTCCGGACGCAAACATGTCTGACACAAACAATTCAACAACAATAATAAAAAATCTACAGAATAATTAATGTACTGCATGGGGCCAATGTTGAAATTTTTTCAATTTTTTCAATTTTTGCTTGTATGGACTAAAATTTGGCATGCTTAGACTAAATGCATGCATTGACAGTATGGGATGCTTTGCATGCTCAAACATAACTCGCACAAATAATTCGCCAATCAAACAACAAACCTATAGAATGCAATTTATTCAATAAGTCAGGCCTCCATTAAGCATGGTAATGGACTTAAAACTCTTAAAACCTATAATCTCTAATCACTTTAACCGATATATTCCTTAACATTTATTACCCCTAAACCTTTGACCAAGATAGATAGTTATAGAATTATATAACACGCATGAAAAATGGAATACATCACATGTATGAAATGTACCACATCGTGTGTGTGGAATATGGCATAGGGGAGACATAAAATACATAAAATATTTAAATTATATATAGAAACACACACACACACACACATAGACACACCAATGTCAGGGATGATTTTAAGACCCCCCCCCAAAATTTATATGTATAAAAAATGGGCGAATCTCCTCGATATATAGGAAAACTTGAAGGCGATTTTATCAATAATATAATATGTATATATAATTTTTTTGGCGAATCTTTCATTTCATTATATAATGCTATAAAATCTTGGCAAATCTTTCATTTCATTATATAATGCTATAAAATCTTGGTGAATCTTTCCCTAAATTATAAGATATTGTAAAATCTTGGCGAATATTTCACTTAATTATAAAAAAATTGTAAAAGCTTAGCGAATCTTTCAATGATTTATAAAATATAGTAAAACTTTGGCGAATCTTTTGCCAATAAGACTCAAGCTTTTGATTCTGTAGATTACTAAGGTAGTGCAACAGAAGAACATACACCGGAGCTCAACTCTGGACTCTCTCGACTCCTAGACTCTTGAATGAACAAGTGTATGAATGAGGAGAGGATGGATTTATTTATACATTTCACAAGCAATATTTGATCACTCACAACTAGAAGGTGTCGACAAAAAATGACTACACTAACTAAACTCAGGGCAAGTAGGGACTCTACTTGTTATCTCGTACCTTAATGGTCCAATGGACATGTGGGGTCATGAATCTTGATAGGCCAACAAACTGATAGAATTAAGTGAATATCGTAGTAGCGGGCCACTTCCTTTATATAGAAATATAGTTCTTGGACCAATTCCAAGCTTCCAACCAATCTTCTCACCAAAATTTCTTCTCTTTGGTGTCGAATTGTAGGAGAGTTGCATATTTGTCAGTGAATACTTAAAATGGCTCAATCCACACAAATTTTCCTCGGCAAATGATAAATTTGCCCATCACTGTTTTAAAACATCCCAACGCTATAAACACATCCATCAATCGATAAATAACAACCCCATGCACTTCTAAATTCACCCAGTGATGAGAATAATGCCCCATGCACTTCTAAATTCACCCAATGATGAGAAAAATGCCCTAGACACTTCGATACTTGCCCTGGGCACTTAAAAATTCTCCCAAAGATGATAAAAATTCCCTAAGCAATTCAATATTTTTCGAGGCACTTCTAAATTCTCCCAAGGATGATAAAACTCCCCATGCACTTCAATATTTTCCACAAGCACTTCAAAATTGCCCCTAGGCACTTCAATACTTGCCACATGCACTTATAAATTGACCCAATGATGATAGAAACGCCCCATGCACTACAATACTTGCCTCGACCACTTCAAAATTCTCCCAACGATGATAAAAACACCCATACACTTCAATATTTTCCCTAGGCACTTCAAAATCCTCCCAGCAAAGATAAAAATGCCCCCATCCACTTCCATTTTTTCCCAGGCACTTCATTACTTGCCCCAGACACTTCAAAATTCGTTCAATGATGATAAACATGCCCTATGCACTTCAATAGTTTCCCTAGGCAAGGGAGAAAAAAACCTGACAATGATATAATCACCCAAGCAATCACAAAAATGCCTCAATCCACACAAATTTACCCCGGCAAGTGATAAATTTGCCCATCATTGTTTTAAAACGTCTCAACACTATAAAATCATTCATACATTGATCAATAACAACCCCAAGCACTTCTAAATTCACACAGTGAGGAGAAAAATGACCCATGCACTTCTAAATTCACCCGGTGATGAGGAAAATGCCCCATGAACTTCTAAATTCACCCAGTGACGAGAAAAACACCCCAGGCACGTCAATACTTGCCCCAGGCACGTCAAAATTGACCCCAGGCACTTCAATACTTGCCCCATGCACTTCTAAATTGACCCAATGATGATAGAAACGCCCCATGCACTTCAATACTTGCCTCAACCACTTCAAAATTCTCCCAACGATGATAAAAATGCCCATACACTTCAATATTTGCCCCAGGCACTTCAAAATTATCGCAACGAAGATAAAAACGCCCCATCCACTTCCATGTTTTCCCAAGCACTTCATTACTTGCCCTAGACACTTCAAAATTTTATAAAATCTCAAGTTCAAAACTTTAGTGTTAGCACCTAGAAAAGTTCATATTCAAGGCATCTTTGTGGCTCACAAAGCATTTAGAAACCCTACGAAACCATCAAGCACATTTGAGTTGGTAGGGGTATTCCTTTCAAATTAGCATTTCTTTGAATGACCACTAGAGTTTTTCACTTGTTTAGCATAATAACATTAAATAAACTAATCACTGAAATAAATACAAGCACAACAAACACAATATTTCTCTCGTGGAAACCACAAGGGAGAAAACCCCAGCAAAACTTCCTCAATATAGAATTCACAAGTACAAGATAAAATCCCAAGACAAAATCAGCTCCTCTCCTTCACTTGTGCGAACTTGTCTCTCTCCTATGCGAACTTGAGTGAGTGAGATGACTGATCCAAATGAGCAACTCAATCCCCTATTTATACTTAACAAATGACTTGACCTTTTTACTAATTAGGTCGGCTTTAACTCACCTAAGTGGGCCAACCTGTACACTTTACAATAAAATATTCTTTTCTAGTTATTTCCAGGCCGACCTAATAGTTAGGGTTTACATTGACTCTTTCAATGACTCTTACATTATTAATTACATCAATGACATCTCGCGAAGTACGAATACAATAATACAATAGACAAGTACATCTAGAATATCTTCCGCAGTTACATTTTTTTAACATATTGAATGAAGGGTGGATGCATTTCTTGGTAGATTGCTGAGATCTAGTTTGGGAACCTAGTGCACTCTGTGTCTGCTATACAGAGGCTATATCATCTCAGGAAATTTCATTTGGGGTTCCAACAGTATATTGGTGCCCAAATCGTGACCATCAAAAGAGTCTGTCTAGACTAGGTATTCTATAGGCTCGTTTTCTCCCAACCAAGTGCAAGTTTGAGTAACCATTGGCTATCATCTACATCACATCACAGGTATGAGTTCTCCTCTAATATATTTGAGTTATTGTCTACAAACTGTGGCTGTAGCAGCCTGTCCAAAATCTGATTATGCTTATTATAAATTAATGTGTGAGTGATGAAGGGGGAGAATCCAGATTGCATCTATTTTATGTGTTTCATTTAATGTTAGCAATAGTTTATGTGAGTATGAAGGGGGAGAATCCAGGTTGCATCTATTTTATGTGTTTCATTTCATGTTAGCAATAGGTCGTCATAGCAAATACAAGGAGGATATTATCTTTAACATGGATGCCATCATTTATCATGTTCTTCAATTTACCATCAATTATCATGTTCTCTCAAAAAACTAATGGATAAACAAGAAGGGTTTTAGGACCAGGAATATAAGGATCTACCCCACCAAGTATTTAAGAACTCTCTAAAGGATTATTGCTATGTTGATAAGAAAACTCTTCAATGAAGAGGATGCCACACAATTTACAGAAGCTTTGGTACCTTTGATCCATCAATTTACATGGGTGGGGACATTTTTTAACTTGGATTCTATATTATTAGATTCCCTAAATCAAGTTGTCTCTGTCCAAGCACATAGCCACAGGAATTCCTCCGTCATTTTTCATGTCTTCATATATGTTGGACATAGCTTGTGTTTCTAATAGTTTCCCCAAGCTGGGATGGCATTGGAAATCTATCAAGCCTCATGTAGACATGTATTGTCATATGCTCTAGGAGCACAAGTTCAAAATTCATTATACCAAAATCTATGAGTTCTTCATAATACCCATGTGCAAGTTGATATTTTACGCACCTGCAAAATGTATGTCATAGAAATCCATGCAGGAAAACAATGTCATTAGGGACTAGTATGTAACAGAGAAGGGCACCTACATTAGAATATTTGGAGCCACAAAATGCCACATTTGTTGCCCAAATTCATACCAAAAAACCATGGCGAGGGGAGAAGCAAGACTAAATGCATAACTCAATGCCTTAGAAAAGATGTATAGAAATCTTGGAGAGAAAATACACCACAATCATGGCCAAGGAAAAGCAAGACTAAATGTAGAACTCCATGCCTTAGAAAATACCTAGGTTGAGGCACAATCTTAGGCTACCAGAACTAAACAAGAAGCTAAAGCTAAACATGAATCTGAGGAAAAAAAACACGAAAGAAGTAGACAAAAAGAAGAATGAGGACTCTCAGCAAATGGACATCAGGAACTCGAGCCCTGGTATGACTCAAGACACTTCTCTACTAGCCATTACAGGCAGTCACTTCCCTCCACAAGAGTTGGAGCTGAGAGAGTTTACACCATCTAAATCAAGAGCCATTACATCACTAGATTTTTTATTTTATCAAAAGAGGGGATGTGTCATAAAGAAAATTAAAAAGAGGCTCAAGTTACCTAGAGTTCCAAAGATAATTTGTCCATAGAGACACCAATGATCATAGATGTACATGCTGACCCAACATCCACAACCTCTGTCGAGGTTGATTTCTCACAAGAAACCTATTATAATGTTAATAATATGATGAAGGAGATGAGAAAATAGCCACACTTGAAGGGCAAGTGGCTCACTAAGGAGACTCCAACAATTTGATGGAGTTCCAAGCTTGAGCTTTCAAACTCCAAGATGAGTTGAATTCCATACAAAGATCAATTTATAAATACCTTTATGAATTTCAAATATATGCATCTCAATATTCTTGACTTTATTAGGACACAAATGATTCTAATAGGGAGGATTCTCTGTACATTTACTAACAAAATGTATTAAAATATATCAAATTATATCAAATTTAAATTCCTTTTCCTTGTATCTCCACTCAGCTCCCACCTACCTCACATGGGACATCCAACTAATGTCTAGCAGAACCCTTCTACCATATTCACACACTTCATAATGTTAAATGTAACCATACTATCTTTGGGGTACAAAAGCATCCACTCCTAGTAGTGCATGTCACTTCTATTTGGCAGGCTATTGTTTTAAATGTGGTAGAAGTAATACTACAACTCACAAGCTACCCATGATTTGTGCAACCACTTGGTCCTGGCTCTACATATATCAATGCTCATGGTGGATGTTTGGTCACCTCATTCAACTTCCCTTACCTTAAAACATAGGGGTATAATGTAATCAACAGAATCCAAGCGATTAATAAATAGTCAAATATACAGAAATATCAAATATACCATTCCTGAGCTAAACCATAAATCACTAATGGAATAAATGGAACATTAAAATTACAAAAATTGCAAGTGTAAGAAAATTCCATGTCATTGCAAAGTTGAGATCCTTTGACTAATTCCTTGCTACCTAAATTGAATGGGTGCTCCCCTCAAACACTATGATCCAATGCGCCAAAGGTCTTTTAAATTGTGTGCCTCTATAGCCTACAGGAAAAACCTTTCTAATCCAAATCATAGTTGTTTGCACTCATCATAGATTCAATGGATTGGCTCCACAATCAATTGAGCTGGCCAACATGCCACATAGGAACTAGTCTGCCACATTCCAAAAAATAGTTCTCAAGTTCAAAAGATAGAATTGTTGGCACACCAAATGATACCAGATCAGTCATGCCAGACTTGTTAACCATATTGTTTATTCACTGCCCATTAACTAGGAAATGTCCAGATTGGAACTCATCCAGCAGTAACACACAGCAGCAAGACAATAACAAATGATTTCTCAAAACAACCAATTTTTTGTCCTCTTTAGTTTGTTGTTTTAGATTTTTTTCTAATAAGACTTCTTATGGGTTTTCTGAATGACATATTGGGTGTATAGCATAGACATCTTATCTACACAAATGTACCTAGCTATACCAAATGTAGCATTGTATTTGTGGTTGCAGTCTTGGCAAGTACAAGCTGTCAAGGTGAATTATGTAAAAATATTATAAAAAAATAATAGTCTTCTTACCTAAATATAGTATATATGAAAAATAATACCTCACAAGTTTTGCATAGCTCTTACCAACTACTATTAGTGGTGGTTGATGAATGAATTCTTTCCTTGACTAACAAGAGGATCTACGAAGAAGCCATGGCTGATGATAAAAAGAGATGAAGATGGAGGACAAAGCAAAGTTGTCCATTGGATGTAGCTTGAGTGGTTGGGAGGGATGATTGTTATCCTACACATCGACGTGGTAATATTGTAAGTGACATAATGCCCTTGTTGAGGGGAACCACCCTTGAATTTTTTTATATAAAAAGGACAGATGAAAGCTGATATCACCAACACAAATACAACATTGGATCATTGATCATTGTGGATCATGTGCACAACTACTTTCTACTGCATAGTGGATAGAATAATATTCTAAAAGTTTCTTTTTGTTTTTCTTGACATTTTATCAATTATCTTTTAGTTATATTTATTACAAAAAACAATGTTGATCAAATATCAAAGCTCATTTTCTAAAAAGAACCAACTAGAGGCTGGGTTTTTTTTCCAGTTTTTGATAGTGTGGAAAACATCATAATAGACATGCTGAACGGCTAGCACAATCAATTGGATTGGGAAAGGTACAACATTTATTCAATGGATCAAGGTCCTCCAACTAGAAGTGATAATGTGGGTTCTTTCCAATTAAGTTACATGCCAATAATTTTACAGGAGCAAGGCAGGCTTGCTACTATGTCATCAGTCATGACTCACCTTTTAGCTATCTCAAATATGAGATTGATGGCACTGATTACGAAGAATCCATTCCTAAGAAGGGGTCAAAGAAGCTTGCTATTGATAAGGCCACCAAGACCTAAAAAACAAAACTTAAAAATCCTACCTCTACAACTACTGCCCCTGTACCTAGAAAGAGAGGACCCAAAAGGGCACCCCAAGGACAAAAGCTGATTGATGAAATGAGGTGATCAATCATTGAGATTGTATTAACATGGAGAGTTGGGTTCAAAACCATCCATGGGTATGGATGCAAAAATTTCCTTGTAAATATAAGAAGATTTCTCAAAAAAACTGAGAAGAATAAATTCTGTTATTCAAACTTAATTCATATTCAACGAACAATTACATAGATTAGAATTGTTACAAATATGCCACAAACTAGCTCACATAGTCAGCATTGTTACACATCCTCAACTCTTCCTCTGTTTTTTCATAATCCTATCTCTTAAATTCCATAACCTCACCTCCCTATTTCTTATTTATTCAAAATGCAGTTTTGTTTCAATTACAACAATGGCCACTAAAAAATATGGGCAAGTTTCATCATTCAATTTGTTTGTATGTCCTTACTGAGGCACAAACCCCTATTTAATTACACAGTCCTTGTCTTTTCACACCTAAGCTATGCACTATGCAACACAAATTCTCCAAGGTGGGGGAAAAAGAAAAGAAAAGGAGTTGAGGGAACCTAACACCTGAAAATAAGTCCTCGACTCTACAAAAGCCAAAATTTCATTATCTAAAAGGCCATAGAATTCATGGGACAACTAATGGTCCAGCTATCAAGCCTTGGAATTGGACTCTTGGAATTTTGCATGGAGAATACTACTTCTTTAAGCTCTTCTTTTGAAATCTCAGCTATTAAGTACTCCCTAATATCATTGTTAACCAACATGGGGAAATGCTCAACTACCTTAATAACCTCATGGCTAGCATAATAACCTCCAGGTTTAAAATTCAACGGGAATGGATATCCATGAATGATAAAACTCAAGTGGCTACAGTATGAATAAAATTTTGAAAGCTCTAGCATTGTATTAGCAGTGAGTACTCTGTTTTTTTATTCTTGTGAGACTTGGGCCCAAACACTGTCCTATTAAGGGTAAACACTAAATAGTCATGGAAGGCAAAGTGTGTAAGGAATACATAGTTTAGCCCTTGAATATGAGCAGGAGCTTGAGACAGCCAAGATCAATTCATCACTGAAAAATAATTACAAACTTCCTGATGGGAAAGTTACCATTACTGATGCATAGCGTTTTAGATGCCCTGAGGTATTGATGTTATGTAGAATTTTTCCCTACGGATAAGTCAAAACTCTCTTAACTTTAAAGTAGATTTTCAACTAACTCTAAAGCAAGAAACAAGTCAAAACAAATGCTACCTTGAAATTCCTGAATTAACTTTTACAGCAAGATTAAACGTATTTAGAAACAAATGAGAGATAAGACACACCTTTCAAACTGACGTTTGTCCCACTTCTAGCTCTTGATCTAAAGCTCCAGTGTAGAACCTGTCAAGATCAACCAAAGAACAAACATACAAGCTTCCAAATACCTTGAATGTAAAGATTATATTCAAATCTGGATTAGATACATTTCATGCTAAGAACTTATGCTAAACACATGAAATGGGAAAGACAAGACAAGTTATCTTATTACAACTTGAAGAATGCTTACAAAGGTTGCTTGATGTCCAAGCCAATCTTCTAGCTCCAAGTGCCTTCTCCTCTAGCTATCTCCACAATGCTACAAGATCATAAGTTTGGTACTTCAAGAGTCCTCTCCCTTCCCCATGGAATGCCTCTCTTTTATAGTGTATGGTAGGGTTAAACAACAAGAGAGATGGATGGATCTAGGGAGAGATAAGTGGATCAAGGTTTCTAATCACAGAAACTGAGTTGGGATCGAATCAGGGACCCCAATCTTCCACTATCTTCGAAAATCCAAAATCCCATAAGCCATGGGAAAAAGGCTAATAAAAGAGTACCGCGCTCTGTGGTCTGAGCACAACGTGGTACTACCGCGTTCTGGGGAAAAAGCATAGCGCGGTAGTGTGGAGTACCACGCGCATATAAATGAGCAAGGCGCGGTAGTGTAGGTAAATAAAGTCTCAGCTGGGTCAGAACTTGTCAGGGTAGATTTACCTTCAAGGTTCATTCATCTTCTGGGTGGTTCAAACAACAGGGGAAGTGTCGTCAACTCTGTTTGTGGTGGAGATGCGACACTGTGGAATATAGAGGTATAACAGATGCCCCCTAAAGTGTGAGGTCAGAAGGGACTGATGGCCGAAAGACTTTCGAATATAATGTGCAAAGATAGCATCGAGGAGAGCGACAAGGAGCTGAAACATAAACAAAGTGTTAGATATACCACCGAGGCGGGCATCCCCATGCTCGGAAACAAATGACTCAAAGCATGGCTGCCGACCAATACATTGCAGATCCATGAGTACTGAGATGATATAGACTGTGGACAGACCATGGCTACTATGAACAAGCGTAGATCCATGAGACAATAATGACACAGCCACGACCAATACAATAAGTGGATCTGTGTGACAATACAAAGGACATCTCCATCGCAACCTGGACGCAATCAAGATGCTAAGGCGCGCCCAGGGTCTTCTACCCGATCGCAAAAGATACGAATTTAGCCATGTGATTACAAGGTGTTGAAGTCGAACATGGTAGAAACCATTTGATTATAGGTCAATGATGTGAACCGTCAACAAATGTGAGGGAAATCACCAATGATGAGGATGATCCCCAAGGTATCTGAAGTACATCTCAATGAAATACGAATAGATGAGTTGATGTCGAGCATTCGAGAGATCGTTCGATCAGAGGTCAATGATGTGAACCTACTGTCGAACACGAGGAAAACTGCCATTGAGGCATGCAGGTACCAAGGTACTAATGGTTGATCTCTAAGTCCAATTCCCGGATCGTGATTTGGTGTCGACGGGAATAGACTCGTCGAAGGAGGGCCATAATGATTCCCACATCATCGACATGAAATCGGCATGAACGATAAGATGATGAAACAATGGAGTATGTACTGGCACAGCGGAGGCCTGACACAATGAACGACTTTGAACAATGCAACCCTTTGAACATATAACGGCATGTAACAGGACTTGGCAGCAGGGATTATTGACAACAGAGAATAGACACCGGATGAGTAGGCTCGTGGCCAGGGAGACGACTCATGATGATGACCATAACTCAGTAAAAAATGGATACCCAATATAGACAAGAGACGGACACATGCCATGTTCAAAGGTAACGACTGACAAGCTGCCATAAATAAACTTGACTCATCCCCCCATATTCCCCCGACATGATAGACGAGTACCTCTTTGTTGTTTTGCGAGCTTGAAGAGGATAACAGATGCTCGGTGTAGCTCATCTCATGGATGAGTCCAATCTCACATGTTTTATGAACCTGAGAAAGGAGGGGTTCGTCCCAAAGTGGGTCCTTCGATGTTAAAATTTTAACGAGTCCAAGGAAGGAAAACTCGGTAGTTTTTCGCATTTAGAGAGCCTGAAAAACTTAAAGGAAGCTCCATAATGTACTTTTTCGTAAATTTAGTCCCTCGATCCCGAAAAAGTGTAAAACAATTCCCGAGAGAACTCTCCCAGCCGAGATTGACTGAGGTATACCTTTCTCGTAAATAGTCTAGACGGGCCGAAAAAGGGGTAACCTATCACCGAATAGACGACCTTTCAAATACTTTTACAAGTGTGAAAGAGTCAAGATCACTTGGCAATGTTTTCAATTTTAGGGAGTCTGAAAAGGGCTTAACTATGGACTCCTATGGTCTTTTTCGTAATTTTTAATTATTCTGGTCCGAAAAAAGAATAAAATACAACCAGGATAATACTTTCCTCATCGTTTAACGAGCATGAGTAAAGCTGACCGTACTCGACACCATTTACTTGAGTTTGACAAGCACGACACGGGTGTAAAAGCACATGGAATCTTTTTCAAGTTTTAAATCTAGAGCACGAAAAAGATAAAGTGGGCTCAAAATGAAGGTCAAATCATGAATAAACACCAGTGTGAATATATCGCTTTTTTACCGGGGATCCTATCAATGAATGCTCAAAAAACTGGACATTAGCAATGTGAAAAAGGCTTCATTTTAACCATTTAAAATAATAATTAAAAAATATGTGAAAATGCTATATAAAGAATGGTTAAAAATAGAAATTACCATTTCATTTGTGTTTTTACCCAAAGAGGAGATTTTTACCCATTTGAGGAGCAAAACTTCAAGGATCCATATCGAGAGTTCCAGGACACCATTTCGACAACCGTCTGTGCCAAGTAAGAGCTCTTGAGCTCCTCTTTCATTTCATGTAGGAAATACTTGCTTTCATGAGGAAAAAATCGATTTTTGGGCAAGCCCTATTGGGAAAAAATCGCCCTTCATAGTACCGCGTGGGGTCTCTATCGAGAAATGCGGTATTGTCTAACAGTACCGCACTGTAGTTCCAAACAAAGGCGCAGCACTGTACAGTACCGCACGGCAGAGTTTCCCCCAGGCGCGTTGAAGGCGATTTTTTAGTTTAAGAAATCAAATTTTCTCAAATTTTTTGCTGAAACTAAGTTGCTAAATAGTTCCTAAATGTTTTCTCTGACCTTTTGCAGGAGTTTGCAACTTGTTTGGAGCAAAATGGTAAGCTTGAAAGAAAGAGAGCACGAAGTGGATGATTTTGCAGCTGAAAATCACTTATCGACCGTGACCACATTGAGAGAATGTGGTTTGTTAAAGTTCTTTAAGACCAAGGGGATTCGTCAGCAACCCAAGCTTCTCACTCATCTCATCCAATTGTGGGACCCTGACATTCAAGCTTTCCGAGTGGGAGAGCATGTTCTCGAAATTCAAGTTGAGGATATTTATTTCCTCACGGGCCTCTCGAAAAGAGGGGCCCGGGTGAACTTTACTGGATACTCAGCCTCAGAATCAAGTACAGATGATTTGATTGCTCGATATTGCCGTCAGGGTTCGGGTAAGAAAAGCGGGAAGGTGGCCATAAAGGATGTTATAGAACTTCCTGTAAAAACCGTACTATTTACCATCACACGTGCAGCAGGAAGTGTGAGTCTGCATCAGGCCTCCCGCACACAAGTGAATCTCGCAGTGGAGTGTATGGGGGGAACAGTATTTAACTGGTGTGAGGCGATGTTGGCCAATCTCAAAGAACAAGTGCACAAGTGTAGGGTTGGAAAGAATTCCCAATTCGGCTATGGGAGCATCCTGGTCACCTTCTTTCTGGCGAGGGTGCCACTGTTGCGCCCGCAGATATCTATGCCCCCCCGTCCACCTATTGAGCCATGGATGGCTCGATGGAGTGATTATGCTGGACGTCTCGGGGGACCTCAGCGCTTAGCCTTTGGTGAGGATTTCTTTTCCTGGGTCGAGGAGCAGATAGTTATGATTGATGACTACCCTTATGCCGGGGTAGATTTCCGCGAGGACATCGACTTGGCACTGCCAGAGGATGATGATTGGGACAACTCCGGTATGACCTTCATGGATATGTATTTTTTCCTTTTTTGAATATTTAATTTTTATTACTTTTTTAGAATGTGTAAAAGACGTCTAATGTATGTTCGCATGCATGTTGCAGACCGTGGACCACAGAGACCAGCTGGGTACTCTCCACTACGTCGTGGTGGTGTTGATCGTCAAGTTGTTCCTGACGAGGAGGAGGATGAAGACGAGGCAGGAGGCGTTTGGGACATTGAGAGGAACTTGCAGGGATTGACTCATGGTATCCCTGCTATGAGGATGGATGACGTCCCTTATCATCTTCAGCAGCATACTGTAGGTGTGCCTGGTCGTATCAGTCGACTTCTTCGTAAGGTGGTTCGAGTTGTAGTATGTTACCACCAACAGCAAGAGGAGTCTGATGAGGGACATGATAGGTCTCCTAGATCTCCATAGATGGTCTCTTGATCTTTTTGCGGCATGTACACGATAAGTAGGCTTTGAGAGCCAAATTTCGTATATGGGATTTGGTCCCAAATTTTGTCTTTGACACAAACTTTATGTATTTTGGAAAAAACACTCTTATATACAGTGATATGGACCTATTTATGATCTAATTATTTACAATGACTTGTGCATTCTATTTTTTATGATGTGTTTATGTGTGGGCAAGATGCCAATCCAAAATGTAATTAGCCAATGAATCAGCCATACAATTGAATTCTCTCGGTATGTGTTGATATGTGATAAAATTAAATGATCGTTCCAAGAGGCGTACTCTCCGAAATAAACGAAGTAGTATAGGATCGCGAACTGTGTAAACACGGTTTAGATGAGAAACCACGAGTTGGGAGTCTAAAAAGACTGATAAGGAGTCAATTCCGAGTGAAGCAACCTCCGTCAAGAGACCAATGACTGCATGGTACTCCGTGATATTGTTGGTTGCAGGACCTAAACAATTGGCTCCTGAAGAAAACAACTCGCCAGTGGGGGAATAGATTACCCATGCTGCGGAAGCGAGATTCCGGGTATGTCGGCTTGCACCGTCGGCGAATCCAAAGTAGGCAGACATCTGCGCATAAAGTCACAAGTCAAAGTAAGAGTGGATACATGAGGTCCACGCGCACACCAAAAAGAAAGCAAAAGCAAACTAAGTACATTATGTACAACAAGTAACCTGCGTAGGGTAACCTCATGCGTAGAAACATTTGAGGTATAGCCCGTTGCAGGGCCGTGCCAATGGCGTACCATCACAATCGATTAGTTCATAGGTTCCTTTTTCTAAGACACGTTTTACAATAAAGGGGCCGTACCACATAGATTCAAGTCTACCTTTTCCAAGCTTATCATGCATTTGATCATATGTAAGTACGAGGTCACCCTCATTGAAGATCCAAGGTTGAACGGATTTGTCATATTGAGCTTTGACGCGTTTTTTGTGAGCTTCATTAGCCAAAGCAGCGTCGCGGCGAGTTTCATCTAGCTTAGCTAGGTATAGAAACCGTTCCTCTTCGGAAGTAGTGTGTGGAAGTAGCTCTATGGCTATCTTGAGTGATGGAATTTCACATTCAATCGCCAGAATGGCTTCTAGGCCATACACCAGTTGGAATGGTGTAAACCCAGTAGCACTTTTCACTGAGGTTCGGTATGCCCACAGTGCTGAGAACAAAGCTGAGTGCCAATTGGATTTCTGGGTACCCACAATATGCTGAATCATTCGTTTCAGGACTTTGTTAATGGCTTCAACTTGGCCATTAGCTTGTGGGTAATACGGGGTTGAGTTTTCATGGCGAAAACCCAGTTTGGCACTTAGTTCTTCGATCATATGGTTCCTGAAATGGGAACCATGATCGGTCACAATAGACTGTGGGACGCCGAATCTAGCTATAATATGATTGAATATGAACTGCGCTGTTGTTTTTCCGTCCTCAGCATACGTAGGCATCGCTTCAGCCCATTTTGTAAAATAGTCGACAGCTACTATGACATAGCTATGCCCCCCGGCTGAAGTGGGATTACAATGCATGAAATTGATGCCCCATTTGGAAAAGGGGCCGACGGCAATAACAGGATGGAGTAGAGCAGGATGCGAGCGTGTTTTGCTATGAAAGAATTGACATGGCGGACACTTCTTGACTGTTTCAATGCAGTCTTTGAAAATTGAGGGCCAGAAGTATCCCGCTCGCAGTATTTTCTGGGCCGTAGCCATCCCAGAGAGATGAACACCACATGCTCCAGCGTGGCAGTCATTGAGAACGCGTTCCACCTCATCTAAGGTCAAACAGCGTTGAAGGACGGTGTCGACACCACGCCGATAAAGAGTATCGTTGACTATGAGGTAGTATTTTGCGTGATGTCGGATGCGTCGCCGTTCGTCGCGAGTGAGGTTGGGACGGAAGCGTTGGGTTTGGAGATATAAAAGAATATCCTCGTACCACGGATCAGACGTGCTAATGAGGAACAATGATTCATCAGGAAGAGAATCAATGGGCTCGGGTTGCTCAGTAGCACGGGGCAAGTTACAAATTAATTCCATAGCCTTGACAAACTCCAAGTCAAACTCTTGAAGGATGACAATCCAACGAGAGTATTTTCCCCCAAGCACCTGACGTGTGAGGATGTAATACATTGGGTTGAAGTCGGCTATAACAGTGGTCCGGCGGAGTAAGATGTAGTGGCGGAATCTCTGGACAGCAAATACTGTTGCCAGAGCCAGTTTTTCAACATGTGAATAGTGGGTTTCGGAGTCAAGAAGACTCTTATTGAGATAGTATACCACATGTTCTATGTCGTTTTGGTCTTCCTGGACTAGCACCATACCGATGGTGGAAATCGAGGCTGCGAGATAAAGAATGTAGTCCCGTGTGTAATTGGGGGGTTGAATCATAGGATCTTTGGTTAAGGCTGCCTTTAGATTGTCAAAGGAGCATTGGGCTTCCTCATCCCAAATGAAGGGAACATTCTTCTTGAGAAGCCGCATGTAGCCTTTTGTTATCTCGGACAGATTGCAGATGAAACGGCGTAGAAATTTTGCATGCCCTTGCAAACATTGAAGTTCTGGAATATTGGTGGGTGAAGGCAGGGCTACGATAGCTGCTACCTTTGCGGGATCTAAACGTATCCCGTCTTTGGAGACTATGAAGCCCAACAGTTTTCTGGCTTCTACACAGAAGACGTACTTATGCGGGTTCAAACGTATATTGTAGCGACGACACCTTTCGAAAATGGCGCTTAAGTGGTTTGGATGGTCTTTCCGGCTTCGAGAGTGAGCGGGGAGATCATCAAGATATGGTTCTACAATATGTTTGATGTCATGAAATGCGTAGGACATCGCCCGTTGGAAAGTTGCCCCGACATTTTTCAGGCCAAAAGGTAACTTTCGATATGCAAAGATCCCCCAAGGGCAGATAAAGGCCGTTTTGTGCTGGTCAGCTGGGAGGATATCGATCTGATTATAGCCAGAGAAGCCATCCATAAATGAAAAGATGACACTCCCGGCACAGTTATTGATGCTCTGGTCGATAAACGGAGTTGGGTAGTTGTCCTTTGGACAAGCCTTGTTCAAATCACGGTAATCAACACAGACCCTAATCGTTCCTTGTTTCTTGGCTACGGGAATGATGTTGGATACCCATTCTGTCAATGGGACAGGATAGATAAAACCAACACGCAAAAGTTTTTCAACTTCTGCTTTAATGGCGGCTTCCTTACAAGGATGGACGGGTCGAAGCTTTTGCCGAACAGGTCGGGCGCCAGGGAAAGTAGGAATTTCGTGGACCACGATCGAGGGGTCTATCCCTGGCATTTCTTCATAACTCCAAGCAAAAACATCGTGGAAAGTTTTGAAGTAGGCACTATAGAACTCCGTTTCGAGGGGAGTACATGTTTTGCCGATGTGTACGTTTTCCATGATACCAGGCTCCACTGAAATATCGATGGGAGTGGTTGCCATAAGATTGTCCAAGTTTCCTTCTGAAAATACCTCGTCGAGGGAAGTGGGGAACTTGGTTTGAACCATCCCAAGTGAAGTGCTGGGTTTTGTATCAGGCTCAAGTGGCTAAATAGTGGGGAATGAAGATCGATGATGAAAATCTCCCCATGGTGGCTCATCACCGCACATAACCTCCATAATTGATTCGTCGGTGGGAAAAATCAAATTGAGAGGATCGAAAAGTGGTGGGTATGGATGAGTTTCAGCCGAGAGCTGTGCCACGGTGTGATCAATAGAACAGTCGACCCAATCGGTGGCTGATTGGATCGCGTTATATGCTGCAATGTTTCTGTTTAGAGGCATAGAGTTGCCGTAGTCTTCAATCTGAGAGGGACTCGGAATCACCCATGAATCGTTGGACAGGGTGATACTCGATGAAATCATGCTAATTGGTTGAACATGGGTTCCCAGCTCTGGAAAAAATCCAATAAGGGATGAATACTTCATGAGACCAACACCAACGTCTTGGAACCAGTACCGAGGTTGATCCAATAACGGGACGGTGTTGGCGGAGTTTGGTTGGGAGTATGGGATACAATAATCCAATTGATCAATAGTGACAATTTTCCCTTCATGAGGAAATTGCACAATCCGGAAGACTGTAGATGCTATGGCGGTCATGGCATAAAACCAGTTCCGTCCAAGGAGGAGATTGTAATCCAATGGTGCATCTACGACTTCAACGTGTACAGATACTGTTTTTCCCCCCAGTTCAACACCAATTGAGGGAATGATTCCATAAGGTTGAAAATCGTGTCCATCAAACGCCCTGAGAGTAGTAGGAGAAGTGGTGACCTCGGGTGAGCCTAAGGCTCTCCAACAGTTGAAAGACATGATCGACGTGGAAGCACCTTCGTCTAATACAGTGCGATGGATGATAATTCCATGGATTTTTGTATGTACCTGGAAGGCTAACTGATGAGAAAGCCTAGGTTTGGCGTGCTCCAAGTTAAACATGATGGAGTTTGAAGTATCTGGGTCCATTGCCCCCAGTGCTGAAAGTAGGGTTCTACGCTGCGTGGGGCAGTGTTGGAGAACCTCGAGAGTCGACATGGCGCAAGGTGCTTGAGCCAAATCCTCAACAATGTTGTAGTTTTGGCCAGCTCGCGCATTCGGATTAAATGTCGCCTTTCGTATGGTGCCCTTGGGTGGGCGTAGCACTGTGTCCATCAGCGGTCTCTCGATATGGAGATGACTGTTAGGGGGGGGAATAGGAATCGGATCTTCAACAGGAGATTTTCCTTTGGCTATCTCTGATTGTTTGTTTGAACTTGGAGGGTTGTCATACGTCTTTGAACGAGTGGTGATATGAACCTCTTCGTTACTAGTCATCAGGATTTCATGGTTTGTGGACGTCTCTCTGCGGGTGGGATTGGTCAGGTTGCCCCCTTGTGGGGTTTCTTGGGCAACCATTTGCTATTGCTGTTGGGGGAAAGGGTCAGTTAACACTGTCGGGCGAGAGGATCCTTTAACGAACTTGTTGACCTCGTCTTTGTAGGGACAGTCACGCGTGTAATGATCATCTTGACAAATCAAGCAGGGAAACTTAGCTTTTCGACGTGGTTTCTAGTCATTCTGGGTGGGTTGTGGTTTGGGGTTCTCCTGCTGGTTTTTCTTGGGTTTACCACGATTGTTTTTCTTCTTTCCCCCGGATGGTTGTGACGTAGATTGAACTGCATTCACCTCGGAGGAAACAACAGGAGAAGTAGTTGTTTTTGAAACAGCCTGGGTAAAAGCGGGGGAAACAGAAGCTTGTTGTCCCGTCGAGTTGGTAGCAGGCTGGGTCTTGACTGAATTGACAATACCATCAATGGGGGGTTCAGTGGTAGGATTCGTTGGATCAGTGTGAACGCGGGAGGCATGTGGAAGAAGTTCATGTAAAGTACCGGATTGAGTGTATACCAAATCCATGTACTGGGCTGCCGAGATGGCTTGTTCTTCTGTAACCGGTCCGCGCATAGCGATATCTCTGGCTATGGGAGGCAAAAAGGATTTTGTAAACCAATCAGCAAGTAGCTGATCCAGAATAGGTGCCTTTATTAGCCTACGGCATCGTCTCCACTCATGGATGTGATCCGAAATGTGTGTAGAAGTGGTTTGACGCAGTGAAGTTAACAGTTCTGTTCCAGTCTCATACCGGATGGGGAGCTGGAAATGAGTCAGAAACTGCATAGCCAAAGTGTTGAAATCACGAAAAGAGTGTTGTGGCAGCTCGATGTACCATTTTGCTGTCGTTCCGGTGAGCGTACGTTGGAAGAGCCTAAGTTGGATGGAATCATCCATCAAGGAGTTGGATGAACACCAAAGATGGAAGGTCATCACGTGGTTCTTGGGGTCTTCCCCGGGCTTAGCATCGAACTTGGGAATGTCCGACGGTAGTTTGGCTGGAATAGGTGGCCAGTGAGGTTCATGCCATATAGGATCATTGATAAGCCTCGACAAATCAGGTAAGTCAAGTGTGGCCAAAAAGGGAAGTTGACGGTTGGTCTACGGGTATGAGTAATAACCATGTGGTGCAGAGAACCCTGGAGGGCCCTGCATAGCATACTGCTACGTGTTATACCCATATGTGTTTCCCATGGGATACTGCTGGAAGTTCTGTGGATAGTAAGCCATCTGGTTAACCGGTTGATTGTAGGCAACCGGTTGGTAAGTGTTCTGCTGAGTGGGTATGGTACCCTGGGGTTGTTGATACCCAGGAATGGTTGTTGTTCCTTGTTGGGGAAAAGTTCCTTGGAATTGTTGTGTTCCAGGGATGTTACCACTATGCTGTGTAAGTGGAGGGTTTCCCATAGCAGGGTTGGGGGGTGGCTGCGACGGTGGTGTCCATGGAAGGCTCGTTCCTGCTTGAGGAGCAAGTGGGAATTGAAGTGATGGGTTCCATGGATTTGTAGCAGCTGAAGGGTAAGGGAAGACAGAATTCAAGTTGGGGGAAATCTGAGATTGCCCCCCATCTTGGTTCCAGTTTCCAAAAAGTGAGTACCCCCCACTCTGTGGGATTTGAGGATTCCAAGAAGGAAGCATGCCTGACGGGGGAGGTTGAGAATGAGGTCCGGTTGGAATACCGGAATAAGGTTTCCCGCTGCCAGGTGTGCTGTACATACCGTACTGAGCAGATGCTGCTGGTTGGGATAGTTGTTAGATAGAACCAATAGGTTGTCCGCCAGTGGATGGGTTGGATGGCCCTATGAGAGGAGGCTGTTAGTAGGAACGGGGTTCCCAACAAAAGTTTGTCCTCCAACTGGTTGGGTTGATGACCCTATGGGAGGAGGTTGTTGACCAACAATGGGGTTCCCAACAAAATTTTTCCCCCCAGCTGGTTGGGTTGATGGCCCACCAGGGAGGGTTTGTATGTTGGAGTTAGGGGCCACTGCAGTCGGTTGTCCACCTCCTGAAATAGTGTAAATGGTGGCTGAAGGTGATCCTCCGGTCGAAACGGAAGATCCAACAGTATGACTAGGTGTTCTTCCACCGCTAGCCAAATATGATAGTGTGGATTGGCCAACAGTGCCAAAAGCACTGATTTGCGGAGGAGGTCGTCCGTATCTGACAGGCGAGGACGGAGAAAAAACTGGGTTATCCCTCATAGAATGTGCGCCAAAAATGGGTGATGGCAGCAAATGTGGGGAATTTAGCCCAGGGGTATCGGCGTCGTCCATAACGTGTTCAATGATAGGAGGACCATCGAGAACTGGGTCCGAGTTCATATCCTGAAAAAGATTTTGGGGATCCGGCGGGAACCTAGGTATAGTAAAGTCCGAAGGTCCTGAGCCGTCTGCAAAGGAGTGACGAAACTCTGTGCAAGACGGGACATTGGGAACCCTATAGTCAGAAGGACGAGAAACGGGAGGATATCTAGACGCCGTCGAAAGCATTTGCTCTGTGCTGCGTCTAAACTGTGCCGATGCTAACGGAGAGTTCGCTAGACTAACCATACTAGACTGGATGGAAGCCATGATTTCGTGTCCCGGTGGGAGGTTGGGTGGATCTATAGTACGAGGTACGTTGCTAGAAGAACTTGTCTCCTGAGAATGAACACTGGGTGACATAGTAATAACAGGCGGAAGTTCCGCCTGGGAAGTAATGAAGCCATAATCAGGTTCAAAAGGTGTGTCAGGGAGTCGAGTATCTTCAACGATTTCAACGTATCCGTCTGGGACTGAAATCAAGCCGGGTATGTCCTGGTCGGACCCTTCGGTGGTACCAACAGATCCGTCTGTGTCATCGTGAAAAGTGTCTGATGGACGGGAAGTGTTGACATCTGGTAGAAGGATGACCTCTGGTCTAGTACTATGGGTTGTGCTAGGTTTAGCTGCTGTAACTGTGTCCACTGTGACAGATAAATCTGGAATGACAGTGGGTGAAGTGACAGTGGAAGTCTCAGATATGCTAGTGGTTGCAGAAGCTGCAATAGATTCTGAGACTGTGCTATGTGTGGCAGTTACGGGCGGAACTGAAGATGTTGTACGTATCGGCGGTGGAATGTTTCCTCGACCAGCACTGCGGCCAGGAGGAGCAGGAATGCATGATGTGGGCGGACCGGAAGTCCGTGGCGGTGGTGGTGGTGGAGGGATTTGGCCCTGTATTCTTCGTGATCTTCGTGGTTGTTCTGACATGATGACAGGAAAATGAAAAACGGGGGCAGTGTCGTAAACAAAGAACTCAAAAAATCTAATGCAGCCGAGTGTGCAGAAGAGGAGCTAGAAAAAGCAAGGCTCGTAGGCCAAAAAAGTAAGCTCTAAAATCTATACTGAGACCGCTGTCTCAATAAGCGAGCTGATGCAAAAAATGGCCAGAATGCCAACAAGCAGTCCCTACAAAGAAAAAATGACCCTCTATGAAGACGAGATACCAAGCAAACTCCTAACTAAGAGTTGGAGACCTCAACAAGTTGTATCCTTCGCAAGGTGATGAAATCCAAGTCGAACAATACAACATGAGAGACCGATATAAGAAGGATATCCCTCTACCGAAAGGGATCCTGGGTAAAAGAGCCCTAGTAGAATAGATACTAAGCTACCTCGTTCATGACACGTCGGAAAAGGTTTTGGGCACTTCAGCCTTCCAAAGAAGACAGCGATCGATGTTGCCTTAGGGCTAAGTGGAGTGCGGTATTCCACAGAGTCCGTCCGGTTCTCAATCTCGCGGCCGTTTAACCCCTGAAAGTTAAAAACAGTCAGGAGGCCCCTCCACAAACTAGCTGTGACCGTGTCAATAAATACTAGAGGATTTTAGTTCCCTAAAGACAACGACTATGTCTCAGATGAAAATGACAAGGGGGAATTATTTTGATGCCTATCCCCGGTGCCCTACCTAACTACCAAATTCTTTTGATTTCCTAAAGTGAGGTTAAAGTTGGTTTAATTAGGGAGATTAATTTTAGTGGCTGTCTTACTCAATCAAGTAGTGGACGTGAAACTTGATGGTGTTATGACGACTCAAACCATGCAAATGAGAATGAATAAAAAATAATCCTTTGTCTTCGATGAAATCTAGCTAAGGGAAAGATAGAGTTTCTTCGATCAAATATGCATGAAATTTTTCACAAGCAATCAAAAACCAAAGTAAAAGAATTTTCTTTTCTTTTTGTAAACAAAGCCAAACTGAAATAAACACTCATTTTAATGAACTGATCCTACAATCTACAATGCTTCAACTATGAGAATTTTTGTGGCAAAATCAATGGTTCATTTCCTAATGCAAAATAATGCTACTAGACTTTTTCAATTTCAAACAACAAAATTGCTCTCAAATGATAATATTTTAATTACTGAAAATGATAAAAATAATGTGACTGTAAAAGCTACAGGATTCAGTAACAGAGAACAGTAGTGTTGAGTTGGTTGTGGTGAAAAAATCAAGCCAATGCAATCAAACTAGAAAAATGACCCAATGTGTCAAAAATGCCACTAATTCAAATAAATCAAGCTCACAACAGGGAAATAATCAGATCACACAGACTGTAAAATGACCAGGATGCTAACAGGCAACAACAAAGACTACCTAAGGCAGAGAGAGAGTCAGGAAACCAAGCAAGTATAAAAAATTTAAAAATTTGCAGACACTACCGCGGGTCAGGGTCTGACTGGAGTGCGGCACTGTGACAGTACCGCTCTGGTACCAATGCAGAGAATGCGGTACTACCGCGCTGGAAGCAGTTCTGAGGGCGCGGTATTGTGGAAAGGTAAGGAAAAAGCACAACTTGAGAAAAGAAAATGAAGTTTTCAGGGTTGTTGCTAACCCAGGGGACTCAGTGATCAGACAGGGAGAAAAATACAGCGAGGAGGGGTGAATAAAGGTAAAAAAAGACCAAGATTCAAACTGGTTTGAAGTGCAATAAAACAAATCACAATCAATAGATGGATGACAGTGAATTGAATCAATCAAATAGAAATCATCCCCAGTGGAGTCGCCATTCTTGTTATGTAGAATTTTGCCCTACGGATAAGTCAAAACTCTCTTAACTTTAAAGTATATTTTCAACTAACTCTAAAGCAAGAAACAAGTCAAAACAAATGCTACCTTGAAATTCCTGAATTAACTTTTACAGCAAGATTAAATGTATTTAGAAACAAATGAGAGATAAGACACACCTTTCAAACTGACGTTTGTCCCGCTTCTAGCTATTGATCCAAAGCTCCAGTGTAGAACCTGTCAAGATCAACCAAAGAACAAACATACAAGCTTCCAAATACCTTGAATGTAAAGATTATATTCAAATCTGGATTAGATACATTTCATGCTAAGAACTTATGCTAAACACATGAAATGGGAAAGACAAGACAAGTTATCTTATTACAACTTGAAGAATGCTTACAAAGGTTGCTTGATGTCCAAGCCAATCTTCTAGCTCCAAGTGCCTTCTCCTCTAGCTATCTCCACAATGCTGCAAGATCATAAGTTTGGTAATTCAAGAGTCCTCTCCCTTCCCCATGGAATGCCTCTCTTTTATAGTGTATGGTAGGGTTAACCAACAAGAGAGATGGATGGATCTAGGGAGAGATAAGTGGATCAAGGTTTCTAATCACAGAAAGTGAGTTGGGATCGAATCAGGGACCCCAATCTTCCACTATCTTCGAAAATCCAAAATCCCACAAGCCATGGGAAAAAGGCTAATAAAAGAGTACCGCGCCCTGTGGTCTGAGCACAACGCGGTACTACCGCGTTCTGGGGAAAAAGCATAGCGCGGTAGTGTGGAGTACCGCACGCATATAAATGAGCAAGGTGCGGTAGTGTAGGTAAATAAAGTCTCAGCTGGGTCAGAACTTGTCAGGGTAGATTTACCTTCAAGGTTCATTCATCTCTTGGGTGGTTCAAACAGCAGGGGAAGTGTCGTCAACTCTGTTTGTGGTGGAGATGTGACACTGTGGAATATAGAGGTATAACAATTGATCCAACCTTCTCTAATTGGAATGGAAGCTGCTAGCATTCTAAGGCCTTAGAGAATTTTTTGGTCTTGATGGGGGTATCCTAGACATTCTTGGGCAATGAACAACAATAATAAATTCCTGGGAAAGTTGTAAACATTGTTGGGAATGTAGCAACTTTTTCATGTCCCCATTTTTAACAAGGAAAATCAAAGTGAACTCTGGGCCCTTTACACCTCCAAACAAGCAAAAGAACAGAGACATTTCAAAATCTGACTTGCAACCCACTTATCTTCACTGTTGTTTGGAATATTAGCATACATTGACAAATACATAATGTTCTATAAGATAAATATAGCTGAGGCACTTATAAAATTTACAAGGAATGACCTGCATTAAGGCAATTATGGGGCTGACCTGTCCTTTGCATAGAAATGTTGAAGGAGCATGATCAGATGTCCAGAAGCACTTATCAGGACAATCATATAAGTGCAGAAGCACTTTCACTTCAGGACAATCATATATAATTTAAATAGTAGCACTTATCAGATGTCCAGACGCAGCCTTCAAAAAGGGACATGCCAGAGGCACTAGTCACATTTATAATACAACATTTATTCCACTCTATTTTACTATGTTGATGCCTGCAGTGACCTTCCTCTTTTATGGATGAGAAAAACCTAAGAAGTGGTTCTAGTGTGTTCTGGGTGCAATTTATAACTATTCATGTCCTCATGCAGCAACCATTGGAAATTCTGGGCATGAAAATGAAGCCTGCAGTGACCTTCCTCTAGTGGCATCCCATAAAGTAGCAATAAAAACCATTAATCACAGTTCTAGGCATAAAAATGGGACAAAAACAAGCCTGGGTAGACTTATTAGCAGCCAATCCTCATTTTGAGGGTCTAAAAGGAGGCTACATGGATGTAAACAACTGTTCTGAGCACCTTGTGCATGTAATCCAATCTCTTAAGAATAGTAGCAGAATTAATTCATTATATTCAAAAATCAAAACTCTAAAGACGTAAAGACATGCAACATGCAATAAATTCATTCAATTTCGAATATACTCAAAACAATCTAACTACTAGTGGCCAAAACAAGATGACTGCTACACACCACCAAATAAGACAAGAAACATGCTAACCTGTATAGTAGCAAGGTTTGGAATGCTCCTTTTACAGTATGTTGCCCTGTAGGTGCTGAGATTCAAGTGAATACTGTATTGACAGTCTGTGGACATATGAAAATTATGCCAATTACATTAGAGAAATGTCGGTCTCGTTCCAATAGGTATCCTACGATGAATGCGTAGGAACCTTTACATAGACCATTTTTCTCTTCGCTTAGCTATGCAGAGCTCATTTCCCTTTCTAAATACTGATATTTTCAAAGAAAATATGAAATAAGTAAATACATGCTAAAAGGTGAAGATGCTTAATTCATACAAGTGAAAGGAAATAAAAACATCTTTCCTCAAACCGTTGAATCAAAGAAAATCAAAAGAAACCAATGAAGCTACAACAAATGGTTAAGTCAAGCATAAAATAAGAACTAGAAGCATTCAAGGGACTAACACAATCTTTAACCAAAATAAACCAAAACTTCCACAATCGACATAATACTAAAAACATAAGCAGTAAACAATCCATAGAAATTTTCCAAGGTATCGGAGCTAGACATTAACACGATTTCATGTACTAGAATGAGCCCATTCCTGCTTAGCGAAAGTCTTGTTAAATTATTTATTTATCCTTTGATACTAGGACACTATCTATGTGAAGAGATAGGCCCCAGCTTCATTCACATTCCAGCTTCATTTCATGTCACAAACAAGAGAGAGAATGTAATAGTTAAATATCAAAACATCAATCTTAAATAACTTACATCAAGGAAATGTAGTCCCAATCATCAATGTTACAACGAAAAACACAAAATATAGAATATATTTTTACCTAAAATGTAACCTCAAATTGACATATAGTGATCTTGCTACCATAAAGATTTTCCAACCTACTTCAAAAATAGAGGAACAACAAAGTTAGTCAAATAGCATGAATCACATCATAAAAAATAGAACACTTAGGTCCTGGAATCACATCCAGAAAGTGTCAGTGAAACACAACTGCACTAACTAGATTCAGGGCAAGTGGGGACTCCACTTGTTATCTCGTCCCTTAATGGTCCAACGGACATGTAGGGACCCGAATCTTGTCAAATCGACAAACCGATAGAATCGGGCATTTTGTCCTACACTAGCCAATTATGCCCGTGGAGGCTAAGATAATTATGCATTGTAGTTATGCCAATTGTATTAGAGCCAGAGGAATGTTGGTCTCGTGCCAATAGGTCTCCTATAATCAATGGATAGGAACCTAATACATCGACCATTTTTCTCTTCGCTTAGCTATGTAGAGCTCATTTATTTTTCTAACTAATGATAAGTATTTACAAAGAAAATATACAATGAACATAAAAGATTTAGAAAAGTGAAGACAATTAATTCATGCAACTGAAAGGAAATAAAAATATATTTACTCAAACCCTGAATCAATGTAAATCAACTAAAACCAAACCAAACTACAACAAAGGGTTAAATCAAGAATCAGATGAGAACTAGAAGCATTCAAGGGACTAACACAATATTTAACCAAAATACACGCAAACTTCAAAAATCGACAAAATGCTTCAAACAAAAGCAATAAACAAACCATAAAAATTTGTCAAGATATTAGAGCGAAACACCAACATGGTTTCATGTACTTGAATGAGCCCATTCTTGCTTAGCGAAAGTGTTGTCAAATTAGTTATTTATCCTGTAATGCTAGGACACTATCTATGTGAAGAGATAGCTCCTAGGCCTAGCTTTGTCAAATTCCAGCATCGTTTCCTGTCACATATAAGAAAGAGACAATGTAAGAGATAAACATCAAAACATCGATCTTAAAATAAATTGCATGAAGGAAATGCATCTCAAATAAGCAATGTTACAAGAAAAAAGTACAATGTAGAATCTATTTTTACCTGAAACGCAACCTCAAATTCACATAAGCGATCACCAGCAAGGGTCCATGGAACACCCTAGACCAAAATAAGACTCAAGTACATCATGTATACTGGATCATAATTCATAAATCACCGGTTAAAAATCAAAATCCCAATTCACATTCTAGCGTTGTTCCTCATTTTCAACATTCTCAACATGATCTTCTCGAGATGAACCATCATTATGATCCTAAAAAACATTATGTTCTATATCAAGTTCATTAGAGAAATTTGTTATACTGTTTTCTCCCCTTCTTTCACGATCTGATCGCCAAAGAGCTAGTGCTCTTTCATACGGAAAATTGTCAACCTCATACTTTGTTGCATATAGTCTTAAGCATGTATCCACATTCTTATCAAGCTTGTTCCTCAACTTTGACTTCAAGAATGTTAGTGCACTAAAAATTCTCTCATCCTCCACTGATCCCAAAATCATGGTTTGACATAAATCCGCTAATTTGAAATATTCTGACATTCTTTGCTGTAGGATTTCGCTACCATTGAGTTTAGTCCATAATCTTGTAATTGCACCATATTCTAGATGATTATCCAACTCAAGAAATTGCTCCCACATTGTTGTAGCAAAGCATTTGGCTTGATCTGACAATTTGTTTCCATCTAAAATACCTTGAATACGTTCTCCTTGTATCTCGGCCTCTCAACAAAAATGGCTCTGCAAAGTCTTGCATTTCCCTATAAAGTCAACCTTTAAAGTTTTTGAACATTAACGATGGTTCCAATATTGAGGGTATACCACAGACCTGGCCTCCAACAATTCAACTCGAGGAAATTGTTCTCTTATCTCTGATGATAGTGATTTTGCAATTTCTATCAAGTTGTGCCTCACTGAAATCACAACATTGTCAAATTGTTCTCTTGACACAGGGCACTCTTTGGTGGATCTTCCTATCTTATCGTTATAATAAAAGGGAACCATATGCCCACGCACTGTCATACATAGCATCCCTTTTTCATCAAACTTCAAAAAAATTTCATCATTTTCTATATTGATTATCTTAGTCCACTTTGTAAATGCTAGACCTGTAAAAGACTCTCCCATAATATACAAATTATCCAATGCAAGGCATGATAATTTTCTTGCATTTGTGTATTCAACAATATACATCATGCGACTCTGAGACATCTTCACGAGGTTATTCATTTCATGAAGCATAGGAAGAATTCCAGCCAATGTTAATAATGTCTCTATATCAGTTAGTAGAAAGAGAAGAGTTTGATCTTTTCTACTCTTAAGCGATGTTCATACATTACCCCTACTAAGGAAGCATATTCCTCGAATAGTCTTTCAGCTGGTCCCTTCAATGAGATCCATCTTGTATCAACATCTTTTAATAGTTTTTTTTCCATTTGTAACACCGTCGGAAAAAATTTTAAACTCTAAAAATCGTTTGGGACACCGAAAAAAGTATGCATGAACCTCACGTACAAGATATTCAACTTTTGAAACCAATGCAAAGTTGCTCACTATTTTAAATGCAAGATTCATCCTGTGAGCCATACAATGAATACCAAGCATATATGGTGAAACTGAGACTTGTAGTCTAGCACAAAGACCGTTCCTTTGTCCCTGCATTACTGATGCTCCATCTGCTCCAACACATACCAACTTTTTTGCGATCATTGAATGATCCATACCACCAATTTCCTTCAAACTATTAATAACAAGTTCATAAATATTTTCTGCTGTAGAACTTTTGCTCATTTTATGAATTCCAAGTAGATAGGAATGTCTGATATGGTCATTTTGACCATATAAATGCTCATGCAAATCCATGAAGTATTATCAACAGCCGTAACCTCATCCAAAGACAATGACAAAAATGTAGCATTCACAATCTTCTCTTTCATATCATCCTTTTCTACTTGAGCTAGATATTTTCCCCATTCCCAACCACTCGTTAAAGACCAATGAGAAGATGGAAAATTTGGCACTTGAATAAAAGATAGATATTTCGTCATTTTTGGATAATCTGTCATAGGACGACCATTGGATAGGATGTGAAATACAGTGCTTAATTGTATCGTCTTTGATAACAAATTTGTTTCCATCATCTTTCCAAATTGAGATTTGATGGTTCCTCCACTTTCCTCGAGTTTTCTCTTATTTATTAAGAATTTTTTATATTCCTCTTCATATTGAAGATGACGAGATTCATTAATATCTTTCCATCTAACAGTAGATTCCTTATCACCATTTACATTTTTCTTATCATACACCTTTCCAACATGCTTCTCTATTGTGTCTAGCTTCATCTGCAATTTCACTACCTTGCCAACTTTCCAACTACATGAAATGCATTTAACTTCTCGTGAGGTCTCATTCTCATTTGTTGGAGGTATTGGTTCAATAAATGGGTATCTTGAGACCCATTCAAGTTGGAATTTTCTCCCCATGTCCCACTGGCCCTTTTTCCTTTTCATTGAAGAGACTGTGTCACCTTGCAAGGAAAAATCTTCAACATTTGAATTACCAATTTCCAATGAAAATGCATTTGTCTCACTTTGATCACTAGAGGAATTTATTCTACCATCCATTGTATGTGTTGCAGATGCATTCTCACAAGTGTTGAAATCTCTCTTACCGATGCCTTGTTCAAGAGAGCTTGAAGCATGAATAGGATGTGGATTATTGGATTGATTCTTTTGAAAATATGATATTACATCCTTTTGTTTTGATGTTTTATTTTTCTTTCCACGATGCATGTTTGACATCTTACTTAATATTCCACAATTAAAATTCCAAATCGATATAGAAACCAGAAGTGAAGCCTGCATGAGAAAAATGATATAAAATTAATACAATAGCACATTATATTGCAAGAAAATATAATGAGACAAGACAACTAAGTAGGAAATCAAGAACAATAACATTACAAGCTATAATGTTGTGTCACAATACATGCAACATTACCAAAGAAGAATAAACCCAATATAAAAAGTTCATTGATTCTGAGTTAGACATGGAAAAGAGCTAACACAAGCCCGAGAATGTGAGTATTGAACTAAGGGTATATTCCCTCACCTATATTTCAATTAAGGGGCCTTATAAGAAGTTGGGCTAAAATCAAGCATAGATCCATCTTAAAAGGATCTAGGATTCCAATAAGCAAACAAATACAATATAAGTGTTAATGTTGTTTAACTTAAAAAACAAAATATGGACCGTTACAAGCAACATTTTCCATAAAAGCATCTATGCCTTCATCAAATATCTTGAGAATCACATAAGTGAGACACTTCTTAACATCACCTGCTCTATCTCCTCAATTTATGGCATTCTCATAGAAGTTCTTCTCCAAATAGACAAAAAAACACATTGATCACAAGAAATGAGTTTATGCACTTCAAATAAACTATATGTTAAACAACCACAACACACCTTGTTTGTCACATCCTCTTCAATTGGACTACCCAACCACAGACCTTGGTATTCTCAATTAGTTTTATTATCACAAAAATAAGACCAAACTTAAGTGATTGTTCATGCAGACTAAACCTTGTTAGACTAGCAAAGAAATGTAGGTATAAAGTAATTTTTCATCAACTATATACAAGAGTTGACACCATATAAGTGAGGGAAAACATCATAATGTTCTCTTGGATAAGAGTAGAGAATGATGCATTTTGGTAAATTTCTAGGTTAGTAAAGAAGTTCTAAAACAATTATTCGCTGACATGAATTACCTCCAATCAATCCAGCTTATCATTGGGAAGACAACATACAAAAATACCCTAGAAAGAAATACACCCAACTGGAAAAGTAATTTTAGGCACCTTAAAAAGAGGTTAGCAAACACGTAAGAGGATCAATTAGATAGGGTGATCTTCATTTCCATATTATCATTAAAATATTGTAGTCAACATAAAAATCATTAAGATTACTACATGAGCATGTTGCAAGAAACAACAAGCATAAAAGTCATAATCAACAAAAGAAATATATTAGAAGATTGACACCACAAAGAAGACTAGCTTCTAGTTATCAAAACAACTTCCTTGGCTAATGTCACACGTATCACAATTTTGGACATAATGTTGTCAATTGTAGATTTCATGCACATGTGATGAAAATAATTTACAATATTGAAAGCTATACATGCCACAACCATGAATACAAGGCAAAACATTGTATAAGCAAGATGTACTACGATATAGAATGCTATAACTGTCATAAGTATGGACACATTGCAAGAAATTGTAGACAAGGTCCATAAATGTTTGGAGAAGAAAAGAGCACAAAAAACCTCAAAAGAGTGAAGATGAAACAATTAAACAAGTGAGTGAACATGCTACCATTACACAGTCAAGTATAAATTAGATATATCGGGATAATGTTCTTCTAGACTACTTTCCAAATTCTCGGCCTATTATCTCACTGGAAGAAACTTCCGAAGAAAAATTTGAAACAGATCCTACTATATGAGTGATGAAGATATTCAAGATAATTCCATGGTCGATTAGAAAACTGATTTTTGAGGACTTCCAAGAGTCCTTTCCTTGACATAATTTGACTAGGAATTTAAGCAATTCTTGTAATGAAGTTGTGATAAACATATGTCCTGTTTGGAGAAAAATAATACATCAAGTTGTAATACAAATTTAAGGGATTCCTATTGAGCTCATCAGTAGACTCGTGTACTCTTATGTCTAGAACCACCTTTGGTTTTGTCCCAGGACCTTGGTTGGCCCAAAAATCCATTTTCTGCACAAATTTTGTGCCTGATTTTTCTTGTACCATGAATTATCCCTTATGTAAGCTATAGCTTAGGCACATTTGAAATGGGCCAAAGAATATTTTCAATTTTGCATATTTCCCTATTATTCTGTAACTCCTCCCTTTGTTGCTGGTGATTACATGATACTATTTTTTTTCATAAGTTTGATTCTATTAAACTATAAAAGGAAAAAGCTGTACAGAAATCACAGTCAAGAGTTTGCTATAGACCTATTTACTGTTAGAGCCATCAGAGAGCTCTGTTGAAAAAACAAAACTATTAGTCTAACTCTAAACATCTAGAAGCTATACATGATACTAAATTTAATCGACCTCAAAAAATTCTCTTTTTGTAATCTAGGATCAGACTCAGAGTATGATAGATATATTTTCCTTTCCTGTTTTGCTTTGCAAACATCTTAAGTATGCTAGTTGAGGCACCATTTGAAACAGGCTAAAGGTATTTTAAGTTTTGCATATTTCCCTCTTATTTTGTTGCTGGGGAGCACATGATTCTAAATTAATTGACAACCAAAATAATGTAGCAAGTTTCTATCCTTGGGTGATTTCTAATATGCTAGCTAGCAGTGACCACCCTTGCCATTAGGCCAATAGCAGGTAATTTCCTGTTTGTTGTCTGCTACCTTGCTTGCTCTAGCTACATCTTTTAGTGGTTGTAGTGAGACATCTTGCATGGTTCTTACCAAAACTCCTACATGTGACAGCATAAGTCTTCACAAGAAATTCCCTCACACGTCTCCCCAGCTATTATCTATTCCACATCTCTACATACACATAGTTGTCCTCCCATTAGTTGTTTGTGCTCTACTCATGATTCCAACTCAAGGGGCCACTGCTTTTGTCACCATTGGCATGCCAAAGCCTTCTTGTCATGTGTCATATCACCCTTGGAGTGAGTTGTTCCCAACCTCTCTTTCTCATTTAGTGGTAGGAGATGTACACCACTAGAGATACATGTGAAGAAACACTTGGTCCTTCAATGTAGTCTCCACGCTTAACATCTGTACGACATAGAGCCTCCTAGGCACTTTTTGGCTTCCATGTCAATCAACAAAATTTGATTCTCAACCCCAACTTGTAGAAAAACATGTTCAACCTCAATCGAGTCATGTAACTGGAACTTGTGTCGTACCGATGAAGTCTTGGATGAAATTTAGACAAAAATATCCTTTTCTAAACTGCAAGAGTGCAAGTCATGCACATTCCAACAACTGAAAAACATAATAGAACAAAGGGAAAACATTTTTGAAGAACAATGGTCATATCAACAAACTCTTGTGTCAAGTTCAATATCTTATTTCAGTGTTTCAAAAGATAGCTTGGTTTGTGTTTAGGTTGAATCTCATGAAAGAGTGCAAGTTTGTGTTCAATGTCCAAAAAGCTACAGCGATAACCTCAAAGCTACACTAGAAATGTAGCATGTACCTGGTAGAGATGTTGGAAGTGGACAGGTTTGAGGACCAAGTATTCCTTGAACATAAATACTCTTGTTAGGAATATTTTATTTCAACCATTAGAGGTTTGCAAATCTTATGATAATTAGCAAGCAAGCTGGATGATATGCTAGTTTTGCTTGTTAGAAAGAATTGAGATGGGGTTTGACTTGATTCCTATGTCAGATGGTGGAATTTGTAAGATTGTAGGTCATGCACTGGAGGGGTGTACCTAGGGGTAGGTGGTTGTATACATAGTAGTGGGCTTTTGGAAGGATGTTGTCACTGTTGAAGGTGGTCAAAAAGTATTTACAATTCCTCTATTTCTTTACTAACAAAATATGCACAGAGAGAGTTGACAGATGACACATGCATCTTTACTGCTAAGCCTTAAGTATCTAGTTTCCAAATATGACCCTCACACAGAGACCTGGCCCTCAAATAGTTTTGAGCTTTCAATAAATTTTCCTTTGCACACAATTTTGGGCTTTTAAAATTTTTATCATCAAACGTAGTTCCAGGCTCCTAGCTTCTTATATTCAGTGGGGCATTTTGGAAGCAAAGGTCCAAAAACCTTTTATATTGTGTACCACTGCTCAAGAGAGGACAATGTCCTAATCGATCATACATGGATTCATTTTACACATTATACTAGAGTAAAATGCGTAAGTGTTGATCTAGACACACCTTTGTTCCTAGTGAACTCTCTTGTCTAAGTCAAAGGCTCACTCATCAGAGGTTGCTTATCTTTTTCAAAACACATGGACAATTGGATGTCAGGGTGTTAGATATATGGGTGAATTATGCCTATAAGGATAGGAGCATGAATGTAATCCTCTAGCCTTCTTCTAAGACCCCATAGCAGACACTAGATAACACATGAATCACTTTACCATAGCAAGTACATCAAGGGTCTAGTTACCAAATATGATCCTCAGTGCTCACACACAGTTATGGGTCTACCCTCACATCTAGTTCATGCTTTCAACAAATTGTCCTGAACACACAATTTTGGGCTTTCAATAAGTTCAGTATCAAATACATTTCTAGGCCCCAACAAATAACCTTCACAAAGTTTTGGTCTTATTATATTAAATCAAACTTCCTGAAAGTGAGTTCAAACAACCTTATAAATTGCCTCTCCCTTCCAAGGAGGAATGTCCGCTTAATATGACATAGGTTCATGTGACAAACTGTGGCATAGTGGAAATCCACAGTGTTGATCTAGATTCTAGACATAGAGGCTCTCCCTTGGGATAAAGGGTCTCGGGATGTCTCGGTCCCTGCTGAGTCACAAGTTTCTGGTATATCTGGCTTGCGGGATGTTGGATATACCCTTGGGAGGTTGCTGTTCCCATGGTTAAAAAAAAAGATTCTAGACATACCTTTGTTCTTAGTGAGCCCTCTTGTCTTAGGTCACTTGTCACAGATCGCTCTTTTTGTTACTTGCATTTTTCTACGACCCAAACAATGGATGCCAGGGTGTGAGATGTATGGGTGAATGATGTTGAGAAGGAAAGATGGATAGATTTAGTCATTGATGCTTGAGGTAGGTAGTTATAAAATCGATATGTCATTAGAACATGTTGGATCTCAACCAAAAGAGGTCTAGATGGAGTGCAAGGTTAACTCTCTATAATCAAGGTGCATTTCTGTATGTTTTCTTTTTTTGGTAGGTTCACTGTGGATGAGGGTAGGTGTGCTCGTCCTCCACTTCAAAATTCCCTAAGCCCTCTACCTTTTATATACAAACTCCAGGGTTTTGTCAAAAATGGATATTACTATAATAAAACATATAATGCCAAAAATACCAAGCCATTATAACAAAATAATAAATATCAAAATTGCCAAAACTCTTATTGTGGTGTACATTTGGTCTTTCCTTGGATTAACCACTTACCTTAGTGTGACGCTTTTTATTTTGAGAAGAGATTGAGTCACTGTTACATCATTGCCTCATCTAACTTTCATGTTGCTTCATTGGGTTCCTAGTGCCCATTGGGGGGCTTGAGTTTGCAGGATGCCTTAGTTTTTCAGCTTTGTGCCATTCCAGTCCAATATTTGGCTAGGTTTTGTATTGAATTCTCATTCTGTTTCCACATGTATCATTGACAAGTGAAAAATGTTTTTAGGGTTGTGCACATACTCAGTACTTCTTAGGTATTGATACATAAAACCTGTTGCAAGCACTAGTGTTTGGTGGTAATAATATTTTTAAGCTACTGGGCCTGATCTGCACCAGTGCCTGAAAGGGTTTAGCTCTAGGTGCTAGCTGAGCACAACTCCCTAGCTGCAATGAATTTTTTTCTACTCTAATCTTATAAATACTCTTTTCTTTTATACGAAAGTTTCTCGAGTACTATGCAAGTCAACATAGCTTTTTCATTAATCGTGGCAACCTTTAAGTTCTTTTATTTTTGCACCCCTCCATTTCATTCAGTAGCTTATCCCTTAACAATATCTGATCCACAGGTTCACTTCAAGTGATCAAAGCATTACACCTTCCATAAATTGGAGACATGCCTATGGATGCATTTGTATACAAATTCAACCAAGTATAGATAGTCTTACCACTTGGTCGGCTGATCCAGTGCATACATTTTTAACACATTGTCAATCCGCTCAACATTCCACCTTATGACTCTCACAAAGTTAGATGGTAACCTCCTTTCACTTGTTAGGTGTTTCAATTGTAGTTGGAAAGAGACAAGTTCATGAAGATAAAGTGAGCTAGGAAGGGTCATGATTGGAAAACCTAAGAAGATAATGTAAATATAAGCGAAGGTACGTCATGTAAATCTAAGTGAAGGTACGGCCTGCATTATTGTCTTACTTTGGAGTGGTGAACAAAACTAAGAACACAAAATTAAACAACTCTAAAGTTAACACAAACAAAATATTGTATGCAGTTATAATCAACTAAGGATGATGTAGATGTGTTAAGCAATGAGTTGTATCATGCATGCATTCTTGATCAATGAGTTGTATCATGCATGCATTATTGATCAAGTAGTGGTGGGTGTTCTCTTGTGTATTTGTTCGAAGCGTTTCACATTTTTCAACAATAGGAGGCTATTAACCTTTATGGGAAAATTACATTAAGAATCTCTACAAATAAGATCTATGAACAACTTCTAGAAGCCAATGCAGGATACCAAAGGTAGGTGCAAAAGGAGATTATGCCTTCCTTCTTAGGCCACCAACAACCTGTGCCTTTCCTTGCAAAATAAAAAATTGATCCAGCCTTACCTCCATTATTTCTTTGGTCACTTTAGAAGTGCTCTTTGAGGGTTTTAACACTTGAACATAAGGGAGAGGAGCATTAAACAACTCTCCTTCATTAAGAAGCGAGGTATCCATAATTTCGACAGCTTCTAATATAAAACAGAGAAGAAAATTGAAAAAAATAAACTAACCTGTAAGTCTGTAGACCGAAGGAACCAAATATTTTCGGTTTTCCACTCAGCCACCGTCAAATTGTTATCCACTCAGCCACTGTCAAGACTCAAATCATAATCAAAATAACACTTCATGCTAACATTTGCGGGCATTATATAGGTGAAAAATTGTCCCCAATTAACTAAATCCTTCCACGTTTTTCTCAAATATGGACCATTTTGGAGTAGAAATAATAGATTTGAACTCTTGGAAGCTGAAACCCCCAACTTCTCAGCAAAATAACTGCTCCACAAACCCAAATCAAAGGCGAACTAACTCGATTTTACCCAATAATCCATAAATCAAGGGGCGAACTACCTTTGATTTACCCTATGATCCATAAATTGGGGGACGAATTACCTCCGCTTTACCCTACGATCTATAAATCGGGTGAAATACCCACTATTCTCCTCCAAAACTGGATATATGTGGGCGATACAACTGATTTTCACCTCCATTGCCGAAAACACGGGGGCGAAGTCGAGATTTGGGCCATATTTTGACTAGCGAAATCCCATCTTTCCCATTTTTCCCCATTTTCCCTTGTGGGCGAATTCCATTTCACACATTTATTGGTTTAATAAATTGTGGGCTAATCTATTAAATAAAAAAAAACCCTTTTCATATAAATAATTTGCCCACTTATTTTTGGTGACCCCTATAAATTCGCCAATGGGCTAAAATTCACCCTTAAAATCATCCCTGTGTTTGTCTATGCAATTGAATCTTATCGAGTATATTAATCTCTTCAATATTAACTTCCATTTCATAAGCTTTCTGATATTTCACCATTGCAAACCTTATAGTGTTTCTTTCTGGATCCTTAACTGTAAGAAGGGAAAAAATTTGTTCTGCCAACTTTCTTACTTGAGGGAACAATTTTTGAGTTTCTTCCAAAGACTACTACTTCTTTTCTGCGTATTATGAAAGGAAATCAAATATGGACTTATACTGAGAGTTACTTCCAGATTCCTTTATTTATGAAAAATGAATATTGATGCATATTTACAGGTGGTTGCGAAATCAAAGTAGTTTTTTATGGAACAATTAAATCTCGTTCCTCCATACTAATAATTTCCTTCTGTTGTTCCACTTTTGATTTATTTCTTGAAACTTCTTCATCGACTTCCATACTATCAACTTCTGAAATAGTTCTCTTATTGGTAATATCAGATTTAGCTGGTGTCTGAACCAGAATTTCCAAATTTCTTGTTTGTTCCTTATTCACTTCTTTCTTATCTTGTTCAAATTTGAATAAATTTGCCATTTATTTTAATCATTCAACTGTTTGATGATCAAAAGCATCGTTTCTATTTTTTTGTCTCATTTGCGATATAATTTGATGAGGATCATAATTAATCCTTTCATCCTCTTGGAAATCCATGATCTTCAATATTTTTTTTACTGTAGATACGGTTTCCTTAGTCTTAATGATGAATGGACCAACTTTAAGAGGGAATTTCACATTTGATGATTTTTTGAAAACACCAAAATGTTCTTCTTCTTAATGCAACCTTTGTCTAATAAATTCTAAGGAAAAAACTCTTGGTGTTAAAAAGGATGGAAACAAATATGGTGCTCCAGTAAAACCATACACTCTAATTATAACATGTTCTCATGGAATCCTCCAGCTCCCAGGTCGCCTCTTCTGGACTAAGGTGCCTCCATTGCACCTTTACCTGTCCGATGGCTCACCTCCGAAGTAAGGTAACCTTCCTGTTGAGGATGCATATGGGATCCCCTTGTAATTCTCCCTCTGGTTCCACCTGTATCACATGCCAATCAATGATGTGATTATGATCATATACATATTTCTTAAGCAAAGAGACATGGAAAACATTATGACCTTTCATGTTAGCAGGTAATGCAATCCTATATGCAACTGGTCCTATTCTATCAACGACTTCAAATGGTCCACAATATCTGGGTGCCAACTTGGCACAAATTCCTAACTTCATGGAGCTCTTCCTTGGTCTCACTCTCAAGTAAACATGATCCCCAATCTGGAAGTATTTGTGTACTCTTTTCAAAACTGCGCAACTCTTCTGCCTGTCCTGAGTTGCCTTCAAATTCTGCCTGATCTTAACAACTTCATGTTCCATCTCTTCAATCATTTCTGGCCCAAGCACTACCCTGTTCACTGGGTTGTACCAATTCACTGGAGTTCTGCATCCTCTACCATATAGAACTTCAAAAGGGCTCATCTTTGACGATTCTTGGTACCCATTGTTGTAGGCAAACTCTACTAAGTGTAGGTAGTCTTCCCACTTGGATGGATTATCCATCACATACATTCTTAACATGTCTTCAAGAATATCGTTTACTCTCTTAGTCTGACCATTTATCTGAGGATGATAGGTTGTATAGAAATTAAACTTAGTTCCCAACTCTTGAAATAACCCTTTCCAAAAATTGGAAGTGAATTTTGTGTCCCTGTCTGAAATTATTGCCTTGGGAAATCCATGCAACCTAAATATCTTGTTGGTTGTGGAGCCAGATCTTCTAGTCTCATAGATGATGATTCAGCCGTGTTTGAACCCCAGGTTTGGTTATGATCCCGGCCCGATCCTCAGGCCCATGGTTTTGGGTAACCCGTGGTATTTTCCCATTGTATTTCCCTTATAAAAGAAAGTCATTGTAACATGGCTAGGGTTGATGTATTAGGTCTTATGCATTGTAAATATCTTTGAGATCAAAAGAGAGACTATGAGACAATGAAGATGAAGTGCAGCGGTTGTGTTGCAGGTTGTATCCCTTCACTTTGCTGGACGATATAATAATAAGGACTGACAACTTCAGTGTGGACGTAGCCCTTGGGGTGAACCACGATATATCTATGTCTCTCTTTTAATGTGTATGTATGATTATATTTGCATTTATGTTTATTGTTATTGCTCCGCGATCCTGTTTTTCTAACATATCTCTCTCATGAAGATATTTGCAATGTCATTGGCCTTGTAAGTAGACTTAACTGGGGTAAAGTGAGCTAATTTTGATAGCTTTTCTGCTACAACCATAATGGAATCATGTTTCTTCATAGTCATGGGTAAACCTGTTATAAATTCCATAGAAATCACTTCCCATTTCCACTCCGGGATGGGCAATGGCTGCAGCAATCCTGCTGGATGTTGATGCTCTTCCTTGACCTGTTGACACTTTTGACATCTAGCAATGTACTCTGCTATGTCCTTCTTCATTCCATGTCAAAATTATTGCCTCCTTGCTGCTGTTATGGTCTTTTGAGATCCTGGATGACCAGAATATGGATTTTGGTGTATCTCGCTCAACACAAGCTCCTTCAATTCCGCACAGTTTGGAATGTACAGTCTGGCATCTTGGTACATAAGGACATCATCTTCTCCAATCTAATATCCTGCACACTTGTTGTCCACCTTTCCCTACTGTAACTTCTCTTTGATTTGCAGGTAAGCTTCATCATTATCTTGAGCTTCAATGATCCTTGCTTTCAAATTTGATTTACAAACACGTATTGCTGCAACATGAAATTTATGAGTGCATCATCAACCTTATTCTCTTTTCCTTTGACATGATTAATCTCTAAATCAAAATCACAGATAAATTCCATCCATCTAGTCTGTCTGGCATTCATATTTGGCTGGTCAAATAAATATTTTAGACTCATGTGGTCTGTCCCGAGTTCAAATCTTCTCCCCAAAAGGTAATGCCTCCATTTCTTGAGAGCATGCACTATGGCTGCTAGTTCTAAGTCGTGTGTGGCATAGTTCCTTTCATTATATTTCAGCGTCCTTAACTCATAGCCAATAACAAATCCTTCTTGCATGAGTATTCCACCCAATCCTTCAATGCAAGCATCTGTGCACACCACAAAGTCCTTACTCGGATCTGCAATTTTTAGGACAGGAGCACTAGTAAGTAACTCTTTTAACCCCTGGAAACTCCTTTCACATTTCTCAAACCATATAAATTTGACTTCCTTCCTTTGTAATGATGTAATTGGATGTGCTATCTTGGAGAAACTTTCAATGAATCTCCGGTAGTAGCCTATAAGGCCCATAAAATATCTTACATCTGCAACATTTCTTAGAGTAGGCCAATCCATTATGGCCTCAATCTTTTTTGGGTCTACTGCAATACCCTCTACTGAGATAATATGCCCCAAATACTGTACCTTATGCCGATAGAAGTCACACTTGTTTAACTTTGCATATAGTTGGTGTTCTCTAAGGATTTGCAGTACCATCCTCAAATGTTTAGTATGCTCTTCTTCATTCCTTGAATACACCAGAATGTCATCCAAGAATAAAATTACCAACTTATCTAAGTATTTGTTGAAGACACTATTCATAAAACACATGAAAGTAGCAGGTGCATTGGTGAGACCAAATGGCACCATAGTGAACTCATAGTGTCCATATCTAGTTCGGAAAGCTGTTTTGTGAATGTCTTCATCCTTTATCCTCACTTGATGGTAGCCAGACCTCAAGTCAATCTTGGAAAATACTTTATCTTCCTTCATCTGATCAAACAAGTCATAAATTCTTGGAAATGGACACTTGTTCTTGATTGTTACTTTGTTTAGCTGTCTATAATCTATACATAGTCTTAAAGTCCCATCCTTCTTCTTAACAAACAACACAGGTGCACCCCAAGGAGGCACATTCGGTCTAATATACTCTTTGTCCATTAATTCTTCCAGCTGCATTTTTAGTTCTATCAGCTCAGGTGTACTCATTCTATAAGAGGCTTTGGAGCTTGGTGCTGCTCCTGGAACAAGGTTAATGGAGAAATAAATGTCCCTCTTGGGTGGTAGTCTTGGTACTTCATCTGGAAATACATTCTGGAACTCTTGTAGCAGTTGAAAGTCTTCCAAATTTGGTCCCTTATCTTCTACTAAGTCTGATATATTGACAACATATAATTGATAACTCTTTTTGTAGAACTTTCTCAGCTATAAGGCTGAAATCTGCCTTACTGAAACTTATTTTGGAATTCCTTTAACCAACCTTGGTCTTCCTTCATCATCAATACAATCAAGTACTTTCTTGTAGCAGTCAAGTTTGGCTCTATGCTTCTCCAACCAGTCCATGCCTATCAAGGCATCATAAGATCCCAAGGGTAGTACATTCAAGTTTACCTTGGTGGGAAGTCCATTAAGCTCTATGGGACATTTCACCACTACTTCACTCACTTTTCTCTTAGTTCCAGTGGCTATTTGAACTAACCAAGACTTACTATGTTTAACTTTACCAAGTAAACAAATTTCAACCACTTTAGGGGATACATAACTATGAGTGGATCCTGGATCAATTAAAACATAAATAGATTTCTTAGCAATCTTACCTTTAAATTCTACCATTGCTGCTTGGTGGTATGTCTGGTGATCATCCAATGCTACATAGATTCGAGGTGTGGCTCTAGCCATATCTTCTACTGTGGTTGCTTCTCCCAAGTTGTGCAATTTTCGGGGATTCCCTCCTCAATTTGGGCAATCTCTAAACATGTGGTTGTCTCCACATCCCCATAAATGAAGTGGTCCTTTTGATTTTTTCTCTACTGTTACAGTTGGTTTGAACCCACTTCCTATTGGTTGTCCTTGTGGAAAGTTTCTGGGCTAACTCTTGAAAGGTGTTTTGAAGCCACTTTTCCTTGGTTCAAATCCTCCTTTGGGATTTCCTTTCCATGCTGGTTGAGTATCTGTCTTCCCTTTATTCTACTCATAACAAAGCATGGCCATTCTAATGGATTCATGCAAGCTTCATGGATGGAAAAAATCAACCTATCCCTATAGTTCTGTGGTAGGCTTCCAAGGAAACACTGAATCTTTACCCTTTCATCCTATATATAGTCCACATACCTTAACAGTTCCAAGAATTTATAAACATGTTCCTCCATGGAATTTCCCCCCAACCTGAGTTCATTGAACTCCTTTCTCTTGTTGTCATAATACCTAGCTGATAGGTATTTCTCCTTGAAGTATCTTTTAAATCGCTCACAGCTGGTCCTTCTTTCACTGGTCCTCTTTACTTTCATGAGATGTTCCCACCAAATGGAAGCTCTTCCATTTAGATTGTAAATGGAAACTCTAGACTTCTCACTTTCTGAATAATCATGTGTTTTGAAATACTTTTTTCATTCCAAGTAGCCATGCCTCAGCCTCTTGTCCTGTCTTGCTTTCTCCATCAAAGGTAGGAGCTCTTGCTTTCTTGAATTCTCCTTATGGGATCCCTCTGGACCTCCTTCTCTTCTTAGTTCGATTGTAAGTGTGTCTTGGACTTCTTGGAGAGTCTTTGGAGTGTTTTGACCTGCTGGAAGGAGATCCCGAAGAGGATATTCTGTGCCTTCTTCTCACAGCACCCCTTTATGGCTTGGAGTCCTCTACTTAGAATGGCCTCGAGAATGGCTATCTGCATTCCTTTCTTCTTGGTCCATATTGCTTGGATTGGACCCCATGTTTACTTTCTGATGCATGTCAGTGAGGCTTTGCAGAATGGCCGCATTGAGCTGGTGCTGCTCTTGTTGCGCCTTTGTCAGCCTCTCATTAAAGCTTACCATGGTCTTAACCAAGTCCCGGGGAGTCACCTTCTCCCTTATTCCATTAGACGTTGTTTCAACATGTTCTTCCTGCACGTTTTCCCCCAACACATCCTCTTCAGGCTCATAGGGATTTTGTGCATCATTAACAGTCACCATCCTTGCTTTCTGACACATGTTCTTGCTTGCTCGATTCAACTGTAACCTGCTGCAATCACTGTGCATGATATAGATGTTTATTAGATAGCGTAGGACTTGAACATTCATACAATCTGGAAATTACTCATTAAACAGTTAATTTAAACAAAATTTTTGTTAGATTAAACAGTGCCCTGGGCGTTTCTTTACGTGCGATTTCTCCCACGGTTCGGCCCTAACAACCCTAGTGTTGTAACTGAAGCTCTAATACCATTCTCTAACGTCCCCCTGGCCTCCTTAGGCTACAGAAGACCCTACATTACTTTTTTTTCTCTCTTCGTTACTTCCAAGATTACACACAGTCACACTGGACTTAGATCCGCAACTCACCTTTGCGATCCGCAGCCTGCAACTCCACCTTTCCGCAATCCACAATTTGCACTGCCTCCTTCCGCAACCCACAATTTCGTCCTTCCGCAATCCATAATCTGCATTGCGAGTGCGGAAATGGGGAAACCAACTTTTTTGCCAAACGACTTTCCGCAATCCTCAATACGGAACTACGGGTGCGGAAATACGGAAGTCTAACGTTTCCTCCAATTTACCTTTCCGCAATCTTCAATCCGCAACTGCGGGTGCGGAAATTTAACTTTTCCTTCCGCTAAATGACCTTCCGCAATCCGCATTGCGGGTGCGGAAATGGCCATGCTCAAGACCTTTATCCCAAGCAACTTCCAAGGGTCATAACTTCTTCATCCTTGGTCCAAATGAAGAAAGGTTGGTATCGTTAGAAATATCTTGGAGAGTTTTATCAGTTGGTGCAATCCGTTTCCCAACTATGATAGATAACCTTCTCCTTTTCTCCTTTGAGTTTTGTCTATAAACCCCTTAAGGCATCTTCCAACCTTTGACATATCTACTTGTCTCCTGCCATAACCTATCTTTCTCTGACTCACATAGTAATTTAAGGAAACCACAAGCCTTATAACCATCCCATGATCCAATGAGGTTAGCATTCCATTACAGGGTTAACATCTCATAGCGCAATGCACATGATAAAATAAGTTAAGGCTATCCATACATCTAACACATGTAAGATTGGTAATGCATTAAACTCGTGCAACTGTATGAAGCATTTGAACCAGTACTTAGCCTTCCACTCATGCTTACACATGGCCTACTTATTGTTCATATTTATATAACATTCATTTAGCAACTTAAGCAAAACAACATAATAATAACACATAAATAACACCATTCATTCAACAGAACACTTATCTTTGTATCTTGAAGTTGCCTCAATAGCTGGCTAAGTGAGAGCAATGTTCCACCCAACCTTAGGTCTCTGTCCAGCCTATACTCTTTCAACTGAGAGACCACCCCCGAGCTGGGCTATGTATCCACTAAGGAGGGATAGGTAGGCTCTCTAAATGTCAATATCCACTCCAATGCTAAGCCAACTTATAACTGGGTTTATCAAGCAATCCAAGAAACATACTCATGCTAATCCACCCTACAATTGGGTTTCTCAAGCATACACCTGCTAAGCCAACCTACAAATGGGTTTATTGAGCATACAGGGAAACAGGGAGGTTGTTTCTAAGCCAGTGAGCTCAACCTCAAAGCTACATACATATCAATCGCTTAGGAGACAAGGTACCCACATTATCCACCTCTTCCAACACAAGGAAGACCCTATTCTCTGCTACACAGTCCCTCAAGGCCTCTTCCCTTCTAGTGTTATTCAAGGTAGGCATAAGAAGGTCCTACTGCTAGTTCCAGGAGATCATAGTATTCACCGGGTTTATCAAGCATTCCCAACCCTTAACTCTATCTCTTACGTTCACTAAACAAGCTGGTTCGTTCCAAGGTTGCGGGTTAGACTCTGTCTTGCAACTCGGCACTCTGCTCGTGGATTCAGGACTGCACACATCTTCCTCAATTTATTCATGTCCTGTAGTTCGCCTTCGAAATCATCTTCGGGTTTCTACTCAAGGGTCGTGCATATGCATGAGATCTCTATGGCATTCGACTTCACTACTTCGGCTCACCTCTGCATTTATTTTCTTGATCACTCTTCCCAACAGAATGCCTCAAAACTCCAGGAATAGAACTGAGTGCACATCCGACCATCCACTCACAAAATTAACGACCCACCATCGACAAAAGGAACTGAGCGAAGAACCCAACCCAGATCTCAACGTCGTTTTTATCCCCTATGAATATCCTACGTAGGCTTTCCTTCTCCACATCCTGTAACCGAATCCGTATACGTATAGGGAATCAAATCAGTTACTCCTACCCAAGTGGCAGGATGGGTCACCATCCCAAAGCCCCCTCACCTCTCCCTAGTGGATACCTTCTCCTCCTTCTCATTAGCTTCCTCACTTAGCCAGTTTGGGTATTTCATTGCAATATTAAATATTCACATTAGTTACAAAATTTCATGGCTTAATAGCACATGCATAGTTTCACTGCCCAATACTTGCTTATGGAAATAAACCTTAATCATCAACTAGTGGGGCCTTGGCCTTGAGCTCCACACTAGGATCAACACACATTGCACAAACACAATATTTACATTGAGGCCAATAATTACTAAGGAATGGTAGGGGTATTACAAATAAGAACATCCATAGTAATAAGTAAAGTACAGTAAATCATTGCATCATAAGAAAGATATTAATTATGTTAACATGCATAAACAATTAATGTACAATAAAAACTTTTATACGATAACATGCATGAGCAAAGATATCATCTCTGATAACATGCATAAGCAAGATAACATGCATAGCAAGTAATGCACAGTAAAAACGTTTATATGATAACATGCATGAGAAAAATAGTCATTCTAGGTAATATGCATAAGAGAGATAAACTAGTAATGTATAGTAAATTGGTATATCACAATATGTATAAGCAAGATTAATCATTTCCGGTAACATGCATGTACAATAAATCATTAGATATTGTTTTCAGCAAATAGATAGTTCAGAAATGAAATAAAAAACCTTAACTCAACAATGAAATTATTAGATCTCATTTGCAGTAAGTAAATGGTTCATAAATGAATAAACAAAATATGATCTAATCAATGAAATCATTAGATAATTTCATAATTCAAGTGTATAGAACTAGAACTAATGCTATGCTATCCACAGTCAGTTCAGAATTTAAATCAATAGGACCAAATCTGAATTATGCAATCATTAGGTATTGCTTACAGAAATACATTTAAGAAAAACAAACAGATACTGAGCTAAACAACACAATCAGTAGGTATTATCTTTAGCAACAGATATGTTAGAAAATTAATAAATGAAACCAGATCTAAGCCGGGAAATCATTATATATTAGCTCCAGAGAGAAGACAAGTCAGAAAAGAAATAAACAGACTTTGAACTAAACAATACAATCATTAGCTATCATCTACGGAAATCAAACATTTCAGAAATAAATAGTAGAACCTGAATCTGAGCAAGGGAAAATCAAAGCTGAAGGTCGTCTTTCCTCCTAACCAACTCCCATAGCAGCCAAACTACTTTCTCTGAAACCCCCAAGCTTGTTTGTTGAACCACAATGACAAAGACTTGGTCACAAAGTTCCTCTTGCAAGCTAGGTCAAAACCTCATTTCACCATAAGCCTCCTACTTAGTGGGTGAATCAAAATACTCTACGTATTGTCCCCTTCATCATGAACCTCATGTTCAGTGGATGAAAACATTGCTTTATATCATTTTCCTAGGCATATGACTTAAATTGGTCATGAGCCTCCTTCTCATAACGGTCCAACAGGAGTCACGACCTGCACATTTGGGGGAAGATGCCTCCTGCATCATGTGCACCTTTACTAGGCTGGCTTGCGGTTCTAGGTTTCTCTTGACACTTGTCTTTTCCTCCTTGTGGGTTAGCAAACACTCTTCAACGACTGTCTTCAGTTTTGATTCCCTTATTTAATTATTTAAAGATAATAATAATAATTCTTTCACAATTGTTTTGACCCCGCTAGGTCAATTAATGTCAAATAAAAATAATTACATAAGGTTTTATAAAAAAAATAATAATTAGGGTTCCTAGGTTTATTACAATGATTTACCTTTTCTTGAGAAGGCATACGAACTCCTTTATGAGGGCTCCAACACAAATCTTCTCTCTGCTATATTGTTTATAATGAACTTGAAGGTTATGAATGGTATTTCAAACACATCAGTTAGTCACACAGATGTTAAGGTATGTAATATATTCCATCACATATATATGATCGTGATAAAGGTTATTTTTGTTCCTCTAATAATTTTATTGTTAATTCATAAGTAAAATTAATACAGATGAAATATGTTTTATTAATATTATTTATAGATTATATTAACTAGTTTTTTTATTTTAATTTGTTGTAGCTTGATAGCTAAATTTTTGTTACCACCATCAAATATTTTGCCTCACACATATCGATATTTATTTGCCATCATGTAAGAAATTGGAATGCAATATGAAGCAATTGATGCATGCCCTGATGACCATATTATATATTATAATCAACATGAATTTGAAATAGAATGTCTGGAATGTCATATCAGTAGATATCAAACATATCAAGTAACAAAAAATGTGCCTTGCAAGGTTCTTCGTTATATTCCCATTATTCCACGTTTGCAACGACTGTTCAGGTGGAAAAACATAGGGCAATTTATGGATTACCATGCACGAAACAGAATTAAGATGACATTATTCGAATGCCTACAGATGGTTATGCATTTAGATATCTGGAGGACAAATGGCCACACTTTAAAGAAGAACCTCGTAATGTTAGGATTTCTTTGGAAGCATATGGTGTCAATCCATTTGTAGAGATGAGATCTATTTACTCAGTGTGGCCTATTGTTGTTATCAACAATAACATGCCTCCATGGTTGTCAATAAAGAGGGATCACATAATGTTGGCAGTGATTATTCCAGGTATGTGTCTACAACAATTTTATTTTAATGTCGTGGTATCTCATTTGTTGTATTTTGTTGCATAATGTCGTATATTTTTTTTTCTTTTTCTCTTGTATATTATTTATATATCTAAATGGTTGTAATAATTATATATTTTATATGTTCAAATCAATCAGGTAAGTACCAAGTTAAAGATATGAATGTATGTATCGAACTTCTTATTGACGAGCTACTAAAGCTATGGAATGACATCACTATGTATGATGTATCTAGACCAATACAACAAAGCCAATTTCAGTTCCATGCAATGCTTGTATGGACAGTAAATGATGCCCCAGGGTTAACCCATTTTTGCGGTATGTAATTATACTGTCCACTTTAATAGTATTTAATTTTATGAAGATATATTATGCATGCATGTTTTTTTAAATAATCCATTCATTTTATATAATTATAATTGACATAGTTAATCCCTCTCTGTATGTAGGTCTTCAAACAAAGGGAAAATTTGCATGTCCAGTTTGTGGTCCTAAGATCAAATCTCGTCGTTCAAAATTTTTAGGAAAGGCAGTGTTTGATGAGTATAGGCACTTCCTCTCTAAGAATCATAGGTATCAAACTACCGAAAAACATATATTCAGTGGGAAGCAAGAGACTGCATTAAAACCTCAGAGAATGACACCTCACGTATGGAAGTTGCAATATAATATAAATCGTCAAGGTATGTACGAATCAAATTGTATATCTATCGTCAAATATGAAATGTTTTGAATTTTTTATTATTATGTGTTGTTTACTATAATTGACATTGATTTTTGTAATTTCTTTATAAACTATGATTCATGATGGTTTTCGTGATCATGAAGGCATTAATGGGCTTCCATGAGGAATGAAAAGTTATTCTAAACAATTCAGTAGGTTTCCCTGCTATGAGCACCTACAAATTGCTCATCTGTTTGATACAATGCATATCAGAAAGAATGTGGCTGAAACATTATGGCGAATATTGGATGGAAGGAGTGACAAAGAAAAAATTGTCAAACTTTGCATTGAAATTCAGGAATCCAATCATGAAATGAAAGGTGTCATTCAATTACATAGCAACAGATACCAAATTAATATAAACTCACTTCCATGGTTATTAACAGAGAAACAAAGCAATGTTGTAAAAGAAGTCATGCGAAAAATTAAATCTCACCGGGTTTTGTTCAAACATGAAGAATATCATAACAAAGAAAGGTAATTTTGTGGGGGTGAAAACACATGATTGGAATATATTCATCAAAGTAATTATTATGGTATATATATATTGCTATATTTTTTTATTCTAGTGGATATTGTTGGTATTTTTTTTGTCTACTTTTTGTAAAAATTAATGAAACTATTTTTATATTGTTACAGTATGTTCTACCTCTATCTCTCCCGGACAACTTAGACAACAATGTCAAACAAGTTATATATGATATTGGAAAATACATGAGGTAAGTAGCGATATTTTGCATGCATAAAGTGTATGTTTAATTCATTGTAGAACTTATATTTGACATTTCTTTTTCTAATTGTTATGTAATATAATGTTTATTTTTGTTAAATCTCGTGATTTGTTTGCATCACTTGTAGTTGGTTGTCATCTAAAGAAATCCATAAAGAAGAAATAAAGTATTGGAGGAGAGAAATTCCTCGTCTCATGTGTGAAATATAAAAGCATTTACCTTCGGCATTTTTCAATGAACAATAACACTACCACATACACCAAGTTGAGGAGATTGAATTGTGTGGACCTATAAACTCAAGGTCCATGTGGATGGTTGAGAGGCACTTGAAATTTTTGAAGGGTTTGGTTAGACAACGAGCACATCCTAAGGGTTCTATGGTGGAGGGATATATGGTATACCAGGACATGATGTATATTAGTAAATATCTTTCTAAATTAGCGTCAAAGCTCAATTTGGGTCGCATTTGTGATTTGAAATCCAATAACAATTTCGAAGGGGAGTACCTGAAGGGGAAAGGTAGATCGAGGAAGGTGAAAGGTAATTGTTAGCGAGTGGAGATCAAATATAGTAAATTTTACTGAATTTCTACTGAATTGTAATTTTATTTTCATCAAGCAGTTGGTTGAGCGTGGGATGCACTTCATTTATACATCACAAACAATATTGATTGGATGAAGGTATGGATTGAAAGATGTGAACAATATGGTCATGGAATATCATGGAAAGGTGTGGCTTCATTAGTTAAAAAAACTCATCGCAATGGAGATACCAATCTTACACAAAGGGAAATTGATTTATCATATGGTTTAAAAGATAACCAGACAAGCATATTAATTATCCATACTATTTATTTATTTTGCAAATATGTTGATGTACATGTTGATTTTTTTCCCTGTAGAGCATAAACATGCACTTAATCATGATTAATTCAGGATGTAATATTTATGTGTATGGCTTGTTGCAGGTAAAACACCATAAGTCTTTGTGGTGCAATGGTCATAAATTTCGCATCAAAAAGTTGGATGAAACGAAGAAAACATTTGATTGTGGGATAACTGTAGTCTTTGAGGTGACCAATGTTTCCTCTAAAAGTGACAGACATCCAGAACTCTCAAAAAATCGATACTATGGGTATTTGGAAGATATTATCCAGTGTGACTTTAAATCCTTCAAATTAGTTCCGTTCGTTGTCAAATAGTACAGGTTATGATTGAATCAACGCGATCCTGATAAAACTATTATTGAACATGATAATGGATTTACCATGGTTAATACAAGGTTGTTTGAGCCAGGAATAGAGCCCTATGTTTTTCCAAGCCAATGTGAATAGGTATTTTACTCTAAGGTTCCAGGTAGAGGGGGTTGGTCATTTGTTGTGAGACATGATCTAAGGGGAAGGCCGGTAAAGTATAATGTAGAGGAAAATAATGAAGAAGGTATTGAAGAATAAGATGATGTTGACGATGATCAACATGAGTTAGATGATCATGTTCCAGAGGAAGATGTCGAAGAATTAGTTGAACCAGATGATGTAGCAGACAATGTCCATGAAGATGATATTGGCGATGACATGATGATCGAAACTGACATCGATGACGATGATGATATGACAAATCCTTACAATGTTGAATCTGGATCGGATGATAGAGATGATGACTTGGATAAAGAAGATGATGAAGTCCATTGAATTGTATGAGGTATGCCTTAAAATATCTACTCTATATATTTTGAATTGATATTGCGATAGAATTATTGACATGTATTGGTACGTATAAATTAATTGTTTTTAATTTTTTTTTTCCATTTTCTTGTATGTTGGCATATGTAATAAGAGACATTGCTTCTTAAGTATGACAAAAAACACAATAAATTATTTTTTTGTACATAGATTTTGTTGGGTTATCGGGTTATGGGGAATTGAGAGTGATGTGAGTGGGGGGGGGGGGTCAGATGAGCTTCTAGCTTCATGTGGTTGGCCCTGTTTACTAGAGAATATTAATTATTCTCGAAACAAAGAGAAGCTCGGTAAGGAAATGCACAATTATCATGCTAATTATTTCACCTTCATTTTTATATGATATTTCATAACCCAAAAGGATTTCCTTCTCACGTACTTGAACCCACATATTATAATTGTCATGTGATCAAACAACGTTGGCATGGTTAGACTAGATGCCAACGTTGAAAGTTAGGGGCCAACGCTGAATTTTTTCAATGTGTGCTTGTATGGATTAAAATTTGGCATGGTTAGACTAGACGCATGCATTGACGGCATTGGAGGGTTTCTAGACGCAAACATGTCTGACATAAACAATTCAACAATAATAATAAAAAACCTACAGAATAATTAATGTACTGCATGGGGCCAATGTTGAAATTTTTTCAATTTTTGCTTGTATGGACTAAAATTTGGCATGCTTAGACTAGATGCATGCATTGACGGTATGGGATGCTTTGCATGCTCAAACATAACTCGCACAAATAATTCGCCAATCAAACAACAAACCTATAGAATGCAATTTATTCAATAAGTCAGGCCTCCATTAAGCATGGTAATGGACTTAAAACTCTTAAAACCTATACTCTCTAATCACTTTAACCGATATATTCCCTAACATTTATTACCCCTAAACCTTTGACCAATATAGATACTTATAGAATTATATAACACGCATGAAAAATGGAATACATCACATGTATGAAATGTACCACATCGTGTGTGTGGAATATGGCATAGGGGAGACATAAAATACATAAACTATTTAAATTATATATATATAAACACACACACACACACACCAATGTAAACCCAAACCATTATAAACCAAATATTACTATTCCCCATTCCTATTGAGCTTATTGATCCTTGGAATGAGCAATCAAGGAAACAGAAAGAACAAGAGAAAGCAATTTATACACCTTTTAAAGATATGCTTAAAATGCACTTCTAAATTTTTTTTCCCTCATTTTCAATGTGCATTTATACCTCACATCCAAATTCCTTAGGTTTCCAACATAAGGCTTTCTCCCACTCCATGTATCCTCTAGTATTTTTCCCAAGTCAAAAGAGGAAGCCTTTCTCACTAGATAGCTAGTTGTTGCACATCAGTTTTCTTGGTACACTAAAGCTCACGTACTATGCTCAACACAAAGTCAAACTTAATAGGTTTCATGCTCTAATGGTTTTAATCTCAAAAAGGTATTAATAAGTGATTTTTGTACTCTCTAAGACATTCATCTTTTCTTTCACTAGTTTTAGAAGGTCTAGGTACTTGTATAGAGGAATATCCCTCTACAAACAAAAAATTCTTAGAAATATTGTTGAACTTTGGTTTTGTTAAAAGGCTATTCAAATGGAACTTTTAGTCCTAGGGTCCCTTAGATCCTTTTGATAAATCCTCAATCCCATCTTGAGGTTTACAAATTTGAATTTTTTGCTACAAACAATGAAAGGAGTGTGAAAACTACTATAACATTGTGACCACAAGGAAGTAAGCAAAATTTGACGTTAGAAGGACAATGAGGGAAGGTTTTTTTCTTCTTAGATGAGAAGGATCTATGCTAGGATTAAGAGGGTTGAAGATATTTAATGGTCTAAATTTCCATAGATGTAAAATGTCTTTAGGTCTTGGGATGTTAATATATTTCTTATTTTTAAAGAAAACAAACTTTTAATTAAACAAAAGCAATTTAAAGTCTTACTCCAAGACCAATTTTGTGAGTTTCCATATATTTATATAAGATCTAATTTCTACTTATTTTGAATCATATTTGGTTAATTAAATTTTGAATCTAATTTCACTTGATGTCCCCAGTGGGTTAGGCTCTGTAATCAGAGCTGGCGGGGTGAGGCCCCTTCAGGTGCCCCCCTGTGAATTATTAATCCCATGGATGTAGCAACTCTTCTCCGGGATTTTGAACCATATTGAAAAAAATGTTTCAAAATAAACTTGCAACTTGCACACTTCATAAAATGGACATATGAATTTAGAACTGGGAAAATAAGGGCTTGTTAGAAATATTATTTTGAGACTATAGGGTAGATTCATTAGATTGTCTAATAAGATAATGACTATGATGACGATAAGGAAGATAATTTGGATGATGGAAATCACCCAACCCTATCCTATAATAATTAACTCTTATAAATCCTAATCTCTATGACACCTAACTCTTAACCCTATAAACCCTAACCCTTATTATCCTGAAAAATTACTATTCATATTATTCCTAACATTTATAACATTTAATCCTATAATCCCTAACACCTACCAACTATAACTCTTAATCCTTATTATAATTAAATCCTAACCATTATTGTTGACAATCTCTCTCTCTCTCTCTCTCTCTCTCTCTCTCTCTCTCTCTCTCTCTCTCTATCTCTATCTCTATCTATCTATCTATCTATCTATCTATCTATCTATCTATATATATATAACTTGTAACCACTTTATATAAACCCTAACCCTTAAAAATCAGTAAACACTATAACTCTTAACCACTAACCCTTCATATCAACCCCTACCACTATAACACCTCTAACCATTCATATCATTACCCTTTCATTTGATTGATTTATTTAGTTAAATTTTATTTTATTTTGTGGCCCTTACTTTGTATTATTCGATATAGGTAGTCAATATTACTTTTGTATGAGATCACCTTATATGTATATAGGGAATTATTTAAAATCCATCCCATTTCTTTGTTTACATATACATCTGAATTTTATTCCTCTATGTAACATTTTATATTATAGTTAGATTGTGCTACACCTAGTTAATGGATTTTTCACACTTGAGAAAGTGATCAACCCTAGGTCCCCTTTCCTACGTTTCTTCATCACCATATTGAAAGGGGATAATACAATTAATGTATTTTGTTTATTGTATTCATTAGGTAGAAAAGATAGATTATATAGTTATTTCCTTTGTTTTCTTGCACCTCTTCATTTCATGCAAGTGGATAACGATAATGCATTTGAGATAATGCAAATAGAGTGAGGATAACAGTGAAGGTTCTTGTGTCAAGGAAGAATCCTAAATTTAGTTGATTGAGGTCAAGCACAAGGTGTGTGCATTTGTTGCATTAATTAAATCACACACATGGACTACCATCACTATCGTTGTAAGGCCTTAGTGCATCACTAATTCTTTCCTTCCAATGGATTACAACAAAATTTAAATTATATTACCTAGTTGTAGACATCTCAACTATATTGTCATGCAAAATATGTAACATATGCCTAGTCTGAACACCCAAAAATTGTTCCATAACTATGTGAAAAATTTGTGCCTCCTCGACATATTTCTCCACCCCTCAAGAAAATCTCACCTGTTGAGTTATCATTGTATGGAAAATCTATTGAAGAAGGGTCATTCATGGATTACTTCACAATTCAATGCGATCCATGCTTTAGAGAATGCTTCCAAATGAGTTCATATTGACATGTAGTTGGTTTGTAAAAAACAAAAACAAGTCTACAAACTTCCCCATATACTGGCACTCCCATGTGGGGAGCATGATCATATAATTATATTGATTCTATAGGAATCTAACCACCCAATGTGCACCAATATCAACATCCTATTACACACAAAAACGAGATAGAATAGTTAATCTATGAATTGTTGGAAACATGTGTGGTCCATTCTCGTACCAACCCCTACTCTCTACTCATCATGGTTATAGAAGTATAAGGTGCTTCACCCCTATGTCCTAAATTTTACTAACGGTGACAACGATGATGCTTATGATGATGATGATGATGTTATTTCTGATGAAAACCATGATGATGATAATGATTATAATCTATATGATGACACTGATGGCCACGATGAAAACAACGATGGTCGTGGTGACTACGAAGATGACAGTGATTTTGTTATCAACATCACCATCATAATCATCACTGATGATGATGAAAATGGTGTTGCTTATAATGATTATGATGATGAAAATGGTGTTGTTTATAATGATGATGATGATTATTGAAGACGATGACGATGATGAAAATTATGATGACAGTGATGTTCTTGATGATGATGATGTTTTTGTTGATGATGATTTTTTTGTTTCTAATGATGACAGCGATGATGATAATGATGATCATATCTACAACAACAATGATGGCCGCGATGACACCGATGATGATGGTTGTGATGACTACGATGAAAATGATGATTTTGTTATCAACATCATCATCGTCATTTTCATTGATGATGACGATGATGATGATGGTGTTGTTTATGTTTTATATGATGACGATGATTACTCATGACGATGACGATGATGAAAATTATGATGACGGTGATGTTGATGATGACGCCAATTATTATCATGATGAAGACGATGATGATTATGAATAGGATGGTGGTGATGGTGATGATGATGATCGTCATTGGAACCGATGTCATTAGTGTTATCAACACGGACATCATCATTACATTTTTAATATGTTTTTATCAAACAAATTCAAATTAAATCTTATTTTTAATTTTAAATTATCATTTTTGCAATATGTATATATACAAAAAAAATTACACATACACTCAAACACACACACATGTACCTAAATAAAAAAATATATAAATAGTAAATAAAAAATAATACATAAAAAATTATATATATATATATATAAATTACCAAAACTTCAAACCTGACTTACCTCCCACGCAAAGAGAGACCACTAAACTTACCTCACTTACCCATGAACCAAGCCTTGATGTTGGGATTCTTGCTGCTTTACCCACTAACCAAGTACATTGGAATTCCTACTGAGTTGGAGGTCGCAAAGGAACTTGTGGTCCAATCTAGAGGTGGCAAAGTAAGAGAAGTCGTAGTTTGAACCACAGGTCACTGAGCAGAGCCACATAGGTAACTAATTACATTGGCATTCCTGCTGAGCCAGAGGTTGCAAATGAACTTGTGGTCCAATCTAGAGGTAGCAGAGGAAGAGAAGTCGTATTATGAACCAGAGGTCACCAAGCAGAGCCACATAGGATCCAATGCCCCCCAAATAGGTGAGTAAAACCCTCTTCGAACTCATTTGTGCTAGTGATAGAGACGTATTGGCATTTACCCTCAGATTCATCTTTAAATCTTTGAGAGGAGTTGATTTTTGGGGATTTTCATTTTGTTTGCATTGGGAACCTCTAAATCCTCACGAATTCAATGCAAACCACAGTAATTTCACTTTGTAAATTCGTTTAAGCAAAAACCAATTTCGTTTTGAGTTGTGGAAAGGTCAAATTTCTTGAAGAGGCTGAATTCCTAAGATGCGATCTTCATAATCCTAGGAAGTCATGATTCTTGGTTCCCTGGGAATGGTTATTCCCCCCTTCTGATTCCAAGCATGCCAACCCCCTATTACCATCACCCGCTAACCATCCTGCCCTATTGAAGGACTAAGGAACCCTAGACTTTCAGCATGAATTAGACTACGTTTTTAATTGCATAGAATTTGTTTCCGCATGGTGTATAAAAAAATACTTATGTGTATGGTGGGCATAAATATTATGTGTGGCTGGTTGGTGGAAGTGATGTGTTGTGCTTGGATGGACAAGAATAGTGAAAGGTAGGTTGAATAAGTTTTATGGGCAGAGGATTGTGTATGTTGGGTATAATTATTTTATGTGGCTGGTTTGTGGAAGTGTTGTGACAAATGGAATGTACACCTTCTCCTCTTCCATGTAATTCTTACATTGTGAAAAATGGAATAGTATGTTTCTCCTCCTCATAAAGATTCATACTTTTTGAGAAAGGGAAGTTCCTCTATCTCATCATCACCCACGTCCCTATATTGCAAGAAAGAGCATGTTCTCATTCTCATCATCACCCACATCCCTATATTGCAAGAAAGAGCATGTTCTCATTCTCATCATTACCTAAATTATTATATTGTTATATGAATAGAGATATGTCCATCCTCATGACCCCAAACCATAGATTATAAGAAAAGGCATATGTTTGACCTATAGTTCATCACCTTAATGTGAAGTAAGAATGTGATAAAGGGCATGTGGTCCTTTTCATCATCATCCAAATTCCAGTATTGTGAGAAAGGATAGATTCTCTTTCTCCTCAACACCATCACACATCAGATTGTGAGAAATAAAATGTTGAATATAATTCTTATTAGTTTGGTGAAGTAAGAGGAAAATGATGCTATCATGGAAAGAAACTTTACCAATTTGGAAATTTAGTGTTCATAAATATGTTTTTTGGTGTTTGAAACTTCAAAAAATGTATAAACATTAGAGTCTCTCTAGAATAAGACAAATGGGGTAATATACCACTCTTACTCCCTAAATTTGGAGGAAGGGCATGTTCTCCATCTCATCATCACATGAATTCCTACTTGTAAAAAAGGTAAAGGGATACTCTTCCTTATCACCTAAATGCCTACATTTTGAGAAAGGGAAAGTGCCATTTCTTCTCTTCATAGATATGGCTAGATGGTGAACAATGAAATGTCATTCTTTTTTTATCACCTCAATTCCTATATTGTTAGATTTGGAATGTGATTTTTATCTTCATCACATAGATGACCACATTGTTAGAGAGGGCATATGTTATATACATAAATAATATATCGATATAAATACAAACTCCAAGTGCTTAAGAATGGCTATTGCTTTGATTTCCAAGGTCGAAGAGTCATCATTTGAACAAGTTAGGAGGCTCATGCCTCACACAATTCCATCAATTTGACCTTCGCATTGAAAACCAAAAATATGGCATGTTTCTTGTACTAGAAAAGCACACTAGCTAGAAATAATTTTCAAGATCTCTATTCCAACATCTATGTTGCAAAATTTTGGAATCTTGGAATATGATTTGGATTTCTAACTCCAAAGTCCTACTCTAATGCCATTGTTGGTGTTGTCAAATGAGATCAAATATACCTATGTTCCTTACATGCTCTCACAACTTAATGTCAGTGTAGGGGTCACAAGCTAGTGATTACCTCAAAGAACGATTTGATTATAGATTAGATTAAGGGTAAATTTTAAGTTTGATTTCTCATATGGAAACTTTTGTCTAGAAAGAAAAATGTGAGTATTTCCTTAGAGGAAATGCAAGAACTAATTAAGTGCTTTAAAATAATGTAGATGTGTTTTATCAATTCCAATTTCTCTAAATGTGAGGCATTTCAAGGAAATATATAGTGATTGAAGTTGCATACAATTATAGCAAAAAATAATGCATACCCTAATCCAGTGAGAAAAAAATAGCCTAAAATGTCCCCTGTCTAAATTCACTACATGGAATAAACGTGGGACATAATGATAATTGCATGATTATGCATATTTTTCTACGTGTAGTTCCTAAACTGTGATTGTTAATTGTGACAACAAAGACCAAATGTATGATTCTACAATAAGATTAATGAACCGACAATTAGAACAAAATCCAAAGAAGGTATGTGAAAATCATTTGAAAATGTGCTTGAATTTTTGTTGTGTTTGCTTGAAATAACTTCATATGTGGCTCTTTACTCCACTAGGAGAAGAAATTCCACTAGTATGGGCCTAGCTTGGCCAAACAATCTCTTGAAGTGACCCTAGTATTCAATGGGATACAAAATTTACTATGTTATGGTGTAACAAAGACCACATAGGGATTGAAGGATTTCATGCATAACTACATGCCCTAACTGTTTTGTCACTATGGCTTAGTCATACTTAGATTTATACACTGGAATTTTATCAATAAATTATCTTATAATAAATCAAATTATTCATTTTAATATTGTTATATTTGAGGGTTTCCAATGCTAGAAGTTTCATATTTGTTTTTCATGAGAACCCTAAACCACCCTGTATTCAACCCCCATGTAAGGTAAAAAATCGTTGGATAAAAACCAAATTGGCCCCATACACTTAGACTGTTGCAACTCATAATAATCTTGTTAGAGGTTTTGTAGGTTGGAAAATGTCTACAAATTTGATGGTTTCCATATCTTCCCTAAATGTCCTGCAAAACTGACCTTACCTCTATCTATAAACTAAAATATTGTTGTTGGCATTTACAACTGACTAAGGAATCCATTTAGATTTCATTTAAATAAAAGGTATTGACATCTTATTTGCATTTATCCCAACCCTCTCTTGACATCTTATTTGCATTTAAAAATCTGAGTTGAAATCTGTCCAAACAAGCCTGTTTTATCATCATTTTTGGCTACCGTATGAGCCTATTTGGCCCTCACCAAAACTGTCACAATAACCCTTGAACTCAATTAGAAGTTATTATGTTGGTTGTTGGTCATAAATGAGAAGTTATAAAGGTCACATAATCAATGATAGAATCGAATCCATTATAAATTGGTGAATGAACCTACTTGGCCCTCCTCACTGGTTCAAATCTCATTACTTGAAGACGTTTATGTTTATATATAACAATAATATTTTACCAAAGAAATAATTTACATAGTTTTGATCCACAAATGGTATATTTTATGCCATTTTATTTACACCTTAAAATTGCCATCAAAACTGGCTATTTGGCCCTTCCTTTCTATAGGTTATGGCAATGAATATTTGGAGTAGTGTATATAATATCACTTAAACATAATTGGGTCCAATATTGGGTAGGTTCCGTAATAATTTGGGTTCCTATGAAAGATGGAACGACCTACGAAGAACCTAAGAACCTACAACTTCACTTTTGGGCATAAGTTATCAAATGTGTTAATTACATAGTTAATCACACTCCCACAAAGGATTTTAAAAATATAACACTAGAAGAAGCATGGAGCAACACTAAACATGATGTAAGACAATTTTGCGTGTTGCGTAGTGAAGCTTGTGCACACATTCTTGATGAAAAAATGAAATCCTTAGATCCTAAATGTCAGAAGTGCATTTTTTTTGCTTATTTAGAAGTGTTACTATTTTCTCTAAGGTTTCGTGATTAGCATATGCGTTATGAAAGTGATCAACACCCACTTGGATATTAAGATATGTTTCACTTAGAGAGATATAATATCACCATTAATTTTTCTTACAAGCTTATACTCTTCTTGGATCAACTATACATTTGGAACTTGTGTACCTAGCTTGGTTTTTGAGCTATATCTTTTCCATATCTTTCACTTGTTTGAGATGGATGGAGATACTTCACATCTCATCCACCTCTCACATTATTCCGTTTTAAAGATGTCCACATCTCAAATTCACTTCATAGTTTATTAATAAGTATCATCTTAGTATTAAGACATTATTAGGGAGAAGGGTTACCTAAAAACTATGTACACTCTCCTCGTCTATAGTAGTGATAATAATTTTACTATAAGAGTATGTCAATGTGCCTAAGTGCTTTGTTTATTGGAGAAACTTGTTTCCCATGGTGCAAGTAGAACCAAATAGGTATTTTTCAGATATTTCTTCCTCGAGCAAGGGGAGTTTAGGAAGACTAGAGGAAAGTGAGACATCTAGTAACTCTACAAGAGTTATATCAACTAGATGTCAAAATATCAGAAGAAAATTCCATAAACGCATGGAAATTTTTCTCCCTAAAGGGGGGTCATGTTCTTATGATGATGATACCATAGGAAACATCAAGGTGCCCTTGAGGTACAAACATCTAGTGAAACAATGGGTACTCAAGGATCTTCCTCAACTAAACATAGATTTTTGTGTGAACGAGAGGATATATCAGATTCACCATCGTCATTACATGGTTTGGGGTTGTTTTGCATCGATGGCATAAAGGTCAGTTACAGCAGATGTACTAAATTGATGGAGTATGTTGGACCATGTTACAACTACAAATATTGGATGCAACTGGTCCATTATACATGAAGTATGCGCAGATATGGACTGTCTGCAAATTATTTACAGCTGAAAGACAAGGATCAAAATAAAGGAGCAACGATGTACATTGACGGAAGGCCAAAAGCTACAGGGAATATTGCATGGTTTATAAACAATACACAACCAGGGTCTGCAATTAAGCAACCCAATTTAATATTTGAGGGGCGTGAAGGAAACCGTGTTTTTGTATGTGCCATTAAATCAATGGATGCAAGGGAAGAGTTGATATTAATTACAATTTGAATCGAACAAATACAAACGCGATTACTATGGGAGTGGTACATCTAACAATTTACCCAACCTTTAATTAATGAATCTAACATCTTATGTATTTTTCGTTAGTCTATTGTTATAATTTTCTATATTTATTTTGTAGGGTAGTGATCGGGGCATCTCCCCGATAACTGATCAGAGGAGTACACCATCATTGAGGCAACAAGTACACATCATTGTAATTGTACAAATATAATATGAACAAAAAAAATTTGTTATGTTTTTTCATGAGTATATTCATTTTGTTTAGATAATGTTATCTATATATTTGGTGTAGAGTGTTGATCGGGGAAACTACCTGGCTATTGATCAGATGACAACAGCCTCGAGTCAACATGTATGCCTCATTATAATTGTACAATTTAAATATGATCAATATGTTTTTTTATTATGTTTTTTTCGTGAGTATTTTGGTTTCGTTTAGATATGTTTTTCTATATTTTTGTTGCAATGTGTTGATCGAGGCACCTCCCTAGCAATAGATCAGACAAGACCAGCCTTCAGGGAGCAAGTATACCTCATTGTACTTGTACTACTATAATATGCACAATATGTTTTTTTATTATTTATTTTCATGAGTATATTGGTTTCATTTTGATAATGAATTCTATATTTTCATCACATGCTAGTAATCAGAGCATCTCCCCGACAATTGATCAAAGCAGTACACCATCATCGAAGCGGCAGGTCTACCTCATTGTAATTGCACAAATATAATTATATGAGCAATATGTTTTTTTATTATGTTTTTTTCGTGAGTATATTTATTTCGTTTAGATAATTTTTTCTATATTTTTGTTGCATGGTGCTGATCGGGGCACCTCCCTAGCAGTAGATCAGACACGACCAGCCTTGAGGCAGCATGTATACCTCATTGTAATTTTACTACTATAATATGCACAATATGTTTTTTTATTATTTCATTTCATGAGTATATTGGTTTCATTTCGATAATGAATTTTATATTTTCATTAAAAGCTAGTGATTAGGGCATCTCTCCGATAGTTGATCATAGGAGTACATTATCCTCGAGGCAACATGTATACCTCGTTGTAATTGCACATATATAATTATATGAGCAATATGCTTTTTTATTATGTTTTTTCCGTGAGTATATTGGTTTCATTTCGATATTCTTTTATACAATTTTTGTTGCTAGGAAGTGATTGGGGCAAGTCCCTGACCGTTGATCAGATGAGTACACGATCATCGAGGAAGCAAGTATACCTCATTGTAATTGTACAAATATAATATGAGCAATATTTTTTTTTTGTTATGTCTTTTACTTGTGTATATTGGTTTCATTATGATAATGTTTTCTACATTTTTGTTGCAGGGTGACAAGTCCCCAGCTGTGGATCAGACGACACCAGCTAGCCTCGAGGCATCAGGTATACCTAATTGCAATTTTAGAAATCTAACATGAGCAATATGTTTTTTTATTATGTTTTTTTCCTCAGTCTATTGCTTTCATGTTAGTAATGTTTTATATATTTTTGTTGTAGGCTACTGATTTGGTGTTTGATCCAGCATTAGAGCAATCAATAGATATTGATGTGGATGAACTCATGCACGATGTTGACATTGGATCTTCGCTAGACCCAATTAAGATGATAGCGAAGACCTTAAAAAAAATTCATGAGGATATCCTTCGTCTGCTATTCATTCAGCCGCAGAAAAATGAGATTAGAGCAAATGTTGATGTTTTGGTAAAGAGATCTCGGGCCTTGAAAGTAAGTTGTGGGGTCATGAATTAGAAGATAAATTCATTTAGGATTTTATAATCTTTACTTGTATATGATCGTGAACTAAAATATAGTTTGTATTTACAGGATTTTTTGTACCCACACACTAGTGTTTAAGGCGATGTTGGTACTAGTGATGCTCGTGGAGAGTCGTCACATGAGCAAATGACTCCACTTGCATCTCATGTGCCATTGTTGTCAACTGGAAACACATTCCGCGACACCCCCAAGGCCAAATGTGATTGCACCCGATAGTGGACGGCCCACACCAGATCATACAGAAGAAGGGGTCGATCCAAAGACTAGTATTGATATTGCTCAAGCGACATTTCTTGGATCTTCCAGTGTCACTAGCACAGGTACACTACGTACCATATTTTTGGTGGATGAAGAGCTCGTTCCCATAAATATAGAGAAGATCCCAGGTATCTATACATTGTTTAAGTTATTGTTTCTAATTTGATTGTAATATACTCATAAAACATTATTTTTCAACTAATGATGACATGATCGTCTTGTAGGAAATGATGTTTTTTATAAACATCTAATGATTTTTCATTAGAGATCTGTGGGCCCACCATCCGCACAAGGTGGGATAAACAAAGTAAAAATTTAAAATATGAGCTCACTAATCGCTTGGTTGGCATGTTCAGCAGTGAGACCTTTAATCGAGTGAAAGTCCTAAAAAAGGCTGGCCAACATATGAAAATTGTGAGGGACCAATATAGGGTCCATCTAGAAAGGAACCCTAGATATGAGCGCCCTCCAATAATTTTAGGAAGAGAGTGGAAATCCCTAGTTGAAGATGGAAATAAGAGGGCTTTGAGAAAATAAGGAAAACTACCACCGGGCACAAGAAGGTATGAAATACTTTCCACAATGTAATTATAAACCTTATTATTATTAATTTTTAGATCAAATTTGAAACATCTGACGTATTTGAACATTTTCATAGGATGTCAGACACATCAAAGGCCACAAAGGAAAGACAAAAAAAAATTGGACAGCACAAGCTTAGACCTGGTGGTAATTCGAATTTGGTGGCACAAATTGTAAGTATCAAAAAACCAATATTGCATCCAAATAATAAATTGCAAATTATTTTCGTTTTATTGCACTGTAAAAGGTAAATTCATGACATTATGCAAATATGCAGGCCGATCGATTCAAGGAAGTTCCCACAGAGGAAGACTTGAAGCTTGGCTTCCAGCACAACTTTGGAGCTATTGTTGAACGCCGAAAAAGATTGTCTGGGAAAATAGTCTTCTGGTGATCCATCTTGCGCGGAGGTGTATAAAATCAATGAAGTTTAATTAAGATTAATTACTTGTGCAATCTATTCGTTATAAATATTTGCCATAAAATATTGACTCTATTTTGAAAAGGAAATCAACAATCCAATTAATGTCGAGGATGAAGAACAACCCATCGAAGATCATGCTTCGAATCCTGGTAATGAAGGTATTCATATGCTACAATTTAAAATATTGCACTGCAAATGGTGAATATTAATTGTACTTTTCCATGTTTCAACTGCAGAGCATGTAGAGGGTCATACTATACAAGATGAGCCTAGACAAGAATATGAAGTACATGATGTGGCCACATCAGGTAAAAAACACCTATGTAATGTTTTTTTTAAATGAAATACTTTTCATTATAATAACAAAAGAGATCAATGTAACATTTTTACATTATTGCAGCAAATCTGGACCCCTTGCAACAGCATCCACGTCGCAAGTACTCTACAAGGAAGACAATATGACAAGTTGTAGATGCCACAAGAATTGAACAATAAGTTGTAGAAGATGAGTTGCTTGTTGATTTTTTCAAAAGAAAAAAACCTAGAAAGAAGTGACTGAAGAAACACTATGTATACTTATTTTTTATAATATAATGTCATGCATTATTTTTTTCCTACTGAATGAATGAGTAAATTAATGAATGCTATTTTTTAATGAATGAATGGTAAATGTTTCTTTATGATGAAATCCACATGTTTGAGAGTGATATGAGGGGGGGAAGGGGCCATAAGAGCTTCCACCTTCGAGAATATTAAGTTATTCTCAAAACAAAGAGGAGCTCAATGAAGTATTTATACATGTCATCAATGAAGTAGCTTCAATACCTATCATAAGTGAGACCACACTCTTATGATCACAAGATCAACTAGGTTTCAACCCATCAAATCCTTCACAGGTGCAATTTCTCAAGAACACAAGGGTTTCACCATTAAAAAACCACTCCTAGGTCACCAACCGAAATATTTGGCCTTCAAAATAACAAGAATGAAATTTCAGCCCAATAAACTCCCCCTAGTTATAATAAGTCAATTCCAACCAAAGTTGGCCGCTTCGTCATTTGCATCACAGAAGTGAACATCCAAGTACATCATCACATCACGTTCCCAAGAAATGCATCTCTCCAAACTCCATCAATCATGACATCACATCAAGCTCCAAGTCCTCCAAACAAAGCATCTCACCATGCTCAAGGTCTTCGCGTTAGTGCTCTTGTAGACAATAGGTCCATTTATCACCACTAAAACCTACCACATACAATATATAGTATTTCCAAAACCAGATTAAGCTGCCCATACTAGAGATTACATGATTATGATGCCTAAAGTTGCTCATACTAGAAAATATTTTGTGAACAGGTTGAAGGAATCATGCCTTCAACGATTCAAAAACCATCCACATTTGTCATTCTCAAAGATACTGATGCACATGCAGAAAGTAGTCATCCATGACATGGAGATTGAATTTGGCACATGTTGGTCTATAAAGAAGACACAAAAACAAATGTCTCAAAATTGCAAGCGATTCCGATGCAACCAAACAAAGAAGATAAAAAAAAACATACTCGAGCAAAGACTAAAAAAAGACCAATTGATGTAAGTCTTAGAGTATGGAAAGAACTTGTAAAAGCATATGATAAGTCAGATGCATGGAGGAAGTCCGGAGAGGAGAGTACCCAGGTAATTAAATTTACTCATAACATTATATCAAAATTATTAAACGATTTTTATGCTGTATTTGTGCATACTTAAATTGATTTGGTATATGTTTCAGGACAAGGCCTCCAAGGCTAGGCTTGCCAAACTTCGTGCCATGCATCACAGTGGTCATAAAGGTCTACAAGCCTTGATATGTACTTTTGTAAGTATATTTAATTTGTAAAATGATATATTTTTTAATTCCTAGAAAAGTAAATGATTGCATAATAATTAGTTTAACTAGTCTATGTGTCATGTGTTTTACAAGAGGAGAAACATGGCCGACATCCAACACCATTTGAAAAAAAAATTACAAAGCAAAAAGTGGACCAACTTTGTAATTTGGATGGAGAACGAGGTATCAATCTTTGACTAATAACTCGTATCAATCTTTGACTAATGACTCTTGATTAGACCTTTTACTACATTGTCATTCTTTCTTTGAGAATCTATAATCTTAGGTGGTTTATCACATTTATTAGAGTTGAACTTAGGCACACTACACCCTCCCAAATATAGAATAGGTTGGCCCAAGTCATACCTATCCTCATCCCGTTCATAACCAATAAAACATTGAATGAACCATCAGTTCCATCCCTTTGCATTCCTTTTTTTGTAGATGTGAAGAACAACCCTCATATTTCTCATTACCTTGGTCTTCTACATTGTGCATAATTTATGCTTGCGAATGCAGACAAAGTTGCCTAGCCTTTCCTTTGGCCACCATGTTGTGGATATGGAATTCATTTATCCAATGTTGAGAAATCCATTGAACCTTTTCTTTATCAATGTCCCTGCATTTCTCATCCCATCCTATATTGTGGATGTGGAAGCCATTTATCCAAATTTCATGACCTTAGGCCTTCGTATTCGTCTCTAAATGTCAATGAAAAAGGTGCTTACTTAACCTTTCATCTATATTATCAATCTTTATTCTTTTGCATCAATCTTTGGGTGTAGACATTGAATCCCTTACCAATGGTTTGCTTCCCTCTGTATGCTAGAACTCAGGCGGATGTTGACGGTGGACCTACATGTGGCATTCTCATTTAAAATTTGGTTCAATGGTAGTGGAGAATGTTGAATCTCTTTATGGACATTGAAACTTGCCTCGTACTAGAAATTATTGAGTATCAAACACACATACTCCAAGTGATTGATAATGAGGGCCAGTGCATAGATTTGGTCATATTTTAGAATCCTTAAGAGCTATAGCAGGAGAAAAATATGTTGAGCATGAAGAAGTCTGAGCCTTTTTGTGGAGACATCGTAAATGTGTTGGCTTGAGAACATAAATAAATGCATTGGACAAAGGCATACAAATAGTATTCAAGGCTATCATAGGAAAATATAAGAAGAGTAAAGCATGTTATATAGGGATGGCTAAAGTTGGCTCTATGCCCAAATAGAGTTTTGGAACTTCTTGAAGTTGACACATTTTTGGAATCTTAGGGCTCGTAAGATTGAACCTCTTAAAAGAATATCTTGCATAGCCATTAGTGAGTTCTTTTATCCCTTGCCAAATTGCAGTCAGTCGTATGATGGACCCATATAATGAATTGCCTTGGATTTTCACCCACTTGGTTGGTAAGGAGACTACGACATATGTTCCCAAGTATGTGTTGTATGTGTTACACTTCACTTTGTGCTTGAATGTGTTTTTTAACTAGGGACAAATTACCTCAAATGAAATATCTCATCAACTTACGAATTTAACCAAATTTAAAAGTTTATTTATGATGGTCTATTTCGTATTTGCATTGGTTATCTATAATACTTTTGAAGCAATGAGCCGAAAATATTCTTTATGGAACTAAACCAATCCAATGTTGGTACCTGACTCTATTGAGACACAATTCCATTTCATTTTTATCATGTCCAAGATTATTTTGTCAAGAAGTGTAGGCATATGTTCATAGGGAAGGAACCCAAAAGGTGACCATGGAAGCAAATACCTTTATTTTCATAAGAGGATAATATATTTTGGAAGAAAGTCATACATACATTAGACTGTATGCATTTTAGGGCAAGCTTCCTCTCTCAATTCTTTTGCAATAGGTTAATCTTTATTCAATCATGTAGATAGTATAAAAAATGGTTTGTGTTCTTCAATAAGAACAAGAAAAGGCAATTCATCTCTTTACCTTTAAATTGTATCAGATATTCAGTTAGAGTATAGCAAGTTTTGTACAAATTTCTCAAGTTTCTAATACATTTTATTTAAAGGAAGTTGAGGTTGTTACAGGTTTTGACTTGTAGAGCTTTTTTTACAACCCATGTTGTTTCAGTTGGTTGTGGTAATTATATTCTAGAAGCATAGGAACGTGTAGAGGGAGTAGGGAATAATGAGGATGATGGTTGGAATACAATGGGACAAACTTTCGAAACTTGCATGAGTGACGGAATGAAGAATCTTAAGTGCCTTGATGACATGAACACCCTTGTGAGCTCAAACACTCAATTTAGGAGAAAGTTGTTGCAAGAAAATAATAAAGAACTCATCAAAGAGGGTCGACAAAGGGGTAAGTTAGGTATTAGTTGAAGAGGAAGACTAGTTTCCCATTCCCCCATAAATGTATCCACCACCCCCAAGACAAGCTCATATTTGTTAAGAAGGGGTAGTAGTCATAAAATGAAGTTAGAGGTGGTATAGGTGATGGGGAAGACCCTCATAGGTCTAAAAATGAAATAGGACATATGATTCCCCTAGTTCCCAAAAGGAAAATATCTACAAGCAATGGTAATGAGGAAGAGGTTGAAGCACATATGGACATGGATAAAGATATGGAGTTCAACGAATCCAATAGTTAATTGTTGAAGAGATATTGTATGGATAGCTAACTACATTCGAAGATGATTTTGTGATTTTACATCATAAAAAATTATTATAAGAATGACCAAAATTTTCATTTGGGAAAAGAATGAAAGATAAAAGGATTCTATAAAACCATAGCATTGAAGTGGACATCCAAGGATTTTTTTTAAAAAATTCCTCAATACCGTCGAATATCCAACGACAACTCAACTAGCTCCAACGAGGTTGCTATACCTTCAACGGAAAATGTTGTCGGATTTTGTTGTGGGATTGTGGTCCAAACATGTCGGTTAGGGATTGTTTGTCGGTTAATCCACTACTCATGTGTCGGATATTCGACGTCGGCTAGGTCAGTTAATCGACTATGAATGTGTCAAATATTCGACGTTCCTTTGGTCGGTTATTCGACCTTTTGGTGGTAAATTATGTCGTATATTCGACGTTCCTTTGGTCGGTTATCCAACCTTCTGGTAAATAAATGTCGTTGGATATGCGGCAAGATTGTCGTCAGTTATTTGATGTATTAATTAAAAGAAAAGTGTAGGTTATACAAAGAGGCGTTGTCCATGTCGGATATCCAACGAAGTTTTACCAACGTTTAAAAAAAAATACTTTGTTGGATCTTAGACGGAGTGTTGTTGAAATTTAGACAAATATGCGTCGGATTTTGGGTTCAAATTTACCCGTGGGTTGATTGCCTTGGAGGGATATGGAAGGAGTCAAGGCCAACCTTTCGAAATGCCTGGTTGATCAAAATACGATGTAGATGATAAGATGACTAGATGTGACCAAAATCTGGAGCGGCTGATGAGGTCAAAATACATACCGAAAGTACACCAAAATCTGGTGCGACAGATGAGCTCCATAGACCAGTTTAGCAATTATGCTTACCGTGAACCTTCCGATGCCTACTGTATTCTCTACAAATATGTTACAATAGAGGACTTGTGCCATGGGGAGCGAGACCACCCATAGTGTTGGCGTGGAGGGTTATGGAGGTTGCTCAGATGGTATGATTCTCATGGAGGGGCTGAGTAAGGAATTGGGGAGAATGTGTTATGTCTTTGTCTCATTGAGTCGGTTTTGATTTATTATCTATTTATTCTTACTATTTATGTCATGTTCATGAATTGTATGATGAAGTTAATGCATAACTTGTATGAATGATTGCATATTAGACCCTAGGTAAATAAATAAGAGCATATTGTAATTATGGTGTTGAATGTTTAGTGAAATAAGTCAATTCTTTCACACTGACCATATGCAAGAGTTTTCATCTTCACAATAGTATTGAATATATATACTATACTGATTAAATAAGGATTGTGCTTTGTATGATGCTATTATGTGTTGTGAACCTATCTTTGTGGGGATTATAACTTTGGGGTGAAGTTTCTTGAAGGGGGGGAGCATGTAACACCCCTAAAACTAATTAGGGAATTAGACTTCTAAATCCATTTGCTCATACGTATTAATAAAGTGAGAATTAATTAAAAAGACAAATAAAACATAAATATTAATAGTTAAGCAAATTAACAATTAACAATTACTCTAGGTTAAGATAATTACACTTGAGTAAATAAAGTTGGGTGCATGAAGGCCATGTGGCCCTCATGCTTAATTCACACTAATTAAATTAAAATTTGAATTTTTTGCATAAATAAGGGAATGAGGACATGAGTTCAAGGTCTTTTTCATACTCTCTATTGGGGAAGGTTTGGTCTCAATTGCTTAGCCATGCTGTATTTTTGAGAGAGTTCTATGGGTGTGGTGGAGATGGAGGTTTGGAGGTTGAGGGTATAATAGCATTTTGATTATGATGTTTGGATGGCATGGTATTCCTGAGTGAGGGATTGGGGGATTTCAGTCTATGATTGAGGAGTTGGTTGGGAGGAGAGCGATTCCCCCCACATGTGGTTTCCCGAGGAATGATGGTTGAGTTGATGGACATCCTGCTGGCTTCAAATGTGCAACTATAAGTCTAACTTATGGGTTTAGGTATGTATCATTGATTGTCCTTCTCTCTAAGTTTACTTAATTTGTTTAGTCAATTTTACAAAATAGAAAATGACTTGAATTAGAAAGTACTAAAAGTGATTTCGTGTTTTTAAGCTAATTATAATTAATTTCTATTGTAAATTAGTAGGCACATTCAAATTGATTTTATTTAAGATTTAAATTTGTTATTAAAATTAATCCCCCCTAGTTAAGTCGTTGGGCCTCTACAAGAAAAGCAATGCATTTATCTTTAAACATTCAAGATTAAAGAATTCTATGCCTTCTTAACTGGTAAGAACATTTCCTTGTCTTTATCCTATGGCATAGGGATTTCATGGGATGGGAATCCCAAGGTGTAGCTCAAATCTTATGGTCTATCCAAAAATTGAGAAACAATTATATTTTGGAAGCAATAAAATCTATGATGTAGTGATCAATGTTTGAGCTTCTTTGGTTGCACTTTTAATCATACTTATAACAGGCGATTTAGAAATTAGGGAAACCAACAATTGACATCTTGAGAGCTATCTTGTCTACATCATTTTAATAATTGACCAGTATCTAATACCATTGTGCATCTACAAGTGGATTCTGTCAACCACAAATTTGGGCCTAGAGGTCTTCTATAGGTGGTGTGTCAAACCATTTGAAGAATCATTAGGATCCTAAATTCCTTATTTATCCACAACACATCAAAGGAATAGTTGGAACCTTAAATCGTTCCTTCTCAAGTAGAGATCAATTACATGTGTTGATGGAGTTCTCCATTATAACTCTAGTCCAAATCCCGTTCTATAAATTCTCCAATTTCAATGCAAGAAGTATCACTAGTTGATCTAAAAGAGTGTTAGTTTTTCACAATTTAATTCAATATGAAATAGGATCTTATCTGAGAGAATAACATGCACAACAAATCAAACATAAGAGACAAGAGACACAAAGCATTTCACCGGGGAAACCATAAAGGAGAAAACCCCGCAACTTCCTCAGAGATAGAATGAGCAATAATACAAAACCCGAAAACAAAGAGATGGTATTCAACAGCTTCCTCCTCCTCCACTTGTGCGAACTTCTCTCTCTCTCAGTTATGCGAATTGAGTGAGTGAGTGAATGATGAAATAAAGAGGATGCTCCTCTCTATTTATACTTTACCTTTACTTGACTTTTACCCTAACTGGGCCGACTTCTCCTAGGTGAGTCTAATAACCCCTTACAACTTAACTCAGGGCCGACCCCTCTAGGGGAGTCTAATAACCCTATCAAATACAATAATAACTTTCCCGATCGGAGGAATAAAACCTCTCCGTCAAAAGTACAATGACATATGAATACAATATAACATATACAAGTGAATCTCTTCCGAAGTTACAAATACATTAACACTCCCTCTTAAATAGGAAGGTATTGTCTTGACACAGTTCATCAACACAAGTCTTCGTCACTGGATCATCATCAAGGTTGGATCATCATCAAAGCTGGATCATCATCGTCACTGCTGCTACTATCTTGACCATCAGTCTCCAATCTACTCGTCATAGGAAGTTCTATAGAGCTAGCCCTTTTTCATGCTGGATGTAGGCCTAGCCTCCATGTAGGTCTTCATCATCTCTGCGAGCAAGCCATCAAGTAGGTGCATCTCAGGACTTATTATATGCCACTGCAAAACCTACAAGATCTCCCAGGATTAATTATATGCCACTGCAAAACTTGAAGGAGCATCCCAGGACTGATTATATGTCTCTGCAAAACCTGTGTACCCTACTATCACCTCATCATCTTCAGATCATCTCATCGTCAATGGAGCACAACCCGAATGCACATCACGCAACACTTATATCAACCGGCATGGGAGGACCAACCTACCACCATCCAGGAAAGGCTCAATAATTACATCAATGACCATGGGAGGACCAACCTACCACCATGTTGGAAAAGCTCAGCAATTACATCAACGACCATGGGAGGACAAACCTACCACCATGTCGAAAAAGCTCGACAATTACATCAATGACCATGGGAGGACCAACCTACCACCATGTCGAAAAATCCCATGTGCATATGCATCTTTTGGACTCATCACTTCCCCTTGGAAGGAACCTCGATTTGAAGTACACCAAGCTTCTCTCTGAAGTATTCAAACTTCACTCTGGCCAGCGGCTTGGTCAATACATTGGCTATATGTTCGTCTGTCGCAACATACTGGAGCTCCACTGCTCCTCTTTGCACCATATCCCTGATATAGTGGAACTTGATCTCAATGTGCTTCGACTTGTCATGGAACATTGGGTTCTCAGACAACTTCACACAACTCTGGTTGTCGCAATATATACAAGTTGTGTCCAACTGAAGATCAAACAAATCAGACAGTAGCTTCCTCAGCCATATTGCCTCACAACTAGCTAAACAAGCTGCGACATACGTTGCTTTGGCTGTACTCAATTCCACATAGGACTGCTTCCTGCTAAACCAAGAGATCACACCTGATCCCACACTGAAGCAACACCCCGAAGTGCTCTTCCTATCAATGGCACTGCCTGCCCAATCCTAATCAACATAACCCTCCAGGTTAATCTTCTGATTCGCATCATACTTGAGCCCATAATCAACCGTACCCTTCAGGTACCTCATAATATGCTTTGCAGCAATCAAGTGAACATGTCTCGAATTCGTCAGGAACTGGCTCAATGTGTTCACAGCAAAGCAAATATCTGGTCTTGTATTCGTTATGTACATCAAAGATCCAATCATCTGACGATACATCGTGACATCAACCGACTTTGATGAAGCATCACTCAATAGCTTTAGGTTCAATGCCATAGGTGTGGCCATGGCCTTGCAGTCCATCATCATTAACCTCTTCAGGATCTCTGCTGCATACTTCCCTTGTCCAAGGAAGATTCCATCTGCATTCTGCCACACCTCCATGCCTAGAAAATAGTGCATCATACCCAAGTCCTTCATCTCAAACTCAACATCAAGCTTCCTCTTAGTGTCAACAATCAACCCATCCTCACTTGTCACAAACAGGTCATCTACATAAAGTAGAAGTATCACTGGGTTCCCTTCCTCAACCTTGTAGTAAAGGTTGGAATCCGCTTTACTCTTGGTAAAGCCCAAACTGGCCAGGAAGCTATCAATCCTGTTGTACCACGTCCTGGAGGCCTGTTTCAATCCATACAAAGCTTTTGTCAATTCGCACACATGAGTCTCCCTGTCATGTGTCTCAAATCCAAGTGGCTACTCCACATACACTTCATCTTCTACTACACCATTCAAGAATGTTGTCTTGACATCCATCTAGTGTACCTTCCACTTCATCACTGTAGCCAGAGCAAGTATTGATTTGATGGAAGTGTATCTGGCTACAGGTGCAAATGTCTCTTCATAATCTATCCCTTCCTTCTGGGAGAAGCCACGTACCACAAACCTCGCCTTGTGTTTCTCTATGCTGCCATCTGTAGCATGCTTGATCTTGTAGATCCACTTGGAAGTCACAACAGACTTCCCTACTGATCTTGGGACCACATCCCAGACATCATTCTTCATGATCGACTGATACTCCTCAATCATGGCATCCTTCCATTCTTTCTTCTTAGTTGCTTCCTCATAGTTGGAAGGTTCTTTGTCAATGATGTCACACAGCAGGGCTACATAACTGGAGAATGGTCTTGGTCTCTTTCTTTCTCTATGCATTCCCTCTGGAGCACCATATCTCTCTGCATCTTGAATTACTTCTGGTACCCATGTTGGTTTCCTCTTGTGAGAATTCTTCTCACGTGGTGAATCTATAGGTTCCTATGGGTCTTCCACCTTGCGTTCTCCATAATCTTCTGGATTTACTTCATTCATTGTTGTGTCTTGGATCCTAGGTGCTTTTGGTTCTCCAATGTCTTCAACATGTATCTTTTTGGATTTGTGATATGCTGAGTCTTCGTCGAATGTTACATCCCTGCTGATGTCGATCTTCTTGAATCCTAGGAAATATATTCTATAAGCCTTCGAGTTTTCACTATATCCCACAAATATACCCTTCTTTCCCGAGGGATCTAACTTCGTCCTCTTCTCTTTTGGAATATGTATGTACACCGAGAAACCAAATATTCTGAGATGGCTAACTTCTGGTTTCTCGTTGGAGAACGCTTCTTTTGGTGTCTTGTTGTCAAGTACTCTATGTGGAGTACAATTATGTACATACACAGTTGTCCTTGCAGCTTTTGCCCATAGATGCATAAGAAGATCGTGGTCATGAAGCATCACCCTGGCTACTTCCATAATTGTTCTATTCTTCCTTTATGCAACTCCATTCTATTGTGGATTATATGGAGTGGTCAACTCCCTCTTAATCCCCGAATCTATGCATATTTTCTTGAAGTCTTTTGATGTGAACTCTCCGCCATTGTCTGACCGAAAAGTCTTTATTTTCTTCTCTATGTGGTTCTCGATCAAGGCTTTGAATTCCTTGAACTTACTGAATACTTCATCTTTGCTCTTCAAGAAATATATCCATGTTTTCCTAGAAAAATCATCAATGAAAGAAACATAATATACATACCCACTCAATGAACTGGATGACATCGGAGCAGATGATTTCCAAGATTCCTTTTGCCTTGCTCTTGCTACTTGGAAATGTCTTCTTTGTATTCTTTCCCTTCACACAACCTTTGTAAACGCCTTCATGCTTTGCTTGGATTTGTGGAAGACCTTCAACAACTTTGCTTGCAAGAGGTAGTGCTCTATAGTGCACATGTGCCAGCCTTCCATGCCATAGTTCACTAGGCTCCATGGACTCATGGACCAAGGCTTGTTCTAGTTGGCCCTTCAGTTTGTATAACCCTCCCTCTTGCTCTCCAATCACTATTGCATCATCTATAGTCTTTCCTTTTGGCCACATAATAATTTGGTCATCTACAAATGCAGCTCTCATACCTTTTGCATCCAATGCAGATATGGAGAGAAGGTTCTTCTTAAGTCCTGGTACAAACAGGACATCTTTCATCTTCATAGACTTTCCAGAGTCTAGCTTATAAGAGGCTTCACCACTTCCTTTTATAGGATATTGGTAGTCATCCCAAAGTTTCACTTTGTGGGGTGAATCATGTTCAGATAGGTTCATAAAGGATTCCTTGAAGCCTGTCATATGTTTGGAAGCCCCACTGTCTATAAGCCAATTATTGCTTCCATGTGTAATGGTTCATGTGAGGGCAACGATCAAAACATACTCTTCATCGCTTGAAGAATCTTCACTTTCTTCTCTGGCTCTCTTCCTGGGAGGTTCATCATCCTCTGCAATGCGAGCATGATGTCTTCTCTTGTTGTTCTTCTTCTTGTGAGAGCCACTTTTATTTCTAGGACAATCCTTGGAGAACTGTCCCTTCTCATCACATGTATAGCATCGAATGGTGGATACATCTCTTCGGGATCTAAAGTTACCCCTTAGATTCTGGTGGTGGTGTTTTTTTTTCTTACTGTGGTGCACCATCTTGTTATCATTCCTCTTGGAGTGTGCTGTGAGAGCTTTGTCTTCATTACCCATCTTCACTTCTCCAGCTATGAGTCAAGCTTCTTTTTGTGAGCATTCCTCCCTCAGCCTATTGAATGCGATGAGATTCTTCCTAGCACAAATTCCTTGAATGAAGGAATCCCATGACCTGGGGAGACCATTCAAGGTGGTCATCACTATTTCTCCATTTTCTATGTCTTCTCCCACAGCTTCAAGTTGTTATTCTATCTGAGAGACCCTTGTAAAGTAAGATTGCACGGTCTCTATATTTTGTATCTTCACATTCTTCAATTGGTTCCGCAATGTTATCTTCTGATTTATATTCTTTCCTTCAGATAGCTTGGTCAAGGAATCAAACATCTCCTTGGGTGTCTTTAGAGATGACACATGTGGTATGAAATGGTCCTTGATAGAATCTGCAATAATCCTCTTGGCCTTGACCAAGTTCTTCTTATGTAAGGCCTTAGCCTCATCTCCCTCTGGAACTGGATCCTCTTCATTCACATAGGTGTCCAATTCATTCTCTTCTAGGACAAGCCCAATCTTATACTTCCATGCTTGGAAGTTATCAGCCCCTTCAAGCTTATCCTCAAGCTTGGTGTGGTGATACATCTTTGAAGAGTACATCAAATGGAAATATAAAATATTTAGGTCTTATCACTTGATTTGCCAAAACTGGATCTGGAGCTGGCTAGGGTTTGACTGAGAAACCCTAAAAATCCAAACTTGGAATTTCAAACTTCTGTCTAGATAGAAAGATGCACCTTGATGAGACAAGCAAGCTAGTACACTTGGATTTTGAAAATTCCAAAAATTGACCCCTCAAAAGTGACTTGCGAATTTCGGATCTGCAGTTTTTGGTTGTTCTGGTCCAAAAGTCAAACTAGGGTTTGACGTATCCTGGAGTTCTACCCAACCAAAAACTTTGATCTTGGTCTCTAAATTTCGATTTTGATGAGGAGAACAATCCTGTGTTGAGAGTACTCCAAAATTCCACTTCTGCCAAAAGCCCTAATTTCCTGCAGTAGTGAGAGGCCGAAAATTGAAAATGCTCAAAATCCAATTTTGCTTCGACAAAAAGATGCGCCTTCGTTAGGAGAGATAGCCTAGCCTCCTGCCCTTGATGATTTGTGGAAAGAGACCCAAAAATTAAGAAGCCCCAGCGTCCGCACCTGCACAGTGTCTTCTTCTCAGGTTAGCTCTGATACCATGTTAGTTTTTCACAATTTAATTCAATATGATCTAGGATCTTATCTGAGAGAATAACATGCACAACAAATCAAACATAAGAGACAAGAGACACAAAGCATTTCACCGGGGAAACCATAAAGGAGAAAACCCCGCAACTTCCTCAGAGATAGAACGAGCAATAATACAAAACCCCAAAACAAAGAGATGGTCTTCAACAGCTTCCTCCTCCTCCACTTGTGCGAACTTCTCTCTCTCTCACTTATGCGAATTGAGTGAGTGAGTGAATGATGAAATAGAGAGGATGCTCCTCTCTATTTATACTTTACCTTTACTTGACTTTTACCCTAACTGGGCCGACTTCTCCTAAGTGAGTCTAATAACCCCTTACAACTTAACTCAAGGCCGACCCCTCTAGGGGAGTCTAATAACCCAATCAAATACAATAATAACTTTCCCAATCGGAGGAATAAAACCTCTCCGGAAGTACAATGACACATGAATACAATATAAAATATACAAGTGAATATCTTCCAAAGTTACAAATACATTAACAAAGAGCACCACTCCAAAGCACATATTTGCATTAGATGGCTGCTCAACATGTAATTCCTTTATCTTTCTTATATAGAGAAGAAAAGTAATTCTAGGACCTCAAATGAATATTTTGTCAGATTTGTTTCTCTGTGCATTCCTTTGTGTTGTTTCAGTGGGTGACCTATGAGGCCGATTAGCCTCTTCTTGTTTTGTAATGATTGGTTATCTTTGCATTGCCTTGTTTATGTTTGAATTTTGCAATTTTTGTTATTCTTGGACTACTTAAAAACCTTCTTGTTTGATATTATCTAATTGACTTGTTGCAACAAATGAAAATAATATATTTATTAATTAAATGTGAATTGCTGGAAAAGGATGGTCTATTTAGAATAACATGCAAATCTTACTGTCAACATTAAAATCCCTACAACAGAAAATGTCACAGGCACTGCATATTACACCATGCGACTGAAAAGCAATAGCTGGGATGGTAATGAAAATATGGAAAGCAAGCCAATACAGCAGACAAATTTTTAACGTTTAAAGTCAGGCAGCAGTGAAGCAGTTTGAGTAGAGAATCATGGATCAATTCAATATAGATAGTAAATAGCAGGACTATAAAGTTATAATATTATCCTTTATTTCAACTATATTTATGGATTGCCTTGGCATTCTTTTCTTAGTTTAAAAACGAATGTCCAAGGCAAACCATATATATAATGAAAACCAAAGGAAACACTACGACATTAGAATCACAAATCAATGTATTTCCATTTCTGCACACATTCATCTTCCCGCAGGAATTACCTAGCAAAGGACGTGGATAATATTACAAAATAAGTTTTTGATGGCAACTTTTTACCATCCTGATCAATTTTTTTGCATCCAAATTTATGACCCTCAACAGCCTTTCTTGGAAAGTCAGGATTCAGGACATTGACATTGCCAATCAAGGATACAAATGAGAAGTTCAATTTTGATGCATATCAATACCAATGAATAAAACAAAATACAACTGACAACTGGTACACTACTTTTTAAACAGGCAAATGAGCAGCAATGTTTTATTCGATGCCATACAATATCTAGAATTACAGTCTGCAATCATGATGAACATACACCAATCTCACATTAATTATTCTCTTTACTCCGTAAGGTCTAAAGAGGATTTATAATTTATTGGATATCTATTGTGCATGACAATAGTTTGGAAGCTGTTCTCACTGACCGAGACAAATCTTGAACTGAGATTTCTTCATCCAATGTAATCCAATCATCAAGTAGATGCACCATTTTGCTGACCTGTAATCTCTAAGTCAAGGATATCAGATACAACATAAAAACAATGGGATCTCAATATAAAAAACTTCAAACCAGACAAAATTATAGTATTTAAGTCATTGACAAATCACATGTGTAGTTTGGCAAGACACTACAGGATACAATCATTCTGACAGAAGAACTACAATGGCATAGGTGGGAAACAATCAGAAAGTTAACAGCTTTGCTCTGCTTTTCTATTTTCACAGCTCATTTACAATTCTCGGATACTTTTCATGACAGTGACAAGGAAATGGGATACGTTGTGAGTTATTCTTTTGTGACAAACGACATGCTAGGCTGACCCTTTTGGATAGTTACTTAAACATAATATGCTCAGCTGTCTGAATTGGTAGTATTCTGTATCCTCTATCCCACTTGCTTTTTAGTTTTTAACTATTGCCATGACTGGCAGAAACTACCTACTATAAGATTAGCTTGTGTATGTCATCAGATACGTTCTTCTTCCAGCTTAAGTACTGGTCCAGACAAGAATCTCTAAATAACTGAAACAGGGAACACATCTCAGATGCATTCTAGCTAAATCAAGGATGCTTCATTGACAAAAGCAAAGGAGATCTAGAGAAGAAACAAATGTAAGGCAGTCATCTATTCATAAATGTATAGACAAGTATAGCAGCTCATAAATTGCGGTGTTAATTCATTTAATCATATAAACTGCGAGAGTAATCACTAAGAATTTATCTTCTATGTTTCCTCTGTCTGCCATTTTCATTGGAAGGAAATCATTTACATTTTGTTTCTTATGGATATGATCTGACTAGGTAAGAAGCCTAACTTAACTGCTCAATTTATACTGCCTCTCCCACTGAAGACCCTAACTACCAGATTCACATGAAGAGGAATGACAAAACATCCCTGAAAGAACATCAATTTTACATGCAAGCTGGGAGACATACCATGTTTCACATTAATGAACTAAATGCATTTCTCGATTATTGTACATTTTTTCATAAAATAAGCACAAGGGAAAGGATACAGTGACAATCTTAGATTTAAATCCCTTGTTGAAACTAACACTGTTAGCATGCTCAGAAGGTCTCTTATCATCTTCACCATTGTCCTCATCTCGATGGTCATCCAAATCTTCTGCAATCAAAATAGACTGTCTGGCCAACACTGAGACTAAATCTCTTCTGCTAGATCTCATTTCTTGAGATGTTGCAAGCTTACCAAACATTATACCTAGCACACTCCATAGTGCATTACGAGCTCCAGGGTCATCCGAAGAAGAAGGCAGGAGTTCCAGTAAATTATTTAAAAAATTTGCATCTGCATAAATTCACAATTAAGTTTATGATAGAAAATAAAAAGTTGATGAGGCTAGTTGATTGCTGAAGTGTTGCCTCTGAAAATGGCGATGTAATTATATTTTATAAGACTATAGAGCAGAACTTGTATTCACACGAAGATATATATATATATATATATATATATATATATATATTATTTTTATGATTGTCAAAAATTAGAACAACTTACCATACAAGACTTCACCAATAAGCTTCTCTTGCTCTGCTAAAAGATTTGCCACCAAGACAACAGCAGTAATACCTGGAGGGCCAACCTGAAACTCATTTCAAACTTGCAAAGTCATGATGATACTACAGCCCATGAAATGAAATTGAAAGAGAATAAAGCTTAGTAATTCCAAAAGTTATTGGAAATTGCATACACAGTAGAAGAAAATTTCAGACCAGAAAATTCAGAGAGAACTTTTTGAATCAATGTGTATTCCAAAAGATATGAGAGTCATTTACATAGCCTCAGTAAGAGAGATTGTTTGTTTCATATTTCCAATCACTAATTATCAAATATGCCTCGTATAAATTAAAAAAAATTGTTTTAAATTAAGAAACTCAACTTGCTCTCACAAATTTTGGATCAGCAACTCTCTTCACAAGTTCCAAGACAACCATTCCCTCTGATACCATGTAGTATTCAAGATGGGTGCATATACAACACAATAATACAAATCAGATCCCAAGTTCCAACCTGACCTACTACCCAAGAAATTCCACTTGACAACCCTGGCAACTAATTTCCAGGCCTCCCAAATGACTTTAAGGCCAGGTCTTGGAATGACTGGAGAGTGTTAGCATGGCACAAGGCCCTTCTTTCCTCCAACAAGGTTGTTATCAAAGACATCTTGGACTTGTTCCCACTGAGGTCTTGTTCAATGTGAAAATTAACATGTGCCCCCCCCCCCCCCTGCAGAGGTGGCTGTTTGGTAAGCAAACCCAACAGTATGATTCCAAAAGGTTTCCTCCTTGTTACACCAAAAGCATGTCCTTGCTTCTGTTATGATGTTATCACCGCTCATAGGACTTCTTATGATCTAGAAGGCAAGGGGATTCCCAGGATGCACAGTGTCTGTCCACAGCGTCAAGTCCATTAACATCAATTACAAATTAAGGGTCTTAGCTTCACTGGTCATATATCAGAGGCTCCCAACCAAGGCCCGTTTGTCAAAAAATAGACTCATGGATGGGCTTTGCTTAGTTTGTCGCAAATCAGAGACAATGAAACTGAAACATATATTTTGGCATTGCAAGTTTGCTACAGATTGCAGACGATTTATTCAGGTTCAGAATTTTAGTGCTCTTTCAGGGGAAGGTACATTAGAGGGCTGCACTTTTTGGTGAGTCCAAGTGTTACTGTCTGAAAATGCAAAGTTCATTTTGCATTTTCGGAGGCATTATTTTCGGTAGTGTTGTACCAGGACATGTGAACTTTGCGAGCTTGGTACGATCCAGTGGTTCTAGGATCACCTTGTTTATCATGCATGGACAGAGTCAGATAGTGATGGAGATCCATGTGATTACCTTTTCTTTCACATGTTGGAGGATGTTTATGTATTTGGCGGTGTGTTGCATTGTTGAGTTCACATATTTATGTTGTTGTTGTAGCTATGTGAGGTATCCTCACTAGCTAAAACTGACCTACAAAATAAATAAATAAAATGTATTTTTATATTTACAAAAGAGACAAGTTGGCCCAACAGAAATCAGTGGGTAAAACTGTCCCAAACAATGGGTAACACTGCCCAGTAAAATGACAAGTCGGCCCAGTAAAGAAGTCAAGTTGGCCCAATTGGAAAAATCACTCAAAGGTGCAGTATAAATAGAGGAGTTTCCCTCCCATTTATCACATACCTCAAGCAAGTTTGCTCAAGCAAGAAAGTTCAATTTTTTGGCTGCAGAAGACATTTGTGGAGTTGTTTCTTTGGCATCTATTCTTCTTATGATTTTTATCTTTATTGTACTGAATCTCTGAGTAAGAAAGGCTTGCTGGGTTTTTCCCTTGGGTTTTCCCAGGATAAACTATTGTGTCTATTGTTGCTCTTTCAGTGATCCTATATTGTTTATAAGTTGAAAGAGATGAAAATTATTTTGCTATAATTAAAAATCTAACATGGTTTCAGAGAAGTATTGAAGGAGACTATTGCCCGAGACTAGGGTTTCTTGTTTCTCAATTTTCATCCACAGATTTGGCTCGTTCTTAGCATCATTGAGCTCGCCCTAGGAAAGCGCAACTTCCCGTGGAAGCAGATTTTCATTCTAGAGATTTTCAATTTTGACCTAATTACTACAGGAGGTTAAGAATTAGGGTTTGTTGTTTCTTATTGTTTTGACCACAGATCAGGAAGAAAAGGAGGATAATTCAACTCGCCTTGAGAGGGCGAATTCATCTGTGAAAGTAGTTTTCCAAGGATTCAAAGTTCATTTTTGACCTAGCTTCTGCTAGGATTTCTGAACTAGGCTGCAGTTCTGCTTCTCAGTCAAAATGTCAAGCAGCAAGGTTGAAGATAGGCTTGATGGATCTTCAAATTTCCATTCATGGAATTCTAGAGTGCTCATTGCTCTAGAAGAAAATGATCTACTAAATTTTGTTGTGAAAGAAGAACCAGAACCTGAAGAAGAAGGATAAAAGACTCAGTGGAAGAAGAATGATGCCAAGACAAGAAGGATCCTAATATATTCAGTTAAGGACCATTTGATACCTCAAATTTTTCAGAAGAAGACAGCTAAGGCAATGTTTGACACCTTGAAGAAGTTGTTGGAGAACACAAATATTAATAGGGCTCTTGCCCTAAGACAACAACTCTCAAACATCAAGATGTCTAGATCCAATTCTATTGCATCATATTTTCATGAAGGTCACAGAGATCAAGGATCAATTGAGCACAATTGGTGAAATTATTGCAGATAGAGAATTAGTCATGATGACTCTAAATGGCCTCCCTCAATCTTGGGAACCATTCATTGTGACTGGAAGATCTAAGCTACCAAAGTTTGAACGATTGTGGCAAGACTGTACACAAGAACAGACCAGACTTGTGGCTAGAGGCAATGATCATGCCTCTCATGAAGAAAATCAAGCTCTTACTACACACACCAAGAAAAGAGGAAAAAGGACCTTTGGTAGAAAAGACAAAGGTGAAAGATCAAGTCCAGTTCCAGAACAAAGGAAGAAGAAAGATCTTTCACAAATCCAATGCTTCAATTGCAGAAAGTTCGGTCAATACAAGAATCAATGCAAATCAAAGAAGCGAAAGGAACATGGTTCAACCGTTGATGTTGATGAAGAGACTTCACCAAAGAAGTCAAGGAATGCAAAAGATGATGACTGTTGAAAGGAGTATTTCTTTTAGTACACCAATGATTGCATTATCCCTAGATGAGGAGATTGGCATTAGTGTTGTATGAAGGTCCAAGTTGCAGTTAGCTTCCAAGAAAGAAGACAAAGATCCAAGGAATCCAGTGATCCCTACAAGGAAGCAGAGATCAAGAGGGAGCCCACTCAAAACAATAAAAGATAAGTATTTATATTTGGATTCTCATTTGTCATTATTGCTCTTGTAAATCAGATCTGAATGTTCATAACAATTGTATGCAGATCTGTATTCTTAGAATCAGGAAGTATGTTATGCATGTTTATATGACTGAGATTGACTAGCAGTAGGCTCATATTGTGCATGTGTTGAGTTAGCAGGCTGTAGTGTTGCACAACATTTCATGAACCCTAGATGGAACTAGTCTAGGATGAAACCTCTTTGCTAATATTTTGGAGTAGTGCACTCTCTTGATAGTATGTTTTAGTGGAGATGGAAGGCATCCAGGTAGTCACCAAGTATGTTTGGGATATGGATGGATGTTGTGCTAAAGCATTGGCTAAGATGCTTACATGACTGTGTGATCTATTGTCAATGCATTATAATTTGATTTCCGTGATTATGCAATGTTGCTGACCATTTGACAAAATCTAACTTGTAGGGAAAGACCATATGACTATGGCCTACAAGAGAAGGATGATGGGACTTGTTCTGAAGAACAAGTGATGGATGTGTAGTCAGCTAGATTAAGATCCCGTTGATATTTAGTACTTGAGAGGGAGTAGGATGCTCAGAAATAACTCTCAAGATCAGATAGCAAGATGGCTTTCGTGACATAGGGAGCAGCTACAGTGGATGTGGTGTTCAACAGTAACAACAGACATATATGTTCATCCTTCCAATGAACATAAGGAGTTGCAGTTAGTAGCAGCAGATAAGTTCTCTGAAGTTCATCAGTTACTTCAGTATGAGATGTGGGGACTACATAAATAGTAGTTGGCTTCCAGTTGGACATTGCTTCTACCTAAGTGGAGAATTAGCATGCTCTAGGATAACAACCACTTAGTTGACCTCAGAGGAGGTGCAGTATGCATCCAGTTAGAGCAGTGGTTCAGGATTCAGCATGTGCAAATGACATAGGTTGCTAATGATGTTTCCTTGATCGTGATGTTGTATACTAGTGATCAGTTCTCCACTGAGACATAGAGATCTATTAACAAGTACAGATGGAGTTGTCCTCTGAGTACAAGATGAAGAGTCTTAGACTGATACATCACTTCTTGAGATTAGAAGTATGGTTGAGACAAGATGAGATATCCCTCTGTCAGAGAGAGTACACAGTTGAGAGATTCAGGATGATGGACCATAAGTTCATAACTACACAAATTTGAAGAAGCTAAGTATGCTTCTGATTCAGATTTGGTAACAGATGATTGAATCTATGATACTCTCATTTTCTCTATGAGAGTTGATGTTTAGGATATAGATAGCATCAGGGGTGACACCTCATATATACTGATGTACTAGCCAGTAAGCAACTCCAGAGGGAGAGTATGATGCAGAGTTGCAGAGGGAATCTGTAGCAGAGATCCAGAGGGAGACTCATCCAATATTATTGAGAGAACAGTAAGTTCATCTTAGTAGACTCACTTGATGTGACATAACATTAATGGATGAGCAACAGTGTCCAATAGTACAACTTGCAGCGGTATTCTCTAGTGCAGAGGGAGCGAAAGATTCCAGCATAGAGGGAGCAATTGCAGAGACATGATGCACAGAGAGGAGCAGTTCAACTCTTATATATTCCAACTGATGATTAGATTGCCGACATTCTCACCAAGCCTCTGTCCAGAGTGAAGTTTGCATACTTCCGTGAAAGACATGGAGTATTGGAGAATGCTTCCCTCAGTAAGAGGGAGAGCTCAGTCTAGTTAGGACAGGTGGTCCGTGTAGACCGAGAAGTGCTTAGTCTAGGTAGGATAGGCGATCCATGTAGACTGAGAAGAGCTTAGTCCAGGTAGGACAAGTGATCCTATGTAGATCGAGATGAGCTCAGTCCAAGTAGGATAGGTGGTCCTGTGTAGACAGAGATGAGTTCAGTCCCGTTAGGACAGGCAGTCCTGTGTAGACCGAGAAGAGCTCAGTCTAGCTAGGACAGGCAGCCTATGTAGACCAAGAAGAGCTCTGTCCAGTTAGGACAGGCGATCCTGTGTAGACCGAGAAGAGCTTAGTCCAATTAGGATAGGCGGTCCTGCATAGATCGAGAAGAGCTTAGTCCAGTGAGGACAGGCGGTCCTGTGTAGATCGAGTTGAGTTCTATGTGAACTACTATTTCTGTGTGGAACATTCTCCTGTGTGGAGAGGACTCTTGTGTAGAGTATGCTTGTATCCCTGTGTGGGATGTTGTCCTGTATGGACTGCGTTGACCTTTCTTATGATGACGAGATGTACGAGTCCAACTGTGACAATTAGATGATGTTCAGATGTGTTCTGGCGTGATGATACGTCTCTAACTAAGAGGGAGTGTTGTTTTTGTAGCTACGTGAGGTATCCTCACCAACTAAAGGCGACCTACAAAATAAATAAATAAAATGTATTTTTATATTTACAAGAGACAAGTTGGACCTATTATCACATCCATAGTAGCTGGGATACCATGATTGCAGAGCAGTTCATTGTATATTTTTTATCCAGGCCTTTACACAGTTTTGATGAGATCAGCCTATGATGAGCAATACTTTTGATGATCACTCACATATCAGAGCATCCCCAGATCAGACAGCAGTGAACCTTATGCCAAGACTGATCCTCAGAGCCTTATATTTGATGACCGAGATGACCATTTTCATTCCATACAGAACAGTGTACTGCCCAAAGTTTCAACAGCAGTGTATCCAGTGGTTATTGATGATCCAGATAGAAGGTACAGGTATATAGACCAATAGGTATATAGTGTGCATTGGTTATGATTGTCTTGCTCTTTTGGTCATTTTAGTAGCTCGACTTAGTATCTAGTGGTCATGATCTGGCGGTATAATATATGTATGATATGGATATGATTGTTAATGATTATCTAAATGATTTTATTACTCAGAACTAGAAGCTCTTGTTTATACTCGTTGGTTTTAGTATTTTACCCTCTTAGTAGTGTGGATGTGATCATTCCCACCATTTACGGCTTGCTAGCTTAGGCATCACCTTCACTTTCCCCATCCATACATTCTCTCTCCCATCTTTGGTTTTCACCCTGACTTACACCTTAGCTTGTGATATGGAGACCTCCCCACTTTTGCCTCTATGTTGGATAGCAACAGAACTTACCGAAACCTTGATCCTTTTGGGCCAAGAGAACTTGCTGGTGTTGGTTCTTGAGCTTAGGTGAGTTGGATTTAATACCTTGATCACTCTAGTCGGTTGCCCCGATGTTTGGTCCTAATTGTGGATAATCCCCGTAGTTGCTTGAGTCGTGTTGGCTAAACCTGAAGCAAATTGTACTACCATCATTACATGCATATGGAAACTACTATCTTATCTTTTGTGCAAGCCAATGGAAACAAATTAAAACTCTGCTTCTCAGCACAATAAAAGAGGGCTATGGAAATTGAAATGTTAAAGCACCCTGGATGCAAGCTGCGATTAGTTGTGCTTCTAAGAACATGCAAAATCCAAAGGGTCCTATTATCACACCATAGTAGCTGGGCTACTATATTTGTTGAGCAGATATCTGCACTTTTCAGAGCTTTGCCTTTACACAGTGTCAGTGAGATCAGTTATGATGAGCAACACCATTTATGATCACTTACACATCAGAGCAGCTTATATCAGACAGTGTGTAGACCTTGTGCCAAGGCTAAGCCTTGAGAGCTTAGATTTGATGACCGATATGACCTTTTGTTCCATACAGATTCAGTTCAGTGCCTAGAGTTCCAGATGTTATTATTGCAGCAATGTTTCATTGGTTCTAGATGATGAGATATGTAGTGATATGACCATTAGACTTGTGATTGTTAGCATTGACTATTATCTTGTTGTTTTAGTCATCTTCATAGCATTAACTTGGTATATAACTCATGATGTGGCAGTATTATTTAAATAAATGATGTGGCAGTATTATTTAAATAAATGAAATGAACTATCTTGGTTGGATTTAAATAATAAATTGGATGTATTACTTGCACTTTAAGGTTTACTGACTATACTCATTGGTTTCACTTACCCTCCTATGAGCATGGACATGGTATTTCCTGACATTTATATTTTCTAGCTCAGGCACCACCTTCACTTGACTCCATCCATCCATGACCTTCCCTATTTTGGCTTTCACCTTGACTTGCCTTGACTTTTGATATGGAGGACTTCCTCGCTCCTACCTCTGTGTTGGATAGCATCCATGTTTGTTGTGTGTCTCGGTTCTGAGTTGGTGACAGAACTTGCCTTTGGTGAGTTGGATTTTAAGCCTTTATCATTCTAGTCGGTTGCCCCAATGTGTGGTTTAGATTGCGAAATTCCCCTTAGTCACATGAGATGTTGTTGGCTAAAACTTGAAGCACATGTACTACTTGTATGGAAATAATTGGAAATCTCTTATGAAAGCCCATGGAAATAAATGAAATGTAAAATTGTGATTATCATCACAATGGAAAAGGACTAAAGCAATGAAATGCTAAAGTACCCTAATGAAGGGTCCAAAAAGGTCTAAAAAAGCTTTGGTTAAATGTATGTCAAATCTAAAGACTGTTGGCCATGGAAATGAAATGAATGATCCTAATGAACTTGGATCAACTTGATGTAGACATGATGCCAAGGTTGAATAAGCACTCTCTAAACAACTTATCCATTTGTGAGGCACTGTCATTCCCTTTGTTTATCTTCTCCAGCATGTTAATGTAATTGTAACTTCGGAAGATATTCACTTGTATCTTTTATATTGTATTTGTATTTTATTATTGTACCTCCGACGGAGATGTTTATTCCTTCGGTCGGGGAAGTCATTATTGTATTTGAGTCATGTAAAGTCAATGAGATTAACCCTCCATTGTATGACGGGGCATTGACCCTAGAGTTGAGTCTTTCATGGGTTATTAGACTCTCCTAGAGAAGTCGGCCCAGTCAGTTACACTTAGGGGCCGACCTGTTTGGTGTTAAGGCTAAGTGAAAGGTAAAGTATAAATAGAGAGGGTGCTCCTCTCTATTTCATTCATTCACTCACTCATCAAGTTCGCATAAGTGAGTAGGAGGATAAGTTCGCAAAAGTGAAGAGAGAAGTTGTTGGAGACCATTTCTACTTTTGGGGTTTATTGTATTGTTGCTCATTCTATCTCTTAGGAAGTTGCAGGGTTTTCTCCTTTATGGTTTCCCCGATGAAATTCCTTGTGTCTCTTGTCTCGTGTTTGAATTGTTGTGCATGTTATTCTCTCAGATAAGATCCTAGATAATGTTGAATTAAATTGTGAAAATCTAACATGGAATCAGAGCTAACCTGAGAAGAAGACACTGTGTAGCTGTAGAGGCTAGGGCTTTTTAATTTTTGGGTTTCTCTCCACAGATCATCAGCAAAAGGAGGCTAGGCTAACTCACCTAAGGAAGGCGCATCTTTCTGTCAAAGCAGAATTGGATTCTGAGCATTTTCATTTTCTGGCCTGTCACTATTGTAGGAAATTAGGGCTTTTCACAGAAAAAGAATTTTGGAGTGCAATCAGCACAGGATTGTTCTCCTCCTCAAAATCAAAATTTTGAGACCAAGATTGAAGATTTTGGTTGGGTAGAACCCTGGGATAAGTCAAACCCTAGTTTGACTCTGGACCAGAAAAACCAAAAAGGACCAGAAACTGCAAGTCCGAAATTCGCAAGTCACTTTTGAGGAGTCAATTTTTGGAATCTTCAAAAACCCAGTGCACTAGCATACTCGCCTCATCTAGGAGAATCTTCCTGTGAAAGTAGAATTCAATTCCGAGAATTTTCATTTTTCGGCCCATAACTACTGCCGAAGGAAAACTAGGGCATCAAATATTTTGGCTTTTTGTTCACTGATTTATGGAAGTGAGTACATTAGACAACTCTCCTTGAGGAGGCACATCTATCTGTCCAACCAAAAGTTCCAAATTCCAACTTTGGAAAATTAGGGTTTCTCTGACAAACCCTAGGCCAACCAGCTCCAGATCCAGTTGTAAGACCTAAAGCTTTTCTATTTCCATTTGAGTTTCTCATTAAAGATGTCTCACCACACCAAGCTTGAGGATAAGCATGAAGGGGCTGATAACTTCCGAGCATGGAAGTATAGGATTGAGCTTGTCCTAGGAGAGAATGAATTGGACACCTATGTGAATGAAGAGGTTCTAGTTCTAGAGGGAGATGAGGCTAAAGCCTTACACAAGAAGAACTTCGTTAAGGCTAAGAGAATTATTGCAGATTCTATCACATCCATCTCATACCACGTGTCATCTCTGAAGACACCTAAAGAGATGTTTGATGCCTTGACCACCTTATTTGAAGGGAGGAATATAAATAGGAAGATGGCATTGAGGAACCAATTGATTAATGAACAAGATACTACTAATATGCAAGTAATGGGTAAGTGGCCTATGGTAATGTACAACACTCCATTGCTACTTATCTAGATTGAAACCTCTTTGCTGACATGTTGGGAGTAGTGCACACTCTTAACAATGTTTTGGTAGAGATGGAAGGCATCTAGAAAATTACGGGATATGGATAAATGTTGTATTGAAGCATTGGCTAAGATAATTGCATGACTGTATGACCTATGTCTTTATGCGTAAGAATTTGTTCTGAAAACTATGAGATGTTTCTAATCATGCAATTGAACTTGACTTGTAGGAAAGATCGTATACCATCACCTACAAGAGAGACTTGTTTCGAAGAACTAGAGGCACCCAGGATTCGAGATACAACAATGAATGAAGTAAATCCAGAAGATTATGAAGAACGCGAGATGGAAGACCCATAGGAACCTGTAGATCCACCACGTGAAAAGAATTCTCACAAGAGGAAACCAGCTTGGGTACGAGAAGCAATTCAAGATGCAGAGAGATATGGCGCGCCAGAAGCAATGCACAAAGAAAGCAAGAGACCGAGGCCATACTCCAGTTATGTAGCCCTGCTGTACGACACCATTGACAAGGAACCTGCCAACTATGAAGAAGCGACAGATAGGAAGGAATGGAAGGATGCCATGATCAAGGAGTACCAGTCGATCATGAATAATGATGTCTGGGATGTGGTCCCAAGACCAATAGGGAAGTCTGTTGTGACTTCCAAGTGGATCTACAAGATCAAGCATGCTGCAGATGGCAGCATAGAGAAACACAAGGCAAGATTTGTGGCATGTGGCTTCTCCCAGAAGGAAGAGATAGATTATGAGGAGACATTTACAGCTGTAGCCAGATACACTTCCATCAGATCAGTACTTGCTCTACCTACAGTGATGAAGTGGAAGGTACACCAGATGGATGTCAAGACAACATTCCTGAATGGTGTAGTAGAGGAGGAAGTGTATGTGGAGCAGCCACTCAGATTTGAGACACATGACAATGAGACTCATGTGTGCAAATTAAAGAAAGCCTTGTATGCATTGAAACAGGCACCCAGGACGTGGTACTGCAGGATAGACAGCTTCCTAACTAGTTTGAGCTTTACCAAGAGCAAAGCGGATTCCAACCTTTACTACAAGGTTGAGGAAGGGAACCTAGTGATACTCCTACTGTATGTAGAGGACCTGTTTGTGACATGTAAGAATGGGTTGATTGCTGACACGAAGAGGAAGCTTGCTATCGAGTTCGAGATGAAGGACTTGGGTATGATGCATTATTTTCTAGGCATGGAGGTGTGGCAGAGTGCGGATGGAATCTTCCTTCGACAAGGGAAGTATGTAGTAGAATCCTGAAGAGGTTCGGGATGATGGACTGCAAGGCCATGGCCACACCTATGGCATCGAACCTGAAGCTATTGAGTGATGCTTCATCAAAGCCGGTCGATGCCACGATGTATCGTCAAATGATTGGATCCTTGATGTACTTGATGAATATGAGACCAGATATTTGCTTTGTTGTGAACACATTGAGCCAGTTCCTGACGGATCCGAGACATGTTCACTTGATTGTTGCAAAGCATATTTGAGGTACCTGAAGGGTATGGAGGATTATGGGCTCAAATATGATGTGAATCAAAAGATTAACTTGGAGGGTTATGCTGATTCGGATTGGGAAGATAGTGCAATTGATAGGAAGAGCACTTCGGGGTGCTGCTTCAGTATGGGATCAGGTGTGATCTCTTGGTTTAGCAGGAAGTAGTCCTGCGTGGCACTGAGTACAGCCGAAGCAAAGTATGTCGCAGCTTGTTCGGCTAGTTGTGAGGCAGTATGGGTAAGGAAGCTATTGTCTGACTTATTTGATCTCCAGTTGGATGCTACTTGTATATATTGCGAGAACCAGAGTTGTGTGAAGTTGTCTGAGAACCTAGTGTTCCATGACAAGTTGAAGCACATCGAGATCAAATATCACTATATCAGGGATATAGTGCAGAGAGGAGCAATGAAGCTCCAGTATGTTGCGGCAGACGAGCAGATAGCCAATGTGTTGACCAAGCCGCTATCCAGAGTGAAGTTCGAGTACTTTAGAGATAAGCTTGGTGTATTCCAGATCGAGGTTCCTTCCAGGGGGAAGTTATGAGTCCAGAAGACGCAGATGCATAGGAGCCATTCTCACATGGTGGTAGGTGTGTCCTCCCATGGTGTAGATGTAAGGGCCGGAGTCTTTCAGAATGGTGGTAGATTTGTTCTCCCATGTTGGGTAATGTAAGTGTTTTATGACGTGCATCTGGGCTGTGCTCCATTGACATTGAGATGATTTGAACGTGACGAGACGACAGTAGGGTACACAGGTTTTGCAAGAGGCATATAATCAATCCTGGGATGCTCCTTCAGGTTTTGCAGTGGCATATAATCAGTCCTGGGAGATCTTGTAGGTTTTGCAGTGGCATATGATCAGTCCTGGGATGCTCCTTTAGGTTTTGCAATGGCATATAATCAGTCCTCGGAGATCTTGCAGGTTTTGTAGTGGCATATAATCAGTCTTGGGATGCTCCTTCAGGTTTTGCAGTGGCATATAATAAGTCCTAGAAGATCTTGCACGTTTTGCAGTGGCATATAATAAGTCCTGGGATGCTCCTTCAGGTTTTGCAGAGGCATATAATCAATCCTGGGAAATCTTGCAGGTTTTGCAAGAGACATATAATAAGTCCTGAGATGTACCTACTTGATGGCTTGCTCGCTGAGATGATGAAAACCTACATAGAGGCTAGGCCTACATCCAGCATGAAAAAGGGTTGGCTCTGTAGAACTTCCTATATCCAGCATGAAAAAGGGTTGGCTCTGTAGAACTTCTTATGACGAGTAGATTGGAGATTGATGGTCGAGATAGTAGCAGCAGTGATGATGATCCAGTGACGAAGACTTGTGTTGATGACTGTGTCAAGAGAATACCTTCCTAGTTAAGAGGGAGTGTTAATGTAATTGTAACTTCGGAAGATATTCACTTGTATATTTTATATTGTATTTGTATTTTATTATTGTACCTCCAACAGAGATGTTTATTCCTCCGGTCGGGGAAGTCATTATTGTATTTGAGTCATGTAAAGTCAATGAGGTTAACCCTCCATTGTATGACGGGGCATTGACCCCAGAGTTGGGTCTTTCATGGGTTATTAGACTCTCCTAGAGAAGTCGGCCCAGTCAGTTACACTTAGTGGCTGACCTGTTTGGGGTTAAGGCTAAGTGAAAGGTAAAGTATAAATAGAGAGGGTGCTCCTCTCTATTTCATTCATTCACTCACTCATAAAGTTCGCCTAAGTGAGTAGGAGGACAAGTTCGCACAAGTGAAGAAGAGAGAAGTTGCTGGAGACCATTTCTACTTTTGGGGTTTATTGTATTGTTGCTCATTCTATCTCTGAGGAAGTTGTAGGGTTTCCTCCTTTATGGATTCCGCGATGAAATTCCTTGTGTCTCTTGTCTCTTGTGTTTGAATTGCTGTGCATGTTATTCTCTCAGATAAGATCCTAGATAATCTTGAATTAAATTGTGAAAATCTAACACAGCACAGTGTGTAGCTCCCATTTTCCCTTGTCCAAAGTATCACTTAGTTAAGTTGGTCAAGTCATCCTTTCTACCTAGCCTTGTCCCTAGCCTTCACCCTATGCTAGCAGTTAGGCCATGTCCATTGGATGAAGTATGTCTTTAAAGCTTCGGTGCAAGTAAGTTATAAATAACATTGAATATCTATGTATTAACTACCACTTGATTGATGTTTATACTTTAAGTTAAGCTGTGAATATGGTTAGAACATGTCTTAGTCATTTGGTATAATCTAGTCTTTGGTTGTATTTTGACCTAGTCAAACATAGTTTGACCATGGTAATCCTTGGGATCCGTGATGAGATGGACCACTTATGCTATATGATGTTGATCTATGGTCCTACATATACCTATTGATGATTCCATATGTTGGGCATATGCTTCAGATGATGATTGATGCAGTTGGTCATGTTTATTATTATTTCCATATCATCATATTTTACACTGTCCGAGTATGATGGACCCTACAGATGATCCTACAGGTTATCATGAGGTGTATGAGTACTCATCTCTAGTAGATTTGGGTCTTCTGAATCCATTGAGACACTTATCTTTTAGTTTCGAGCACTTTCTGGCATGATATTAGAAGTTTTCCACCTGTTGACCAGTTTGGGCATGCTCATGTGGCTTGTCCAACAGAAGCATTGGAGGCAAGTCGTTGCCTAGGGCGCTACAAACGAAGCGGGTGGTCCAGCCACTGTTTTTACCATATTACCCCCCTTCTAGACATGACGGTACACTCAGTTTGACAGCGCAGGCAACCAGAGGCAGTTTTGGGCAGTTTCAGGGTTTTCAGGAGGATTAAAAAATGGAATAAAAAGGTCATTGAGGAATTCGATTTGGGCAATTGAGGCAAGGTTTTGGCACTTGGTCTGCTCTCATCCATGGTGTATCTCCCTTCTTCCAGATCAGTTGGCACCATTCAGTGGGGTCCACATGGGCAACAGGAGGTCTTTTATTGTATTTCTCTCTCTGATGATGGGGACAGGATTTGATCATTTGTATACTTGGACATGTCATTGACTCATATTTTATATAATTGTGCCATGGGGTCATGCTAGTGAAGGGGAACAATACCTCCTAGCCCCACCATGTGCTCCTAGTCACTTGAGCATGTCTTTATGTTGTGGCTCCTATGTTATTAGCCACCCCCATGTATGACGTTATCACACAATCTCTAGCTGATGGTAATAGGTGTCCCAACAGCGATGGTAGAGGTGAACAACTAGGAAGCTGTAACCGACAATAGCCAGGTCCTCCGTTCAAGGAACGGAAGTCACACCGGACGAGGCTACTGTCACTTTAGACAAGGCACGTAGCCAAGTCAGGGGGGAGACACCGCTCAACCAGGTGATGGTCGAGAGACAAAACACACCCAAATCTAAAAGATAGAAAGAAGTACAGACAGGAAATGAGTGTAAATAGGTCCTAAGCTTAATCTCAACCACGGGCTGGACACAGGTATGAAATGAGTGTAATAATTGAGATGGGGCCAGCAATCAAATAAGATGAATAAAAATGGATTAGATTCGTAATCGTGTGGCTGGAAATAAGCAAAGAACAATCAACAAGCTAGAAGTGGAGAAAGGAAATGAAGTTACCCAAGGAAAACAGTTAAGCAGTGAAGCAAATGGACCTAGGGCATCAACAAATACTCGTTTTAAAGTGCTTCTAGCGATGAATAGCTTGATATCTATTGATAAAAAGATGATTAGGACTAGAATGAAGACTACCCAGAACCCCAAACTAACCCAAGCAAGCAGAAGAGAAAAAACGCCCCAGGTGGGCATTTTTGCTAAGTAGACTAGTGCTAAAACTATGGGTAAATGGAGTCGAAAAAAGATGAAACTTGAGGTTTGGGCTTTTAATAGTGTTTCATTAGTGGGCTTTGATTTACAACAAAATCCTACGGTGAAATCTTAAGTTTTGTATTTTATGGTTTTTTATGTGATTTTCCAGTTTAGCAAGACAGTGAAAATGACAAAGAAGAGACAAGGAGATGAAGAATACCTGAAGAAAAGGTGAAATGGAGAGGTTTGAGCGAGGACTAGCCCGAAAGATCAAATGTGGAGAGGCCTGTGTGTTTCCTTGAGCAGTAGAAGCAACTGGACACCAAGTGTGCCCTGGGTACCTGCCAGGCTGCAACAAGTGATAGATGATCAGTAAATGCAACAAATAACCAAGTGTAATAGCAAATAAATGGCTGAAAGATAAAAGAGTTGACTAGCTGAAAGCAAATGACAATTCCCTTGAGAATAATTTCGAAAAAAATTGCTAGAGTGGAGCTCCCGCTCCAAGTGTAGCGCCGTCCTTCAAATGGCCACCAACATTGCAAATTTAAACCAACAAACAAATATAGAAATACCACACAAACTATCTCCACAATGCGACCAATATACTAGCTAACAATCACCACAAATCAGCTCCACAACACCAAGTATTAAGCCACAAATGGAATGTCTCTCTCTATCAAGTGCAACGAAAATGCAAAGAAGAAGTGTACAATGGGTGAGTGCCTTCTCTTATAGAGAAATGCCACTCTCAAAACCCTATTCCCTCCAAAATGGAGGGCTGAGATCAATCCCCCATCAAGCAAATCGAATGGTGGTGATTTCTCCTAGTGGGGGTGCGAATTGCCCAAGGATAACGCACAAGTGGAGGAGGGATCCCTTGTAGGGCCCATACATTACATGACACAAGTGTTAGGGGGTGCCTATAGGGTGTTTTATCCCCCTAACATCAACAACCAAGGTCCCACATCAATACAACAAGAAAATCGAACTTCCCCAAATGGAGAAAAACGCCCCCCATGGGCAATTCGTCCTACATGAAGAGCTAGTCCAATGGAGGGACCCACAACCACTAATATGATGTCCAAACATACCAACATTACCTTAGAAATCACTCTTGAATTAGCCAGCCTTTAATTTTTGCCCTTTGCTATAGTTGCCTTTGTCAATTTTTTATTTTCCATGTATTTTATTGCTGGTTTTTAATGCTGAAGGAGTAAATTGAGCTTTTGACCCACTTATAGTGCCTAGATTGTCAAACTGTCTATTGCAATGCAATCGTGGACCCCAAAACTAGTAGGAATGGTAACTCAAACAACCCCGATCCATCACTTAGGCATTATTTGCCCAAAATCCATGATTTTTAATTAAAGCAGGTCATTAATGACCAATAATAATTAAAAATCTCACAAACACCTCGATCTCTTTGCATTCTGTCACTTGGAGGCTCATATGGATCCCCTGTAATAATAATTGACCAAAATCGAAATTCCGGTCACAACATTTTTTTCGGGCCCATTTTTGGCTTGGTCAACCTAGTTTGACCAAGTCAAATCTGGTCAACAATGGTGCTATCTGAATAATTGTATGCAATCATGAAGTGAAAGGCTTCCTTATACAAGTTAGTACATTACTAAACAACATGATGATAATATGGTGATAAAAAATACATTAAATCTCGGAAAAATACAAGGCCCAGGTGAGGTGGGCCCACCACATCCAAAAGACTCAAACTGCTATGCACAACCTATAGACTTGACCACCTAGCTGATTGTGGGTGATGTGGAGTACAAGGTGAAGGATGAGGGACGACAAGGACAAAGATCATGTGACGTTTTGGATAACTCGGGAAAGCGGGGTCCACTGAGATAAGCATACCACGACAAAAACACGGGGAAGGGCGGTGCCTCACAAATGGGTATAGTGCAGGGAAACTGCCACTGGTCATCTAACAAGTACCTCACAACTCACATCCGTGCCCGAAGACTCCGTGAAGTTCTTTTCTAGAGCCGCCAAATTGGGTGTCCGGCAAACCGTAACTTGAGACTCTAGGGGACAATCTTGAGCTTGTCCCTTGCTCCCTCTCACCTCTTTTCCCCACAAGACTAGGTGAGAAAATAACCACTACAAATGCTGACATGTACAGCTGACCTGTGTCCATGTGTGTTTACAAACACATTGCATGGATTTTACAATGAATTTCATACTTAGCCTTTTTGGCTAGATTTTACATTTACAATAGCCTTTTTGACTTGCTTTACATTTCTTCATTTCTTCATTTTACATCAAGGCCCTTTTGGGCTACATACATATCTCAATAGATATAATCAAGGTGCTCATACTGCAAAGTAATGGGGATAAGTGTACCAGCTTCGATGACCAATGGGGAACACCTGGTGAGGCTACACAATCCTATACTGTATTGCAACATCGGGGGCAACCGACAGGAGCAAATCCCAGGTTTGAAAGTGCATCTCACACACTAAAGAGCCGAGGCACAATAGACAGGTAGTCATGGCATACTCAGAGATCAGTGAGGAAGGGGATCCTCCAAGTCACAAATCGGAATCCAAGTCAGGAAAGACCACCATGGATGAGTCGGATGGATGGAGAAACTAAAGGTGGATCCAAAATCAGCTGCCTAAGGGGACTTAGTGACCAAGTCTATACCAAGAGTAGGGGTGTGACCCGGTGTGCATATACAGGAGCCTACTAGAAAGGGGTAGACTGACATCACCAAGGGCCCAATCATATATCATAACAATAGTTAGATCACCAAATCAATCATCATATGCAAAGTTAGTGTACTATCATGTATAAACAAGTCTAACCAACAATCATGAGCAATAAACATCAAATGCAATACCTTCCGCACCATATACCTGCTGCTGAGGCTGTCTCTGAACTGGATCTCTGCTGAATCCAGGCACATATAGTAAACCAACAATACTTTGTGATAGTTTCAATCAAAGCAAGACTAGGCAACTGTCTCAATGGGCTCATATCAAAGCATGGCAAGGAAGGGTGACCCTGTGGTAGATGCTAAGTAACATGTTCTGGACCACTGTACAACCATCTGTCCCCTCTGATATGTCTGCTCGGGGCAATCTAAACAAAACTGTGTGCCTCCCCTGAAGGCATCCGATCTCTGATTTGGAAAAAAAAGTACTGTGTGTTCCTCGGCCACACAGTCTACAGTATGGTAGCTCCAACTAACATAGATGTGATAACATCAGGCTCCAGCTGGGACAAGTGCTCTAAGGGAGAGAGTGCTTGAGAACCGCAGAATCTCTGGTCCGTAGCACCCCTCTCATCATCATCAACATAGATGCACATGCACGCTATCTGCATCATCATCATCAATATGTACCTATCCCTGTAAAATGCAGACGCTATACCAATCTCTGCAGATCGCTCGTCAGGACATACATCATATATATAATATAATCCAGCAGAAATATAAACAAAATGACAAATGCTGAAAGGGAAATGTATTAATTATGTAAGTACTCTTAAAGCATTTTAAATTTTATTAAGCCGACACGAAAGGTGAAAAACAAAGAAAAGCACACTAAGGTACAGACGCGAACTAGAAAAAGGGAAAATGGTGTCAAAAGTGAGAAGAGAAAAACCAAAACAAAAGGGCAACAGGACAACTAACTACTGCGCACGAGAGCTTATTCATTTTACCTACCCTACTCTAACCAATTCAAACCAATACTAAGTAAAATCATAGATCCAATGCAACCACTCATCTAATAGATCGATAGTTCTTCGTTGGTGTCTTTTAGCAAAACAAGTCAGGACTAGATTAGAGATTAATGAATTTCGGATCAAAGCCATCCTGACTCGTTCAACATTCAGGATAGGCTTAGAATGGTGCAAGATGAATCCATGCCATGGTTGAGGCTGATTTGCACAAGTGTCTTCCATCCAAATGTCAATATAATTAATGTAGTGAAAATCAATTTTTAAGCGTGATGGAAGAGAAGGATACAACACTAGATTAAACCTTCCTTGGCTAACTTTGTTTCCCTCATCTACCTGGCTTGTATACTCGATTTCGTTCATCCTAGGATAGATGAGAGAACCAAATGGGGACAAATTAGAGTGCACTAAACCTAAGATCAGAATTACTCCCACTTGTTGCTCAAAAATTGCGAAAAGATGAAATTGATCTTTGAAAAGCTTCTCAGTCAACCAATCAATAAGACTATCAGTTTGGAAAATAGGGTCAACCCAGGATGACTGAAAAAGAAAATAAAAGGTTTTACCATCAACTGCTTGGCATTCTACAAACTCCTTATCGAACCCTTCACACAACAAGATTAGGTTGGAAAGAAGCATTGACTTCATGAGTTGGGATGGGAGGGAGGAGTGAAAAATAGAAACTTGCTCGAAATTTCCCAAAGGTGCTATCCCCAATTTCGTATGAGAGAAAAGACATTTGTCAAGGAGATCATCAGGGTCAACACCAACCTTCCAAAGCTCATTTTGATTTATATTTCCAATAAACTGATTTTGACCAAGGAGAAAGCAAGGAATATTATTGATAATAAGCGTGACACTTTTAGAAGGTTCTTTGTGACATTGATTCCATCTTGTAGGTTGCAACAAAGAACACTCAAGGTCGAGTTGATACATAACTGGATCATCATCATCTTGACAGGGAGGTATATCGATATAATCATTTTTAAAAACCCCATCATCTTCACACATTTGACTTTCAAGCACATGATGATCATTTGATCCACTCTCAACAACAGTCTGATTATTTTTAATATTTTCCTTTTCTTCTTCTCCTTCAAAGGTATGATTGGAAAGTGAAACAAGGTCGGGATCACTTGAGCATTGACTTGAACAATTTCCAACGAAGCAATGATTATGGGGCTGCCACTCAAGAGGTCCTTTAGTGGATTTACTAGCTGAAAGCTCAACCATAGAATTTTGTCTCTAATGATCAATAGGATCCCCTTCTTCATTTGTGCCTTCTCTGAGTAAAGATGACAAGGTGCTTCGTATGATTTTAGTAAGTTCCCCTTCTAAGTCAATATCAAGGTCAAAATCTTGAGGGGTTGAGACTTGCTCACTATCATACACAACTTCATCATGAGATTTATGTTCTATATTCTTCAGTTACTCTACTACATTCTTATAGATTGAAGGCTCATTAAGAAGTTGAATCAAAGGCACATTCACCATAGGCTCGGGAGAGGAGAAATCAAACTAATAAGGACAATCACTGCTCATTTCAAAATTGCTATCCTGATCGTCTTCATGACATTGATCCTCCACCACATAATCCTCATTTGATTTTTCTTCCATGGATTCATCAATGCTTTCACCCCATTCATCTTCACAAAGTTGGTTTTCAATTACATGATGATTACTAGATTGTTTCTCACATGAAATCCGACCACCCTCACCTTGCTCATCCTCTTCAGAGAGATAATTAAAATTTGAGTCAAAATTTGGATTGTTTGAACATTGAACAAGACAATTGTCAACCATGTGATGATTGTGAAGTTGCTCTTCTGGTGATCCTTTACTGGAGTCACCAATGGAAAGGTGGATTAGATCTAGAATTCGGCTTGCAAGTTTGCAACTGCCTCAGGCAATGATAACAAAGTATCTCGTATGATTTGATTGATGCCTCTTTTAATTTGCACACGAGGTTTTGAAGCATTATTCTCAAGATACTCTGTAACATTCCTATGGATTGTAGGCACACTCATAATTTGGAACATCTCAGGAGAGGAATGATCCAATCGAGAAAGCAAATTATCAATGTAATCATCATCCATGACACAATCAGTGCTAGATTGACATTCCAAAGACTCATCAATGTTCTCACCCCATTCATCTTCACAAAGTTTATTTTCAGTAAGACACTCGTTGTCTGATCGTTCTTCCATAGATTCATTACTGTTTTCTCCCCACTCACTTATTAACAAATCCACGAACATGTCATACCCAATGATGGATCCTGGGGCCAATTTATCAAACCATAAACAGGCATCCCCTACTAGGGACGCACCAAGGGATCGCATATAGACATCCTCACCATCAGCACCCAGAGATTCCACATGGTCCCATAGGGCATCCAAATGACTTTCAATAGATGTTCCATCATTTCCATGAAAGCGAGGCAACCTCTTGATGTATCCATTTGGCATAGGATGAGGTGCCCCATATAGTTCTGAAAAATCAAAAGGGGATGGCTTGGGCTTCCTAAAGGTTCTGGTTGCTTGAGTTGAGCGAGAATCATTCACCAAAAGCCTTGGTTGGGTTTGATACTTTTTAATTGGTTCACTCGGGATATTTGGGGAAGAAAAATTATTAGATGGATGAGGCATTTGATGGGTATTATAAGAATTTTGATATGCAGGTTCATACCCATAATTAGATTTGTAATCATCCTCTTACTTGGATATCGGATTTCTTTTATAACATTCAGTTAAGTCTTTTACGGCCTACTCAAAATCACGAAGAACATCCGGGTTCATAATGAAAAATTTAAGATGCCCTCGTGGGACCTATACATGGGTTCGCTTTCCAACAGAGTCACGATTTAAGATTTTAAGATTTATATGTTGGGTTCGCTCCTCAATAGAGTCGTAGGGTGGAGTCGCCAGGTGAACATGGAACCTTGTTCACTGAAGGTAAGATGTCCTAGGGGAAGTGGTGAATGAGACAAAAATGCGTTGGCTGAAATAATTATGTAAATGAAGACAAAAAATTATCCAATCAGAGTTTAAGTGTAGGTGTGAAGATGAAAAGAAATAAAACAAGCAAAAAGACTTAAACTCAAGAAAACACGGGTAGGCCTCTACCTCCCTGGCAGCGGCGCCAAAGATGTTATCACACAATCTCTAGCTGATGGTAGTAGGTGTCCCAACAGGGATGGTAGAGGTGAACAGCTAGGAAGGTGTAACCTGCAATAGCCAGGTCCTCCGTTCAAGGAACGAAAGTCACACCGGACGAGGCTACTGTCACTTTAGACAAGGCACGTAGCCAAGTCAGGGGAGAGACCCTGCTCAACCAGGTGATGGTCGAGAGACAAAACACACCCAAATCTAAAAGATAGAAAGAAGTATAGACAGGAAATGAGTGTAAATAGGTCCTAAGCTTAATCTCAGCCATGGGATGGACACAGGTATGAAATGAGCGTAATAATTGAGATGTGGCCAGTAATCAAATAAGATGAATAAAAATGGATTAGATTCGTAATCGTGTGGCTGGAAATAAGCAAAGAACAATCAACAAGCTAGAAGTGGAGAAAGGAAATGAAGTTACCCAAGGAAAACAGTTAAGCAGTGAAGCAAATGGACCTAGGGCATCAACAAATACTCGTTTCAAAGTGCTTCCAGCGATGAATAGCTTGATATCTATTGATAAAAAGATGATTAGGACTAGAATCAACACTACCCAGAACCCCAAACTGACCCAAGCAAGCAGAAGAGAAAAAACGCCCAAGGTGGGCATTTTTGCTAAGTAGACCAGTGCTAAAACTATGGGTAAATGGAGTCGGAAAAAGATGAAACTTGAGGTTTGGGCTTTTAATAGTGCTTCATTAGTGGGTTTTGATTTAAAACAAAATCCTACGGTGAAATCTTAAGTTTTGTATTTTATGGTTTTTTATGTGATTTTCTAGCTTAGCAAGATAGTGAAAATGACAAAGAAGAGACAAGGAGATGAAGAATACCTGAAGAAATGGTGAAATGGAGAGTTTTGAGCGAGGACTAGCCCGAAAGATCAAATGTGAAGAGGCCTGCGTGTTTCCTTGAGCAGTAGAAGCGCCTGGACACCAAGTGCGCCCTGGGTACCTGCCACAAGTGATAGATGATCAGTAAATGCAGCAAATAACCAAGTATAATAGCAAATAAAAGGCTGAAAGATAAAAGAGTTGACTAGCTAAAAGCAAATGACAACTCCCTTGTGAATAATTTCGACAAAAATTGCTAGAGTGGAGCTCCCGCTCCAAGTGTAGTGCGCTCCTTCAAATGGCCACCAACGCTGCAAATTTAAACCAGCAAACAAATATAGAAATACCACACAAACTATTTCCACAATGCATCCAATATACTAGCTAACAATCACCACAAATCAGCTCCACAACACCAAGTATCAAGCCACAAATGGAATGTCTCTCTCTATCAAGTGCAAATCGAAAATGCCAAGAAGAAGTGTACAATGGGTGAGTGCCTTCTCTTATAGAGAAATGCCACTCTCAAAACCCTATTCTCTCCAAAATGGAGGGCTGAGATCAAACCCCCATCAAGCAAATCGAATGGTGGAGATCTCTCCTAGCGGGGGTGCGAATTGCCCAAGGATAGCGCACGAGTGGACGAGGGATCCCTTGTAGGGCCCATACAATACATGACACAAGTTTTAGGGGGTGCCTATAGGGTGTTTTATCCCCCTAACATCAACAACCAAGGTCCCACATCAATACAACAAGAAAATCGAACTTCCCCAAGTGGAGAAAAACGCCCCCCATGGGCAATTCGTCCTACATGAAGAGCTGGTCCAATGGAGAGACCCACAACCACTAATATGATGTCCAAACATACCAACATTACCTTAGAAATCACCCTTGAATTAGCCAGCCTTTAATTTTTGCCCTTTGCTATAGTTGCCTTTGTCAATTTTTTATTTTCCATGTATTTTATTGCTGAAGGAGTAAATTGGGCTTTTGACCCACTTAGAATGCTCGGATTGTTGAACCGTCTGTTGCAATGAGATCGTGGACCCCAAAAATAGTAGGAATGGTCACTCGAACAACCCCGATCGATCACATAGACATTATTTGCCCAAAATCCATGATTTTTAATTAAAACAGGTCATTAATGATCAATAATAATTAAAAATCTCACAAATGCCTCGATCTTTTTGCATTCTGTCACTTGGAGGCTCATATGGGTCCCCTGTAGATAATAATTGACCAAAATCGAAATTCCGGTCGCAACATTTTTTTGGGGCCCATTTTTGGCCTGGTCAACCTAGTTTGACCAAGTCAAATCTGGTCAACAATGGTGCTAGCTGAATACCTATATGCAATCATGAAGTGAAAGGCTTCTTTATACAAGTTAGTACATTACTAAACAACATGACGATAATATGGTGATAAAAAATACATCAAATCTCGGAAAAATACAAGGCCCAGGTGAGGTGGGCCCAACACATCCAAAAGACTCAAACTGCTATGCACAACCTATAGACTTGACCACCTAGCTGATTGTGGGTGATGTGGAGTACAAGGTGAAGGATGAGGGACGACAAGGACAAAGATCATGTGACCTTTTGGATAACTCAGGAAAGCGGGGTCCACTGAGATAAGCATACCATGACAAAAACACGGGGAAGGGCGGTGCCTCACAAATGGGTATAGTGCAGGGAAACCGCCACTGATCATCTAACAAGTACCTCACAACTCACATCCGTGCCCGAAGACTCCGTGAGGTTCTTTTCTAGAGCCGCCAAACTGGGTGTCCGGCAAACCATAACTTGAGACTCTAGGGGACAATCTTGAGCTTGTCCCTTGCTCCCTCTCACCTCCTTGCCCTGCAGGACTAGGTGAGGAAATAACCACTACAAATGCTAACATGTACGGTTGACCTGTGTCCATGTGTGTTTACAAACACATTGCATGGATTTTACAATGAATTTCATACTTAGCCTTTTTGGCTAGATTTTACATTTACAATAGCCTTTTTGGCTTGCTTTACATTTCTTCATTTCTTCATTTTACATCAAGGCCCTTTTGGGCTACATACATATTTAAATAGATATAATCAAGGTGCTCATACTGCAAAGTAATGCGGGTAAGTGTACCAGCTTCGATGACCAATGGGGAACACTTGGTGAGGCTACACAATCCTATACTGCATTGCAACATCGAGGGCAACCGACAAGAGCAAATCCCAGGTTTGAGAGTGCATCTCACACACTAAAGAGCCGAGGCACAAAAGACAGGGAGTCATGGCATATTCAAAGATCAATGGGGAAGGGGATCTTCAAAGTCACAAATCGGAATCCAAGTCGAGAAAGACCATCATGGATGAGTCGGATGGATGGAGAAAGTGAAGGTGGATCCAAAATCAGCTGCCTAAGGGGAGTAAGTGACCAAGTCTATATCAAGAGTAGGGGTGTGACCCGGTCTGCATATACAGGAGCTTAATAGAAAGGGGTGGACTGACATCATCAAGAGCCCAATCATATATCATAACAATAGCTAGATCACCAAATCAATCATCATATGCAAAGTTAGTGTACTATCATGTATAAACAAGTCTAACCAACAATCATGAGCAATAAACATCAAATGCAATACCTGACGCACCATATACCTGCTGCTGAGGCTGTCTCTAAACTGGATCTCTGCTAAATCCAGGCACATATAGTAAACTAACAATACTCGGTGATAGTCTCAATCAAAGCAAGACTAGGAAACTGTCTCAATGGGCTCATATCAAAGCCTGGCAAGGAAGGGTGACCCTGCGGTAGATGCTAAGTAACATGTATGGACCACTGTACAACCATTTGTCCCCTCTGATATGTTTGCTTGGGGCAATCTGAACAAAACTGTGTGCCTCCCCTGAAGGCATCCGATCTTTGATCTGGAAAAAAAAAGTACTGTGTGGTCCTCGGTCACACAGTCTGCAGTATGGTAGCTCCAACTAACATAGATGTGATAATAGACGTCACCCCTCCTAGAGGCTCTTTAGCCATGATGCCATCCTCTATTTGAGTGATCCATGTCTATTGTTATGTTGGCTCATCTTAGCCATTGATTACATTGTTATATCTTTTGATCTCAACCACTAGTTTTCAAAAGTGGTTTAGGGTTTTGGTCTTCGTCTCCTATAAAAGGAAGAGACCCTCTCATTGTAAAGGCACCTTTGGAGCTCTTGAAGATTGGAATAAAAATACTATCTTGTGGATCCACTTCTCTTGTCTTGATGGATTCTTTTGCAAGTTGAATATACAATCTTTTTCTTGTGTATCATTGTGATCTTGGGGTTCCAAGACGTTTTTTCTGCAGGGAGGCCGAATTGGTGGAGAGGAGGACGATTTCAAGGGAGGCTATTGTGGGGAAACCCCATATCTTGCTTTGGATTGGTCTTTAGTTGAAAAGAGTATCATTATTGTATCTTTGTGACATAGTTGATGCTTTCTACTTCATCTTTTCATCATTCTTTTTCTAGGCTTGTTTCTCACTAGATCTTGTCTTGCAGGAGGAGGACGATTTGGTCATCTTTGAGGGAGGACGATTTGGCTTGGAGCTCTAGATCTCACTCTTGAATATACACACAAGGGGAAGGTTATCAATTTGCAAAGTGGCCACAAGATTTAGAGGTATGTTCCATGAGGTATGTACCTAGATCCATTCATCTTCTCCATTGGTCAAACAAACCATAAAATTAAAACCCTCATTTTTACTTTTTTTTAGATCTACTTGGATATAGCATGCTCTTGGGTATAAAACTTAAAACCCACCTTAATAATTATCACTGCAATCCCAATCTATAGTTTGGTGGTATTTTGACTCCATTTGGCCCATTTCCCAAGGCACATTGGTCTCTCCAAGGGAAGTCGCATTCCTTGAGGAAGGCTAGTTTGTTAGTTCCAAGACGTGGGTAGTTGAGATTGTTGCTTCATTGGATAGATCATCCCCTAAAATCTACCCCTAGTGCTTTAACCCATTGATTTTCACCTTATGGACCCCATTCCTTATTTTAAGGGATGAGCTCCACTTGGGTCATTGGGTAATGCATTAGCTCTTTCTTAGATCTATTTGCTTAACTTCATAAGTGGCCTAAATCAAACACTTGGTTGAATCATTTGTCCATTGCTTAAGCCTCTCAACCAAGCCTTAACCACCTTGGGTCCACTTACCTTTCTAGATCTAAAGTCTTACACCATTGATCTCCTTGCATAACTTTACACATTTCCCTAGGAATCTTTGGGTTAGCTAGTCTTCATAGATTGGCTAGGGTCTCCCCCTTGATCTGGATTCTTCTTGATCTAAAGTGAAGGTTGCCTCAGTTAGCGTGACACCCACTTGAATTGGGAACCATGGCAAGCCTTGGGTCACCGCTTTAGTTGTTCAACACCTCTACCGTCCTGGATAGGATACCTTTTAGGGACAACTACAAGTTGTGTGATAACAGGTCCCAAAGGCCTAAAAAGCAGTGGTTAAATGTATGTTGAATCCAAAGACTGCTGGCAATGAATTATATGTAATGATTAATACCTCACGGAGACTACGGGTTGGGATGTGAGATGGAGTAGGGACAACTAATTCTAAGTGTCCCCTAGAACCTCAAGTTACGGTTAGCTGTGCACCTAGTTACGGCGGTTCTAGCAAAGATCCTCACAGAGCTGGATTCAGCTTGGATGTGAGCTGTAGACATTTGCCAAGGTTGAATAAGCACCTCTCTAAACAACTTATTGCATTTGTGAGACACTATCATTCCCTGTGTGTTTATTATCCAACATAAGCTTAAGTGTGTATTCCCTTTCCCTTATTTGAGGTATCACAGTGTTGAGTCAGTCAAGTCATCCCTTTATCCTAGCCTTGCGTTTTTCATCCTCACCCTCTGCTAGCAAAATGTTCATGTCTATGAAATGTGTATATTCTTGAGGTTTTATTTTAAGTAAATGATTATTTAAAATTTATATTTGATGAAATTATTTATTAACCACCAATGAAATGATGCTTCCTACTTTAAGTCTTGCTATTAGAACGATTAAAAGAGAATACCTTAGCCATTTGCACTTGCAGCATCAGGCATTTCTATCCTGGGTCATATTTTGGTCAGTCTTGACCTGGTCAAACCTAGTTTGACCAAGTCAACTATGGGATCTAAGATGAGTTGGACCAGTGATGTTCGAGGTTGATGATTTATGGCCCTTTGATGCCCATTTGATGGTTCCATGCAGCAGACACAGGTTTCACTTGATGGTTTGATGGATTTTTATAGTTATTATTTATTATTTACAGACCATTTATTTTTATCTGTCCGGGCATGGTTGAGACCACAAATTGATTATCCAGGTAGCCACAGGGTGTATGAGTATTCATCTCTAGTGCATTTGGGCCTTCTGAGTCCACTGGTACACTCAAATTTCAGTTACAGGCAATCCCGGACGAGATTTCACTCAGATTGTCACTTTTATGCAGATTTGCCATAATAAAATGGCCTGGCAGCACATATGAATTTTTATTTGGTTCCCCTAGGGCGCTATAGAGGGAGTATGGGGTCTAGCAACTTGTTATTACCATATTGCCATACCCCCAGACACTTTGGTACAGTCAGATTTGTGCCCGGAGCACTAGGAAGAGAGATACATGCATTTTATATATTTACAGGTGATTTTCCGAGGATAAAAAATGGGATAAAATGGTCATTAAGGAATTCGATTTGGGAAAATGAGGCAAGGAATTGGCATGAGATTTGTTCAGAGGTCATTCATGATGCATATTGCACCTTCCGACAGTTTTATCATTCAGTGGGGTCCACACACACTCCAGGGCATTATTTTGAAGTATTATTATGCTATTGAGGGGGCCATGATTTGGTCACTTTGTGATGTTATTGAGTCATATATTTTAACATTGTGCCATGGGGTGATGCTAGTGAAGTATATTAACACCTCCTAGCCCCACCATGTGCTCCTTACACTCATCCTAGTCATCTTTTATGTGGTGCACCCCCTGGGCCACCTTAGTGCGTGCACACCACTCATTAGTGAGTTGATCCATGTGTTTTAGCTTCGGCTCATCATAGCTATAGATTGTATTATGTTTATCTTTTGATCTCCACCACTCGTTCATAAAGTGGTTAAGGTTTTGGTCTCTCATTCCTATTTAAGGAAGAGGCCCCCTCATTGTAAAGACACCTTTGGGATCTTGAACTCTTGGAAATAAAATATTATTTTGCATATTTGCTTCTCATGCTTTGATGAATGTTCTTATACATGATTATACATCTTTTCTTTAGACATCTAAGTTTTTCACAGGTGATTTCCAACATCTACAGAGGGAGGCCGAATTCATCTACTACAGGGGTGCGAATTGCTTGAGGGACGATTGCAGGGGTTTCCCACATATTCTTTGGGCATGACGTTTTCATCTTGAAGGGAGTTTTTCAATTGTGCTTTGTCCATTCATTTACTTCTTTTGATATGTCGTGCATAGCTCATCTTTTATCCGTGGATCAAATCTCACTTAGGTAGTTTGATTTTGTAGGTAAAGTAAACACATTTTCTCCTTGGGGCTAGGACGTTTTTGCTTGGAATCACTTGGATCTAGCTTGGAATTGTAACTAAATGGAAGGATCATCAATGTACTTGGCGTCCGCAAGCATTTGAGTAAGATCTACAAGGTACGTATTTATTCTCATGCATTTTACCCATTAGTCACTTCAAACCCTTGTTGTCAAAACCCTAGTTTTATAGATATGATAGATCTGGGGATAATTTGGGCTTAATAACTAAAACCCACCTCTTAATTAATTAAAGAACCTTAGAGATCAAATTTTGTGGGAATCCGACTCCATTTACCCCTCGATCTAAGGCACTAACCATCTCTAATGTAGGACGCACTTGTGGGTTCTTAGTCATTTTCTAGATCTATCATCTGGGTGTTTCTATTTTGTCTTTGAAACTTTAGATCTGTAACTTAGCCACCCTCCTAGTGTTATTCCTACTTCAATTTCACTTTGTGGGCCCCATTTCACTCATTTTCCTTAATTTAAGGGTGGTCCCCACTTGGGTCTTTCAGATTGGCATTAGATCTATCTAGATCTACTCCTTTAATCCCATTAGTGACATATTTATTCCATGGCTGAGCATTTATCCTTTTCATAAGCCTCCTCTACCAAGCCCTAACTTCATTTGTCACTTGTATTTCCTAGATCTAGATCTACTTACTCTTGATTTCTCTTTCTTTGCAACTTCACATTTCCCTAGAAGGTCTAGAGTAGGTTCGCTAGCCTCTATTGGTTAGCTAGGGTCTCCCCCTTGGTCTTGCATTTGCTTAATCTAAAGTGAAGAGTGCCTCGATTAGCTTGACAACAATTTATCCTTTGGGAATCGTGACTCTCTTGCGTCACCTCTTTAGTTGCCCAACACCTCTACCATCTTGGATAGGATCACCTTTTGGGACAACTACAAATTGTGTGATAACATTTTTGGCGCCGTTGTCGAGGAGGTAGAGGCTTACCTCAGGTGTCTGCGAGTGTCTGTGCATGGTCCATTTCCCTTTGAAAGCTTGATCTTACATTTAGTAGATCGCATGACATTCGTATATACTCATATGTTCCCCGGGCGTGGTGAAAGTTGTTGTTCCACAATCTTCTTTTTTAATTTGGACTTGGTTATATCCCGAAAAACCATCATACAAAGATAACACACCAACACCGGTTACACTTTGTAACAAATTTTCCATATTAGGCAATGGATAATTGTCTTTTAGGGAAGCTTGATTTAGGTTTCTAAAGTCAATACAAATCCTTATCTCCCCACTTTTCTTTTCTGGACCTGCAGCATGTCATATGGTGTCATAAGGTGTCATAAGCTATCATAGGACCTAATTCTTGTCATAAGCTGTCATAAGATTGTCATAGATGTCATAGATTGTCATAGATTTGCTATTTTTAGCCTGAGTTATTGTTATCACATCCATAGTAGGCAGGGCTACCATGTCTTCAGACCAGTTTTCAGTACTTTTTGAGCCAGTCCTTTTGCTATGAGATGCATGAGATCAGCAGTTGATGAGCAATTCTTCTATGATCACTCCTAGTTTCAGTGGACCTAAAGCATACATTTTCAGCCTCATGCCCTTGGATTTGATGACTAAGTTAGCCATTTCTTACATACAGAGTAGACATGATGGCAGTGCTTATGGTTATACAACAACAGTGTTCTAGTATTATTCAGTGGTTTAGATGGTGGATACAGGGTTCAGATGGTGGATACAGGTATACAACCCAGCAGGTATATGGTCGTGATTTGGATATTTGTAGTGTGCTATTTTACTTATCTTGGTAGCTTGATTGGGTATTTGGTGGTTATGATCTGGCGATATCTTTATGTGGTTTGATTGATTGTTTAGAGTGTTGACCACCAAGCCAACTTGGTGGGAAACCATGTACCATGTACCTTGAAGACGAGAAAGATGTACCTAACAAAGTTTTTTCAAGCAAGGCAGTTTCTATTCTTTCTCCTCTTAACTCTTCTCCATGAAATTTCCGCACCCCTACGGGAGATTTTGTAATGATATGTTAGCATGAGGGTCAATTTTTGTAAATCTTAGTCGCCTAGGACTTTATCATTAGGGAAGTCCTTTCATCGAGTGTTTTTCCCTTGGATAATTAAAATTCAAATTTAGTGATTTTAATTATCTGAGTTTTTCACTCAAAAAATCCTCCAAAGAGGTGAAAGGCGTTCTAATGATCGAGTCCATGGGGGTGATTAAGGCCTAGGAATGTTCTATATTACCATACTAGACATTATTCAAAGTCTTGCGGAATTTCATCAAGTTTTACTTAAGATTTTTTAACTTTTGGTAATTAAAAAATGTCCCTCGGCATAAAATGTTGTGATGTAAAAGAGGGATAAGTGGCACCTAGTGCCCATAAATAGGGGTATGGGTACTCAAACTAAATGGCATGAGACCCCCTACACCCTTAAACCAAGTTTGAAAACATTCCGTTGAGTTTTGATAAGGTTTTGGATGGATTTCCCTAAGTCAGTCAAGGAAATCAAGAAAATTGGCCATTAATTAGAATGGTAAAATTTTGTAGAGTGACTAAAGTCACTTGGGGAGGGGAAATTAAGTTTCCAAAAGTTATATTATGTGCCTAAGGTAAAGTTAGAGGCTAAAAGGGCCCCCCATGCAAGTGTTTCAAGAGTTTGAAGTTGTCTCACTAAGGGGAAAACCCTCTCTCTTTATGGGCCCCCTTTCTCTCCAAGTGACAAATGTCATTCATGCAAATGAGAGTGGGATTCTTTAGTCAAATGCCCCATTTCTTCAAGTTTTGAAGAACCAAGAACACTCTTTCCTAACCTATTCTCTCTATAAATTTATGTTATTGATTTATCTTATTTATCACTCTAGAATAAAGTTAAAATCCATGTTTCCACAAGTTATTTGAAGCTATTTGCTCTATAAATTTTTCAAAAATTTTGTACATAATTTTATTACTCACAAATATAGTGTCCGAAAGTGATTTTGGGAACTTTCTACTTTTAATTAGTTTGCTGTTTTGTGCAGTATTTTAGCAGCACAAGGGGAAACTCTGTCGAAATTTGGCCTCAACTAAGTGCAAAGGAAATGGTCAAAATTTCTCTTCCTTCTCACTTTTTTCATCATTTCTTAAGTGCTGAAAATTATTTGGTTGTAACAAGTTTAAGAGAGTCTCTTGAACTTGACTTCTTGTTTATGTCCAAAAGATATGGTTATGTTCCATTTTCAACCATCCCTTGCATGCAAAGAGAAGTTGGGCTTGCCCACCCTTGCATTGCAAGTGAAGAGGGGCTAGAGTGTGTACTTAGTTTATTTTATCCTTGCATTTTCTTCATTCATTTGCCCCACCTCTTCAGTAGGAAGAGGATAGTGTGGCTAGGTAATTTGCTAATTTATTTTTCTGTGCCATCCATTGCTTACAAAGGAAGTTGGGTTCTCCCACCCTTGTAAGCAAAATATAAAGGGCTAAGAATTGATTTATTTCTTGTTGCATTAATTCAATTTGTTGCCCACGCCTTGCATGTGAAGTGGCTCTGCCCATCCATGCAAAATCGTGCTGGCTAGTTTTTGCTTAAGATTCAAGTTATTTTATTTTGTTTAAGGTTAATAAACTTTGCCCACACCTTGTATGTGAAGGGATTTGCCCATCCATGCAAAATCTTGTTGGTTAGCTAAATTTGTTTAAAATAACAACATTCTTTTGGGTTAAGCAATAAACCTTGTCTCACTTCTGCCTCGTATTCACTCCCCTTGCCGGTTATTCCGATCTTGGGTGACAAGAAAAGGCAAAAGATTGAATTGGCTAGAATAATAGGCACTTTAATAAATTATCTAGAAGTTGAGAAAAAGAGGATTGATTCGTGGAGTTAGAGGGGTAAAGGTTGTTGGGAACCTCGTGGCACATTATGTCCTCTTGTTAAACACCCGACAATTTTCAGAACTGACTTGTGGAGCTAGAAGGGAACCTTGTGTTCGCTTGTTGAGCACCCAACAGTTTCTCTCAAATTGAAAGATTAACTGTTGGAGGTAGTCACATTAGCTTAGGACATTCAATTTTCAATTTTGCACTTCCTCAACACACATTAATCCCCTAAGTTAAAGTGTGACCTTAAAATCATTTAAAATTAACAGGACCACTCACAAAACATTTTAATTTATTTTCTCGTTCCCACGTTTATTTCAAGTTCTTTACTTTCAATTGCAAGTTATTTCAAGTTCAAGAATATTTCATGGTTAGTTGAATTATTTTGCAAACAAGTCATTTATTTTCAATTCTCGCAATCTTGAATGTTTCAAATTTGGGAAAACATTTCATTGCAATTTGTTGTGTATCTTGTATGGTCAATTAAACAAGTATTGATTTATTATTGACTCCATAGCCCAAGTAGAATAGGCACTGGTTATTTGATTGTTTCATTCTTATTTGGTTGAGTGTCAACAATAAGGTTTGCTTGTCATCGAATATTTGCATATTGCATGATTGCTTGTCATTCAACTTAAATAATCATAATTAAATTTGAACTCCTAAAACTAAAAATCTTTAAAACTTAGTAAATAGGGACTACCCCCCTTGACCTTTGGGAGTTGGGTCTAGATGGAGGAGTTAGAAATCGAGGTGACAGTGGGTTCTCAACTCATAGTTGCCCCTCAAGAACACATCGAGTAGTTGGGGGATTTTTCTACGGATAAGTGTGTTTTAAGCGACAACATAGAGTAAAGGTGATTCAATTGCTTAGAATTGGAAATTCTTGTGTATACTCATTGGTCATGCCCTCTTAGTAGTATGGACTTGGTCATTCCCCCATTTATGGTTTAATAGTCATGGCATCATCTGTCACTTTCCCCATCTGTCCATTATCTTTCATTCTTGGATGTATCCCGACTTACACTTTAGCCTGTGATGTTGAGGATTCCTGCACTTATGCCTCTATGTTGGATAGACTCCATGTTGTTATGTGTCTCGTCTATGAGTTGGCGACAGAACTTGCCGAAGCCTTGATCCTTCTGTGCTAGGAGAACCCGTTGGTGTTGGTTCCTGAGCTTAGGTGAGTTGGGATTCTGAAGCTTTGACCTCACTGGTCAGTTACCCTTGATGTTTGGTCCTGATTGTGGATGGTCCCCATAGTTGTTTGAGTTGTGTCAGCTAAAACTTGAAGCAAATTGTACTACCATCATTACATGCATTTATATGATCCATTGTTATATCTTCTGAGATGCAATCCCATGGTAAAAATAAAATAAAAACTGTGCTTGTAAGCACAAACAAAGAGGGCTATGAAATGAAATGAGAAAGGCCTAAAAAAAATTGGTTAACCAAATGTTAAATCTAAAGACTGTTGGCTATGCTATTTGAAATGTAATGATTAATTCCTCATGGAGCCTACGTGTTGGGATGTGATATGGAGTAAGGGGAAGCTAATTCTAAGTGTCCACTAGAACCTCACGTTACGGTTAACTGTGCACCTAGTCACGGTGGTTCTAGAAAAGATCCCCACGGAGCTTGATTTTAGCTTGGATGTGAGTTGTAGACATTTGTTAAAGTTGAATGGGCACTACTCAAAACAAATTCCATTTGTGAGACACCGCCATTCCCTATGTGTTTTCTGTCCAACATATGTTTAAGTGGCCTTCCCTTTTCCCTTTATCCGATGTCACAGTGTTGAGTTTGTAAAGTCATTCCCTTAGCCTAGCCTTGTTTCTTTCACCCTCACCCATTCCTAGCAAAATGACCACGTCCATAAAATGAGTATACACTTGACGGTCTTCTTTTGAGTAATTGGTTGCTTTAATCTAGACTTACATTTGATGGTCTGTCTTTAAATCGTCAATAGAATGCCACTTTGTACTTTAGTCTTGCTATTGAAATATTTAAAGGAGCATATCTTATCCATTTGCACTTGTAGCATCAGTGATTTTGAGCTTGGGTCATTATTTTGATCAGATTTTACCTAGTCAACCTAGTTTGACCAAGTCAATCGTAGGTTCCGAGGTGAGTTGGACCAATGATGTTCGAGATTGATTATTTGTGGTCCTATGGGTCCCAGTAGATGTTTCCATGCATCAGACAAAGGTTTCATGTGATGGTTTGATGGATTTTTTTATTATTATTATTTACAGCCCATTATTTTTATTGTCTGGGCATGGTTGAGCTTATAGATGATTATCTTGATGGTCACATGATGTATGAGTACTCATCCTTACTTGATTTGGACCTTTTGAGTTCATTGGGACACTCAATTATCAGTTTCAGGCACTTGCAAATGAGGATATGGTTAGTTTATCACTTTACAACACATTGCCATATAAAAATGGTTTGTTCAACACTTTTTGAGATCTTTTGCTTCTCTTACGGCGCTACAAAGGGAGTATGGGTCCAACCACTTGTTATTACAATATTACCATACTTCCAGACATTTTGGTGCAGTCGGTTTTGTGTCTGGAGTACTTGGAAAAGAGTTACAAGCATTTTTATTATTTACAGGTGATATTCTGACAGATAAAAAATGGAAAATTGGCTAGCAAGGAAATCAATTTGGGCAATGAGGCAAGGAAATGGCATGATGTTTGATCAAACTTGTTATGATGTATCCCACACCTTCTGGCACAGTCGGCAACTTCAATGGCGTTCACACGTCCTCCTTGTCATCAGATGGGGGCATTTTATTATGTATTGGGGACAACACGTCCTAGTTTTTTTTATGACTTATTGATGTATGTTATATTTGATATAGTTGGGGCATTATTCTAGTGAAGATGTATTATCTCCTAGACCCCACCAACAAGTTGTTATCTTGTATTTTCTAGTCACCTCATGTCATACGTCCCCCTCTAGGGTGTCATTGAGGAAACACGTCCCCCTCAAGTTGAGTGATCCATGTATTGTATTTCTGACTTATCTTAGCCGTTTATTATTGTTATATCTTTTGATCTCAACCACTCATTTAGAAAGTGGTTAGGGTTTTTGTCTCTCTCTCCTATTTAAAGGAGAGACCCCCTTCATTGTAAAGGGACTTTGGCACTTGGAATTTTCATAATAAAGAGAATATTTGCAAAGACTCTTGGATTTTCTTTGTGGGATGTTCTTAGATTATGATTGGAAAGTCTATTTCTCTTAGCATTTGAGATATTATTGTGGATCCAAAATATTTGTGTGGAAATAGTGTTTAACTGTAGGAGGGCCATTTCATCTTGGACGTTTTTGCAGGGGTTCCTCGTTCTCTTGAAGCTAACTAATATTAGGGGGTTTTCAAGAGTATCTTTGATCTTTGATTTCCTCTTTGATATGTCCCATGCTTTTATAGTCATTTTCTTCTGAGCATCAAATCTAATTTAGGTAGTTTGTTTGTGCAGGAGAGGAGGACACACTTGCTTCCTTGGGCAAATCGATTTCACTTGGATACTCAGTAAAATCATCTCAAATTGATTGAGAAGGGATAGATCATCACTCTCAAGGCATCTGCAAGATTTTCCTAGTAAGATCTACACTTAATCTTTTTATTTGAAGTTATTAATCATTGGCCATTGGAATATAATGTTGAAACCCTAATTGCTACTACTAGAAATTCTCTAGCTCAAACAACTTGAAATCATGGTGAATGATTTTTGGGTTTTTACCTTAATGCCTGGACCTAGGTGGGTCTCCTAGAGCGTCACCCCTAAGGGACTCCATCTTGCCCAATTCCCCAGACACTATTCTTCAACCCTAGCGCACTCCCAAACTTGGCCATTTTTTTCGAAGTTGTTTGATGTCTTTTTGGACTTGTATGTAATATCCCAAACCGATTTTTTTTCTTTTTATGAAGTTCTGTTGTTTGCTAGTAGTCTTTATGGCTCGGTATATGAAGGAAGTATGACTGCATGTACTGATCTAAGCATGCATGCAAATGCATTAACCCAATAATCAGAAATGCTATCAAATAGGGGTAGAAGTTATGCATGTACTTACCATTGGATAGAGGAGTCGATGTACGTCAGCATAAGACCAACATGCAAGAATTGTGCTGGTGGATGAATGAGATAACGAATGCTTCTCCTCCAATAATGCGCCATTGGTAATAATGCACCCTCTTCAATGATAATAATGAAGGATAGATAGTATGTTGACAGAATATGAATCTGGAAGGGATGTAATGGGGTTATAATCCCCCTCTGAACAAGATAGATGCTGCATGCAGATCATGTAGTGGCTCAGAAGCCTAAAACGTGAACCTCTCCTCTCAGAAAGTCGCCCGTGCAAGGGAGGACGTCCTATAGAACATGAAGATGCTGATAACTAGCTGAAGAGGCCAAAGAAGGAGCCCTTCTTCCAGGTATAGGGTAATAATGTTGCTCTCGGAAGAATGGAGCCAGCATGCAGAAGATCTAAACCCTGTAACCTAAGATGCGAATGAATCATTCCTTGAGAAATTCGCTCATGCAAGGAGGGCGAACTCCTTCAATCCAACCAATAAATCGATCCCTGCAAGATGCTAAAGATCGATATCTAAAGATGATAACAATGTTGAATTTGGATGATCCAACCTGATAGTGATTAGGGAAGATAGATTTCACTTCCGAAATACACTGAATAGTTGAGTGTGTGCACTCAACCCCAAAATAGCTCATTGAGCTCTCCAATTCGACTTCTCAAATCAATAATCATATAAGCAAGCTTTGCTAACTTGCTTTACCTTTCTTTTATAGCATTCACTTTCCCGACCTAACTTTTGACCTAGCTTTTGCATGACTAGGTCGCTTTATCTTCTAATTTCCAATTGACTTGCATCTAGTCCTTTCGGAGTGCATGGAGACTCAATGAAGTAGTATCGGTGCATGCAACATGAAATATAGCTCGTATGTTATGCATTCAGGTGGCCCCTAGTTCCTGTGGCCACTATTTATCTACTGATGATATAATAACCATGCTAAAGATCTTCTTAGGGTGTAAAGGGCATCAATCCTCAATTAATTCCCTGAATATCAGTGCCCGCTCGAACCTATGGGCACTAGATAGGTTAGCAGGATGGTCCTCTGTGCTTAAGTAGAAGAGGACATTACAGTCCTCCCCGCTCGAAATTGCTTGTCCTCAAGCAACTGGAATGCTGGGTGCTATAATACCTGTTCTCCTTTCCAAGTGGCCTCTTCTATAGGCAATTCTTTCCATTGAACCAAGTATTCTCTTATGATCTTGTTCCTTAATTTTCTTTCTTGAACCTCTAGGATTCGTTTGGGAACCAAAATCAGTTGCCCCTCATCATCAAGGGGGGAAGCTCGAATGACGTCACAATTTGTTGACCTACTGCCTTCTTAAGGTTAGACACATGAAATATGTTATGAATCTTTCTTTCTGGGGGTAATTCGAGCTGATATGCTACCTCTCTAACTTTCTGGATTATCTTGTAAGGACCATAGAAGCAAGGCTTAATTTTCAATGCTCCTTTCTTTTTAAGGGACAATTGTCAGTAAGGTTGTAGACGTAAGTATACCAGGTCCCCTACCTCAAAGCTGCGCTCAATCCTGTGTCTATCTACATATACCTTTTGCTAATTCTGAGCAACCTGTATGTTTTCCTTGAGAATTTTGAGAATATCTTGACTCTGTTAAATCCACTCTTTGGATTTTGGAGCCCTGCTATCACCAAATATCAAATCTACAAAAGATAAGGCATAATAACCGTACAAGGCTTTGAAGGGAGTCTTACCAATGGTCATATGGTGGGTAGTATTGTAACAGTGTTCTCCTAAGTGTAGCCATTTAATCCATGTTCTCTGCTAACTTGCTAGATAATTCCTCAAGTATCCCTCAATCCACTTGTTAACTATCTTTGTCTATCCGTTGCTTTGTGGATGATAACCCGCGCTCATAGCTAATTTTGTCCCCACCAACCTGAAAAGTTCCTGCCAAAAGGCTCCAGTGAACTTGCTATCCCTATCACTGACGATGGTCTTAGGTAACCCGTGTGGTCTAAATACCTCTCTGAAAAACAGCTCGGCTACCTATGTTGCTGAATAGTCTAATGGGATGGAAAAGAAGTGAGCGAACTTGGTGAGTGTGCTCTATCTTGTTCTGTTGGCACAAACTGCACTCCCTCACATGCTGCATCACATCATTCTTGAGGCTTTTCCATGAGAACCTCTAATCTGCCTGTAAGTCTTAAGAAATCCCTGATGTCCTGTAAAGGTGAGTCATGAGAAGCTTGCAGAATCTTTTTCTTAAGGGAAGACTCGGGGACCAAGTAGATTCTATTTTAATAGTATATGATGTCATCTATTACTCTGTACCTGTCATCCTAAATCTGTCCATCCAATATTTCGCAAGCAAACTTATCTTTGGAATACTCAACCAAAAGATGAGATCTCCAATCTGACGAAATCCTCATAAGGGATAAAGTGGCTAGTTGTCTAGAAAGTGCATCTGCTACCACATTGTTTTTTCCCTTTATGTATTCGATCTCAAAGTCATAGGCTTGAATCTTACTCACCCATTTCTGTTGCCTCTCATTTAATTCTTTCTTTTCCAGGAAATATTTTAAATTGTTGTCATACCTTACACCTTACGTATTCTAGCATTCTAGTCTGATATGGTGTTTTGGTTGGATCTCTCCTGTCAAGAATAGATTTGGGTCTCCCCCTTTGTTATCCAGGGCTTAGATAGCATAAAGCGAAGAGTGCCTCAATTGGCATGACAACCAATACATCTGGAGATCGAGGCCCTCTTAGGTCACCTCTTTAGTTGCCTATCTCCTCTACCGTCCTGAATAGGATCATCTTTAGGGGCAACTACAAGTTGTGTGATAATAGTTACAACTCATGAGGTGCCCCTTTATGAAACTTCTTAGGAGTTACAAATTCAAATTTATGACTTCATGATGTCTTCTTCCACCTTAGAATTCAAATTTGGGGGAAATACAACTCATGCGGTGCCCAACTCAACCTCCTTCTTGTCCAATTTTGCCTAATGTTGCATCATTTCACAATTTGGACATCAAACTATACAAATATTTGACCCACATCACCACCTTGCTAATTTTTCATGATTTTACCAAGTGACTTAGGCCATTACATCCCCTAGTCCAATGGAACAGTCCATAGCAAAAATTTGGGGACATGACATTGTGTAACCATATGTGCTATTTAACACCCACAATATTTATGCTCTATGATAATGCAACTACAAACAATCTATTACACACACATATAACCATAAGGGCAGAAACTTCAGATCTGATATTTATTTCAAAACTGAATACATGCCTGGGAATGATGGAAGAATCTTGAGTTGGCTATTGGTGTCCACGAAGCAAGAAGAAGAATGGATCCAAGGGACCGCTGCTCACAAAATAAGGAATATGGTCTCCCTTCCAACTCTTTACTCAGTAAAAATAGCAGCCATTGTCTGCTATAGGGTAGATATATTTTATAAAATCAGTATGCTGCTACAGGACCATGATTTGTACAAGAAAGAGAGGGAACTACTGCATCGATAAGATGATATGTGTTGCCACCTAAAACACACTTGACCACATATAAGTCTCCCAACCGCTATGTGTGTTTTTGAGGGCAACTATGAGTGTAAAACCCACTGTCACCTCGATTCCTAACTCCTCCGTTTAGACCCCAACTCCAAAAGGTCAAGAGGGGTTGTCCCTACTTACTAAGTTTCTCTAAAGAGTTTCTTTTAGGAGTTGCAAATTATTAATGTTTAATGACAAGCATTTATGCAGAGATGCAATAATTTTGATGACAAGCAAACCTTCTTTGAAAATAAACCATGTACAATTGTAAGAGAGAAATGACAAATCATATACCAAACCAGTGCCTACTTTACTTGCGTTATGGAGTCACAGATACAATACAAGTAAGATCACCAAAGACAATTAATGGTAATGTTAAAAATTTAAGTAAAAGGATGGAAAATGAAAGATAAAGAGAATGTCACTTGTACAATTTAGTATTGTTGACATCAATGTCACTTGTACAAAATTCATCAATTTAAGAAAAAAAACCCGAGTTTTTAAAACTGTGAAAAATCCTCAGCGATTTTTTCCATTACGGCGCGCTTTTCACCAAAAAGTCGCGATTTTTCCTCGCCGAAAAATTGGCTAGACAAAAAACCTAAGTAGCATGGGTACCCGTACTCGAGGCTCGGGGGCGTGTACCAGTACCGGGTACCCGTACCGCCGTACCCGATACGGGAACGGGTACTCCTAGAAGTACCCAAGAGGTACCCAGTACCTTGCCCAAGTACCCAATACTTCCCACTCTCCAGTGGGGTACTGGTACTCAAAAAAAGGCAAAGTACCCTAATTTTGGGTACTTCAAGGGTACTCCAACCCAAAAATATTAGCCTACAGACTTCAAAATCCAATTTTTTTTAAAGTTTTGAAGTGAAGAGGGGGTAGGATATGGTGGGGCCCTCTCCCAAAGATGTCCAAGTTTGCAACCATTTGCTCCAATGACTTCCAAAACACAAATAAACGCATTATCTCAATCTACTGTTACACAATTTCTTAACAACAATAGACATACTTATGCAGCTACGTTGTTATAAAATAATAAACATGTAATTTCAAGTTAGTGCAATAAGTTTCTTACACAAGCCAAACTATTCTTCTTACAAATAACTTTCAATCTTTGAGACATATCAAGACATATGTATCATGATTCATGTCTCACAGTTCTTACATTATATATTCAAATCAGAATATATAGTGATGTTGCAGATGCTATTGACCTGCATAGATGGCTTGAGGAAGCCAAATCAGCTATGATGTTTAGTATTTTAGTGTTTTGTATTTCATGTTCGGAAATGTGGCAAATGCCAATTGTCAAATTTTGGATGTATTATGACAATGGACATATATCATGATGATGATTCATATAAATATCAATATGAATTTGAATTTCAAGCAATGTGCAATGCCAACGTGTGTTGCAGTTTAGTGTTTCCTTATTGAACAATGAACACTGAACAATGAAAACTTGATAATAAATATTAATATTTAATATAATTTATAAACTTGAAAATATAATATATATATATATATATATATATATGTCTACAGTACCCTGAAGTACCCAAGTACCCTGTTTCAAAAAGTGGCGTACCCGTACCCAAGTACCCTGGAAACATAGCGAAAAACTCACGACTTTTCCGTTTTTTTCCGAAAAATCGGCGACTTTTTCAACACTGATCAAGATATCACATTTAACACATGAGAAATACTTGTAGTAAATGAACAATTGATGAATGAAAAGTGCTTGTAATGAGATTGAACTGAATTCCAATGCTTCCAAAGTAAAGAACTGAAAATGAAATAATAATTGCAATGTTTTGCCAATGGTCTTGTAGATTTTAATTATTTTTAGGTCTCTTTTTAGCTTAGGGGATTTAAGGTTTGTGCAAGAAAATTTAAGCTATCCTATGTGTCTACCCTAAAACTTATCTCTCTCGATTTGAGAGATATTGTCGGGTGATCAACAAGGGAACACAAGGTTCCCAACTAGCTCTACGAGTCAACCCCAAAGCTTGTCGAGTGCTCAATAAGAGGACACTAAGTGCCATGAGGCTCCAAACAGCCTCTACCCCTCTAGCTCCATGGGTCAAACTTAGTTTCCTCAATGTCTTATCAAGATAAATTTATGAGTGCCTATTATTCTAGCCAACACTAATCTTTGCCCTTTCTTGTCACCCAGGATCGGACGAACCGGCAAAGGGAGTGAATACAGGGAAAGGATTGGGGTATGGTTTATTTAACTTTTTAAAAGAATAAATCAATAATTACGTTCAATGCAAGCCGACATGATATTGCAAGGGTGGCAAAGCCAACTCACTTGCAAGGTGTGGGCAACAATTAAAGCAAAAATAACTTAAACTTAAACAAATTACTAGCCAGCACGATTTTTCATGGATGGGCAAAGCCACTTCACATGCAAGGTGTGGACAAACAATATTACCAAATGCAAATAAGAAGTAAACTGATTCCTAGCCCTTTCTCTTTTGCTTACAAGGGTGGGAAAAACCCAACTACCGTTGCAAGCAGTGGATGGCAAAAATAACTTAAGGAAATAAAATGCTATCCTAGCCACACAACTCTCTTCCTAATGAAGAGGGGCCTCTCTACAACATAAACAACTAACACTAGCCTCGCCTCTCTACACTTGCAATGCAAAGGTGGGCAAGCCCAACTTCTTTTGCATGCAAGGGATGGTTAAAAAATAAAAAAGAGCTTTTACTAGAAATAAAGGAATAAGGAATCAAGCCCAAGAGACTCTCTTGGGCTTGTTACTGTTAATGTAAATGTAACTTCGGAAGATATTCAATTATATTTTATAATAAAATTATTATTGTATTTTAATTGTACCTCCGACGGAGATGTTTTTCCCTCCGGTGAGAGATGTCATTATGACATTTGGTCATGTAAAGTCATTGAGGTAAAACCTCCATAGTAAGTCGGGGCGATAGATCCCCTAGAGTCAAATGTAATAGGGTTATTGAGTCTTCCTAGAGAAGTCGGCACATTCGGGTTTAGTTGAGGCCGACCTAGTTAGTGAAAAGGTCAAGTGGAAAGTAAAGTATAAATAGAGAGCATAGCTCTCTCATTTGTACACACTACTCACTCACACAAGTTCGCATAGCAAGAGAGAGAGGACAAGTTCACTGGTGAAGAAAATAGAGAAGCTGAAGAAGACTTATTTTGGGGTTTTCCATTTTTGGCTTGATATTGTATTAGTGACGAAACTATCTTTGAGGAACTTGTTGTTGATTAAGTTGTCATTGATGCCAACAGTCTCTGGTTATTATTATCAATAGTGCCCTGGCTAGGGCCAAGGTGGTTGTATCTCGGTGCCCCTTGTGGAGCCCCTGAGAGTCTTTTGTGTTGTTGGAGTCTAAGGAGTCCTTTGTGGTTGTCCAAGCCCAAGCTTGAAGCCCTTGGAGGCCTTGGGACAATTATAAAAGCCCTAATTACCCATTGACTTGGTTGGGTGCCCTTATGCTGTCCTTTGGACTTACTTACGTCTTTGTCACTCCTGGTTGTCATCTGATTGAAATTTTCCTTGCTGCTTGCTCGGATTGATCCTTTGCCCACAAACCTTAGAAAAATGCCCACATGAAGAAGTCCTCACACATGTGGTTAGGCCCAATGAAATGCCCGCTAATGACTAAGACTATGCCTGCATAAGCTTAGAGAAAATGCCCATAGGCCCTAGAAGAAATGCCCGCAGGCCCTTAAAGAAATGCCTACAGGCCCTTAGAAAAATGCCCGCAGGCCTATGAAAAGATGCCAGCAGGCCTTATGGAGTGATGCCCGCAGCTTAAGGAGAATATGCCCACCAACCTATATGCCCGCAGCTTCAGGAGAAAATGCCCGCAGGCCTTATGGCTAGAATAATAGGCACTCATAAATTTAAGGAGAAAATGCCTGCCAGCAATAATGAAGATGCCCACAAAGGCTTAAAGAAATGCCCGCAAACACCTGGAAAGCCTAAATGGTCAATGGGTTGAACAAGGATATCTGGGATTAATAAATAAATGAAGTGGAAAATATTTTCCTAAGAATAATGATTTTAATTTGAAAAACAATATGACAGGTCGACCTAATTAAAAAAAGGGGACAAAAAATAAAAAATAAAATAATTCGTTTGTAAGATAGGTCGGCCCCCAAAATTTGTGGAAAAATTAGTATAAATATCTGAGAAGAGTCATTCAAAGATGTGAAAATTTTGGTTGTGAAATTGAGCTCTGATTTCGGGGTAGAAGACTAAGGCAGCCTCAGACCCGATCCTTCACAGAGATATCTTTTGGGGTTTTACAAGACATAAAACAGTATGAGCTTGAAGTCTGAATCCTTGTGTTGACAAGTCTCGAATTTTTGTGAGTTTTTATTGCAGCTAATTCTTAAAAGATCCAAACTTTCACCAAACTGTGACAGTCTGAACCTTGAAGTATGACAGTCCAACAATTGAAGAGTTGACAATTGAATGCTTTGAAGGCTTGACAGTCCTAAGTCTTCACAGTGTTGACAGTCCGAATAGTAAAGTGTTTTGAAAGTCTCCTGAAGTTTGATAGTCTTAATGTTGAAGAGTTTGAAAACCCAGATTTTGAAGTCCTGATGTGTGAAGGTTGACACTCACAAATCTTCTTGAAGTCTCCTCAAGTTCAAACTCATTCAAAGTGATGATATTGTGTAGTGTGTGAAGACTTCACAAGGGAAAACAATGATACACAGTGACATATTCAATGCACAGTGACCTGATGTATTCCTAGATTTCAGAAATGTGATGACTTGACAGTGATAAGGTACAGGATTATGAGCAGAGGGTATCAGCAGTGAGTTCAGTGATCAATTTGACAAGTCCACAGGTTCAGCAACTCAAGATCATTCTTCTTTGGGGTGGCAAGGTGGTGCTAGGGCTCACAACTTTGTGAGTTGAGCTATTGTAGCAGCTCGTCAGTTGCAGCTAACGAAGCCTAGGGGGTTGTAGCCCCTTCCAATTGTAGCTGGAGAAGTTTTATTAAATTTGTTACCCCAGTTGTTGCTGGGTCAAATTTTATCATAAAAGGCTTCCGTGGTTTTACCCCCAGGACTTGGGTTTCCACGTAAAAATCTTATGTACTGTGCATCTTGTTATTTTTCATGAATGTTGATGATATGCTACAAAGTTCTCTTAAATAAAAATTTATATAATTGTGCAAATACCGATTCACCCCCCTCTCATTATTTCAACAGTTGGTATCAGAGAAGGTTCCTTCAAGAATAGTCTAATCACTGGAAGGAAATCACGAGCAATTTTTCCAAGCACAGTAATAGTGGAATACCCATGTTTGATGGGATGGGCTATACCTTTTGGAGTATACGAATGGAATCTTTTCTGCTAGATCAAGGAGTTCAAGTATGGCAAATAGTTGAAAATGGATATAAAGTACCAACAGATCCAGCTGACTTAGCTTGTTATGATGCGAATTCAAAAGCCACGAACCATATTTTGACTGCATTGGATGAATCAGTCTTTGTCAAAGTTATGCATTATACTTCTGCTAAGGAAATGTGGGACAAGCTCAAGACCATCTACAAAGGTGACAAAAAGGTCAAAGGAGCCAAACACCAAACCTACAGAGGACAATTCGAACATCTAAAGATGAAGGATGACGAGGACATTGCAACCTATTTTCTTCAAATTGACAAACTTGTAAATACTATTAGAGGCCTGGGTGAAACGATTAAAGAATCAGCTGTTGTTCAAAAGATACTAAGAACACTTCCCAACAGATTCAATCCTAAAATCTCAACCTTGGAAGAAAGGACAAACTTGGATACCATGACAATAGACCAGCTACACAGGACACTTGTAGCTTATGAAATGAGATTAGAAGATGGAGACTCACCTAGAAGAGAAGCAGCCTCTAAAGTTTCCTCCAAGCAAGCAATGAAAGACAAACAAGCCAAGAAGGACAAGTCAGAAATAAAAGCCAAATCAAATACAAAATACCACTCCAACTGCAGTGATGATTCAGATGATGAGAAGATAGCGAACTTCGTAAGAAAGCTCAAAAGAGGCACAAGTAAGTACAAAGGTAAGTTACCTCTTAAGTGTTTTTCATGCGGTAAAATAGGTCACTTTGCTTCAAAATGTCCCTATGCAAAAGACTCTGATAGTGATCACAATTTCAAGAAACATAAGAAATACAAGAACTTCAAAGGAAAGACAAATGCAAAGTTTGCAATGAAGAAAAGTCTCTACTCCAAAAGAAACACCAGCTCATCAGATGAAGATTTTGACAGTGACTCTAATAGTGATAGTGATTCTGACAACAGCAGTGATAACGAATCAAAAAGGGTACTCTTCATGGTTGTTGATTCAAAAGATTCAGATGAGATCTTTGAAAACAAAGAAGAATCCAATTCAGAAGGTGAAGTAGACCTTGAGGAAGAATTGATAAGATCTTTGAAAGATCTGAGAAGAGAAAGGAAAAAGAATAAACTACTTAAAGGGGAGATACAGGAGTTACGAGAAAAAACTCAGATATCTAAAGCAGATCAACTCAAGTCTAACTATTCAATTAGAAGAAGCTAAAAGAATTAAAGACAATCTCAGAAAACAACTGGAAGAAAGTGTGAATGAAAGTGAGATACTAATGCAGGAGATAGTGACTATAAGAACTCAACTACAAAAGAAGAATGTGAGTCAAGGCTATGACAATAGTTCCAAGATACTTGATCAGATCATCAGTAATCAAAAGCCATACTTTGACAGAACAGGTCTTGGTTATAAGAAGCATAATGATGAAGGTTTAAGTTCAAAGACAACTGAAGATAAACCAGAAGTCATCAAAGACCCCGTCATCTAGGAAGCACCCAGATATCAACCAAAACAACCAGCTTTCGAACAGGCTCCAGTTGAAAATCAACATTTTAAATTGACAACACCTCTAAGAAGACCATTTCTACCTAGACAACCAACCTCATAATGGACACCAGTTGAAAATCGAAGTTTCAGATGGGCAACACCTCCAAGAAGACCATTTGTTCCCAAGTATGAATATCCATTTTATGGTTATTGTTTTTCTTGCGGAATATTTGGGCATTAAGGCTATGAACTGTTTAAAAGGAAGATATGCAGAAAACATAAATAGGTATGAAAATTCTAGATGGAAACGAAACAACAACAGTTTTTCTCCTTTGGATTCTGATGCAACAACTTCGGGCATACAGCCAGGAATTGCAGAATGGCAGTCCCTCCTACAGGCATTAAACAAGTATCAACCAATCAAAAGGGTGACCAGCAGAAAGTATGGATAAGACAAAAGAATAATCTGAATATTTGTGAATGTGGGATAGCTCTTCAAGCTCAAGCTCAAACCGGTAGCAACAAATGGTATGTTGACAGTGGTTGTTCTAGGCATATGACAAGTAACAAAGGTGCTTTCATTTTTCTTGAAAAGGATAAAGGATCTGTCTCTTTTGGAAATAACAAATCAACAAAAGTTGTTGGAAAAAGTAGAGTAAATCTTGGCGGCAAAGATACAGTAGTAGAAAATGTGTTGTTTGTGGATAGTATGAAGAATAATCTGTTGAGTGTCAGCCAGATGTGTGATCAGGGACATGAACTTACCTGCAAGATAAGAAAAGAAGGATTAGGAAAGTTAGTGGCTATAGCTACTAGGACTCCAAACAACATATATGTTATGGACGAGATCAAAGAAGAGAAATGTCACCTAGGAAAAGAAGATGAGAATTGGTTATGGCACAGAAGAATGGGACACGTACATTTCGATAATCTAGTCAAGATCAGCAAGAAGCAAGCCCTAAGGAACATGCCATAGATTACAAAGCCTTCCAACACTATCTGCAAGCACTGTCAGCATGGAAAACTTACGAAAGCCAATTTCAAGACAAAATAATACTCTTCTACAAAACCCTTAGAGCTTGTCCACACTGATCTATGCGGGACAACCAAGAATAAAGGATTGGATGGTGAAGAATACTTCATGCTACTCATTGATGACTACTCCAGGATGACATGGGTATCCCTTCTTAACAGGAAGTCAGAAGCCTTTGAATGCTTCAAGATATTTAAAGAACAGATTGAAAATGAAACAGGTAAGCGAATCAAGTGTCTTAGATCCGATAATGGCAGAGAATTTACATCAAATGAATTCTATCAATATTGTGAAGAAAATGGTAAAAAAAGACAATTCTCAATTGCCAGAACACCTCAACACAATGGAGTAGCAGAAAGGAAGAAAAGATCAGTGTTAGAAATGGCCAGAACTATGTCGAATGAAGCCACGCTAAGCGGAAAATTTTGGGATCAGGGAGTAAATACAGCAGTCCACATTATGAACAGAGGATTTCTCAGAAGCAACAATGATAAAACTCCCTATGAGCTATGGACAGGAAGAACAACTAATGTTCAACACTTCAAAGTGTTTGGAAGGAGGTGCTACATCAGAAGAGATGATAAGAAGATTAGAAAATTTAAATCTCGTGCAGACGAAGGAATATTTGTTGGGTACTCATCCACAAGAAAGGCCTACAAGTGTTACAACCTGAGATTAGGTAAGATAGTGGAAAGCATCAATGTAAAGATTGATGAATCGAGCTTGCCAAAATGTCAGGAAGACTCAGAAGATCCTGATGATAAAGAAAAAGAAGATGAAGAAGATGATGATGATCATGAAGAAGAAGAAGAACAACAACAACAACAGGAAAAAATCAGCCAAAAGTTACACAGGAACAACAAGTACAGGATCAACAGCAAGAACAACAAAACTCTCCTAAGAATTGGTATCAAAAGAATCATCCACGAGAATTGATCATTGGTGACAAAAATGCCAACATAGAAACCAGAAAAGACCAAAGACAAGTCCAAAGACCAGAACAAGTATATTTCTCACTACTATCTACAATTGAGTCGAGTAACTTTGCGGAAGCCAGTGCAGATGAACACTGGTTCAAAGCCATGGGATAAGAGTTGGATCAAATCAAGAAAAATGAAACATGGAAACTTGTTCCTAGACCCAAAGACAAGAATGTAATTGGAACCAAGTGGGTCTTCAGAAACAAGCTAAATGAAGATGGACAAGTGATCAGAAACAAGGCCAGATTGGTTTGTAAAGGATATGCTCAGGTTGAAGGAATAGACTTTGAAGAAACATTTGCACCAGTAGCCAGAATGGAAACTATCAGAATGATAATGGCATATGCTTGCTCCAAAGACGTTAAAGTGTATCAGATGTAAATCTTTGATTTAGAGATCACCACTCCCTCTGAATCACCCTGAGATCTCAAGCAGTTTGAGTCTCGATATCAATACATACTCATATAAATATAAACTCAACATCTAGATCTCATTACCAAACTGAAACACATGCAATCACACAAAGAACACCAAATATACCCTGGAAACCCCAATCGGAGAAAACCAACAATCTGTGGGGCTATCCTCTCTCTCGAGCCCAGAGCATATATATAAATGGACAAGTACAATATAGTATTACCTCAAAGGTAACTCAATCCCTGAACCGGACAGACTCTAGATCTGCATGCATCAACTGATGCATGCACTAGAAGACTAAGCCCTAACTGGTAAACAGGATTTGAGTATCTCTGCAGGTGCCTTGAATGATCTGCCTCTTTGTATCACACTGCTCTGATCTACTCCCTCTAAAGACTGCCCTCTGAAGAATGTGACCTCCACTGCATGCAGAAGTGCGCCCTCCCCTCTGGATCTCGGATGCCCGTACCGGACCGGATATCAGCAGATCTGAGCTCTGATCGTCCCTAACCTTCCTCGCATGCTGAGGCAAGGCTATCCTGGAAGTCTTAGACTCTGAATCTGTCGATCTAGCTCCAAACGAGCTTCTCCCTCCTTGGGAAATGCGCCCTCCTCCAAGTGAACATGTCCTCCTCTAAATTGAGCAGAAATCCCACTAATGAACTATCTCAACTCACAGTACTGGGTGCCCAGTGACTCTGGAGCTAATGGTCACTAATCCAGCTTAGATCTGACCACCCTAGCTCCTGCAGCAGCTCCTCTCTCTCTCAGAAAGTCACCCTGCATGCACAACTGCTCCCTCCTCACTCCAGCACTATCACTCTCTGATAATACAACTGAGTAACCTCATCCGGGGACCCCCTGCCTCTATAAATACCCTAGCTCCTGCAGCAGCTCCTCTCTCTCTCAGAAAGTCGCCCTGCATGCACAACTGCTCCCTCCTCACTCCAACACTATCACTCTCTGATAATACAACTGAGCAACCTCATTCGGGGACCCCCTGCCTCTATAAATACCCTAGCTCCTGCAGCAGCTCCTCTCTCTCTCAGAAAGTCGCCCTGCATGCACAACTGCTCCCTCCTCACTCCAGCACTATCACTCTCTAATAATACAACTGAGCAACCTCATCCGGGGACCCCCTGCCTCTATAAATAATCTCACCGATGAATTAGGTTTGCCAAAACCCTAATTCTCGGTGCATGCAAAAGTCACCTTTGCATGCATCCAATGATCGTTGACATGTCATGCATATCTCATGCATGCAAGGTTCAAATCACCCCAGAGGATCTGCATGCAGCCCCCACTGGACTCATGCCACTGAGTAGAGTGCATCTCACCCTCTACTCCATATTGATGCCTATACAGTTAATGTACCTCCATGTAAGGCATCTGAATCATGGAGGACATCCCGAAGTTACCATAATCCAGCACTCCCTCTTAACGAGGGAAGTCCTACCACTGATGCCTGGATCCAACAAGTCCCCTGCTGCTAGCACTGATCTAGCTGATCTTCCTATCACTGCTGCCCTCTGACCTGAAGAACCCTGATCAATCTCCATAAGTGTGGCTTCAGAAGAAGCCCCCTGATCAACCACTGCTGACTCTGTCACTGCACTCTGATTCAGACTCCCTTGAATCTCTGTTGCTGTAACTAGTCCTGAAGACCACTATCAAGTGGATGCACTACTCTGTAGGTGATCTGTCTATGTCCTTGAGCTAACTCAGCTCTATAAGTCAACTCCCTCTATCTCTGAGCTGACTCAGTTCTCTCCTGAGCTAAGTCCATCTCAACCATCTCATACCAGCTCAATCTCTGACTAGTGCCTGCATGAGCAGCATGCTCATCCATCTGATATGAGCCCAAGGGCTCAATCTCCTGAGACTCATCACTACAAAGAACATCTTGCTCATCCATCTGAACTCCAGAATCACTCCCCTAATCCTCCTCATCATGGTGAGCATCTAGCCCACCCATCTGCTGACTAGGCCCACTCCTCCTGGCCTCATCTCTGCTATGAGCATCTCGCTCATCATCCCCCCCTGACTCTGAAGAGGATGTACTCAGCCATCCTGATGTGCCCGTAATAGGCTGTCCCTGAACCAAGTATTCACCGTCGATCCTGTGACCCAACAAGACTGGGTCTACTCCTCTAGGATAGATGAAGATCTGATCTCGTTGAAACACTACTGAGTAGCCAACGGCTGCCAAAGCTGCCACTGAGAGGATACTCCCTCTCAATCCTGGAACAAATAAAACTCCTGACACCTCCAGGAGCTCTCCAAGGTCAAGCAAAAATCTCACTCTGCCCACTCCAGTGACAAAGTGGTCAACCCCCTGCACATCCCGAGCCAAATGCAAGGGTGTGTACTCTAGGATAAGGAATGCATCCCACACCCCTGTCATGTGACTGTTGAGCATGCAGTCAACCCACCAACTCTAATCAACCTGAGCCTCTAGCAGGCTACTATCCTTTCCTGACTGAACTGAGGCTAATGAGAACACCTTCTCAAACCGAGAAGTAAACTCATCAACCTCCTCTGCTGCTGCCACCTGCTTATCCTTCGCCTGCTTCCCTTTCTTCTTATGCGGACATTGTCCCGCATAATGTCCATAGTCGTTGCAGGCGAAGCATTTGATCTTGCTTAGATCCTTCTTTTGTTTGCACCTTTGTTTCCCGCCGACTGTGAGAGCCACATCCTCCTCCTCAGGAGTGGCAGAAGCTGAACCCTGTATGTACCCTCTCTGAATCTCCTCCTATGTGAAATCGTCCCACAGACGATCCCACTTGGGAAGGTTCTCTCGAGCTATGATAGACTGAACGGACACTTCCCATGGCACGGTCACGCCATTCAAGGCCTGTCGAACCATCTCACTATCCTCTACCTTCTCACCCACTGCTCCCAACTCATCCCTCACCTGAGTTATCTTGGTGAGATAGGTAGTCATGCTCTCATCTTTCCCCATCTTAATGCTTCTCAGCTTCTCTCTGAGAACCATCTTCCTATTTGCATTGGAGCTCTAGTACAGACTAGTCAATGCATCCCACATCTCAAACACATTGCCCTCGGTAGAGACATGTGGGATAACATGATCCTTGATCACATCAAGAAGGATCCTCTGAGTCTTCACATTCTTTTTATCATACACTGATTTCATAGTGGCATCAAACGGAACTGTAACTGGATTTGCCGTTGTGTTGTTCACAACATCCCATAGCTCACACTCTTTCAGCAAGAGTGTAATACGTGCCCTCCATGCACTATAGTTGGAGGCCCCATCCAACCGGTCCTCCACTACCAAGCTAGTGGCCATACTTTTTTAGCTGAAATACTGTAACCCACAATGAACAAGAATCTCTCCTGATCATAGATCTGGTAGATCTATCACAGATCTAACCACTGAACCCACTGATCTGATAGATTTGACCTCTACAACCTCAGATGTGAACTGTGTTGCTCAGATCTGGTAGATCTGGTCTCTATCATCATTGATATACTAGATCTATCTTAGATCTAGTCTCCAACACCACAGACCTTTGTGTGACTTCCCTCTCTGACCCTTACCAGGGCTCTAATACCATGTAAATCTTTGATTCAGAGATCACTACTCCCTCTAAATCACCCTGAGATCTCAACCAATTTGAGTCTCGATATCAATACATACTCATATAAATATAAACCCAACAGTTAGATCTCATTACCAAACTGAAACAAATGCAATCACACAAAGAACACCAAATATACCCTGGAAACCCCAACCGGGGAAAACCAACAATCTGTGGGGCTATCTTCTTTCTCGAGCCTAGAGCATATATATAAATGGACAAATACAATACAGTATTACCTCATAGGTAACTCAATCCCTGAACCGGACAAACTCTAGATCTGCATGCATTAGCATGCACTGGAAGAGTAAGCCATAACTGGTAAACTGGATCTGAGTATCTCTGCAAGTGCCTCTGACTGATTTGCCTCTCTGTATCACACTGCTCTGATTTGCTCTCTCTGAAGACTGCCCTCTGAAGAATGTGACCTCCACTGCATGCAGAAGTGTGCCCTTTCCTCTAGATCTCTGATGCTGGTACCGAACCGGATCTTAGCAGATCTGAGCTCTGATCGTCGCCAACCTTCCTTGAATGCTGAGGAAAGGCTATCCTGGAAGTCTCAAACTCTGAATCGGTCGATCTGGCTCCAAACGAGCTTCTCCCTCCTTGGGAAATGCGCCCTCCTCCAAGTGAACACGTCCTACTCTAAACTAAGCAGAAATCCTACTGATGAGCTATCTCGGCTCACTGTACTAGGTGCTTAGTGACTTTGGAGCTAAAGGTCACTGATCCAGCTCAGATCTGACCACCCTAGCTCTTGCAGCAGCTCCTCTCTCTCTCAGAAAGTCACCCTGCATGCACAACTGCGCCCTCCTCACTCCAGCATTATCACTCTCTAATAATACAATTGAGCAACCTCATCTGGGGACCCCCTACCTCTATAAATAATCTCATCGATGAATTAGGTTTTCCAAAACCCTAATTCCCAGTGCATGCAAAAGTCACGTTTGCATGCATCCAATGATCACTGACAGGTCATGCATATCTCATGCATGCAAAGGTCAAATCACCTCGGAAGGTCCGCATGCAGCCACTACTGGAGTCATGCCACTAAGTAGAGTGCATCTCACCCTCTACTCCATACTAATGCCTATACAGCTAATGTACCTCCATGCAAGGCATCGAAATCATGGAGGACATCCCGAAGTTACCATAATCTAACATCAGATGGATGTAAAATCAGCCTTTCTAAATGGGGAACTAGAAGAAGAAGTCTACATTAAACAGCCAGAAGGGTTTCAATTCTCAAAAAACAGGGATTATGTGTGCAGACTAAAAAGAGCTATCTATGGCTTGAAGCAAGCTCCCAGAGCCTGTATTCCAGATTGGACAGATACTTGCGACAACAAGGTTTCAAAAAGGGAAATGCAGACAACAATTTGTATATCAAATAGGATCACAATACTATTCTTATTGTCAAATTATATGTCGATGACATCATCTTTGGAAGTGACAATGATGACCTATGTCAACAATTTGCCAAAGATATGCAAAAAGAATTTGAAATGTCTTTGCTCGGTGAATTGAGCTTCTTCCTGGGACTTCAAATATCTCAGTGTAAAGAAGGCATTTTCATTTCTCAGACAAAGTACATCAAAGAAATGTTGAAAAGATTCAAAATGGAAGATTGTAAACCTATGAGTACACCTATGGCCACCGAATGTAAGTTAAGCAAGGACGATGAATCTAAAGAAGCAGATCAAAAACTGTACAAGTCAATGATTGGCAGTTTACTCAATGTGACAGCCTCAAGGCCAGATGTGATGCAAGTTGTGGGACAAGTTGCAAGATTTCAAGCATCTCCTAAGGAAACTCATGTTGCAGCAGTCAAAAGGATCTTCTGATACCTCAAAGCAACAATGAACTTTGGATTATGGTATCCAAAAGGAAATGAGTTAACATTGGTAGCTTATTCAGATGCATATTGGGCAGTATGCGTTGATGATAGAAGAAGTACAAGTGGTGCAACATTCTTCTTAGGAAATTGTATAGTATCATTGTCCAGCAAAAAGCAATCCTCAGTTTCCTTATCCACCGCAGAAGCAAAATATATAGCAGCAACAACTTGTTGTACTCAGGTTCTTTGGATGAAACAAACTCTGCAAGATATATAAGTGACATATGATGAGCCCATTCCAATTCTATGTGACAACAGCAGTGCCATCAGCATCTCAAAGAATCCGATAATGCACTCGAAGATAAAGCACAATCCTATCAAGTTTCACTTTCTTCGGGAGCAAGTCATAGATAAGAATATCAAGCTAGAATATATTGGGACAAAGGAACAAATTGCAGATGTCTTCACCAAGCCACTTTCAAGAGAAACTTTTGAGTACCTCCAACAAAAATTGGGGGTCATTCCATCTCCAAATTGAAGTGACTCCTCTTCAAGAAAATCTGTAGTGCCTGGTGATAAGGGGAGCAGTGTTGTCAACAAAAATTCCCTTTGCCATTGATGCCAAAGGGGGGAGAATTTGCTTAAAGGGGGAGCTTAGTCTTAGGGGGAGCTTGAATGTTGCCATCAATGACAAAGGGGGAGATTGTTGATTAAGTTGTCATTGATGCCAACAGTGTCTGGTTATTGATATCAATAGTGCCCTGGCTAGGACTAAAGTGGTTGTATCTTGGTGCCCCTTGTGGAGCCCCTAAAAGTCTTTTGTGTTGTTGGAGTCTAAGGAATCCTTTTGTGGTTGTCCAAGCCCAAGCTTGAAGCCCTTGGAGGCCTTGGGACAATTACAAAAGCCCTAATTACCCATTGAATTGGTTGGGTGCCCTTATGTTGTCCTTTGGGCTTACTTACGTGTTTTTCACTCCTGGTTGTCATTTGATTGAAGTTTTCCTTGTTGCTTTCTCCGATTGATCCTTTGCCCACAAACATTAGTCAAATGCCCGCATGAAGAAGCCCTCACACATGTGGTTAGGCCCAATGAAATGCTTGCCAATGACTAAGATTATACTTGCATAAGCTTAGAGAAAATGCCCGCAGGCCCTAGAAGAAATGCCCGCAGGCCCTTAAAGAAATGCTCGCAAGCCCTTAGAAAAATGCCTGCAGGCCTATGAAAAGATGCCCGCAGGCTTTATGGAGTGATGCCCGCAGCTTAAGGAGAATATGCCCGCAACTTCAGGAGAAAATGCCTGCAGGCCTTATGGAGTGATGCCTGCCAGCAGTAATGAAGATGCCCGCAAAGGCTTACAAAATGCCCGCAGACACCTGGAAAGCCTAAATGGTCAATGGGTTGAACAAGGATATCTGGGATTAATAAATAAATGACGTGGCAAATATTTTCCTAAGAATAATGATTTTAATTTGAAAAAGAATATGACAGTTTGGCCCAATTAAAAAAAGGAGACAAAAAATTAAAAAAAAAAAATTTGTTTGTAAGACAGGTCGACCCCCAAAATTTGTGGAAAAATTAGCATAAATATCTGAGAAGTCATTCAAAGGTGTGAAAATTTTGGTTGTGAAATTGAGCTCTGATTTTGGGGTAGAAGACTGAGGCAGCCTCAAACCCGATCCTTCACAAAGATATCTTTGGGGGTTTTACAAGACATCAGACAGTCCGAGCTTGAAGTCTGAATCCTTGTGTTGACAAGTCTCGAATTTTTGTGAGTTTATACTGTAGCTAATTCTGAAGAGATTCGAACTTTCACCAAAATGTGACAGTCTGAACCTTGAAGTATGACAATCCAACAATTGAAGAGTTGACAGTTGAAGGCTTTGAAGGCTTGACAGTCCTAAGTCTTGACAGTGTTGACAGTCCGAATAGTAAAGAGTTTTGAAAGTCTCCTGAAGTTTGACAGTCTTAATGCTGAAGAGTTTGACAGCCCATATTTTGAAGTCCTGATGTGTGAAGGTTGACACTCACAAATCTTCTTGAAGTCTCCTCAAGTTCGAACTCCTTCAAAGTGATGACATTGTGTAGTGTGTGAAGACTTCACATGGGAAAACAATGATACACAGTGACATATTCAATGCACAGTGACCTGATGTATTCCTAGATTTCATAAATGTGATGACTTGACAGTGATAAGGTACAGGGTTATGAGCAAAGGGTATCAACAATGAGTTCAGTGATCAATTTGACAGGTCCACAAGTTCAGCAATTCAAGATCATTCTTCTTTAGGGTTGCAGGGTGGCACTAGGGATCACAACTTTGTGAGTTGAGTTGTTGTAGCAGCTCGTCAGTTGCAGTTGACGAAGCCTAGGGGGTTGTATCCCCTTCCAATTGTAGCTGGAGTTGTTGTATTAAATTTGTTACCCCAGTTGTTGCTAGGTCAAATTTTATCATAAAAGACTTCCATGGTTTTACCCCCGGGACTTGGGTTTCCACGTAAAAATCTTGTGTACTGTGAATCTTGTTATTTTTCATGAATGTTGATGATATGCTGCAAAGTGCTCTTAAATAAAATTTTATATAATTATGCAAATACTAATTCACCCCCCCTCAATATTTCAATAGTTGCTGGGTTTTCTCCTTTATGGTTTCCCCGAGAAAAACTATTGTGTCTTTTGTGTATTGTTGTGCTTGTTATTCTTTCAGTTAAAGATCCTAGATAATATTGAATTAAAGTAGAAAAACTAGCATGGTTTCAGAGCTTTCCTGAAAAGAAGACATTGTGCAGCAGCGGGAAACTAGGATTTCCAAGTTTGAGGTCTTCGCTCCACAGATCATCAAGAAAAGGAGGCTAGGCTAAGTCTCCCTAGGAGGGCGCATCTTTCGGTCGAAGCATAATCAAATTCTGAGATTTCTCATTTTTGGACCCATCACTACAGTCGGAGGAAAACTAGGGCATCAGATATTTTGGGATTCTGTCCACAGTTTCGGAAAAGTAAGCACATTGGACAACTCGTCTTGAGGAGGTGCATCTTCTTGTCCAATCAGAATTTCAAGATTCCAAGTTTGGAAAATTAAGGTTTCTCCGACAAACCCTAGGCCATCCAGCTTCAGAACCGGGTTGGGCATCTCAAATTGGTAAGATCTAAATCTTTGCTATTTCCATTTGAGGCACTCATTCAATATGTCTCACCACACCAAGCTTGAGGATAAACTTGAAGGAGCTGATAACTTCCGAGCATGTAAGTATAGGATTGCCCTTGTCCTTGAAGAAAATGATTTGGACAAATATGTGAATGAAGAGGTTCCAACACCAGAGGGAGATGAGGCTAAAGCTATCCATAAGAAGAACTTGGTTAAAGCGAAGAGAATTATTGTTGACTCCATTAAGGATCATCTCAGCCCACATCTGTCATCCTTGAAGACACCCAAGGAGATGTTCGATGCATTGACAAGACTATTCGAAGGAAAGAACATCAATAGAAAGATGACATTGAGGAACCAACCCAAGAACATAAAGATCCAGAACTCAGAGACCATGCAAAATCCTATTTCACAAGCGTCTCACAAATCAAGGAGCAACTTGGCATTGTTGAAGATAAGGTAGAAGGAGAGATTGTTATGGCCACCTTGAATGGTCTCCCAAGATCATGGGACTCATTCATTCAAGGGATATGTGCCAGGAAGAAGTTGATCACATTCAGTAGACTATGGGAAGAATGTACATAGGAAGAAGCTTGATTTGTGGCACAAGAAGAGAAGATGGGAGCAAACGATGATCAAGCTCTCACGGGAAGAAACCACAACAAGAGGGAGCACTATCATCACAACAAGAGGGAGAACCACCATCAAAGTAAGAGGGAGAACTACGATAAACAAAGAAGACCCAGAAGAGATCTATCCAACATTAGATGTTATGCATGTGATGAGAAGGGAAACTACTCCAGAGATTGTCCCAAAAACAAAGGCTCCAACAAGAAGACAAACAAGAAGAGACATCATGCTCACACCGCGGAAGATGATGAACCTGCAAGGAAAAGAACCAGAGAAGAAGAAAGAGATGATTCTTCAGGTGATGAAGAATATGTCCTAATCTCAGCACTCACGGGCATTGTTACACATGGGAGCAATGATTGGGTTGTAGATAGTGGAGCTTCCAAGCACATGACAGGATACAAAGAAGCATTCGTCAATCTATCTGAGCATGAGTCACCTCATAAGGTGAAACTTGGGGATGATTACCAATACCCCATAAAAGGAAGTGGAGAAGCTTCCGACAAGCTAGACTACGGAAAATCTCTGAAGATGAAAAATGTGCTATATGTTCCAGGACTAAAGAAGAACCTTCTCTGCATATCAGCACTAGATGCTAAAGGAATGAGGGTTGCATTCGTAGATGGCCAAGTCTTAATGCGGCCAAAGGGAAAGACAATAGATGATGCAACTGTGATTGGAGACCAAGGGGGAGGTTTGTACAAGTTCAAGGACCAACCTGAACAAGCATTGGTTCATGACTCCATGGAACCAAGTGAACTATGGCATAGAAAGCTTACACATGAGCACTATAGAGCACTACCTATTGCAAGCAAAGCAGTTTCAGGACTTCCAGAAATCCAGGCTAAACATGAAGGCATTTGCAAGGGATGTGCATAAGGAAAGAATGCAAAGAATGTGTTTCCCAGCAATGAAATAAAAGCGAAAGGAATATTGGAGATAATCCACTTCGATGTATGCGGTCCCATGTCATCCAGCTCACTTAGCAGGTATGTTTATTATGTTTCCTTTATAGATGACTTTTCTCGTAAGACTTGGATTTACTTCTTGAAAAATAAAGATGAGGTATTTAGTAAGTTCAAGGAATTCAAACCTTGGTCGAGAATCACACAAAAAAGAAGATCAAAACCCTTCGATCAGATAATGGCGGAGAATTCACCTTGGAATAATTCAAGAATCGTTGCAGAGATTCTGGGATTAAGAGGGAGTTGAGCACTCCCCACAATCCTCAACAGAATGGCGTTGCAGAACGAAAGAACAGAACAATCATCGAAGAAACAAAAGCAATGCTACATGACCAGGATCTTCCGATGCACTTATGGGAAGAAGCTGCGAGGAAAGCAGTGTATGTACAGAACCGTACTCCTCGTTGAGTACTAGATAACAAGACTCTAGAAGAAGCTTTCTTCGTCGAGAAACCAGAAGTCGGCCATCTCAGGATATTTGGCTGCCCAGTGTACATACACATTCTGAGGGAGAAGAGGACAAAGCTAGATCCCTCAGGAAAGAAGGGAATATTCGTAGGATACAGCGAAACTTCAAAGGCCTACCGAATATACTTCCCAGGATTCAAGAAGCTCGACATCATCAGAGACGTGACATTCGACGAAGACTCAGCATACAACAGATCCAGAAAACTACCAATTGAAAATATTGAAGAACCTGAAGTTCCCAGGATTCGAGATCAAGTGATGGAGGAAGCAGTTCCAGAAGATCATGAAGACCGAGAAATGGAAGAACCACAAGAACCTGTAGATCCACCTCGTGAGAAGAACTCCCACAACAGGAGACGAACATGGATACGAGAGGCAATAGAAGATGCAGAGAAGTATGGCGCTCCAGATGGGATGCACAAAGAAAGCAAGAGACCTAGACCATACTCCAGCTATGTGGCCATGCTGTGTGACATCATTGATAAAGAACCTTCCAACTATGAGGAAGCAACATAGGAGAAAGAATGGAAGGATGCCATGATCGAGGAGTACTAGTTGATCATGAAGAATGATGTCTGGGAGATAGTTTCGAGACCAGAAGGGAAGCCTGTAGTGACTTTGAAGTGGATCTACAAGATCAAGCATGTTGCAGATGGCAGCATCAAGAAACACAAGGCAAGGTTTGTGGCACGTGGCAAAGTGCGGATGGAATCTTCCTTGGACAAGGGAAGTATGCAATGGAGATTCTGAAGAGATTCGAAATGATGGACTGCAAGGCTATGGCCACACCCATGGCATTGAACTTGAAGCTACTGTGTGATGCTTCATCATAGTCAGTTTATGCCACGATGTATCGTCAGATGATTGGTTCATTGATGTACCTGATGAACATGAGACCAGACATATGCTTTGCTGTGAACACCCTAAGCCAGTTCCTGAAGGATTCGAGACATGTTCACCTGATTGCTGCAAAGCATGTATTGAGGTACCTGAAGGGTATAGTTGACTATGAGCTCAAGTATGACGCAAATCAGAAGATCAACCTGCAGGGTTATGTTGATTCAGATTGGGAAGGCAATGCTGCAAATAGGAAGAGCACTTCGGGATGTTGCTTCAGTATGGGATCCAGCATGATCTCCTGGTTTAGCAGGAAGCAGTCGTGCATGGCACTGAGTACAGCCGAAGTAGAGTATGTTGCAGCTTGTTCGACTAGTTGTGAGGCAATATGGGTTAGGAAGCTATTTTCTGATTTGTTTGATCTCCAGTTAGAGGCGACTTGTATTTTCTGTGACAAACAGAGCTGTGTGAAGTTCTCTGAGAACCCGTTGTTCCATGACAAGTTGAAGCACATTGAGATCAAGTACCACTATATCTGGGATATGGTGCTGAGAGGAGCAGTGAAGCTTTAGTATATAGTGACAGACGAGCAGATAGCCGATGTGTTGACGAAGCCGTTAGCCAGAGTGAAGTTCGAGTACTTCAGAGAGAAGCTTGGTGTTCTCCAGATCGAGGTTCCTCCTAAGAGGGAGTGATGAGACCGGAAGATGCAAATGCACTGGTTCTCGCATGGTGGAAGACACAGGTTGTCCATTGGGACGTAATGCACTTGGAATGCCCCGGGTTGTGTACCCATGCTGGAGAAGATAGAGCCATTCTCGCATGGTGGTAGGTGTAGGTGGTACTTGGGACGTAATGCACTTGTTGTGCTCTTGATTGTCCTCCCACGTTGGTAGATGTAAGGGTTTGTTCTCGTATGGTGGTAGGCGTAGGTGGTCCTTGGGATGTAATGCATCTAGGATGCGCCTAATTTTCCTCCCATACTGGAGACATTGAGAGGTCCACCGGTCATAAGACACTATGTGTGCGCCTAGGGAGGATCTTGCATGGTGGAAGTCGTAGGTTGTCCTTGGGACGTAATGCACCTAGGATGCTCATGATTGTCCTCCCATGCCGGTAGACGCGGGCTGACCATTGTGGGACATGAGATGTGCATTTGGGCTGTGCTACGTATGATGATGAGATGATATGGATACAATGAGGCGATAGTAGGAGACGCAGGTGATTGTAGTGGCAATGCAATGATTGGTCCTGGGTTGTACCTACTTGATGGCTTGCTCGTGGAGATGATGAAGACCTACATGTGGGCTAGGCCTACATCCAGCATGAAAAAGGGCTGGCTCTGTAGAACTTCCTATGACGGATAGATTCGAGAGATGTCACTAATCAATGATCAACGGAATGAAGTTGTTGCAGCAGCAACGATGATGATCCAGTGTTGATGATGTTGTTCCAGCATTGAAGATGATATAGCGATGATGATGTTGTCCAAAGTGATGATGACTGTGGCAAGATAATAGCTTCCTAGTTAAGATGGAGTGTTAATGTAAATGTAACTTCGGAAGATATTCAATCGTATTTTATATTGATATTATTATTGTATTTTATTTGTACCTCCGACGGAGATGTTTTTCCCTCCGGTTGGAGATGTCATTATTACATTTGGTCATGCAAAGTCATTGAGGTAAAACCTCCATTGTAAGTCGGGGTGATAGATCCCCTAGAGTCAAATGTAATATGGTTATTGAGTCTTCCTAGAGAATTCGGCCCAGTCAGGTTTAGTTGAGGCCGACCAAGTTAGTGAAAATGTCGAGTGGAAAGTAAAGTATAAATAGAGAGCATAGCTCTCTCATTTGTACACACTAACACACACAAGTCTGCATAGCAAGAGAGACAAGACAAGTTTGCTGGTGAAGAAAAGAGAGAAGTTGCAGAAGACTATCTTTGAGGAAGTTGCGGGCTTTTCTCCTTTATGGTTTCCCCGAGGAAAACTATTGTGTGTTTTGTGTATTGTTGTGCTTGTTATTCTTTCAGTTAAAGATCCTAGATAATATTGAATTAAAGTAGAAAAACTAACAGTTACAACAAGAGAAATTTCAGCCTTTGAAATAAAAGAGAATGGGTGTCAAGAACAAGAAATTTTTTTGCAAGAAACTTGAAGTGGCCACTCTTGGATGATCTTTGAGCTTATTTGTGGCCAAATTTTGGCATTCCCTCCCCCTGTAACATGAAAAACCTACACAAAACAGCAAGCTAATCTTTTCCAAATATGATAAAAATGAGTATGGAATCACTTTAAAAATTTTAACATATAAATTTCAGCTATTTGTAAATAAAATGTAGCATATAAAAAAGCTGGAAATTATTATTTTTGAGAGCGAAATAAGTAAACAACTGCAATAAGAAATAGTTAGTTAGAAGAGGCCAAGTTCCTCAATAGTTGCTTGAACAATGGGGTATCCCACTCGGGAATCCCACTCCCCAAGCTTAAGATACCTGTAACAAAACTAGCTTCAAATGCACAAGGGATGAGAGATCAAGCAAAGAAATGAGAAATCATTTATTCAAACTAGAAGTCCATGAAATTCTCAAATGCTAAGAAGATAACCCACATAACATGTGACAACAATATTATTCTCAAGCAAAACAATTTGCTTGAGATCCACAAATGCAAGCAAGAAACTACAATGCTACAATGTTACCTCACATAAAGCCAAGAACCAAATTTCCTCCAAATATTTCTCTTCATTCACATCAAAAGCTGGTAATTACAATGGCTCACTTCTTTGGACAAGAATGGAAGCAACAGAGCAACAAAGCAAGAAAGAATGCAAGAATGCAAGAGCATGAGAGACTGTAACCCAAAAGAGGAGGAAGAGCCTGCTTATAAAGGAAAAGTGAGGGAGCGACCCTCCTTGCATGCATGCCAAGTGTCACATGAGAGAAGGAAGGGCCCATCGAGAGGGGGGGTGCACTTCTTAGAGGGGGCGCCTCCTAGGGCGAGAGAACAAAATAATGGGGGGGAAAACCCCCTCTAATGTTTTTATCTTCAATAATAAGTTCAAAGGGGGGGAAACCACCAAGGTGGGACCCCTCTCTTTGACTTTTGCTTCACTTCCCAAATGCCAAGATGAGAAGGGCACACCCCCTAGAGAGACAACTTAAAACTTGTAAAACACTTGCTTGGGGCCCCTTTCGGCCATTAATTTTACCTTAGGGACATAACTTAACCTTTGGAAACTTAATTTTCCCACCCAAAGTGACTATAGTCACTTTACAAAATTTTGTCATTGTAATTAATGGCCAATTTCCTTGATTTCCTTGGCTGACTTAGGGAAATTCATCAAAAGTCCTATCAAAACTCAAGGGAATGTCTTCAAAATTGGTCCAACGGTGTAGGGGGTCTCATGCCATTTATTTTGAGTACCCATACCCCTATACAACATCATAAAGGACCACTTATCCCTCTTTTACATTACAACTTTTTATGCTGAGGGACAAATTTTAATTACCAAAAATTAAAAAATCCTAAGTAAAACTTAATGAAATTCAGCAAGACTCTGGATAATATCTAGCATGGTAATATAGAACATTCCTAGACCCCAATCACCTCGTGAACTCGATCATTAGAACGCATTTCACCACTTTGAAGGAATTTTTGAGTGGAAAATTTAGATAATTAAAATCACTAAAAATGAATTTTAATTATCCAAGGGAAAAAACACTCGATGAAAAGACTTCCCTAATGATAAAGTCCTAGGAGACTAAGATTTACAAAAATTGACTCTCATGCTGACATATCATTACAAAATCCCCCGCAGGGGTGCGGAAATTTCATGGAGAAAAGATAAGAAGAATTGTTGCTTTGCTTGAAAAATTTCATTAGGTACTTCTTTCTCATCTTCAAGGCACATGGTACATGTGCATGGTACATGGTTGCCCTCCTAGTTGGTTACGTGGTCAACAATATGTAGATCTGGTTCTACTTCACTTAGCTAATGAGAGAGACTTCATACATCCAGAGAATGTGACTCCTGTATATTATGTTCATATGGTGGCTCTAATTCTCCACATCTGTGCCCTCATTTCAGCAGTAAGTATGCAATATACAGTATGGAACTATTTTTTCCTCAACTGGAATATATCTTCCCTCAAACTCGCCCTTCACAAGTGTAGAAGTAAACTGTATCAGATCACTGTGTGCACCCTCACTTTTTACCAACTATCACAGAGAATGCGCCCCTTCACCAAACAATAGATGGCCATTACAAGTGAAATCGATCTTCAACGAACAAAAGTAGACTGACTTCTTCAAGTGCGCCCCAAGGATAATGACCAGCTCGATTTGCAAGGAAAGAGGTGGGGACTTCTTCCCCCAAATACGCCCTTCACTCCAGCTCTTCAATACATAAACAAACCCTCTGCAATCTCCTTCAATAACTCAAATCTGTACACGAATATGAAAACCTTATCCACAACAATGAAGCCCAATAGAGAAACCTGAGTGATTTCTCTCTTCCAACTAGCTAGGGTGGAATCTTGCACCACATAAACCAGTATTAACACAGGTTTTCTCGAACCCTTGCCAAATGCTCTAAGAGCTCTCCAAGCTTTCTTCTCCAAAAGTGAAAGTGTCGAATGAATGTGAGAATGCCTCATTTTCCCTTTTTATCATCCTCTTCTCTCATTTACTTTATTATTTTATTTCCTCTCATTCACGTTTATATTTTATTTTTACTAAGTCACTTTTCCCCTAGTTCTCCACTTTATAATTTAAAAGTGAAATTGTTGTCCATTTAATTTTTCCATGATCCTCATTACCCCTTTTATAATTTTTCGTTGACTTTATAAAGTGACTCTACGACATTTTAATTCCCTAATTTAATTTTTCCGCTTGAACCTACGGGAACTGGACAGGTTAGCGGAATGGCCCGTAGTGAAATCACGAGGACGTGGACATTATAGTCCTCCCCACCCAAGATTGCTTGTCCTCAAGCAACTGTAAATCTGGGTGCTGCAGTACCTGTTTTCCTTCCCAAGTATCATCTTCGCACAACAAATCCTTCCATTGAACAAAGTACTCACGGATAGTCCTATTTCTCAACTTCCTTTCTCTTACTTGCATAATTCTTTCCGATACCAAAATCAACTTCTTTTCATCATCCAACAGTGAAAGCTCTATTGAAACCATTACCTATTGGCCAACTTCCTTCTTAAGGCATGAGACGTGGAACACATTATGGATCTTGCTCCCTTCTGGTAGTTCTAGCTCGTATGCCACTTCCCCAACCTTCCGTACAATCTTGTAGGGATTGTAGTACTGTGGTTTCAGCTTCTCTGCTCCCTTTTTCTTCAGTGGCGACTGCCAAGAAGGCTGTAGCCTCAGATATACCCAATCTCCAACCTGGAAGCTACATTTTGTTCTATGTCTATCTGCATATATATTCTGTTGGTTTTGAGCTGTCTGCAAATTATCTTTGAGCGCTTTCAGGATGTCTTGGATTTCTTGGATCCAATCCTTAGCTCTGGGTGCTCGACTATCCCCAAAATTCCGGTCAACAAAAGTAGGAGCCTCATAACCATACAGTGCTTTGAATGAAGACATACCAATCAACATATGGTAGGTTGTTTTGTAACAGTCCTCACCCAAATGTATCCATTTTATCCAAGCTCAATGTTGCCTTGCTGCATAGTTTCTTAAATATCCTTACAACCATTTGTTGACTATCTCCGCCTGTCTATCGGTTTGCGAGTGATAGCTAGTACTGAGAGTCACATATGTTCCTACCAACCTGAATAGTGCCTGCAAGAAAACTCCAATAAACCTGCTGTCTCTATCACTGACAATGGTCTTAGGCAGACCATGTAGTCTGAACACCTCCCTGAAGAAAATATCGACCACCTGTGCAGCTGTATAATCTGATGGGATAGCGAAGAAGTGAGCAAATTTTGTGAGTCTATCCACCACCACATATATACAATCTCTCCCCTGTACCTTGGGAAATCAGGTGATGAAGTCCATGGAGACGCTTTCCCACTTCTGCTCGGGAATAGGTAGAGGCTGTGATAGTCTCACGGGGTGTGTGTTCTACCTTATTTCGCTGACATGTACCACATTCTCTTACATGCTTTAACACATCATCTTTGAGTCCTTTCCAAGTGAATGTCTCACGTATCTGCTTGTATGTTTTTTAAATACCTGGGGTGTCTTGCTAATGGCGAATCATGAGCTGCTTCCATGATTTTCTGTTTCAATGCTGAATCAGGAACGATTAAATTTGGTACTGATCATCTTGTATCAATCCATCCAACAATTCACAGGAAAATTTGTTCTTAGAGTACTCCATGTTGAAATATTTAACTCTAAAGGTCCTTCCTCATAATTTTGGTGTGTGTGTGTGATGAGGGGGACATAAAGGTCCTTTTGTTCCTTATGTTGTATTTATGTAAAAACACACATTATGTAAATAAAGTAATGTTTTGTACTTTATGATTTTGGATCTCACTTAAGTGATGTATTTAATAATTAGTCTTTTATTATTAAAAGTGCACCTAATATGGACCCTAGATTTTGTAATCTAATCCTAGCCATTGATGAGGTAGTTAATGGTAGTTAGGGTTAGTTGGAGAGAATTAAAGTATAAAGAATGAGAAGGGACAAAGGAGAGTACATTCACCAAGAAGAGAAAGAAGAAGAGGGTTTCCAAAGGCAAAACTAGGGCACACTTTTCAAAAAGATACAGCAGCACACTTTGCAAGACAGCCAAAAAGAGGACTGTACAGAACTGTCAGACCGTACAGCAGCACGTGTGGGAACAGTTTCCAAGGCAGCCACTGGTGCATTTATTGTAGACTGACAGAACCGTACAGCAGGGTCATTTCTGGCATGTGGCACGAAAATCGAGGCAGAACTGTGAGCAGGCCATACAACAGAATCTGGCATGTGTGAGCAGGCCGTACTACTGTTCATTGGCACGATTTTTGAGGTAGAAGTCTGCTGTTATTAATTTGTCATTTTTGTCAGTGTTGGGAAAGACAAATTCTGTGTAAAGAGAATTTCTGAATCTTCTTTAATTAAAAATTTTCCTCTTTGGGTTTTCCCCAGGTTGCGGTTTTGCGCTGGTCAAGATTGACCAAAAAATAGCTGTGTTCAATGTGCTTGTTCAGGCATCCACCAAAACTAAGCCATCCATATCTCCATGAAGCATCATGATCAAGGGGCTAGTTGACATAGTGCTCTCCTAGCAAGGTGAAAACACTTTTGGAGTAATCCCAAAAGTTAACTCTCCCTCTTTATGAGAAAAAAAAATTCTGTAACACCCATCAACTCCCACTAAAACTGCACCCTGCAATTCCACTGCCTCCACAAAGCTGAAAGAATCCTCCATCATGATAGAACGCCATACCTACCCTGCAAGAGACCCCCACAAGTATAGGTCGACACACCTCAGCATCCAAACAATCACTCCTCACAAAGGTGTTTCTCTCTGCAAGCAATCAACCAAGCAATTAGCGACCCAGCCCTCAGATTATATGCAATGTGTGGCCTTCAGATTTTCTATATCCGATACAGATCATAAAATCAATTTTGGAAAGAGTTCTTTGTTGCAGAATTGGAAAGTCAGGACCAAGTGGCCTGACAGTGTGGAAGATGCTATAGGTGGAAGATGTTATGTATTAGCATTCATGGCTACAATCCAAATATAGACATAAGGCCCTCCCTCAGTATTCTGTTACTAATTAAAATAATCGCTGAGAAATCCCCAATCCCCTCTAATCAGAGTAAGCCCTGTTCACTGTCTATCTTATATTCTTCGTTAATTCTCTCATTTCAGTGTCAATGATTGACATGTCCCATCCATGAAGGAGCAAAAATCTTATAGTGAAGCAGACATGCAAAACTTTAGTCTTTGATAAAATACTAAAATAAACAGTAAACACTTCTTTGGTGACCATGTCATTTGAACATAATCAGTGATTAGTACATAACTTATTACTTCCACTATCTGTGCATTGCCATATTAAAAATCCACACATACGTTCCTTGCTGTAATGAAAGGTGAGGATATTGTGAGGATATTCTAAAGCAAGCAACAGACAAGAACAAAGAGATAAATAAGGAATCATCAAAGTTTAATACAGCCCAGACTCTTCTTTCTTCTTATTTGTTGCAACAGTTGCTTGCTTCAGAAAATCCTGAGGGTTTAATGAGGTGTACATGTTTAGAAATCATCATAAAAATAATAAAATAATATAATACAATTGTAAAAACAGTAGACTACAGACCTTAGACAGTAAGAAAGTCCAACTTTCACATGCAACAGTAGTTACTATTTATTATGCAGTTACCTCATCCTTTCCAGAAAGCTTGATAACTTTACAAGCAAGGCCAAAAAGTTCCTTATTGGAGGCCAGCTGTGCTGAATACTCATCAGTAAGGGAAAGAGCTTCACCTATTTGAAGAACCATGTCCAACACTACATCTCTGCATATGGAGATCCTTATAACTTGTCAGATTACAACCATAAAGCAAATGTACAGTGATGATGCGTCAGAGATAAACAAACTTTTTATGGCCTAGTCACTATGCACGAAAGGTACAGGCATAAATTTTCTTTAATTTAGTAGAAGTCTTGTTAATACATTTTAATCAATTTTGACGAAACATCAGATTTTAACCCATGCTGCCTATTTATCATATCATTGTGTAATATTTGATCTGCTAACAGAAATTTCCAGTGTTTCTCAGCTTCCCAAAAGACACATAAACCTAATCATTGAATGAAACATAGCTTTGGAATTGAGATTAGGCTGTTCAATTATTAATGAAATACTCAATTTACTATCATGAAAGAGACAGATGCAGTCAACAGACATACTCAGCATGTACACATGCAAATAGACATAAAAGACAAATAACTAAGGCTTGAAATTAATGTGATTATCAACTAATTTTACCGAAATAGACCATTACATATCCCTTGATCTCATGTTCAAGATGGCCTGCAATTGCTTCTAAAGTAAACCTGTTCAGATGAACAACTTAAAGATACCACACCAAATTTCTGGGTCTCATTATGACACCATACTGCTCAAGGGATCACATCAACTATGTGCTATGCTAAACATCTCGAAACATACACATGAATCTCATGAAATACTGGGAAATGGCTAGACATACAAGATTCTGGTGAGAGTTGAATAATATAGCAGCATCACAGATATGAGAAAAGGAAGTTTGTAAAATTATAGGTGCATTCCTGTCATCCATTGAGTCATGTAGATAAAATAATAAGTTCAGATTTTATTTATGTCTAATAGATGACCACAAAAGTAGGTCAGTGGGACTAAAATGAGTACCATCACTAATACAAAGTGGGAGTGCTGTAGCAGCTCCTAGAACAAAGCTAGCAACGATAAGTAAAGATAAAAGATCGACAAGAGAAAATCAAAAAGCAAAGGTCCACAAATCTAAGCAACTAGTCCAAAAGTGTACAAGGATAGAATCATAGATACATGAAAAGAAATTAATCCAAGAGTGAGGATGCCATCAAAAAGGAGAAAATCAAGTGATAACGGAGCTGGATGCTGAGGCCAAAAGATAAGTGGCTGAAGTCTTTCCCTCAAAGTCCCGAATCACTATAAAGGGTTAAATGCACTATCTTGTCAAGTCATCTGAATAATAGCCGAGACTAAGGGGCCCTGTCACTCCTAACACTCAAGAATTGGGAGAAGAAACTATGAATCGATGACTCATTGCTCAACAAAGCATGGGGACTGGTTTGTCACTAGCTCTGAGATCTCCTGGAGCTACACTCTTTGCTGGTCTAGGATGAGAACTCCTCAAGAGTCTCTCTATATAAGAATACATTATCCGGGAGGTGGTGTGTTGGGAAAGGGGGCGGGGGGGGCACGTGTGGTGGGATGGTCAAGAAGACATTCAAGATAAATAAGATGATATAAGTTTATTAATGTCCAACAAATGACCCAAAGTAGGTCAACAGGATTGCTTAGTACATAAGTGGTAATACAAAGTGGGAATGTGAAGATCACTTCTATAAAAGCAGGAAACTAAATTGATCACTGTAATCTAAGAATAAGTACCATAATGGAAAAAGGAAATGCAATGCTCTACATCCGATCTCAAGGGATAGAACCTCAGTGCTCCAAGAGCCTACAATCAAGCCAAGGAGAGAGGGGGTTAACCTCTGAAGTCGAGTGTGAAATCTCTCCTACCATCTGAGATCTGAAAGAATCTTTGTACAGAAATCTAGCTAGATGAAATAGATCTGACTTGGAGACTGCTTCTCTGTCTAGGAGATGTGAACCATTGTTGGGATTTGGTAGAGGACTGTTGTGGCCTACTAGTCATGTGTAAGTTGTCCTAAACCTTCATACGACAACCAAGCATGGATATCCCTGTTGGGGGTTACATTCCCTCCCAGAGTCTAACTGATATGGGACTGGAATGGTGCTTCCATCTGCCTACCTCTCGGTGCCCCTAACGATTAGGAGCACTGGGAAGAAAGGTGTGATATGATGAGTAGTATCTAGTTGAGTGATTGGGTGAAGAATGTGAGCTCTAAGCTGGAGGGCCTCTCCCAAGTATAATGCTAGGCACTGCTGGCCTAGATACCAGAGAAAGGTAGAGGGGGAGATGTGGGACTTTCTAAATACGTAGGGGAACTGACCACCTATCTCGTAGTAATGAGGGCATTTGAATATGAAGTGTCACTCTGTATTTGTCTCTAGTCTATAGTAGATCCAACATAATCTATCCTCCTATGATATCCAGTGTTAGACCTCCATTTGAAGCTAATGTGAGCCCACTCTAAACTGGCCTAGGGGGGTCCTGAGCCTATGCATCCAAGGCCTCACTGACCTGATAGATAAAGAAGTTTGAATCTTGGATTGTCACTTCCAGTCCTAAGTAGGATGAACAATGAAGAAGAATGAGGTGATCCTCCTAGAAAAGTCCAAATGGAGAGGGCCATTCTAATGAGGGCATCTGAATATGAAGTGCTCCTTTGTCTCTGTCTCCTGTCTATGGCAAATACGACATAATCTGTCCGCATGTGGTATCTAGTGTTGAACCTGTTATCACATATATAGTAGCCGGGCTACCATACATTATTTTTCTGAATCTAGTACACTTTTAAGCCTATTCCCTTACATTGAGATGCTGAGATGAGCATCTATTATGGATCATGATTATTTTATGGACAGCAGTTTTGTTCCCCATGCCATGACTGAGTTTCAGGACACTCAGAGAGAGGACCGATGTAGCCATTTAGCCATTTATACAGAGCAGTCCGTATTGCCCAGAGTTATAGCAACAGTTGCAGAGGACAGATGATGGTTCAAATATTGTGCATTCGGGTATATGACTCAGCAAGTATATCATGGTGTTATGGTTATATTGCTTTTATATTCATTCTTGTAACATGTCTTAGCATTTAGTATCTTGATCTGGCGATCATATAGATATGTGGACCTGGTTGTGTCTTTATATATATTATATGTGTCCCACTCAGACTTAGAAGTTCACTACCCATACTCATTAGTTTTACCCTCCCTAGGGAGAATAGAGGTGATCATTCCCACCATACTTTGGCTTGCTAGTGTTGGTCTCATTATTCATTGTCTTCATCCATCCATTACCTACCAGTTTGTTTATTACCCTAACTTACTACTTGACTAGTGGCATGGAGGACCTTCCCCCACTTTAGCCTCTGTGTTGGATAAGCTTCCCTGTTTATTGTGTCTTGGCTCTGAGTTGGTGACAAAACTTACCTATGGTGAGTTGCATTGTAGTCCTAAATCATTCAGGTCGGTTGTCTCGATGTTTGGAACTGGTACGAACTCCCCCTAGTCACTTAAGATGTGTTGGCTAAAACTGAAAGCTCGTGTACTACTTATGGAAACTTATGTAAATTCGCCCAGGAAACTGTAAACTCTAGAATGTGTTTATCAACACACGTGAGTAAAGGGCAAGAGTAATGAAAAGCTAAAAAATACTCCTTGAAGAGTATAATGAAAGGTCCAAAAAGCAATGGTTCTTAAACTCTATATCTAAACGATTTGCAGACCTTATATGTATATGTACAAACATGCCCTAGATGCAAGCTGCAATTAGTTGTGCTTTTTGGCACACCTAAGATCCGAAGGGTTATGTAGGCCAAAAAGGCCATGAAATGAAATCAATGGATCCTAATGAACTTGGATCATCTTTTATAAAAGTAGACATGAAGCCTAAGTTGAATAAGCACTCTTTGAACAACTTACCCATCTGTGAGACACTGCCATCCCCCGTGCTACCGCTTGTCCAGCATATGTTAGAGTGTGTATTCCCTTTCCATTTCCAAAGTGTCACAATGTCAAGTCAGTAGTCATCCCTTAGCCTAGCCTTTTTATTTCTAGCCCTCACCCTTCACTAGCAAATTGGTCACAACTATGAATTGAGTATGGTCCCGAAAGTCTAGTCTGAGTCATAAGTAAATATTGAAAGCCTTATATATTTGGTTTTAGATCGCCAGTAAATGATTACTTCTCATTATAATTGTTACTTGAATGAATTGTAGAGCATGCTTTAACCTTTGACACTTGCAGCAGTTTGATGATAGCTTGAGTTATATTTTGGGTCATGTTGACTTGGTCAAACCCAGTTTGACCAAAAGTCAACCATAGGACATGAGGTGGCAGACCTCAAATGATACAAAGATATGATATATGGTCTGGTACAGGTCACCAGTTGGTTCTATGCAGTGGTTTCAGGCTTATGATGATGATTTGTGCTTTTTAATACCTTTACAGATTATTATTATTTGGTCTGTCGAATATGATGGATATTTAGTTTTGATCATGCAGAGATCTATATGGTATATGAGTACACCTCTTGGATAGATTTGGGCTCTTTGAGTCCAATGAGACAGTATGTTTTCAGTTCCGGACAGTTACAATGATGTTTAGCCTCAGTTAGCTATCCTAGTGCAGTTTGGCTTGTCAGAGGCCCTGTCAGAGCAGTGATGAGATTTGATGGGTTCACCTAGGGCGCTATGCATGGAGGGGGTGGTCCAGCCACTTGTTATTACCATATTACCCCCCTCCTAGAGAGCCTGGTGGCCTCACCTTGACAGTGCAGGCACTCCAGGAGGCAGTTTGGGCAGTTTCACACTTCCGAAGGCAGATCAGAAATGGTAAAAATGGCTACTGAGGGATTCGATTTGGGCTACTAAGGCAAGGGATTGGCATGGGATGATGTTTGATGATGAGAGTGATGTCTTCCACACCTTCTCCAGCAGTATCAGCTTTCAGTGGGGCCTACATTCTTCACTCCGTCATTTTATATGGTTTTCTGGAGCCTCCTAAGGCTCACAACTTTCCCAGAGGAGCACGATTTGGTGCTTAGAGCATTGTTTTATTGATATTGTGCCATGGGGATTGACCAAGGGTGTTAGAAATTACCCCTTGGACCCACCATGAGCTAGATCTTATGTTTTATCATTGATATTTGGTGGGACCCCCTCTCCTAGGGCGATTTGGTCCATTGATGTATTATGTTGTTATATTGATCCATGTACTTTATTGTTGAGCTCATCTCAACCATTGATTAGATCACTTTGATCTTTTAATCTTAGCCATCCATTCAAAAGGTGGTTAGGGTCTTGGTGTCTCTCCATCCTATTTAAAGGAGAGAGCTCCTCGTTATAAAGGAACTTTTGGCTCTGGATTATTGGAATAGAAAAATACTATTGCATCTACTTGTCTTGTGGTGGTGAATGCTTTTGGAGTTCGATTGTTTGTTCTTCCTTTGCACTGGGTTATTGGAGATTATCTTGCTATCTTTTTGTCCATGAATTTTTCATCTACAGGTGGAGGCCGATTTGCTTCAAGGAGGCCGCATTGGTAGGGGAGACTCTCCCTGCCTCTTCTTGGGGTCTCTTCGTCGGTAACAAGGAGTATTACTGTCTTAGTACCTTCTACTTCATGTTATCATTTGCTTATGCCTGTATTTCCTCCATGCTTGATCATTCTAATTGAATCAATTTCCTTGGTTTGACAGGTAGAGGAGGGCGCATGTGTGGACTAGGGCATCACTTCAAAGCAAGAAAAATCAAAGATCTCCCATTTGATCTCTGCGGGAACATTCCTCTTACAACATGGCAACCCCATCCATCACACAGGTATGATCTCAAGGTAAATTTCTCATTCCATGATCTATCCATTTGTCTTAGTCATTAAAACCCTCATTTTACATTTTTTCAGATCTACTTGGATCTAGTAGGCTTTTGGGTAAGATATTGAAAACCCACCTCTATAACATCCACGGCAATTTGGATCTATAGTTTGGTGTGGATTGGCTTCCATTTGACCCCTTACCCAAGGCACATTAGCCTCTCCAAGTGAGGTCGCACTCCTTGGTTGGGTGAGTTTGCTAGGTTCCAAGATCTGGGTAGGTGAGATCCCACTTGATTTGAACTCTCCTCATTTGATAACCTACGCCTGGTGCTTCACCTTGTTGATTTTCACCTTGTGGGCCCCATTCGTCATTTTGAGGGTTGTGCCCCACTTGGGTCACTTGGTGATGCATTTTGAATCTCCGATCTACTAAGATCTAGCCATTGGATGACCTTGATCTTCAAAACCCACCTTGCCTTGCACCTTGAAAACCCCGATCTACAGTTTGGTGGACATTCGACTCCATTTGGCCCATTTTCCAAGGCACTGATCCTTCTCCAAGCCCTCACGACTTTCCTCGATTGTTAGATTTGCTTGTGGGTTGATCTTTGTCTGGTTGCTTGCACACTTAGAGATTGTCATATCCATCTATCAAGCATAGCTAGAAATCCCTAACTGTCAGATCTCTGATTTGGGACACTTTCCCTGTTTTAAGGGTCACGTTTCCCAAGGCAATTGATTTTGACCATTTGATACTAGCTTTGAATCCTGGAATCATACTTAATCCTAGAACCACTGTGTGTCATTTTTCCTTATCACATCACACCTTTCCTAAGCCTCCACAGTGGTTTTACTTCCTTAATTCTAGGGTTCCATACCTGTCACCCTACGTACTTCATTAGATTGATTTGATCTGGTGATTGGGTTGATCTCTCCTATCGAGAGCAGATCTGGGTCTCCCCCTTTCTATCTTGGCTTTGATAGCTAAAGTGAAGAGTGCCTTGGTTGGCGTGACAACCATCCTTTTGGGAACTAGGGCTCTCTTGGTTCACCACTTTAGTTGCTTGTCCCCTCTACCATCCACCTTGGATCCATCTGTAGGGGCAACTACAAGATTGGTGATAACAGAACTCCACTTGAAGCTTATGTGAGCCCACTCTAAATTGATCGAAGGGGATCTTGAGCCTGTACATCCAAGGCCTCACCAACCTCATAACTGAATAAATCCAAATATCTAGTTGTTGCTTCCAACACTAAGTAGGATGAACAACTAGAAGAATGAGGTGATACTCCTTTTAGAGTCCGAATGAGAAGGGCCACACAAGCCCTGAAATATAAAACCAAGGACCTCCCCTCACTAACCATCCATGCTAAACAATAAAGATATGCTAAAGAGAAGTCCAACCTGATCCTGAACATGTTGACAAATAATAATGAAGGTAACACTTGAATTCAGCAAGGATAAATTCAGTGTCAAGGACACATTCAACTTTTATGTTTCCAATAATTTCCTCAGTGTTATGCCTTAGGGATGCTGCAAAGGCTATTGCAGTGTTCTAGCAGGGCCATACCTAGAGCAAGGGGTCTAAACGCTTTGTAAATAGGCCAAAGTGGGTTATATTGTAGGGATATTTGGATTAGGGGTTGTTGTACCCTTGGATTGGTCATGGCACCATGGCAGGCTCCCTTGGTTTCACTCTTAGAAGTACTTGGCTTTGTGGCACAACTAACTACCCCTTTGGTATGTGGATGTCCCCCACCACAATGCAGAGCTTTAAGCCCATGAGTTGGTGTCTAGGGCTTCTAGGGGTGACCTACTGGGACACATAACCACCTTAGGCTTTTGTTACGAAGAGGTGATTGCGTTTTGTAAAGGGCTGTTATCCCCTATTTAGCACACCTCCTTCACCCACTTGGACATTTTTCTAACACTCAAAAAACCCCTCCTCTAGCGTTTTGGCCTATGACATCATCCTTGAGCCTACAAACTTTGCAAGGGGGGCGTTGAGGGATAAAACACTTCTTGGGGTTAGTTGGGGCATGACGTCCCCCTTTGGCTCACTATTTCATCAAGTGATTGCCTTATTTTAGTCATATTTGTTATTTTTGTCTATTTTAGGGGCTTAGTCCCCAAATTGTGGGGGATTTACCCTAAAAATATTCTAATTTAATGTTGACTTCTAGGTTCAATTTTAAGTTAATTTGAGGATGAAATAATGTAAATAGATCACCTCACCTCATTGTAAAATCATAAGGACATGGGTTCAAATTATGAGATATTTCATCTTTCTCTTGGTTTATGAGCTTTTGAAGTGATGTGCACCTCTCTTGGATGAACTTCTTCTGGCTTGGTGAATGAATGTGGATGAATCTAGGGTTTATTTTCTGCTCTTGCTAAGTGAATGCTAAGAATGGCTGAAAAGACTTATGCTCAAGGATTACCGAAGGTAACTGTTGCTCATTTCTTGATTAATGTTGGCATAATTTCTCAAAAGGTAGGTCTAAGTTGATCTAATGTTGTTCATAAGGTGCTTTAGGCTGAAGTAGGGTTTTATGTTAGCATTTTGTTCACTTTGCTTGAGGATACCTTCCTTTACAGGAGCTCTCCATTGTCATATAGGGCCTTGGACTTCCATATTTGCTATAGTTTAGGGCTTTGCTACCTAGCCCTAAAGGCTGCTAGCTTATGCCCTAGCTGCAAGTCTAGAAAACCATCTTAAGTAGAGGGGACATTGAGCTCGATTTCCCATAGCCCTAGGGTTTGAGATTGAACTCTAATACCCTTCCTTCAACTCTCTCTATTAAATTCTTGCACCTTTTTATTTCACATGCATTTATATATTAAAAAAAAACCCTAAAAATCAGATATTGCAAAAATCCCTAAAAATTCAAATAAAATTCATAACTCGAAAAGTCGTAGTGAGTTGTAATTCTGGTCCACCCTATAATTTCGCCTTTAGTGGATTTATCCACTAATCTTCATGGGGCGGCCCCAGTGTATGGCTTTGGGATGCATAAATCTTACAAATCAGGAAACTTCCAAAAACCCTAAAATCTGAAAAATTCAAAACTCAAAATATAGTTTGAAATTGGCTAATCTAATCCACCCAATGGGTGCACCCTAGTGGATTTATCCACTAATCTCTGAAGGCGTCTTAGTTTGGCACATTGGATACTTGGAGCTGCTAAAACGAACTATTTTGCAGATTGTCCAAAATGAACTAGGGCAAAACTCAACTGCAGATCTGGTTGTTAATTAATTTCGCCCTATTCACATCGCTGCTATTCCCCCAAGGCCGAGTTCTTTTCTGGTCCTTTAAGCATTTTTAGTGCCTATACCTGTGGCCATAGTAAAATTGCAGCAGACTCTCAAAACTAAGTCACTGCAGACCTCTATTTTGCAGATTGAGTTGGGTTACTTAGTTCGCCCTAATCAAATGATTGACATCCTTTAAGGTCTGCATTTTCTGTGTGTTTTTTGTGACCTGTAAAGCATGGTTTAAGGGCTGATATTCATTGTGTCAGAGTGGGCTGCAAAAAACAAATTTACAGCAGACTGTCTTCTTGCGGATCTGATTGGTTACAAATTTCGGTCCTCCTGCCTATTCCACTCTTCTCCTAGACCGAAATTTTCTGTATATTCAAGGACATTACAAGTGCTGTTACTTCACTATGTTTGATAACTGAAGCTTTTCTTACAGCAGTGGCATATCTTACAGGGGTTAGCATTTTCAATTTAATGATTTGACTCTAACTATAAAAGGTACAACACAGTGCTGATATTTAACTAGTGTTTTGATTGATGATACTTGACAAAATCTAAAATGCAGAAAGCTAATTACAGTACTCTACATCTGCATTTTTATTTTCATTCCTCGAGTTGCAATCATATGACTGTGTTAACTTCTGATTTACTACAGTAACCTACAATCAACAATGATTGTTATTTTCATTATCCAATTGGAAGTTTGTACTTTACATTATAGCAATGGAAATTTGCTACAAGATTGAATACTTGCTCTTTATATATCTTTACCACACTGCTTGACTCCATACCAAGGCATTGATCTCTGTTATAAAGGTCGTAGAAGGGTATTTGTTTGTGTGGAGTTTGTTTGCAGGTGTTCTTTCTCAAATAGGGACTCTCCCCCTGGGTTAAGAATTGCCCAAAGAAGTCAGGAGTTTAGACCAAGGTGATAGTGGTCTCAACTCCTCCCACATGCTTACCAAATCAAGCAATGCTAGTTTGATTGGTAACATTTTTGGTGTAGTTGCCGAGGACCTCAAAGGAAAAGTGATGACATTCCATTCGAGGTGTTCCCGAGTTGAATCCATCTATATTTCAGATACATCTAACATCTTTCAGGTACGTTCTTGTTTTGCACTTTGGTGAAATTTGTTTTGATCTAATCTGGCAGGTCTCACCTAGTGACTCCACTGAAGAAAAAATAAAGAGGTACTCTACAAGAAATAATTTGAGAGGTAGTATTTGATTTGTATTTTTGATAAGATCATGGTTGAGTATTAACTTGGCGGGTCTTATTTGGTGACTCTGCTGAAGAAAACAAGTTAAAGAAGTACAATTCAAAGCAACTTACCTCGACTATCAATAACAAGATGATATGGTGTCCCTTGCTCCATTGGATTTCTCAAACATTCCAGGATATCCAAATGAATTGGATAAACATGGTAGTCTCAAGTACATCCCAATATTCGATGAGTATAAAGATACAGTTCCGAAACATATTATCAAGTTCAGTGATTTTCTCTTGGAATGGGAGGTCGTGGACAAGGATATCAGAATGAGGTTATTTGTAATATATCTTGATTTGAAGTATAATATCGATGTGGGAGATTGGTATGATAGGCTTCCCCCTAAGCGGATATCCTCACTCTTACAACTAATCATGGCATTGTGCAACGAATGGGATCCCAATGTTGATGAAGAAATTTTGGAGGCCATAATTTCCCTTCCTAAGAAAGAGAATGTTTCAAGAAATTTCCAAGACGGTTGATTTATTTGCTCCTCTTAGGTTGTCAAACATCCCAGATGAGTTACCAAAGGCATTTGCATTTTTGTTCTATGATCATGGTGATGGTCCCTGTTTATGACCTAGATTGTAGCTGCTACTAAGAGGGATCCTATCCATGATGGTAGAGGCAAGGCAGCTAAATCAAGTGACACAAGGGCCTCGTCCACTACTGTTGAAGTAGTCGTCACACCGGACGGGCTCTTGTCGCTTTAGGCCAAGCTAGAAGCAAGACCAAGGGGGAAACCCTAGCTAGCCTATAGAGACTAATTGAAGGACAAGACACACAAGCAATAGTTGGAAAGAAATTAATGGCAATTGTATCTTGAATTAATATCCTAGATCGACAAATAGCTACTGAGATAGAGCGTTTATTGATAGGTTGAGAGGTTTTAACAATTAATGATATTATCAACCCGGATGGAATTTACCGAATAACTATGATTAGAAACTATATCTAAGACAATATATGTGGCAAATGCAAAATGCCCAATCCACACCAACTAGGGTTTAAGTGGGTTAAATGAGCAATGGATATGAATGGGTGATATAATGAATTATTGGCACTCTAATTGGTTGCTAGATGTAAAAAATGGAAATTAGTGAAGATTTGAGCAAACACCTAGATCACCAAAACCAAAAAATGAACAAATACCCAAGGAGGGCGAATTGATCCAAAGGAGATTAGTGCTACAGGATTGGGCAAATGGAGTCAGATGCAAACTAAACTTGGTCTCTAAGGGCTTTAATGCCAATTCCAACTTGGGTTTTTAATCATAAGAGTAGAAGGTGACCGGAAATCCTACTTCTATGAAATGAGGGGTTTTATACTTAGAAGAAAATGTTGACAAGTGGAATAGAAATTTAAACTAGAGAGAAAAGACTTAAATTGTGCCTGGAATCTTGGCCGATGCCAAGATAGGGACACTCTTCCTCAACTATGATCAACTTGGTGAAGCCTCGATGAAGATCTTGCCCAATGTGGCCAATGCGCCCATCTGCTGGACAAACATACAACGATTGTCAATATGAAATCCAAAAGAGATAAACCAATGCAACAAGATAAACAAAGAACATTTCACTTGACAAATAAATTGCACAAATGAAAACTCCTTCTAGTGAAAGTTTTGAGAGATAGAGAGACTATGGTCTCCACAATAGCACCCCTCTTCCAAAATCGCTACCCCCCTGTCACAAAGTGACCACAATCGAATACTAACAAGAACCACAAATATTTCACCAGTGTTCATTGAGTAAGATAATGCAATCACTATGCAAGAACATCACACACAAGATACACAAGTTTTGTCGAATGATATTTTCTCTATTAGCCGAAATTTCCAAGAGCCAAAGTCCCTTTACAATGAGGGGTCTCTTCTTTTAAATAGTTTTGAGAGAGACCAAATCCCTAACCACTTTTTAAATGAGTAGTTGAGATTAAAAGATAATACAATGATAATCAATGGTGGAGATCTAATCTCACACTCACTACATGGATCAACTAGATGAGGGGGGCGAATGGCCTCATGGCCTCATAACGCCCGAATACATATAATAAAAATGATATAACATGATAATACATCAAAAAAGGGGGTTTGGATACCCTCTGGAGAATGAAGAAGAACATCCAATTCAAAACTTTGGCATTCATTCACCCTCTGTTCCATTTACTAAACCATGATCACTTTAATTAATTTAATTTATCTCTTGAATGATCTTCCGTTGAACGGAATAAAAATATGACTATGCCAAAAATTCCAAAAAAATAGCAATCTGGTAATACTCATTACTTGTACCCCCCAAAACAATTTTGGTGGAAGGCCTTCAAATAATTTTCCAAAATTTAATAAAAATTGGTTCACTTTATTCAAATTCACCCAATCACTACAGTGAACCAATATTTGCATTTCTTAAGCACTGGAATCATGAAACTAGCCTCCAAAGGCATAAAAAACAATAATGGGGCATATTTAATGATACTTGGCCCCGAGGCTATGCTCGTTGACCAAATCAAGAAAGTTGACCTAGTCAAAACTGACCAAAAACTGATAATTGAGCGAAACTGAATGAATCTGCATGCACATTGGGTGAAATAATGCTCTCCTGTGTATGTCAATAACCAAACTAGAACATGAGTAACATAACAGTGGTGATCAATCATTAAATAATCATAAGACTTGTGCAAAAGGAGTCAAACAATTCTTCATGAATCCCTTTACATATGCCCACTTACAAACTTAACCAAGTTGTTATGATGGGTGAGGTGAACGAAACAAGGCTAGGGGAAGGGGTATTGACTTTTAACTTCAACATAGTGATTTCTCGGAGAATAAAGGACAAGACGGAATCCATAGTGACATGTAAATGATAGATACCACTAGGGAAAGGAGGTGCCTCACAAATGGAATAAGTTGATTGAGAAGTGTCCTTTCAACTCTAACAAGTGTACTGTGACTCACATCCAAGCCTGATTCAGGCTCCGTGAGGATCTTTTCTAGAACCATTGCGCTAGGTGCACAATCAACTATAATTCTAAGGTTCTAGGGGACTCTTAGAATTAGCAGTCCCTTACTCCATCCCACATCCACGCCCTTTTGCTCCACGAGGAATAATCATTACATAAAACCATGGCCAACCATCATTTAGATTTTCAATAAATATACACCTACTTTTATTTGGCCATTTTCATAACATGACCCTCTTGTGATTTTACATGTGCTCAAAAGTACAACTATTCACAGCTTTCATCACGGGTCTTTGCATTTAGTATCATTAAGCTTTCTTGCACTTCTTTGGATATAGCAAATTACATTGATGCATGTAATGATGATAGGATCACTTGCTTCAAGTCTAGCTGACACTACTTGGGCAACTAGCCATTCTTAGCTCATGTCACAACACAGGCAGGTAATCCTAGCCCAGAAGTGAAGCATGGCCCAGAAGTGAAGCATGGGGTCAATTGGCGGGAATCATTCACAATCAGGACCAAACATTGAGGGTAACCGACCAGAGAGGTCAAAGCTTCATAATCCCAACTCACCTAGGCTCAAGACCCAACACTGATGAGTTACTTTAGCCCAGAAGGGTTGAGGCTTTGGCAAGTTTTGTCACACAACTTAAAGACAAGACACAAAACAACATGGAGTCTATCAAATACAGAGGTAAAAGTGGGGGAAAACTCCTCAATCTCACAAATCAGGGATCAAATCAAAGGATGGAAGATACTAGATGGACAGAGACATGAGAGGTGAGGCCATACATAACAAAGGAAAGGCTAAGTTTGCATAAGGTAAGCAACTAGCGAGCATATGAAAAGGCATTAGATTCAAACTGTTAGACAACTTGTGACCATAAATCCATGACAACAACCCAAGCATATAACACATCACCACTGTCAACTACCATGCATAGTCACAGTTATTACTATAAACAAGAGAGACAAATGAATGTACTAATAATACTGCTCCACTTAGTCTAGTTGCCTTTGTATATACTTTGTAACTGATCATCATGGAACACGAATGTTCGTCTCATGTAAAGGACTGGCTCGAGATGTGACAACAGCTCTGGAAATGATAGTAGCTCCCAGCTACTATAAATGTGACAACATCTGGGTCCAACTAGGACAAGTGCTCTACGGGAGAGAGCGCTTGAGAAACTCATATCTCTGGTCTGTAGTAACTCTCTACACATCCAATGAACATGCACCCAAATCTTTGCATCATCTTCAAATATACTTGTTCCTGCACCACACAGACACTATACCAATCTCACAGACGGACGTCACTAGCCCACATATAACATAGAAAATCATATTGGAAATAAAATGTTGAAAATGAAAGAACTGAAATAAAATTATTGAAATGAAAATCTACTCTATGAACTGAAAAGAAACTTTTATTGATTTTATTAACTGAAAGAAACACACACATGCAAGCAAACTCACTCAGCTAAATAAAGGCACTCAAGAAACAGAAAGGCACTAAAAAACCTACTGCTCAAAATGAGCTTATTGGTCCTACCTACCCTACTCTAAGCAGTTAGACAAGTGCTAACTAAAATCATAAATCTAGTGCAACCATTCAGCAAACAAATTAATAATTTTTCCATGATGTTTCTCAACAAAACAAATCAAGATTAGATTAGAGATTGACGAGTTCAATGCCACGATCTTCCTGATGTTACCACCTAAGTCATACTTAATTGGATTTCAAGTGAGCCTGTAAAGAATGAACAAGCTAGTTGTTCATAATTCAAGATCAGAAGTCCGTGTAGGCCATTCTGGCCCTCTTTTATGTTTTTTACATGTTCACACCCCCTTGGGGGAATTGTAATAAATGATGTAGCATGATGACCTTATGTAAAAGGTTTGGCATTCTTAGGACTTAGTCATTAAACTAATCACCCTAAAATGTTTTTTCCTTGTTAATTATGCAACGCTTTTTAGCGACACATAATTTTCGAGTTTTTCACTCAAAATCCTCCAAAGCTATAGTGGTGAAAATGATGATTATGCCTTAGGAGGGTTTTTAAAAACTATGGTTTTGAATTTTCAAGACTTGAGTCTATGTATATTACCATGCTAGTCATAATCCGAAATTTCCGTGAACATGCGTTAAGTCCCCCCTAGGATTTTTTAATTTTTCAGTTTTTTAATAAAATTATCGATAAGCTATATTTTAATTGTAAAATCTCAAAAGGTCATAAAAGTGAGTCTAGGGGGCAAATTTGTCATGGGGATGCTCTTTTTTGTTGGTGTGAATGTAACTTCAGAACAAATTCTTTTGTATATTTTTATTATATTATTATTGTACTTTAATTGTACCTCCGTCGGAGATGTTTTTCCTCTGTTCGAGGATGTCATTATTGTATTTGGTCATGTAAGAATATCGAGGTAAAACCTCCATTGTAAGTCGGGGCAATAGTCCCCAAAAGAATAAATGTAAAATGTATTTTTGAGTCTCCCTAGGAGAGGTCAGCCTAGTCAGTTAAGGAAGTCAGCCTCATTGGGGAATTAGGTCAGTCACACATAAAGTATAAATAGAGAGGCACCCTCTCTCATTTGGACACCACTCTCACTCAAGCAAGTTCGCATCAAGGAGGAGAGAAGACAAGTTCGCTAGAGAAGAAAGAAGGAAACTGCAGAAGTCATCTTATCTTTTGGTTTTCTATCTTGGTTTGATATTGTACTAAGTGACGAATCTATTGTTGAAGAAGTTGCAGGGTTTTCTCCTTTATGGTTTCCCCGAGGAAATTTCTTGTGTTCTTGTGTATTGTTGTGCGTGTCTATCTTTCAATTTAAAGATCTAACATAATTGAATTAAAGTGAAAACATTAACATGGTATCAGAGCCACTCTGAAAGAAGGCACTGTGCAGAAGCGGAAAACTAGGGCTCCCTATTTCAAGGTCTTCTCTCCACAGATCATCTAGAAAAGAGGGCTAAACTAACTCGCCTTAAGGAGGCGCATCTTTTGGTGGAGAAAGATTCTAGTTTGGAGGATTTTCAGTTTTGCCCTAATTTCTACTAGAAACGAGAAAACTAGGGCTTCCTGTTCCAGACACTTCTCTCGACAGATCAGCTTGAAAAGGAGGTCATTTCAACTCACCCTAGAAGAGCACATCTTCCTGTGGAAGCATAATTCAAAACCAAGAATTTTCATTTTTGGCCTTATCACTACTACCGGGGGGAAAACTAGGGCATTAGTTATTTTGCAATTTTGTCCACAGATTTGAGGAAAGGAGTACATATCTCAACTCGCCTTGAGGAGGTGCATCTTTCTATCCAAGCAGAAGTTCAAGATTCAAAGTTTGAAAAAATTGGGGTTTCTTTGTCAAACCCTAGGTTAGCCAGCTCCAGAACTAAGTTGGGCATCTCAAATTGGTAATATCTAATTCCTTGGTATTCCCATTTGAGGTTCTCATATCAAAATGATAAATCACACCAAGCTTGAGGACAAGCTTGAAGGAGTTGATAACTTTCAGGCACGGAAGTATAGAATTTCTCACCCTAGAAGAGTATGACTTGGACAAGTATGTCTTGAGGAGGTTCCAGAACCAGAGGGAGATGATAACAAATTAATCCACAAGAAGAACATGATCAAGTCCAAAAGGATCATTGTTGACTCCATCAAGGACCTGTTATCACATCCATAGTAGCTGGGCTACCATGATTGTAGAGCAGTTTCTTGTATATTTTTGGGCCAGGCCTTTACACATTTTTTATGAGATCATTCTATGATGAGCAGTACTTTTGATGATCACTCACATATCAAAGCGACCCAAGACTGATGATCACTCACATATCAGACATGATGAACCTTATGCCAAGACTGAACCTCATGACCTCAGATTTGATGACTGAGGTGACCTCAGATTTGATGACTGAGGTGACCACTTTTGTTCCATACAGAGCAGTGTAGTGCCCAAATTTTTACTGCAGCAGTGTTTCCAATGACTATTTGATGATCCAGATGGTAGATACAGGTATATGGCCCAGCAGGTATACAGTGTGCATTGGTTATGATTGCTTTTCTCTTTTGCTCATCTTAGTAGCTTGACTTGGTATCTAGTCGTCATGATCTGGCGGTATATATATATTTTATATGGACATGGTTGTTTAAAGATTATTTAAATGGTCTAGACTCTAGTTACTCAGAATAAGAAGTTCTTGTTTATAGCCATTGGTCTTACCCTCTTAGTAGTATGGACGTGGTCATTCCACCTTTTATGGCTTGCTAGCTTTGGCATCACCTTTCACTTTCCCCATCCATTCGTTCTCTCCCATTTTTTGTTTTCAACCTGAATTACACCTCAACCTGTGATATGGAGGACCTCCCCACTTTTGCCTTTGTGTTGGATAGCATCCCTGTTGGTTTGTGTCTCACCTCTGAGTTGGCAACAGAACTCACCGAAGCCTTGATCCTTCTATGCCAGCAGAACCCACTGGTGTTGGTTCCTGAGCTTAGGTGAGTTGGATTTGACGCCTTGACCTCTCTGGTCGGTTGCCCCCGATGTTTGGTCCTGACTGTGGATGATCCCCTTAGTTGCTTGAGTTGTGTTGGCTAAAGCTAAAGCAAACTGTACTACCATCATTACATGCATATGGAAACTATTATCTTATCTTTTGTGCAAGCCCATGGAAACAATTTAAAAATGTGCTTCTCAACACAATGGAAGAGGGTTATGGAATTTGAAATGTGAAAGTACCATGGATGAAACTGCAATTAGTTGTGCTTCTAAGCACATGCAAAATCCAAAGGGTCCTATTATCACATCCATAGTAGCCAGGCTACCATGATTGCACAGCAGTTTATTGTATTTTTTTGAGCTTGGCCTTTACACAGTTTTGATGAGATCAGCGATGATGAGCAGTATTACTTATGATCACTCACACATCAGAGCAGCCCCAAATCAAACATGCAGTAGACCTTATGCCAAGATTGAGCCTCTTGACCTCAGATTTGATGACCGAGATGACCTTTTATCCCACACAGAGCAATGCAATGCCCAGAGTTTCAGCAGTAGTGTTTCAGTGGTTACAGGTGATCCAGATAGTAGATACAGGTATATGACCCAGCAGGTATATGATGTGCATTGGTTTTATTATCTTGCGCTTTTGGTCATTTTGATAGCTTGACTTAGTATCTAGTGATCACGATCTGGCAGTGTATATATATGAAATGAATATGGTTGTTAATGAATATCTAAATGGTTTCATTACTAACATTTAGAAGCTCTTGTTTTATACTCATTGGTTTTACCCTCCTAGGAGTGTGGACATGATCATTCCCACCTTTATGCCTTGCTAGCTTAGGAATCACCTTCACTTTCCCCATCCAACTGTTATCTTTCCCACTTTTTCTTTTTACCCTGACTTACACCTCAACCTGTGATATGGAGGACTTCCCCACTTTTGCCTCTATGTTGGATAACATCCCTGTTAGTTTGTGTATCAGCTCTAAGTTGGCAACAGAACTTGCCTTTTGGTGAGTTGGATTGATACCTTGATCACTCTAGTCGGTTGCCCCGATGTTTGGTCTTGATTGTAGAAAGTCCCCCCTAGTTGCTTGAGTTGTGTTGGCTAAAACCTTAAGCAAATTGTACTACCATCATTACATGTGGAAACTATTGTTATATCTTTTATGAAAGCCCATGAGAATACTTTAAAAACTGTGTTTCTCAGCACAATGAAAGAAGGTTGTGAAATAATGGAAACTTAAATGAAAAACACCCTGGATGAAAGCTTGAGTAATTGTGCTTCTAAGGACATGCAAAATCCCCAAAAGGATTATGACATGAATTGAAATGAAAACTAAAAGCACCCTGGATGAAAGCTTTAGTAGTTGTGCTTCTAAGCTCATGCAAAATCCCCAAAAGGGTCATATAGGCCTAATGAAAGCAGTGGTTAAATATATGCTAAATCCAAAGACTGTTGGCCATGGAAATGAAATGTAATGATTAATTCCTCACAGAACCCACGAGTTGTGATGTGAAATGGAGTAAGCGACAGTTAATTCTAAGTGTCCCCTAGAACCTCAAGTTACAGTTAGGCAGGCACCCAGTCTATGGCGGTTCTAGAAAAGATCCTCACAGAGTTGATACAGCTTGGATGTGAGTTGTAGACATTTGCCAAGGTTGAATAAGCACTCCTCTAAACAACTTATACCATTTGTGAGACATTGCCATTCCGTGTGTGTTTATTATCCGACATATCCTTAAGTGTGTATTCCCTTTCCCTTGTCCAAAGTATCATAGTGTTGAGTCTGTTAAGTCATCCCCTTGTCCTAGCCTTTCATTCTTCACCTTCACCCTTTGCTAGCAAATTGATCATGACTGCAGAATGAGTATATCCTTGAGATTCTTTTGTAAGTAAATGATTATTCGAACTTATGATTGATTAGAAAATCTATTAACATCCAGTGAAATGATTCTTAATACTTTAAGTCTTGCTATGAGAATGATTAAAAGAGCATGCCTTAACCATTTGCACTTGCCACAGTAGGATTTTCGAGCCTGGTTCATATTTTGATCAGTCTTGACCTGGTCAAACCTAGTTTGACCAAGTCAACCTTGGGATCCGTGATGAGTTGGACCAATGATGATATATGATGATGATTTATGGTCCTTTGATGCACCTTTGATGACTCCATACAGTGGACACAGGTTTCAGATGATGATTGATGTACCTTTTTATGGTCATTATTATTCTCAGATCATTTATTCTATTATTGTACGGGTATGGCTGAGGCTACATATGATCTTACAGGTTGCCATAGGGTGTATGGGTACTCATCTCTAGTAGATTTGGACCTTCTGAGTCCATTGAGACACTCAGTTATCAGTTTCAAGCCCTCCCAGTGATGATAGAGTCAGATTTCCACTTTTGACCAGTTTTTCCATGCAAAAATGACATGTCCAACAGTTGCATTGAGCCAACACGTTTTCCTAGGGCGCTACAGAGGAGAGGGGTGGTCCAGCCACTTGTTATTACCATTTACCCCCTCTCCGGACATGATGGTACAGTCAGATTTTGTCCCCGATCATCAGATAGTGAGTTACAGGCATTTTGATGGTTTTCAGGTGGGATAAAAAGGTCATTGTGGAAGTCGATTTGGGCTATTGAGGCAAGGTTTTGGCATAAGGTTTGTTCAGAGGTCATATGTGATGTATCCCACTCCTTACAGATCAGCTTGCAGCATTCCATGGGGTCCACACACTCTCTGGATTCTTATTTGATGCATTCTTCTCTTATTGAGGGGGGGCACGATTTGATCATTTCACTTGGACATGTTGTTGAGTCATATTTTATATGACTGTGCCATGGGGTGATGTTAGTGAAGGATAATAAAGCCTCCTAGCCCCACCATGAGCTCCTAGTCACTTGTCCTTCTCATCTTATGTGGTACACACTTGTGTTAGTCACTTTTATGTGGTGCGCACCCCCTAGGGCTTCTTTTAGTGAGTGCGCACCCCCTCTAGTGAGTTGATCCATGTTATATTGTACCGGCTCATCTTAGCCATTGATTGTATTGTATTTATCTTTTGATCTCCACCACTCGTTTGTAAAGTGTTTAGGGTTTTGGTCTCTCTCTTATTTAAGGAAGAGGCCCCCTATTGTAAAGGCATCTTGCGACTTTTGGCTCTTGGTTATTGGAATACAAGAAATATCTTCTTAGTAAATGCTTGGATCATGAGATGAATGTTTGGCTATGATGATTGAAATTACTTTTCCATTGCACTGAGGGATTTTGGTAGCTATTTTGCATTTTTGTTCCACTATATCGATTTGCAGGTCAAGAACACGATTTGGGAGGAGTGCACATTGGTGGAGAGGTTCACCCTGCTAGCTTCTGTCATATCTTGGTTCAAACAGGGAGTGATTTTGTCTTTGTACCAATTATTCTCTATCATTTACTTCTTATTTGCATCTATCCTCATTGTTGTTTGCTAATTGAGCTTTGTCTCCTTGGTTTTGCAGGAAGAGAGGGGCGCACTAGTGGACTTGGCCAAATCATGTGAGCAAGAGAAACTACCAAATCTTTCATTTGATCTTTGCGGGAGTAATCCTAGTCATACCGGCATTCATTCTCATTATCCAAGTACGCTTGAAAGGTACGTATTTTATTCTTTTAACTTATCCATTTGTCATCTTGATCTCAACCCCTTATCATTAAAACCCTAGATTTTAGATCTGATAAGATCTGGCAACTGCATGGGCTTAATAATTAAAACCCGCCTCAATAATAATTAATAAACCTTGGAGACCTGTTATCACCCAAACTGTAGTTACCCCTATCGATGCATCCACTCATGGATGGCAATAGGGAAGGACAACTCGAAAGGTGCAACCACGATCACCTCGACCTCCAATATATGGTTGTCACGCCAATCGAGGCAACCTTCACTTTATGTTATCTAGCCCAGACAACAAAGGGGGAGACCCGATCTACTCCCGACAGGAGAGATCAAAACCAAGACACCAAATCAAGTTAATTCTAAGTGAAGTAAGGTGTATGGTTTATCCTAGACCTTAGGATGAAGTCACAAGGCAAGTGAGGGGTTCAATGAGTATAGCTTTGGTTCATTGTTGATGTGAGAGTGACTTATAATAATTAAAGATAAGATCCGGGATTATAGTACTAGTCAATGTGAGCAAAATCCAATGCCTTGGGAACCGTGTCCAATGCAGGGTAGGTTAGGGGTTGAATTGGGGCTAACTAGTACAAGTGACAAGCTTGATCATGATACATGATGGCATCAAGGGTTCAGTTCACCACACTAAGGTCAAACCACAAGTTAATCCAACAATCTAGGAAAGTCGAATTGACTTGGAGAGAAACCAGTGCCTTGGGAATTGGGATAATGGAGTCAAAGTAAGGTTAGCTTGTGGTTAAGGACTCCTATTGCATGAAACAAGTGGGCAATTAAAGTCTTGATGGATGAATAGGTCTAGATCTAGGTTTGACCTAGGTGGACCACAATCCCTTAAAACAAGGAATGCTATCCCCAAGGCAATATTTGACAAAGTGACCTACTAGACCTACGTTTTGAATTATTCCCGTTCCAAATCCACTGAAATCTCAAGTACCCACGTCCTAGAAGTGGGACAACTCCCTTCTCCAAGGTGGTGCGACTTTACCCAAGGAGGCTAAAATGTGGGTTAAGTGGGTCAAGACAAGTCCGATGGCATCCAAACTTTAGATCCAGGTAGGTTAATCAAGTAGGAGTGTGGATCTACAATTTCAAGGCAATCCGACGGCTAGATCTTACTAGATCTGAGTTTAAAGATACCAAGTGGTCCAAAATGGGGATGAAATCCCTTAAAATGTGGAATCGGGCCCACAAGGTAGAAATCAGAAAAGTGACAATCTGGGGGTAGGTTATCGGATGTGTACATCATGAATCAAGCGGGATCTCACCTACACACATACTAGATCTAGATCAACTCACCCTCACCAAGAAGTGCGCCCTTGCTTGGAAAAGCTAGGTTGGCTTGGGAAGAGGGTCAAATGGAAGACAATCCTCACCAAACTATAGATCTGGGATGCCGTGAATACTATAGAGGTGGGTTTTCAATATCTTACCCAAGAAGCCACTAGATCTTAGTAGATCTGAGAAAATGTAAAATGAGGGTTTTGAAGAAATTAGGGTTTTATCAATTTATGAGCTATGTCAATGGATTGGATCAAGATAAGAGAAACAAACCTGTGGATCTTATCTGGGTAACCTTGTAGATGCCTTGATGATGATGATCTATGCAAACCCGATCAATTTGAGAAGCTTTGAGGTAGTTTTCTATGCAATCGATTAAGTCCAAGAAGCCAATGTGCCCTCTCTCCTGCACAACAAACGTCAACAATATCAGATTTGATGTAATCAAGAGATAAGACTAATGCCACAAGAGAAGTAACAGAAAGATAACATAGATCACAATGATGCTAATGATAACCCCCTGATACAAGCAAATGCCAAGAAAGTCGATTTGAAGAAGCCTTGCAAAATCGCCCTTGTTGAAGTCGCCCTCCTGTAGACAAGACAATGATTTCCAAAATAGATAGATCTTACCACAAATTCCAAATGCTAGGTTGCAATAGACTTTCCAATCACCATCTAAGAACACCAGATGCAAAGGAGACCACAAGAATTTCCACAAGAAAGTTTTTCTATACAAATAATCCAAGAGCCAAAGACCCCTTACAATGAGAAGCTCTCTCCTTTAAATAGGAAGGAGAGACATCAAAATCCTAACCACTTTTTGAATGAGTGGCTAAGATTAAAAGATACAAATGTCTAATCAATGGTTGAGATGAGCTCAACAATAAAATACATGGATCACTAATAAAATATAATATGAGTGGGAAAAATCGCCCTAGAAGAGGGGAATCCCACCAAATCATGATGACAAAATACAATAGGAAGCTTATGGTGGGTCCAAGGGGTAATTTTAGCCGCCCTTGGTCAATCCCCATAGCACAATAATTATAAAATAATCATCAATATACCAAATTGTGCATCCATGGTCAAATCATAGGCCTCAAAAGACCTCAGAAATCATCAGAAAGTGCCATAAGTGATGGATACGGGCCCCGATGAAGCTGAAACTGCTGGAGGAGGTGTGGAAGACATCAATCCATCATCACTGATCATCCCATGCCAAGACATTGCCTCAGTATCCCAAATCGATTTCCTCAATAGCCATTTCTACCAATCCTAAAATGCCTCGAGAAGCGTGAAACTACCCCAAACTGCCTCCTGGAGTGCCTGCGCTGTCAAGGTTAGGGCACTAGTGTGTCCGGGAGGGGGGTAATATGGTAAAAACAAGTGGTTGGACCACCCCCTCCAAGCACAACGCCCTAGGTCAACTGGATAAAAAATCACCTCTGCTCTGACAGGGTCTCCGATAGACCAAAACTGCACTGGGATAGCCTACTGAGGCTCAATCATCACTGTAAGTGCTCGGAACTAAAAACAGACTGTCTCATTGGAGTCAGAAGGTCCAAATCCATCCAAGATGTGTACTCATACACCATATGAGTCTCTGCATGACCAATATATATATCCAATATACCGGAACAGGGCAAATAATAATAATATGTAAATGATCAAATACTATTGTAAACCATGAATCATCATCATAACCCTGTAGCTGCTGCATAGAATCATCATATACATGTACATAGACCATATATCATCTATCCATATCATCATAAGGTCCAACCATCTCATGTCCTATGGTTGACTTTGGTCAAACTAGGTTTGACCAAGTCAACATGACCCAATATAACTCGGACCATCATCGGAAGCTCCTGCAAAGTGTCAAAGGTTAATGCATGCTCTACAACTTATTCAAATAACAATTATAACACAAAGTAATCATTACTGGCGATCTAAATCCAAACATATAATGTCATTAATTATTATTATTACTCAGACTAGACTTTCAAGATCATACTCACTTCATAGCTGTGATCAATTTGTTAGTGAAGGGTGAGGGCTAAAATAACTAGCTAGGCTAAGGGATGACTTAACTGACTTAACTTTGTGACACTTTGGCAAAGGGAAAGGAAATACACACCATAGTATATACTGAATGAGCAACAACATAGGGAATGGCGGTGTCTCACAAATGGATGAGTTGTTCAAAGAGGCTTTATTCACCTTTAACAGATGCGCACAATCCATAATACAAATAAGGCCAGCAATTGTTTTGATATAGCATTTAAGTTCCATTGCTTTTTGGGCCTGAAGTTTCCATAGCCTTGGTCTATGTGTGTTTATAAACACATTGCATGGATTTACATTTATTTTAGGCTTTCTGCTGCAGGTGTGTTTTAAAGGCACTTGTTTACCTGAGCACTTCTAAGTGTGTCATGGACAGCTTGTTTACCTAGGTATTTACATTTCCAAAAGATATAACATTTTATTTTCATGGCCATTTTCATTTGGCATGCCTTTCATTCATGTGTGTTTAGAAACACCTTGCATGAATGGGCTTTTCATACAAGATATAGCATTTCATTTTTTCCAGACTTTGTATTCATGGCAGCACTAAAAGTTTCAGATTTAGCCAACACAACTTTAGTGACTAGGGGGAATTCACAAGGAACTCCAACTCACCATAGGCAAGTTTTGTCATCAACTCAGAGCCAAGACACAATAAACAGGGAAGCTCATCCAATACAGAGGCTACAGTGGGGAAACGATCCTCCATGTCACTAGTCAAGTAGTAAGTCAGGGTGATACACTAAAAGGTAGGCAATGGATGGATGAAGACAATGAATAATGGAGCCGACACTAGCAAGCCAAGGTATGCTAGAATGATCACCTCTATTCTCCCTAAGGAGGGTAAAACCAATGAGTATGAATAGTGAACTTCTAAGTCTGAGTAGGGACAATATAATATATATAATAAGATCAACCAGGCCCACATATCTATATGATCGTCAGATCATGACACTAAGTGCTAAGACATGCTATAAGAATAAGTATAAAAGCAATATAACCATAACACAATGATATACCTGCTGAGTCATATACCTGAATGCTCATCAACCTGTACCATCATCTGTCCTCTGAAACTGCTACTGTAAATCTGGGCACTACTGACTGCTCTATACCAATGGTATAATGGCTACATTGGTCATCTCTCTGAGTGTCCTGAGACTCAGTCATGGCATGGGGAATATACACTGTTGTCCACAATCTGATAGTGATCCAATATAGATGCTCATCTCAGCATCTCAAATGTAAGGGAACTGGCTGAATAGTGTACTGGCATCAGAAAAATAATGTATGGTAGCCCGGCTACTATATATGTGATAACAAGACCAAATTTGGTGGGCATCTGATTTCATTTACCCCCTGATCTAAGGAATTGGGCCTCTCCAAGGGAGGTCGCACTTGTGGGTACGTGGGCGTTTTCCAGATCTATAATGTGGGTATTGCTTGTTCCTCATCAAATCCATAGATCCATTGAGTAGCAACCCTTCTAGTGCCATTTCATCTTGATCTTCACCTTGTGGGCCCCATTTGACCATTTTTCATTTTTTAAGGGTGGGCCCCACTTAGCTCTTTCTATTTGGCATTATATCTATCTAGATCTACTAACCTAAACTCATAAGTGGCTTAATCTTTCCTTGGTTGAACGTTTGTCCATCTTATAAGCCTCTTCAACCAAGCCCTAACTCCTTGGGTCCACTTATCCATCCTAGATCTAGATCCATTCACTCTTGATCTTCTCCTATTTCACTTTCACATTTCCCTAGGAGGTCCTGAGTAGGTTTGATAGCCTTCATTGGTTAGCTAGGGTCTCCCCCTTGGTCTTACTTAGGCTAGATCTAAAGTGAAGAGTGCCTTGGTTAGCGTGACAACCAATTGCATTGGGAACCGTGGCATCTTTTGGGTCACCTCTTTAGTTGTCCAACGCCTCTACCATCTTGGATAGGATCACCTTTTGGGACAACTACAAGTTGTGTGATAACAGGTCCTAAGACCTAAAATGCAGTGGTTAAATGTATGCTAGATCCAAAGACTGTTGGCCATGATTAAATGTAATGATTAATACCTCACAGAGCCTACGGGTTGGGGTGTGAGATGGAGTAAGGGACATTTAATTCTAAGTGTCCCCTAGAACCTCAAGTTACAGTCAGTTGTGCACCTAGTTACGACGGTTCTAGCAAAGATCCTCACGGAGCTGGATTCAACTTGGATGTGAGTTGTAGACATTTGCCAAGGTTGAATAAGCACCTCTCTAAACAACTCATTCCATTTGTGAGACACTGCCATTCCCTGTGTGTTTACTATCCAACATATGCCTAAGTGTGTATTCCTTTTCCCTTATCCAAAGTATCACAGTGTTGAGTCAGGAAAGTCATTCCCTTATCCTAGCCTTGCATTTTTCTCCCTCACCCATTGCTAGCAAAATGGTCACGTCCATGAAGTGAGTATATTCTTGAGGTTCTGTTTTGAGTAGTTGATTGTTTCTACTTATATTAGATATAATTATTGCTTAACTGTTAGCGAAATTATACTTCATGCTTTGAGTCTTTCTACTAGAATGATTAAAAGAGAATACTTTATCCATTTGCACTTGCAGCATCAAGCATTTTAAACCTAGGTCATATTTTGATCAGTCTTGACCTCGTCAGACCCAGTTTGACCAAGTAAACCATAGGATCTTAGATGAGTTGGACCAGTGATGTTCGACGTTGATGACTTATGGCCTTTTGATGCCCATTTGATGGTTCCATGCAACAGACAGGTTTCACATGATGGTTTGATGAATTTTTATTGTTATTATTATTTACAAACCATTATTTTTATCTATCCGGGCATGGTTGAGACTACAGATGATTATCCAGTAAGCCACAAGGTGTATGAGTACTCATCTCTAGTGCATTTGGACCTTCTGAGTCCACTGGTACACTCAGATTTCAATTACAGGCACTTCCGGACAAGATTTCACTCAAATTGTCACTTTATTACAGATTTTCCATTATAAAATGGCCTGACAACACAGATGGAGTTTTATTTGGTTCTCCTAGGGTGCTACAAAGGGAGTATGGGGTCCATCCACTTATTATTACCATATTACCATACCCCCAGACAATTTGGTAGAGTCGGATTGGTGCTCGGGGCACCAAGCAGAGCTACGGGCATTTTATTGATTTACAAGTGATTTTTCAAGGATTAAAAATGGAATAAAACGATCACTGAGGAAATCGATTTGGGAAAATGCAGAAAGGAATTGGCATGAGGTTTATTCAGAGGTCATTCATGATGCATCCCACACCTTTAGGCACAACTTACAGCATTAAGTGGGGTCCACACACACTTCGAGGCATTATTTTGATGTATTATTCTACTATTGAGGGGGGCACGATTTGGTCACTTGGTCGCTTTGTGATGTTATTGAGTCATATCTTATATCATTGTGCCATGGGGCGATGCTAGTGAAGGACATTAATACCTCCTAGCTCCGGCTCATCATAACCGTCGATTATTATTGTTTTATCTTTTGATCTCCACCACTCATTCAAAAAGTGGTTAGGGTTTTGGTCTCTCTCATTCGTATTTAAGGAAGAGACCCCCCTCATTGTAAAGGCACCTTTGGGCTCTTGAACTCTTGGAATAAAATATTATTTTGCAGATCTACTTCTCATGCTTTGATGAATGTTCTTGTACATGATTATACATCTTTTCTTTACACATCTAAGTTGTTCAACGGTGATTTCCAACTTCTTTAGAGGGAGGCCAAATTCATCTTTTGCAAGGGTGTGAATTGCTTGGAGGGACGATTGCAAAGGTTTCCCCCATCTTCTCTTGGGCATGACGTCTTCATCTTGAAGGGAGTTTGTCAATTTCGATTCGTCCATTGATTTATTTTCTTTGATATGGCGAGCATAGCTCATCTTTTATTTGTGGATCAAATCTCACTTTGGTAGTTTTAATTTGCAGGTAAAAGATGACACCTTTCCTCCATGGGCTAGGACATTTTTGCTTAGAATCACCTGGATCTAGCTTGGAATTGTAACTAAACGAAAGGATCATCAATGTACTTGGCGGCCGCAAGCGTTTGAGGTAAGATCTACAAGGTACGTATTGGTAGCCATTTCTTTGCCTCAATTTCCAAAATCGATTTCCTCAGTAGCCATTTCTTCCATTTTTATCTTTAAAAAATCACATGTAAAATAATAAAATGCCTGTATCTCTGCGTAGTGCCCTGGGCACAAATCTGACTACACCAAAATGTCTGGGAGCATGGTAATATGGTAATAACAAGTGGTTGAGCCATACTCCCTCTGTAGCGCCCTAGGTGAACCAAAATAATCCCAAAATGTGCCGACGGGCCATTTTATATGGCAAATATGCAATAAAGTGATAATCTGACCATAAACTCATCTAAAAGTGCCTAAAACTGATATCTAACTGTGCCAATGGACTCAGAAAGCCCAAACGTAGTAGAGATGAGTACTCATACACCATGTGACCACTTGGATAATCACCTGTAAGCTCAACCATGCCTGGACAGTAAAAATAATGGTCTGTAATAATACTAACAATAATAAAAATATCCATCAAACGATCACATAAAACATGTGTGATGCATGGAACCATCAAATGGGCACCATAGGACCACAAATAATCAATCTCGAACATCATCGGTCCAACTCATCTCAAATCCTGCAGTTGACTTGGTCAAACTAGGTTGACCAAATCAAAACTGATCAAAAAAATGACCCAGGCTCAAACTGACTGATGCTACAAGTGCAAATGGATAAGATATGCTCCTTTAATTATTTCAATAGCAGGACTAAAGTACAAAGTAGCATTTCACTAGTGATTAAGCAGTAATACATCAAATATAAGTATGGATTAAAATAATTAATTACTAAGAAAAAGACCCTCAAGTGTATACTCAGTTCATGGACGTGACCATTTTGCTAGAAATGGGTGAAGGTGAAAGACATAAGGCTAGGACAAGGGAATGACTTTACAAACTTCAACACTGCGACACTTAGGATAAAGGGAAAAGGAAAAATCACCTAAGCATATGTAGAGGACAGAAAACACACAAGGAATGGCGATGTCTCACAAATGGAATAAGTTGATTTGAGGAGTGCCTATTCGACTTTAGCAAATGTCTACAGCTCACATCCAAGCTTGAATCAACCTCTGCGAGGATCTTTTTTAGAACCACCGTGACTGGGTGCATAACTAACCGTAACTTGAGGTTCTAGGGGACACTTAGAATTAGTTGTACCTTACTCCATCTCACATCCCAACCCGTAAGCTCTGTGAGGAATTAATCATTACATTTTTATTATGGCCAGCAGTCTTTAGATTTAGCATACATTTAACCACTGCTTTTTAGGCCATATCACCCTTTGGATTTTGCATGTGCTTAGAAGCACAACAAATTGCAGCTTTTATCCAGGGTGCTTTACATTTTATTTCATAGCCCTCTTTCATTGTGCTTAAAAGCAAATTTTTATTTTATAACCATGGGCTTGCATAAAAGATATAACAATCAGTCACATATGCATGTAATGATGGTAGTACAATTTGCTTCAAGTCTAGCTGACACAGCTCAGGAAACTAGGGGCATCACCCACAATCAAGAACAAACATTGGGGGCAACCGACCAGAGAGGTCAAGGATTCAAATCCAACTCGCCTAAGCTCAGGAACCAACACCAGCGGGTTCTCCTGGCCCAGAAGGATCAAGGCTTCGGTAAGTTTTGTTGCACAACTCAGAGCTGAGACACAAAACAATAGGGAGTCTATCCAACATAGAGGCATAAGTGGGGAAGTCCTCCATATTACAGGCTGAAGTGTAAGTTAGGGTAAAACCAAATACGGAAGAGAACGGATGGATGGGGAAAGGTGACAGGTGATGCCATAACTAGCAAGCCATAAATGGTGGGAATGACCAAGTTGATACTACTTAAGAGAGTGAGACCAACGGGTATACACAAGAAATTATGATTCCAAGTAATTAGACCACTTTAATTCCAAACATTCAATGAATAACCATAGCTATATATATATATATATAATATCGCCAGATCATGACTACTAGATACCTAGTCAAGCTACTAGGATAAGTGAAAGAGCACAATAAAAGTATCCAATGCTCAACCATATACCTGTATCCATCATCTGAACCATCCACTGTCACTGGAACACTATTGTTGCATAACACTGAGCACTATCACTACTCTGAATGGAAGGAAATGGCCACCTCAGTCATCAAATCTAAGGTCTTGAGGCTCAATCATGGCATAAGGCTGTAATGTCTGCTCTGGGACACTAATCTACTAACATAAAAGTTTTATTATTTTGTAGGAACAAATAAATAAAAGACATTCAAGACTAACTACTATCTTTGAAAGAGAGCTTAAGAAAAAGGGGGGCAGACTCAATGGCCAAAAAATACTAAACTATTGCTCAAGTGAGCTTATTCAATTCCTACCTACACTAATCTAACCAGTCAGACAAGTACTAAGTGAAGTCATAGATCCAGTGCAACCATTCATCAAATAGATTAATAATTCTTCCTCGGTGCTCTTTAACGAAACAAATCAAGATTGAATTAGAGATTAATGAATTTAATGTCACGATCTTCTTGACTCGTTCAAAAATCGAAAGAGAATTTGAATGGTGCAAAATGAAATCATGCCAAGGAGAACACTGACTGATGCAAACATACTCCATCAAAACACTAATAGGATCATAAATGTTGTGCAAGTGATTATCCAAAATGGATGGAAGGAAAATATATGATGAATGATTCAACTCCCTTTGACTCCAACTTTTTTCCTCATATACCCTACTAGGACACTCAATTCTTCCAAAAATGATGCACAAACCAAGTGAGAAAGAAATGCAATGTAATAAAATTGAGATAGAGATCAGCCCCACTTGTTGTTCAAAAATAGAGAAACGATGAAATTGATTTTTATACACCTTTTCTAACCACCAATAAGAAGGATTGAAAAATTGACAACTATTATTGATCCAAAGTGACTGAAAAGGGAAATGAAGTGCTTTTTCTCCAATTATGTGACAATGCTCAGACTCTCTATTGAAAATTTCAAAAGCAAAAGATTGGCTAGACCACAAACCCAAAGAAGATTCAAAAAGCTGGGACGGGAGGGTGGATTGAAAATATGTATTTTCTTCCAGATGGATTGAAAAAATTGACCATGGAATCCGATAAAAGGGAAAGTCTTTCAAAATAACACTCTTAGTTTCAGGAATGATTTCAAGTTTTCGATCAAGTTCAATACTTACTACCTAAGGACAAGACTCACCATAACTATCCAACTCCAAGAATTGAATCAACTTATCCTGATCAAGGATTGACTGGGAACAAATGTCAAGAGAAGATGAGTTAAGTGAAGGATTGTTTGCGAACTTCCCATAACCAGTTAGACATTGATTTGAAAATTCTATTAAGGAAAGCTCTTGATTAGTTTGATTCATTAACCCATCCTCATCATGAGATTTCTCTTCAATTGATTTATCATTAAATTCACATGATGATAATTGATCAAGGATCATATCAACAACCACTTGATCATTTTCATAAATTTGGTCTCTAAGCACGCAATGATCAGATGAATTCGTTTCAAAAGAAATTTGGTTCTTGTCCCTATTTTCTTCTTCTTCAATATCATGATCAGAAATATCGTTAATTACACAAGGATTTTGAAAAGACATCTCAAGAACATTTTCAAAGGCTTCACTAATGGAAGACTCAACCATAGATGCTTCCTGATGGAAATCATTGGTATCCTCCTTTTCATCTGTGACTTCTTCAGGTAATGATGACATGATTTTGATAAGTTCCCCTCTTATGTCAATATTGAGGCAATAATCCCAAGGGGTTGAAATTTGCTCACTGTCACATATTATTCTCTTATGAGACTCTTGAAGGATGCTTGTTGTTGGCTCAGGAGAAGAGGAATCAATTTGATAAGGATGATCATCAGTTATTTCATTATCAGTATTCTGACCATCTTCATCAAGTTGATTCTCATCAAGACAATCATCGTCTGATCATTCTTCGATAGATTCATTAATGTTTTCTCCCCGACCACTTATTAATAAATCCATAAACATGTCATACCCAGTGATGGATCTGTTATCACATATATAGTAGTCGGGCTACCATACATTATTTTTCTGATTCCAGTGCACCATTCAACCAGTTCCCTTACATTGAGATGCTGAGATGAGCATCTATATTGGATCACTATCAGATTTTGGACAGCAGTATATTTTCCCCATGCCATGACTGAGTCTCAGGACACTCAGAGAGATAACCAATGTAGCCATTATACCATTTGTACAGAGCAGTCAGCGATGCCCAGAGTTACAGCAACAGTTTCAGAGGACAGATGATGGTACAGGTGCTGAGCATTCAGGTATATGACTCAGCAGGTATATCATTGTGTTATGGTTATATTGCTTTTATATTTATTCTTATAGCATGTCTTAGCACCTAGTGTCATGATCTGGCGATCATATAGATATATGGACCTAGTTGATCTTATTATATATATTATATTGTCCCTACTCAGACTTAGAAGTTCACTATCCATACTCATTGGTTTTACCCTCCTTAGGGAGAATAGAGGTGATCATTCCACCATACCTTGGCTTGCTACTGTTGGCTCCATTATTCATTGTCTTCATCCATCCATTGCCTACCTTTTAGTTTAACACCCTGACTTGCTACTTGACTAGTGACATGGAGGATCTTTTCCCCACTGTAGCCTCTGTATTGGATGAGCTTCCCTGTTTATTGTGTCTTGGATCTGAGTTGGTGACAAAACTTACCTATGGTGAGTTGGAGTTCCTTATGAATTCCCCCTAGTCACTAAAGTTGTGTTGGCTAAACCTGAAACTTTTGATGCCACCATGAATACAAAATCTGGAAAAAATGAAATGCTATATCTTGTATGAAAAGCCCATTCATGCAATGTGTTTTTCAACACACATGAATGAAAGGCATGACAAATGAAAATGGCCATGAAAATAAAATGTTATATCTTTTGGAAATATAAATACCTAGGTACACAAGTTGTCTGTGACACACCTAGAAGTGCTCAGGTAAACAAGTGCCTTAAAAACACACCTGCAGCAGAAAGCCTCAAATAAATGTAAATCTACGCAATGAATTTATAAACACACATAGATCAAGGCTATGGAAACTTCAGGCCCAAAAGAAATGGAACTTAAATGCTATATCTAAATTATTGCTGGCCTCATTTGTATTATGGATTGTGCGCATCTGTTAAAGGTGAATAAACCCTCTTTGAACAACTCATCCATTTGTGAGACACCGCCATTCCCTATGTTGTTGCTCATTCAATATATACTATGGTGTGTATTCCCTTTCCCTTTACCAAAGTGTCACAAAGTTAAGTCAGTCAAGTCATCCCTTAGCCTAGCCAGTTATTTTAGCCTTCACCCTTCACTAGCAAATTGATCACAGCTATGAAGTGAGTATGATCTTGAAAGTCTAGTCTGAGTAATAATAATAATTAATGACATTATATATTTGGATTTAGATCGCCAGTAAATGATTACTTTGTGTTATAATTGTTATTTGAATAAGTTGTAGAGCATGCATTAACCTTTGACACTTTGCAGCAGCTTATGATGGTGGTCTCAGTTATATTTGGTCATACTGACTTGGTCAAACCTAGTTTGACCAAGGTCAACTATAGACATGAGATGGTTGGACCTTGTGATAATATGGATAGATGATATATGGACTATGTACATGTACATGATGATTTTATGCAGCAGCTACAGGGTTATGATGATGATTCATGGTTTACAGCATTATTTGATCATTTACAGATTATTATTATTTCACTTGTTTCGGTATATTGGATATATTTTATGATCATGCAGAGACTCATATGGTGTATGAGTACACATCTTGGATGGATTTGGACCTTCTGAGTCCAATGAGACAGTCTGTTTTCAGTTCCGAGCACTTACAGTGATGATTGAGCCTCAGTAGGCTATCCCAGTGCAGTTTTGGTCTGTCGGAGACCCTGTCAGAGTAGAGGTGATTTTTATCCAGTTGACCTAGGGCGTTGTGCTTGGAGGGGGTGGTCCAGCCACTTATTTTTACCATATTACCCCCCTCTCGGACACACTGGTGCCCTCACCTTGACAGCGCAGGCACTCCAAGAGGCAGTTTGGGGCAGTTTCACGCTTCCCAAGGCATTTCAGGATTGGTAGCTATTGAGGAATTCGATTTGGGCTACTAAGGCAATGTTTTGGCATGGGATGATCAATGATGATGGATTGATGTCTTCCACACCTCCTCCAGCAGTTTCAACTTCATCGGGGCCCGCATCCATCACTTATGGCAATTTCTGATGATTTCTGAGGTCTTTTGAGGCCTACGATTTTTCCATGGAGGCACGATTTGGTACATTGATTACTATTTTATTATTATTGTGCTATGGGGATTGACCAAGGGTGGCTAAAATTACCCCTTGGACCCACCATAAGCTTCTTATTATATTTTGTCATCATGATTTGGTGGGATTCCCCTCTTCTAGGGCGATTTTGTCCACTTATGTTATATTTTATTAGTGATCCATGTATTTTATTGTTGAGCTCATCTCAACCATTGATTAGACATTTGTATCTTTTAATCTTAGCCATTCAAAAAGGGGTTAGGATTTTGATGCCTCTCCTTCCTATTTCTAGGAGAGAGCTTCGCATTGTAAGGGGTCTTTGGCTCTTGGATTATTGGTATAGAAAAACTTTCTGGTGGAAATTATTGTGGTCTCCTTTGCATCTGGTGTTCTTAGATGGTGATTGGAAAGTCTATTGCAACCTAGCATTTGGAATTTGGGGTAAGATCTATCTATTTTGGAAATCATTGTCTTGTCTACAGGAGGGCAATTTCAACAAGGGCGATTTTGCAAGGCTTCTTCAAATCGACTTTCTTGGCATTTGCTTGTATCAGGGGGTTATCATTAGTATCATTGTGATCTATGCTATCTTTATGTTACTTCTCTTGTGGCATTAGTCTTATCTCTTGATTGCATCAAATCTGATATTGTTGAAGTTTGTTGTGCAGGAGAGAGGGCACATTGGCTTCTTGGACTAAATCGACTTCATATAAAACTACCTCAAAGCTTCTCAAATTGATCGGGTTTGCATAGATCATCATCATCAAGAAATCTACAAGGTTACCCAGATAAGATCCACAGGTTTGTTTCTCTTATCTTGATCCAATCCATTGACATAACTCATAAATTGTTAAAACCCTTATTATTTCAAACCCTCATTGTTACATTTTCTCAAATCTACTAAGATCTAGTGGGTTGTTGGGTATAATATTGAAAACCCACCTCTATAGTATCCACGGCATCCCGGATCTATAGTTTGGTGAGGATTGGCCTCCATTTGACCCCCTTCCCAGGCCAACTTAGCCTCTCCAAGTGAGGTCGCACTCCTTGGGGAAGGTGAGTTACCCTAGATCTAATTGATGGGTAGTTGAGATTCTGCTTGTTTCATGATCTACACATCCAATAACCTACCCCCAGATTGTCACTTTTCTGATTTCTACCTTGTGGGCCCTATTCCACATTTCAAGGGATTTAATCCCCATTTTGGACCACTTGGTATCTTCAAACTCAGATCTAGTAAGATCTAGCCATTGGATTGCCATGAAATTATAGATCCATACTCTCACTTGCTTAAACTACTTGGATCTAAAGTTTGGATGCCATTGGACTTGTCTTGATCCATTTATCACCCTTTTTAGCCTCCTTGGGTAAAGTCGCACCACCTTGGAGAAGGGAGTTGGTCCACTTCTAGGACGTGGGTACTTGAGATTTTAGTGGATTTGGAACGGTCATAATTCAAAACCTAGGTCTACTTGGTCACTTCATCAAATGTTGCCTTGGGGATAGCATTCCTTGTTTTAAGGGATTGTGGTCCACTTAGGTCAAACCCTGAATCTCTAGATCTAGACCTATTCATCCATCAAGACTTTAATTGCCCACTTGTCTCATGCAATAGGAGTCATTAACCACAAGTTAACTACACTTTGACTCCATTATCCCAATTCCCAAGGCACTGGTTTCTCTCCAAGTCAATTCGACTTTCCTAGATTGTTGGATTAACTTGTGGTTTGACCTTTGTGTGGTGAACTAAACCCTTTGATGTCATCATGCTTCATGATCAAGCTTGTCACTTGTACTAGTTAGCCCCAATTCAACCCCTAAACTACCCTGCATTAGACACGATTCGCAAGGCAGTGGATTTTCTCAAATTGACTAGTACTATAATCCTGGATCTTATTTTCAAATACTATAAGTCACTCACACATCAAAACAATGAACCAAAGCTAAACTCATTGAACCCCTCACTTATCTTGTGACTTCATCCTTAGGTCTAGGATAAACCATACACCTTCTTCACTTAGTCTTAACTTGATTTGGTGTCTTGGTTTGATCTCTCCTGTCGGGAGTAGATCGGGTCTCCCCTTTTGTTGTCTAGGCTAGATAACATAAAGCGAAGGTTGCCTCGACTGGCGTGACAACCATCTATTGGAGGTCGAGGTGATCGTGGTTGCACCTTTTGAGTTTCCCTTCCCTATTTCCATCCATAGGGGTAACTACAGTTTAGGTGATAACGGGATCTTGGGGATAAATGATCAAACCATAATCGGGCATTCCCCTCTAAGGAAGGACCAAGGGCCCGCATATAGACATCCTCACCGTCAGCACCCAAAGATTCCATACAGTCCCAGAGGGCATCCAAATGACTTTCAATAGATGTTCCATTGCTTCCATCAAAACAATGGCAACCTCCTGATGTATCCATTTGACATAAGATGAGGTGCCCCATATATTTCTGAAAAATCAAAAGGGGATGGCATGGGTTTCCTAGAGGCTCTAGTTGCTTGAGTTGGGCGAGAATCATTCACCAAAAACCTTGGATGGGTTTGATATTTTCTAACTTGTTCACTCGGGATATTTGGAGAAGAAAATTTATTAGATGGATGAGGCAAATGATGGGTATCATAAAAATCTTGATACACAGGTTCATACCCTTACTTATATTCGTAATCATCCTCATATCAAAATTTTGGATTCCTTTTATTATACTCTCTTAATTCCTTTGAAGTCTGTAAAAAGTCACGAAGAACATCCAGGTCCATAATGAATTAAAAATTAAGATTCCCCAATGGAGTCTATAAATGGGTTCACCAGTGGAGTCGCCAAGTGAACCACAAGAGTAATTCACCGAAATGATTATGTCGTAGGAGAGGTAAGATGAGGGAATTATGTTGGTGACTAAATTAATTAAACTATGAGGAATGTAATCACCAAAGCAAATACTGGATGCAATAAGATATGGAATAATGCACGGACACTCGCAGACATCGAAGGTAAGCCTCTACCTCCCCGGCAACTGTACCAAAAATGTTGGCAAAGTAAACGGGGGTAAAGTCGAAAGATAAATGTCGAACTAGGGAAAGCCTCTATCTCCCCGGCAACGGCGCTAATAATGTTATCACACAACTTATAGTTGCCCCAAACAAAGATCCTATTCAGGACAGTAGAGGAGTCGTGCAACTAAAGAGGTGACCTGAGAAGGCCTCGATTCCAAAGATGGATTGGTTGTCACGCCAATCGAGGAACTCTTCGCTTTTTGCTATCCAAGCCCCAAATAACAAAGGGGGAGACCTTGATCTACTCCCGACAGGAGAGATCTAACTCAATCACCAGATCAAGCTATTCAATAGGGTACATAAGGTGAGGGGTTAAGAACCCTAAGATCTAAGGAATAAGATCACTGTGGAGGCTTAAGATAGATGAGATTCAATCTTAGATGTATTAGACACAATGACTTTAAGATGAAGAATGGATCCAGGATTTAAGTGCTAGGGAAAATGATCAAATCTAACTACCTTGGGAAACGTGAAATAAAGATGGGGAAAATGGTCCCAAGTATTAGATCTGAACAAGTTAACGCTTTCTAGCACAGCTTGAAGGTAGATCTAATAATATCAAAGCACACAAGCTCAAAAAACAAGGGTTTAACAACCCGGAAGACGAACAAACAAAGGAGGGCGCAAGGGTTAAAGGATCAGTGCCTAGGAAAAAGGGCAGATGGAGTCCTCAGAGGTTGACGCCCTTGAGAACCCACCTGGGGATAGGCCTAGAGGTAAAAACCCAAAAATGGTTTGCCAGTAAACCAAATAATCAAATTCGGAGAATTTTTATAAGATTTTGCAGTTAGGGTTTAAACGTAAATGACAGATGGGTAAGTTAGAGGAATAAAATACGTACCTTACAAGCCTACCTGGATGATGAGAATGGATGCTTGTATGACGAGGACTACTCCTGCAAAGATCAAATGAATACTTGATGTGTTCTCTTACTCCCACAAATTGCCCAAATGCACTAATGCGCCCCTCTCTTCCTGCAAAACCAAGGAGATCAACTCAATCAGCAAGCAACAATGAGGGTAAATGCAAATGAAGAATTAAACACGGAGAATAAGTGGTACAAAGACAAAACTACTCCCTAAATTAACTGGATCAGAGAGAAAGAGACAAGGTGAGTCTCCTCAACCAATGAGCCCCTCTTCCAAATCGTCCTCTTCACCTGCAAGTAAAAATATGGATAGAAAGATGTGCAAGATATTCACCAAGATCCTCAATGCAATGGAAAAGCAGTTTCAATCAACATAGCCAAACATCCAGATCAAGATCACAAGATTTTCTCACAAAATATATTTTCTATTCCAGTAGCCAAGAGCCAAAAGTCGCTTTACAGTGAGGGGGCTCTCTTCCTTAACTAGGAATGAGAGAGACCAAAACCCTAACAACCTTTTGAATGAGTGGTTGAGATTAAAAGATACATCAATGATAATCAATGGCTAAGATGAGCCCAAATACAATACACATGGATCAACTCAAAAATAGAGGGGGCGCACTCACTAAGACGTCCAAAAGGGACGCACCACATGACAAGTGAGTAAGACACATGACATAAGCACATGGTGGGGCTAGGAGGTGTAACATGTCCTTCTCTAGCATGACCCCATGGCATAATAACATATAATAACTCAAGATAACATCATACTATGACCATATGACCAAATCGTGGCCCCTCAATGACATAACAAAATCCCCAAATAATAGCCCGCAGTGTGTGTGAACCCCACTGAATGCTGCAAGCTGTGCCGGAATGTGTGGGATGCATCATAAAAATCCTCTAACCAAACCTCATGCCAATTCTTTGCCTCAGCTTCCAAAATCGATTTCCTCAATAGCCATTTCTTCCATTTTTTATCCTTAGAAAATCACCTGTAAAATAATAAAATGCATGTATCTCTATGCCTGGTGCCCCGGGCACAAATCTGACTGCACCAAAATGTTTGAGAGCATGGTAATATGGAAATAACGAGTGGTTGAGCCCCATACTCCCTTTGTAGCGCCCTAGGTGACCCAAAATAATCTCAAAATGTGCTAACAGGCCATTTTATATGGCAAATATGCAATAAAGTGATAATCTAACCATAAACTCATCTAAAGTGCCTGAAACCGATATCTGAGTGTGCCAATGAACTCAGAAAGCCCAAATGTAGCAAAGATCAGTACTCATACACCATGTGACCCAATGTTATCGTTACCGGACCAGTCATCGAACCGACGAAGCCCAAAATGTGAACTAGACCAGAACCGGAAAAAAACTGGGTAAAAAAACGGTTGACTAAAAAATACATAAAATATTCATATTTTGTAAAAAAACATATATATTCATGTGCATACATATGAATCCAAACCACTAATACACATATATGCAAAGTTTCTCATATATATAGCAAGTATGGGCGCAAATAACCAAAATAGCACCTAGTACAATACATCTCTGAGGTTCTGAACCAAAGTAATCAACAAAGAGGCTCTAAATGGCCCCTACAATCCAAAAAGAAACCATAGTACTAATGAATAACAATAAACTGATCATATGGCACTACCCTACTAGCTACTACTACTAGAGTCTAGTGTCTAGTAGTCTACTACTACACCTCATCGTCATCGTAATCCTCTTCATCCTCTATAGGAGTAGGATTCTGAGCCCCACTTGATTCCCCTAGCCTTGAAGGTGGAACCTCTAGAAGTGGGTCCAAATCCAACCAAGAAAGGTCTTCATTATCAAATACTAGTTCTGGAGTCTCCACAACCCACTTTGATGATGGATCAAAGTCATCCAAGTTATGTTTCCTGATGCTGGTGTCTTGTTCAACAACTGGTTACGCCTCAGCCTAAGATTGTACTAGACATAGACCATATCATTCAACCGTTTGTGTTCCAAATGGTTTTGTTTCTTGGTGTGTATACGCTCAAATACACTCCAATTGCGTTCACATCCAAAAGCACTGCATGGTTGGCTCAATATTCGAACTGCAAAAATTTTCAAATCAGTGTAGCTCCCACCAAACTGTCCCACCAATACGCTGCAGTAAGAGTTGAATGCAAACAAGTTTCAGCAAATGGCTTTGGAAATTTAACTCACTCTTTACAATGGATAATATAATTTGAAAACTTTGAAAATTCTTACCTGGTGGATCCTTGGTTCTGCCTCGTATGGCCATGCTCATGCCAAATTTACCCATACTCTCATTGAATTGTAGTAGCTTACTGTGTATCTCATCTTGTATCCTCGCATCAGGAACCATGCGCTCAATGCATCTATACAATCCGTCTTTTACCTCCCCATCATCATTGGATTCAAAGTCTTTTGTATAGTGGTACCTGTTATCACATATATAGTAGCCGGGCTACCATACATTATTTTTCTCATTCCAGTACACTATTCAGCCAGTACCCTTGCATTTGAGATGCTGAGATGAGCATCTATATTGGATCACTATCAGATTGTGGACAGCAGTTATACTCCCCATGCCATGACTGAGTTTCAGGACACTCAGAAAGATGCCCGATATAGCCATTATACCATTGGTACAGAGCAGTCAGTAGTGCCCAGAGTTACAGCAGCAGTTCCAGAGGACAGATGATGGTACAGGTTGATGTGCAGTCAGGTATATGACTCAGCAGGTATATTATTGTGTTATGGTTAGATTGCTTTTATACTTATTCTTATAGCATGTCTTAGCACTTAGTGTCATGATCTGGTGATCATATAGATACATGGACCTGGTTGACCTATTATTTATATCATATTGTCCCTACTCAGACTTAGAAGTTCACTATTCATACTCATTGGTACATACCCTCCTTAGGGAGAATAGAGGTGATCATTACACCATACTCTGGCTTGCTAGTGTTGGCTCCATCATTTCATTGTCTTCATCCATCCGTGGCCTACCTTTTAGATTATTACCCTGATTTGCTACTTGACTAGTGACATGGAGGACCTTTCCCCACTGTAGCCTCTGTATTGGATGAGCTTCCCTGTTTATTGTGTCTCGGCTCTGAGTTGGTGACAAAACTTACCTATGGTGAGTTGGAGTTCCTTGAGAATTCCCCCTAGTCACTAAAGTTGTGTTGGCTAAACCTGAAACTTTTAGTGCTGCCATCAATACAAAATCTGGAAAAATGAAATGCTATATCTTGTATATGAAAGAAATGCCAATTGAAAATGGCCATGAAAAATAAAATGTTATATCTTTTGGAAAAATAAATACCTAGGTAAACAAGTTGTCCATGACACACCTAGAAGTGCTCAGGTAAACAAGTGCCTTAAAAACACACCTGCAGCAGAAAGCCTAAAAATAAATGTAAATCTATGCAATGTGTTTATAAACACACATAGATCAAGGCTATGGAAACCTCAGGCCCAAAAAGCAATGGAACTTAAATGTTATATCTAAACAATTGCTGGCCTTGTTTGTATTATGGATTGTGCGCATCTGTGAAGGTAAATAAACCCTCTTTAAAACAACTCATCCATTTGTGAGACACCGCCATTCCCTGTGTTATTGCTCATTCAGTATATACTATGGTGTGTATTCCCTTTCCCTTGCCAAAGTGTCACAAAGTCAAGTCAGTCAAGTCATCCCTTAGCCTAGCCAGTTATTTCAGCCTTCACCCTTCACTAGCAAATTGATCACAACTATGAAGTGAGTATGGTCCTGAAAGTCTAGTCTGAGTAATAATAATAATTAACGACACTATATATTTGGATTTAGATCGCCAGTCATGATTACTCTGTGTTTTAGTAGCTATTTGAATAAATTGTAAAGCATGTATTAACCTTGACACCTTGCAGGAGCTATGGATGATAGTCTGAGTTGTATTTGGTCTTGGTTAGACCTAGTTTGACCATGGAGGACCATGGGACATGAGATGTTGGACCTTATGATGATATGGGTAGATGATATATGGTCTATGTACACATACAGGATGATTCTATGCAGCAGCTACAGGGTTATGATGATGATTCTTGGGATACAGCAGTGTTTGGACATTTACAGATCATTATTATTGGCCTTGTTCCGGTACATTGGATATTTATTTTGATCATGCAGAGATTCATATGGTGTATGAGTACACATCTTGGATGGATTTGGACCTTCTGAGTCCAATGGGACAGTTTGTTTTCAGTTCCGGGCACTTACAGGGATGATTTAGCCTCAGTAGGCTGTCCTAGTGCAGTTTTGGTCTATTGGAGGCCCTGTCAGAGCAGAGATGACTTTTATCCGGTTGACCTAGGGCGCTGATGATGGAGGGGGTGGTCCAGCCACTTGTTTTTACCATATTACCCCCCTCCCGGACACATTGGTGCCCTCACCTTGACAGCGCCATCACTCCAGGAGGCTGTTTGGGCAGTTTCACGCTTCCCGAGGCATTTCAGGATTGGTAGAAATGGCTATTGAGGAAATCGATTTGGGCTACTGAGGCAAAGTTATGGCATGGGATGATCAGTGATGATAGATCGGGACCTTCCACACCTCCTCCTGCAGCTTCAGCTTCATCGGGGCCCGCATCCATCACTTATGGCACTTTCTGTGGATTTTTTGTGGTCTTTTGAGGACCACGACTTCACCTTGGGGGCACGATTTGGTATATTCATGATTATTTATTGGTTATTGTGCCATGGGGATTGACCAAGGAGGGATAAAATTACCCCTTGGACCCACCATGAGCCTCTTATGATATTTTGTCATCATGATTTGGTGGGATTCCCCTCTCCTAGGGCGACTTTGTCCACTTATGTTATATTTTATGTGTGATCCATGTATTATATTGTTGAGCTCATCTCAACCATTGATTAGACATTTGTATCTTTTAATCTTAGCCACTCATTCAAAAAGTGGTTAGGGTTTTGGTGCCTCTCCTTCCTATTTAAAGGAGAGAGCTTCTCATTGTAAAGGGACTTTTGGCTCTGGATTATTGGAATAGAAAATTATTATTGCATCTATCTCCAATGTTGTGGTGAATGTTTTTTGGTGTTCGTTCGTTGGTTCTTCCTTTGCACTGAGTTATTGGAGATCTTGTTTGCCATATCTTTTGTACCACGACTTTGCATCTACAGGTGGAGGCCGATTTGCTTGGAGGAGGAGGTATTGGTAGGGGAAGACTCTCCCTACTTCTTCTTGGGAGCTCTTCGTTGGTAACAGGGAGTATTACTGTCCCAGGACCTTCTATTTCATGTTACTATTTGCATTTCTCTTGTATTTCTTCCATACTTGCTCTTACTGATTGAATCTTCATTCCTTGGTTTGACAGGTAGAGGAAGGCGCACTTGTGGACTAGGGCATCAAATTGGCAAGCAAATCAACAATCTCTCATTTGATCTCTGCGGGAATCTTCCTCAACATCAAGGCATCTCATCCACATCATTCAGGTATGATCTCAAGGTAAGTTCTATCTCCATGATCTATCCAATTGTCAAAAACATTTAAAACCCTAATTAATTAAAACCCCAATTTTGCATTTTCTCAGATCTACTTAGATCTATTGGGTTGTTGGGCGTAATATTAAGAACCCACCTCTATAGCATCCACGGCATCCCGGATCTATAGTTTGGTGAGGATTGGCTTCCATTTGACCCCCTTCCCAGGCCAACTTAGCCTCTCCCAAGCAAAGCGCACTTCCTAGTTTGAGTAGGTTGACCTAGATCTAAGCGATGGGTGTTTGAGATTCCACTTGATTTGACATCTACACATCAAATAACATACACCCAGGTTGTCACTTTTCTGAAATTCACCTTGTGGGCCCTATTCCACATTTTAAGGGATTTAATCCCCATTTTGGACCACTTGGAACACTTAAACTCAGATCTACTAAGATCTAACCGGTGGATTGCCACGAAATTATAGATCCATACTCCTACCTGACCGATCTACCCGGATCTAAAGTTTGGATGCCATCCGACATGATTTGACCCACCTAAACCCAAATTGAAGCCTCCTTGGGTAAAGTCGCACCACCTTGGAGAAGTGAGTTTATTCACTTCTAGGAACTGGGTACTTGAGATTATTGCAGATCTGAAACCAGAATATTTTAAAACCTAGGTCTAGACTGTCACTCTGTCAAATCTTGCCTTGGGGACTGCATTCCTTGTTTTTAGGGATTGTGGTCCACTTGGGTTAAACCTAGATCTAGACACATTTAACCATCAAGACCTATACTGTCCACTTATCTCATGTTGTAGGAGTCCTAAACCATAAGTCAACCCCACTTTGACTCCACTTCCCAATTCCCAAGGCACTGGTTTATCTCCAAGACAACCCAACTTTCCTAGATCGTTGGATTGACTTGTGGTTTGACTTTTGCATGGTGAACTATACCCTTAAAGCTATCATGAATCATGGTCAAGCTTGTCTTATGTACTAGTTAGCCCCAATACATCCCTCAAAACTATCCTGCATTGGACACAGTTCCCAAGGCAGTAGATCTTTTGACATTGACCTAGTACACTAGCCCTAGATCTCATTACAAACATTATAAGTCACTCTTACATCAACAATGAATCAAAGCTATACCTATTGAACCCCTCACTTGGCTTGTGACTTTACCCTTAGGTCTAGGATAAACCATACACCTAACATCACTTAGAAATACCTAGATTTGGTGTCTTGGTTTTGATCTCTCCTGTCGGGAGTAGATCGGGTCTCCCCCTTTGTTGTCTGGGCTAGATAACATAAAGCGAAGGTTGCCTCGACTGGCGTGACAACCATACATATTTGGAGGTCGAGGTGATCGTGGTTGCACCTTTTGAGTTGCCCTTTCCTATTGCCATCCATGACTGGATCCATCCATAGGGGCAACTACATCTTAGGTGATAACATTTTGGCGCCGTTGCCGGGGAGGCAATAGCTTGCCCTAGTCCTTCCCGCATATACAAACGACACATATCTTGGTAGAAGAGTTTAAATCTACCTGGCGACTCCCAACCGTGACTCCGCTGAGGAGCGAGCTCATTTACATCCCTATAAACAGATCTTATCGTTATCTAGAACCCATGGGGTGTATCATTTTGTTTTCAAGTTCTTAAATTTAAAAATAAATATAAAAATATAAAAAATAAAAAATAAAATTATTATCCATGGCTGCTTCTGAGCGACCTAGAACTTTCGGTCGTTTAAAAGCCTTTGACTTCTCTAAAATTTATGGGGCACCTCATCCTATGCCAAACAATTTTAATCAAAGATTACCTCGTTTCAATGGAAGCGATGGTGTTTCAATTATAAATCATTTGTATGATCTCTGGTATTATATGGATAGTTTGGGAACAACCGAGGAGGATGTTCTAATGAGGGCTCTGGGTTCATCTCTAGAGGGAAATGCTCGGATATGGTTTGATTATCTAGCACCGGGATCCATCACCGGGTATGACATGTTCCAACAGTTGCTAGTAAGTCAATGGAAAGAAACAATTGGTGAATCTATGGAAGGGCAATCAGACGATGAATGTATTGATGAAAATCAACTTGATGAAGATGATGAATATCACGATAATGAGTTAGCTAACGATTGTTCTTATCAAAGTAATTCCTCTTCTCTTGAACCAATTGAGTCCCATGATGAGGTAACGTATGACACTGAGCAAATTTCAACCCCTCAGGATTATTGCCTTAATATTGACATAAGAGGGGAACTTATGAGAATTTTATCATCATTACCTGAAGAAGTTTCAGATGAAGAGGATGATTCCAATGATTTCCATCAAGAAGCATCCATGGTTGAGTCTTCCATTAGTGAATCTTTTGAAAATATTTTTGAGATCCCTTTTCATAATCCTTGTGTAATTGATGATTTTTCTTACCATGACACTGAAGAAGAAAGTAGGGACAACAACCAAGTTTCTTTAGAAGCCAATGATCATCCTGTTTTTAGAGATCAATTTTATGAAAATGTTCAAATGGTTGTTAATCAATTGGTCAATGCTATTCCTGATAAATTATCGTCATATGAATTTAGTGATGAATCAATTGAAGAGAAGTCTCATGATGATGGGTTGGTGAATCAAACTAATCAAGAGTTTTCCTTAATCAAATCCTCAAATCAATATCTTAATGTTTATGGGAAGCTCGGAAATAATCCTTCACTTAACTCATCCAATGGTTATAATTTTTCCAATTCAATTTTTATTCAGGATTGTCTTTTTCAATTGTTGGGGTGGGGTGCTCGCAATAAGTTCTGTCCTTTTTCTAAAAAATTTGGGTCAATCAATTTTCAATCCGCCCCCCCATCTAATTTTTCTAAGTCTACTTTGAATTTGTGGTCTGGTAAATCTTTGAATGTTGAAATTTTCAAACCAGAGTCTAGGTATTGTCGCATAAATGGAGATACAGAGTTTCATTTTCCCTTTCAGTTATATTTAACAAATAACATTCTTAAATCTTCTTGGTGGCTGGAAGGGGTATATGAAGATCAATTTCATCGATTTTCCATCCTTAAACAACAAGTGGGGCTAGTCTCAATCTTAATTTTATTCCACAATTTATCCCTACTTGGTTTATGCATCATTCCTGGAGCTCTCAGAATTGAATATCCTGGTCAGGTAGATGAGGGAAGCATTTTGAAACAAGGGGAGTTAAATTTGTTATCACATCTTTTTCCTCCATATATTTTGAATAATAACTTGCACAATTTTTATGACCCTATCAATTCTTGGATGGAGGATGTTTGCAGTAATCAGTCTTTCCCTTTGCATGATTTCATTTTGCACCATTCAACTCTTTTCTCAATTGTTGAACAAGTCAGGAAAGTTGTGCTATCTATTTCATTAATCCTTAATCTAGTCTTGACTCGTTCTTTAAGCAAAAATCAAAGAAGAATTATTAACTTATTTGATGAATGGTTGCACTGGATTTATGATTTTACCTAACTTTTGTGATGACTGGTTAGATTAGGGTAGGTAGGAAACCAAATAAGCCTACTTGGGCAGTAGTTAGTCTTTTCAGCCATTGAGTCTGGCACCTTCTTAGTCTTTAAGCTCCTTTGTAAGCTCCTAGTTTAACTGAGTACCTGTCACTTTTTCTTTTCCTGCACAATAAATTTCAAATTTTGCAAATTATGTTAGTAGTTTAATTTACTTTCTGCATTTGTACTTTATGCGTTTATATTTCTGACATAGAATAGATTTCATTTCAGTTGATTTTATTATTTTTCCCACACATGCGGCATGAGGTATTTTCTTTAGATGTTTGTGAATGCAGAAAATAGGTTGCAAGAATAAAGCTGGAAATAAAATGGTAGAGTGCTGGATCGTGGATTCGAGTAGCAGAGTTCGAGGACCAGAGATTCTGAGGTTCTCAAGCGCTCATTTCAGCAGAGCACTTGTCCCAGCCGGAGCCAGATGTTATCACATATATAGTAGCCGGGCTACCATACATTATTTTTCTCATTCCAGTACACTATTCAGCCAGTTCCCTTGCATTTGAGATGCTGAGATGAGCATCTATATTGGATCACTATCAGATTGTGGACAGCAGTTATACTCCCCATGCCATGACTGAGTTTCAGGACACTCAGAGAGATGCCCGATATAGCCATTATACCATTGGTACAGAGCAGTCAGTAGTGCCCAGAGTTACAGCAGCAGTTCCAGAGGACAGATGATGGTACAAGTTGATGTGCAGTCAGGTATATGACTCAGCAGGTATATTATTGTGTTATGGTTAGATTGCTTTTATACTTATTCTTATAGCATGTCTTAGCACTTAGTGTCATGATCTGGCGATCATATAGATACATGGACCTGGTTGACCTATTATTTATATCATATTGTCCCTACTCAGACTTAGAAGTTCACTATTCATACTCATTGGTACATACCCTCCTTAGGGAGAATAGAGGTGATCATTACACCATACTCTGGCTTGCTAGTGTTGGCTCCATCATTTCATTGTCTTCATCCATCCGTGGCCTACCTTTTAGATTATTACCCTGATTTGCTACTTGACTAGTGACATGGAGGACCTTTCCCCACTGTAGCCTCTGTATTGGATGAGCTTCCCTGTTTATTGTGTCTCGGCTCTGAGTTGGTGACAAAACTTACCTATGGTGAGTTGGAGTTCCTTGAGAATTCCCCCTAGTCACTAAAGTTGTGTTGGCTAAACCTGAAACTTTTAGTGCTGCCATCAATACAAAATCTGGAAAAATGAAATGCTATATCTTGTATATGAAAGAAATGCCAATTGAAAATGGCCATGAAAAATAAAATGTTATATCTTTTGGAAAAATAAATACCTAGGTAAACAAGTTGTCCATGACACACCTAGAAGTGCTCAGGTAAACAAGTGCCTTAAAAACACACCTGCAGCAGAAAGCCTAAAAATAAATGTAAATCTATGCAATGTGTTTATAAACACACATAGATCAAGGCTATGGAAACCTCAGGCCCAAAAAGCAATGGAACTTAAATGTTATATCTAAACAATTGCTGGCCTTGTTTGTATTATGGATTGTGCGCATCTGTGAAGGTAAATAAACCCTCTTTAAAACAACTCATCCATTTGTGAGACACCGCCATTCCCTGTGTTATTGCTCATTCAGTATATACTATGGTGTGTATTCCCTTTCCCTTGCCAAAGTGTCACAAAGTCAAGTCAGTCAAGTCATCCCTTAGCCTAGCCAGTTATTTCAGCCTTCACCCTTCACTAGCAAATTGATCACAACTATGAAGTGAGTATGGTCCTGAAAGTCTAGTCTGAGTAATAATAATAATTAACGACACTATATATTTGGATTTAGATCGCCAGTCATGATTACTCTGTGTTTTAGTAGCTATTTGAATAAATTGTAAAGCATGTATTAACCTTGACACCTTGCAGGAGCTATGGATGATAGTCTGAGTTGTATTTGGTCTTGGTTAGACCTAGTTTGACCATGGAGGACCATGGGACATGAGATGTTGGACCTTATGATGATATGGGTAGATGATATATGGTCTATGTACACATACAGGATGATTCTATGCAGCAGCTACAGGGTTATGATGATGATTCTTGGGATACAGCAGTGTTTGGACATTTACAGATCATTATTATTGGCCTTGTTCCGGTACATTGGATATTTATTTTGATCATGCAGAGATTCATATGGTGTATGAGTACACATCTTGGATGGATTTGGACCTTCTGAGTCCAATGGGACAGTTTGTTTTCAGTTCCGGGCACTTACAGGGATGATTTAGCCTCAGTAGGCTGTCCTAGTGCAGTTTTGGTCTATTGGAGGCCCTGTCAGAGCAGAGATGACTTTTATCCGGTTGACCTAGGGCGCTGATGATGGAGGGGGTGGTCCAGCCACTTGTTTTTACCATATTACCCCCCTCCCGGACACATTGGTGCCCTCACCTTGACAGCGCCATCACTCCAGGAGGCTGTTTGGGCAGTTTCACGCTTCCCGAGGCATTTCAGGATTGGTAGAAATGGCTATTGAGGAAATCGATTTGGGCTACTGAGGCAAAGTTATGGCATGGGATGATCAGTGATGATAGATCGGGACCTTCCACACCTCCTCCTGCAGCTTCAGCTTCATCGGGGCCCGCATCCATCACTTATGGCACTTTCTGTGGATTTTTTGTGGTCTTTTGAGGACCACGACTTCACCTTGGGGGCACGATTTGGTATATTCATGATTATTTATTGGTTATTGTGCCATGGGGATTGACCAAGGAGGGATAAAATTACCCCTTGGACCCACCATGAGCCTCTTATGATATTTTGTCATCATGATTTGGTGGGATTCCCCTCTCCTAGGGCGACTTTGTCCACTTATGTTATATTTTATGTGTGATCCATGTATTATATTGTTGAGCTCATCTCAACCATTGATTAGACATTTGTATCTTTTAATCTTAGCCACTCATTCAAAAAGTGGTTAGGGTTTTGGTGCCTCTCCTTCCTATTTAAAGGAGAGAGCTTCTCATTGTAAAGGGACTTTTGGCTCTGGATTATTGGAATAGAAAATTATTATTGCATCTATCTCCAATGTTGTGGTGAATGTTTTTTGGTGTTCGTTCGTTGGTTCTTCCTTTGCACTGAGTTATTGGAGATCTTGTTTGCCATATCTTTTGTACCACGACTTTGCATCTACAGGTGGAGGCCGATTTGCTTGGAGGAGGAGGTATTGGTAGGGGAAGACTCTCCCTACTTCTTCTTGGGAGCTCTTCGTTGGTAACAGGGAGTATTACTGTCCCAGGACCTTCTATTTCATGTTACTATTTGCATTTCTCTTGTATTTCTTCCATACTTGCTCTTACTGATTGAATCTTCATTCCTTGGTTTGACAGGTAGAGGAAGGCGCACTTGTGGACTAGGGCATCAAATTGGCAAGCAAATCAACAATCTCTCATTTGATCTCTGCGGGAATCTTCCTCAACATCAAGGCATCTCATCCACATCATTCAGGTATGATCTCAAGGTAAGTTCTATCTCCATGATCTATCCAATTGTCAAAAACATTTAAAACCCTAATTAATTAAAACCCCAATTTTGCATTTTCTCAGATCTACTTAGATCTATTGGGTTGTTGGGCGTAATATTAAGAACCCACCTCTATAGCATCCACGGCATCCCGGATCTATAGTTTGGTGAGGATTGGCTTCCATTTGACCCCCTTCCCAGGCCAACTTAGCCTCTCCCAAGCAAAGCGCACTTCCTAGTTTGAGTAGGTTGACCTAGATCTAAGCGATGGGTGTTTGAGATTCCACTTGATTTGACATCTACACATCAAATAACATACACCCAGGTTGTCACTTTTCTGAAATTCACCTTGTGGGCCCTATTCCACATTTTAAGGGATTTAATCCCCATTTTGGACCACTTGGAACACTTAAACTCAGATCTACTAAGATCTAACCGGTGGATTGCCACGAAATTATAGATCCATACTCCTACCTGACCGATCTACCCGGATCTAAAGTTTGGATGCCATCCGACATGATTTGACCCACCTAAACCCAAATTGAAGCCTCCTTGGGTAAAGTCGCACCACCTTGGAGAAGTGAGTTTATTCACTTCTAGGAACTGGGTACTTGAGATTATTGCAGATCTGAAACCGGAATATTTTAAAACCTAGGTCTAGACTGTCACTCTGTCAAATCTTGCCTTGGGGACTGCATTCCTTGTTTTTAGGGATTGTGGTCCACTTGGGTTAAACCTAGATCTAGACACATTTAACCATCAAGACCTATACTGTCCACTTATCTCATGTTGTAGGAGTCCTAAACCATAAGTCAACCCCACTTTGACTCCACTTCCCAATTCCCAAGGCACTGGTTTATCTCCAAGACAACCCAACTTTCCTAGATCGTTGGATTGACTTGTGGTTTGACTTTTGCATGGTGAACTATACCCTTAAAGCTATCATGAATCATGGTCAAGCTTGTCTTATGTACTAGTTAGCCCCAATACATCCCTCAAAACTATCCTGCATTGGACACAGTTCCCAAGGCAGTAGATCTTTTGACATTGACCTAGTACACTAGCCCTAGATCTCATTACAAACATTATAAGTCACTCTTACATCAACAATGAATCAAAGCTATACCTATTGAACCCCTCACTTGGCTTGTGACTTTACCCTTAGGTCTAGGATAAACCATACACCTAACATCACTTAGAAATACCTAGATTTGGTGTCTTGGTTTTGATCTCTCCTGTCGGGAGTAGATCGGGTCTCCCCCTTTGTTGTCTGGGCTAGATAACATAAAGCGAAGGTTGCCTCGACTGGCGTGACAACCATACATATTTGGAGGTCGAGGTGATCGTGGTTGCACCTTTTGAGTTGCCCTTTCCTATTGCCATCCATGACTGGATCCATCCATAGGGGCAACTACATCTTAGGTGATAACAGTACCTTCAAAAGTTCAAAGTTCAAAAGAAAAAAAATATTCATCAATGAATTTGAAATTGTAACTTATAACTTTGAACTTTAACATTTGAAATTACAAGAAAACTTATAACTTTGAATATGAATTTTGAGATTTCTTACCTTGGGTTTAAGTAATAGCCAGCTGTTGCATGCAAAGGACGATGGAGTTGTTTGTTACTGTTATCACCTAAACTGTAGTTACCCCTATGGATGGATCCAGTCATGGATGGCAATAGGGAAGGGCAACTCAAAAGGTGCAACCACAATCAGCTCGACCTCCAAAATATATATGGTTGTCACGCCAGTCGAGGCAACCTTCGCTTTATGTTATCTAGCCCAGACAACAAAGGGGGAGACCCGATCTACTCCCGACAGGAGAGATCAAAACTAAGACACCAAATCAGGGTATTTCTAGGTGAAGTTAGGTGTATGGTTTATCCTAGACCTAAGGATGAAGTCACAAGCCAAGTGAGGGGTTTAATAGGTATAGCTTTGGTTCATAATTGAATGTAAGAGTGACTTATAATGTTTGTAGTGAGATCTAGGGCTAGTGTACTAGTTCAATGTCAAAGGATCCACTGCCTTGGGAACCGTGTCCAATGCAGGGTAGTTTATGGGTTTAATTGGGGCTACCTAGTACAAGTGACAAGCTTGACCATGATTCATGATAGCTTCAACGGTATAGTTCACCATGCAAAAGTCAAACCACAAGTCAATCCAACGATCTAGGAAAGTTGGGTTGTCTTGGAGATAAACCAGTGCCTTGGGAATTGGGAAGTGGAGTCAAAGTGGGGTTGACTTATGGTTTAGGACTCCTACAACATGAGATAAGTGGACAGTATAGGTCTTGATGGTTAAATGTGTCTAGATCTAGGTTTGACCCAAGTGGACCACAATCCCTAAAAACAAGGAATGCAGTCCCCAAGGCAAGATTTGACAAAGTGACAGTCTAGACCTAGGTTTTGAATTATTCCGGTTTCAGATCTGCAATAATCTCAAGTACCCAGTTCCTAGAAGTGAGTGAACTCACTTCTCCAAGGTGGTGCGACTTTACCCAAGGAGGCTTAAATTGGGGTTTAAGTGGGTCAAGACAAGTCGGATGGCACCCAAATTTTAGATCCGGGTAGATCAGTCAAGTAGGGGTATGGATCTATAGTTTCGTGGCAATCCACCGGTTAGATCTTAGTAGATCTGAGTTTAAGTGTTCCAAGTGGTCCAAAATGGGGATTAAATCCCTTAAAATGTGGAATGGGACCCACAAGGTCAATTTCAGAAAAGTGACAACCTGGGTGTATGTTATTTGATGTGTAGATGTCAAATCAAGTGGAATCTCAAACACCCACCACCTAGATCTAGGTCAACTTGCCCAACTAGAGAAGTGCGCCTTGCTTGGGAGAGGCTAAGTTGGCCTGGGAAGGGGATCAAATGGAAGCCAATCCTCACCAAACTATAGATCTGGGATGCCGTGGATGCTATAGAGGTGGGTTCTTAATATTATGCCCAACAACCCAATAGATCTAAGTAGATCTGAGAAAATGTAAATGAGGGTTTTAAGATACTTAGGGTTTTAACAATTTATGAGTATGTCAATGGATTGGATAAAGGAAAGAGAAACAAACCTGTGGATCTTACCTGGGTAACCTTGTAGATGCCTTGATGATGATGATCTATGCAATCCCGATCAATTTGGAAGCTTTGAGGTAGTTTCTATGCAAATCGATTTTGTCCAAGAAGCCAATGCGCCCTCTCTCCTGCACAACAAACGTCAACAATATCAGATTTGATGCATCAAGAGATAAGACTAATGCCACAAAAGAAGTAACAGAAAGATAGCATAGATCACAATGATACTAATGATAACCCCCTGATACAAGCGAATGCCAAAAAAAGTCGATTTGAAGAAGCCTTGCAAAATCGCCCTTGTTGAAGTCGCCCTCCTGTAGACAAACAATGATTTCCAAAAAAGATAGATCTTGCCACAAATTTCCAAATGCTAGGTTGCAATAGACTTTCCAATCACCATCTAAGAACACCAGATGCAAAGGAGACCACAAGAATTTCCACAAGAATATTTTTCTATACCAATAATCCAAGAGCCAAAGACCCTTTACAATGAGAGGCTCTCTCCTTTAAATAGGAAGGAGAGGCACCAAAACCCTAACCACTTTTTGAATGAGTGGCTAAGATTATAAGATACAAAAGTCTAATCAATGGTTGAGATGAGCTCAACAATATAATACATGGATCACACATAAAATATAACATAAGTGGACAAAGTCGCCCTAGGAGAGGGGAATCCCACCAAATCATGATGACAAAATATCATAAGAGGCTCATGGTGGGTCCAAGGGGTAATTTTATCCCTCCTTGGTCAATCCCCATGGCACAATAACCAATAAATAATCATGAAAGTACCAAATCGTGCCTCCTTAGTGAAGTCGTGGTCCTCAAAACAACCCAGAAATCCACAAAAAGTGCAATAAGTGATGGATGCGGGCCCCGATGAAGCTGAAACTGCTGGAGAAGGTGTGGAAGGTCCCGATCTACCTTCACTGATCATCCCATGCCATAACTTTGCCTCAGTAGCCCAAATCGATTTCCTCAATAGCCATTTCTACCAATCCTGAAATGCCTCGGGAAACGTGAAACTGCCCAAACAGCCTCCTGGAGTGATGGCGCTGTCAAGGTGAGGGCACCAATGTGTCCGGGAGGGGGGTAATATGGTAAAAACAAGTGGCTGGACCACCCCCTCCATCATCAGCGCCCTAGGTCAACCGGATAAAAGTCATCTCTGCTCCGACAGGGCCTCCAACAGACCAAAACTGCACTAGGACAGCCTACTGAGGCTAAATCATCACTGTAAGTGCCCGGAACTGAAAACAAGCTGTCCCATTGGACTCAGAAGGTCCAAATCCATCCAAGATGTGTACTCATACACCATATGAATCTCTGCATGATCAAAATAAATATCCAATGTACCGGAACAAGGCCAATAATAATGATCTGTAAATGACCAAACACTGCTGTATCCCAAGAATCATCATCATAACCCTGTAGCTGCTGCATAGAATCATCCTGTATGTGTACATAGACCATATATCATCTATCCATATCATCATAAGGTCCAAAATCTCATGTCCCATGGTCCTCCATGGTCAAACTAGGTCTAACCAAGACCAAATACAACTCAGACCATCATCCATAGCTGCTGCAAGGTGTCAAGGTTAATACATGCTCTACAACTTATTCGAATAACAATTATAACACAGAGTAATCATGACTGGCGATCTAAATCCAAATATATAGTGTCGTTAATTATTATTATTACTCAGACTAGACTTTCAGGACCATGCTCACTTCATAGTTGTGATCAATTTGCTAGTGAAGGGTGAAGGCTGAAATAACTGGCTAGGCTAAGGGATGACTTGACTGACTTGACTTTGTGACACTTTGGCAAGGGAAAGGGAATACACACCATAGTATATACTGAATGAGCAATAACACAGGGAATGGCGGTGTCTCACAAATGGATGAGTTGTTTAAAGAGGGTTTATTCACCTTCACAGATGCGCACAATCCATAATACAAATAAGGCCAGCAATTGTTTAGATATAACATTTAAGTTCCATTGCTTTTTGGGCCTGAAGTTTCCATAGCCTTGATCTATGTGTGTTTACAAACACATTGCATAGATTTACATTTATTTTTAGGCTTTCTGCTGCAGGTGTGTTTTTAAGGCACTTGTTTACCTGAGCACTTCTAGGTGTGTCATGGACAACTTGTTTACCTAGGTATTTATTTTTCCAAAAGATATAACATTTTATTTTTCATGGCCATTTTCAATTGGCATTTCTTTCACATACAAGATATAGCATTTCATTTTTCCAGATTTTGTATTCATGGCAGCACTAAAAGTTTCAGGTTTAGCCAACACAACTTTAGTGACTAGGGGGAATTCTCAAGGAACTCCAACTCACCATAGGTAAGTTTTGTCACCAACTCAGAGCCGAGACACAATAAACAGGGAGGCTCATCCAATACAGAGGCTACAGTGGGGAAAGGTCCTCCATGTCACTAGTCAAGTAGCAAATCAGGGTAATAATCTAAAAGGTAGGCCACGGATGGATGAAGACAATGAAATGATGGAGCCAACACTAGCAAGCCAGAGTATGGTGTAATGATCACCTCTATTCTCCCTAAGGAGGGTATGTACCAATGAGTATGAATAGTGAACTTCTAAGTCTGAGTAGGGACAACATAATATAAATAATAGGTCAATCAAGTCCATGTATCTATATGATCGCCAGATCATGACACTAAGTGCTAAGACATGCTATAAGAATAAGTATAAAAGCAATCTAACCATAACACAATAATATACCTGCTGAGTCATATACCTAAATGCACATCAACCTGTACCATCATCTGTCCTCTGGAACTGCTGCTGTAACTCTGGGCACTACTGACTGCTCTGTACCAATGGTATAATGGCTACATCGGTCATCTCTCTGAGTGTCCTGAAACTCAGTCATGGCATGGGGAATACAACTGCTGTCCACCATCTGATAGTGATCCAATCTAGATGCTCATCTCGGCATCTCAAATGCAAGGGAACTGGCTCAATAGTGTACTGGAATGAGAAAAATAATGTATGGTAGCCCGGCTACTGTATATGTGATAACAGTTACATCTGTCATCAATGATATTTCTAATAGGAAAATACTTCTGCCTTTTATCACCATATGATGCCTTTATTGCTTCTTTGGCCTGATCCATGGCCTCATAAATAAAACCCATAGTGGGTTTATCGCCATCTACCATCCGTAACACTCTCACAAGAGGCTCACTCAATAAAACTATCTCTTCTGCCTTTTTCCAAAATGTTTTTTCAAACACTTTGTCAGCTATATCTTTCCCTTCAGCCTTTTTAGTCCATTGACATTCATTCCACTCATCGCAGGAAAACATCTTTCACAAGTTGGCTTTTTGATCAACAAGGGATTGCAACGAAAGAAAGTTTGTTGCAAATCGTGTAATGGTTGATCTAACTAGCTCTTTACCCCTAGTGTTCTTCCTCATAAGACTCAAAACCCATGAGTGGTTGTAGACGTACCTGGTTATTGATTTTTCCTACTCCACACACTTCTTCACCCACTCAATTTTATCAATATCCTCTAGCATGAGGTCCAAACAATGGGATGCACATGGTGTCCACCAAATGGTGGGGTGTTTTTCCTCTAACATCCTTCCTACTGCAACATAGTTTGAGGCATTGTCAGTGATGATCTGTACAACATTCTCTGGCCTCACCTCCATAACTACTCCATCCAAACGATGAAATAATAATTGTGAATCCTTCACCTGATCAGAGGCATCCACAGATTTAAGAAACATGGTTCCTTTTGGGCAAGCAAACAGGAAATTGATAATGGTGCGGGATTTTCCATCACTCCATCCATCAGACATTATTGTGCACCCTGTTCTCCTCCAGGACTGCTTGAACTCCTTCAGATATTCATCTATTCTTTGAACTTCATTTCGTAAAAGGGGCCCTCTGATATCATGAAAACTAGGGCCTTTGAAGCCCGGACCACATGAAGTTATAGCATCTATCATAGGTTGATAATAAGAAGAATTAGTTGCATTGAAGGGTATGTCTGCATCATACCACCATCTAGCTATGCATTCCCAAGCAACCTCCTTCTCCCTCTTCTTCCATTTACCATCAATGGTGGGCTGAGCACCAGGGGTAGTGTGGGGCACGAAGGAAGAGTCAAGCCCTCTACTACTGGTCGGGGCCTTACGTGGCCTTTTCAGGTTCAAATTGGATGCTCTACGTCCACCTCTCCCCCTAACAGGAAAACTAGAGGACTCTTCAAAACTAGTCAAATGACCTTGAGGGGTTTCATGATCATCACCCTCAGGCTCATATTCACTCTCATCCTCAAATGGCATTGAACTTCTCCCTATGTCTTGTTGAAGCTTCTTTATCTTGGCTTTTTCTTCTTGGTAGGCTTCAATACTACTTAGCATCTCTTCTATAAGATCATCAGAGACTTTGCTACAAGGTTCAACATTGCCTCTAGCACCAGCTAAGTGTTGTTTTAACCTATCGATACCCCCCCAGCTATTTTCTTCCCACAATAATTGCATATTTTTTCCCACCATCATCCAATTGGAAATGAATCCATGTCGGATCCTTCTTATCTTTTGGAGCCATGGCAAACAAAAGCTGGAAATAAAACCCTATAATTTATTAATAACTTATTAACTAAGAACAAAACAAATTTAAAGAGAAAAGGAGTCTTGAGTCTTGAGTCTTGACATACCTTTGAGAAAAAAGAAGAAAAGTAGCAAAGCTTGAGAGGAATTGTCGCTGCCAAGAGAAAAAGAACAAGTTGATACGTGATAACAGCCCACAAATTCTACACAAAAGCCTTCAATAACCTCCAAAACAGTCCACGAATAAGCTCCAAATCTGCTCCAAGAAATAATGCTTCGAATCTCCTCCAAATACTCCCTGCAAAAGACACTTAAATCTGCCCAAGAAGTTCTTGCAAACCACCCAACAAACTCAGCTCAAGAAGACTCCAAAACTGCCCAAGAAACGAAGCTCTCAAGATTGCCAAACGAGATGGAATGAATAGTGTGAGTAATGTAGGGGGTGGGGGGGTCGTTAAATAGCTTTAGGATAGGCTTAGGGTTAGGTTAGAAGCATAGGATAGTTTTTTTCTGTGTTTTTTTTTAAATTTGAGTTTCGTGGGTCCCCTATCCGCGGCCATACGGCACAGTACGAACCGGCCGGTTCCGTACAGAACCGACCGGTTCTGATAACATTGATGTGACCACCTGGATAATCATTTGTAAGCTCAACCATGCCCAGACAATAAAAATAATGGTCTATAAATAATAATAATAATAATATCCATCAAACCATCACATAAAACTTGTGTTTGATGCATTGAACCATCAAATGGGCACCATAGGACCACAAATAATCAATCTCGAACATCATCGATCAAACTCATCTCAAATCCTACGGTTGACTTGGTCAAACGGGGTTGACCAGGTCAAAACTAATCAAAATAATGACCCAGGATCAAACTGACTGATGTTGTAAGAGCAAATGGATAAGATATGTTCCTTTAATTATTTCAATATCAGGACTAAAGTACAAAGTAGCATTTCACTGGCGATTAAGCAGTAATACATCAAATATAAGTCTGGATTAAAATAATTAATTACTAAGAAAAAGACCCAACTGTATACTCAATTCATGGACGTGACCATTTTTCTAGAAATGGGTGAGGTGAAAAGGACAAGGCTAGGACAAGGGAATGACTTTACAAACTTCAACACTGCGACACTTTGGATAAAGGGAAAAGGAAAAATCACCTAAGCATATGTTGGACAAAAAACACACAAGGAATGGTGGTGTCTCACAAATGGAATAAGGATATTTGAGGAGTGCCTATTCGACTTTAGCAAATGTCTACAGCTCACATCCAAGCTTGAATCAAGCTCTGTGAGAATCTTTTCTAGAACCACCGTGACTGGGTGCACAACTAACCGTAACTTGAGGTTCTAGGGGACACTTAGAATTAGTTGTCCCTTACTCCATCTCACATCCTAACCCGTAGGCTCCGTGAGGAATTAATCATTACATTTTTATTCTGGCCAGCAATCTTTAGATTTAGCATACATTTTACCACTTATTTTTAGGCCTTATGACCCTTTGTATTTTGCATGTGCCTAGAAGCACAACTAATTGCAGCTTTTATCCAAGGTGCTTTACATTTCATTTCATAACGCTCTTTCATTGTGCTTAAAAGCACAGTTTTATTTTATAACCATGGACTTGCATAGAAGATATAACAATCAGTCACATATGTATGTAATGATGGTAGTACAATTTACTTCAAGTCTAGCTGACACAACTTAGGCAACTAGGGGGATCATCCACAATCAGCACCAAACATTAGGGGCAACCAACCAGAGAGGTCTAGGCTTCAAATCCAACTCACAAAAGCTCAGGAACCAACACCAGCAGGTTCTCCTGGCCCAAAAGGATCAAGGCTTCGGTAAGTTTTGTTGCACAACTCAGAGCCGAGACACAAAACAACAGGGATTATATCCAACATAGAGGCATAAGTGGGGAAGTCCTCCATATTACAGGCTGAAGTGAAAGTCAGGGTAAAACCAAATACGAAAGAGAATGGATGGATGGGTAAAGGTGAGAGGTGATGCCATAACTAGCAAGCCATAAATGATGGGAATGAAAGTCAATACTACTTAAGAGGGTGAGACCAACAAGTATACACAAGAAATTTTGATTCCCAAGTAATTAGACCACTTTAATTCCAAACAATCAACCAATAACCATATCTATATATATAATATCGCCAGATCATGACTACTAGATACCTAGTCAAGCTACTAAGTGAAAGAGCACAATAAAAGTATCCAATGCACAACCATATACCTGCTGTTTCATATACCTATATCCATCATATGAACCATCCACTGTCACTAGAACACTACTGCTGCATAACTATGGGCACTATCACACTGCTCTGTATGGAAGGAAATGGCCACCTCAGTCATCAAATCTGAGGTCATGAGGCTTAGTCATGGCATAAGGCTGTAATGTCTGCTATGGGGCTGCTGAAATCATGAGTGATCATAGAATAACTGCTCATCAACGGCCGATCTCAAGCATCTCATGGTAAAGGACTGGCTCAGGAAAGTACTGGAATCTAGTCTGAAGATATGGTAGCCCCAACTACTATAAATGTGATAATAGGTCTTATACACAAAGTTATCATGATAAGAAGCCATTTCTATCTAGTACCGATAAGCTTTCAATGATGTATTTCAATAGAACCAAAGCAGGTATGTGGGCAAGTATAGTATCTACTTCAACTTATCATTATATCTGCTATTTTTCTTTTCATTTAAAACTTGAAGGTACAAATGTTGTGGTCTTATACTCAAAGTTATCATGATAAGAAGCCATTTCTATCTAGTACCGATAAGCTTTCAATGATGTATTTCAATAGAACCAAAGCAGGTATGTGGGCAAGTATAGTATCTACTTCAACTTATCATTATATCTGCTATTTTTCTTTTCATTTAAAACTTGAAGGTACAAATGTTGTGGTTGATAATTTCAATTTTTTAAAGATTATTGGTGATACTGACATGGTTATAAGAAAGTTCCAGAAAATGTTTACATGTCCAAAAGAATGCTTGAACAAGTACAAGAATATATTACAATTGGTCCTCAAAGATTCTCCAGAAAAATATACAGAGCTCATCTTTGCAAGTGATTTCCCAAGTTCATAATAGGATAGCCAATTCCTTACAGACAGATTTCATGAAACACATATATGATAATGATAGTATATATTTGAGCCCGTTGCAAGCATGGATAGATAAAGCTTGCGAAAGTTACCTCCCTCTGTGGCAGAAATTTGAAGGCTTCCAGGTTTCTGAGCCTATATGTCATTTCAGCTTCCCTTCGACAAAGATATTGGTATGTACTCAATTCATCCTTGAGGTGACTCTATCTTGGATTATCTCAAAAGACAAAGGAAGAAAAATTGGCATGAATCATATGCTCTAGCTACATTGGTGGTATGATTTCACTTGAGCCTTCTTTGTTATCATAATTAGGGTAGATAGGTATAGTTTCATTTGAGTTCAACATTTACTGTTACCCATGCATTACACTTGTCGTTATTTCATTTTGGGTAAATTGCATTTTTCATGTTGAAAACGGTAGAACAAAAGTGTCTGCCTCCAATGCATTTAATGTCTTTGTTGTTAGACGAGTGAGTAGGTCTACTGTTGTAGAAATTTCTCCCTACGGATAGGTAGAAACTCTCTTAGGATAAAGCAGGATGCACTGACTCTATGCTAAGACAAAAAGGAAACAAATGCTACTTTGAGTTTCTAAACTAGTCTTCACAACAAGATTAAATGCATTCAGAAGAGATGAAAGACGTAACTCACCTTCCAATTCGACGTTTGTCCCGCTTCTAGCTCTTGATCCCGAAGCTCCAATGTAGAACCTGTTGAAATCAAACAAAGGACAAGCATGCAAGCTTCCAAATACCTTGAAGCAAAGATTATGTTCAAATCCAAACTAAATACATTTCATATCAAAGATTTATACAATACACATGAAATGGGAAAAACAAGACAAGTTATCTTATATTACAAACTTGAAGAGTGCTTACAAAGGTTACTTGATATCCAAGCCAATCCTCCAGCTCCAAGTGCTTCCTCTAGCTATCTCTGCAGAAGTCTGAAGATCATAGATTTGATGCCCCCAAAAGTCCTCCCTTTGGCCCATGGAAGGCTTCTCTCTTATAACACATGGGAAGGTTAACCAACAAGAGAGAAATGTGGATCTATGGAGTGTTTAGTGGATCAAGCCAGCTAAACAAAGAAGGAGTTAGGATCGAACCAAAGGTGGTAATCCCAACAAAATCTCCTCGAAGGTCGAAATCCCAAAATCCAAGGCAAAAAGGCTAATTTCAGACTACCGTGCCCCTATAACTGAGCATCACACGGTAGTACCGCACCCCAGAGAAGGAGCAACGTGCAGTAGTGCTGACTACTACGCCCCTGGAGATGTGCAGGGAGCGGTAGTGCTCACAAACAGGGCTAAGTTGGGTTGGAAGATGGCAGAAAAAGGTTTTGCTTTCAGTATTCAATCAATGGTTTTCACTCTGGATGTTCAGATGATCTTTAAGGGAAACTGTCGTTTAGGTCGCTAATGCAAGGATGCGACACCAATACATAATGTGTAATATTGAGGTATAACAGATGCTCCCTAAAGTGTGAGGTCAGAAGAGACTGATGGCCGAAAGACTTTACAAATATGGTTCGGAGATAGCATCGAGGGGAATAACAAGGAGCTGAAATAGAAACAAAATGTCAGATATACCACCGAGGCGAGCATTCCCATGCTCGGAAACAAATGACTCAAAGCATGGCTGCCGACCAATACATTACAGATCCATGAGTACTGAGATGATATAGACTATAGACAAATCATGGCTACTATAAACAAGCATAGATCCATGAGACAATAATGACATAGCCACGACCAATACAAAAGTAGATCTGCGTGACAATATAGAGGAAATCTCCATTGCAACCTGGACGTAATCAAAATACAAAAGGGTGTCCAGGGTCTTCTACCCGATCGCAAACGATACGAATCTAGCCATGTGATTACAAGGTGATGAAGTCGAACATGGTAGAAACCATTTGATTACCGGTCAATGATGTGAACCATTAACAAATGCGAGGGAAATCACCAATGATGACGATGATCCCCAAGGTATCTATAGTACATCTCAACGAAATGCGAATAAAGGAGTTGATGTCGAGCATCCGAGAGATCATTCAATCAGAGGTCAATGATGAAAACCTACTGTCGAACACGAGGAAACCTGCCATTGAGGTATGCAGGTACCAAGGTACTAGTGGTTGACTCCTAAGTCTAATTCCTGGATAGTGATTTGGTGTCGACAGGAATAGACTCGTCGAAGGTGGGCCATAATGATTCCCACATTATCGACACGAAATCAGAACGAGAGAGAGTATGGACCGATGAAACAATAGAATATGTACTGGCACAAAGGGAAGGTTTGACATGAAGTGGAGGTGGACTCAAGGTAATAACCCTTTGAACATATAACGGCATGAAACAGAGCTTGGCAGCAGGGACTACTTGAACAGACAGAACCATAGGAAGTGTGAACTCATAGCAATAATGAGGACGCATGATCAAAATGATGACACTATCAGCAAGACTGACTACCCAAAACAGACAAGGTGAGGATGCATGCCATGTTCAAAGGTGATGACTCACAAGCTACCAACAAGGTAAACTTGACTCATTTTCCCATTTTCCCCCAACATGATGGACGAGTACCTCTTTGTTTTTTTACGAGCTTGAGGAGGATAAAAGATGCTCGGTATAGCTCATCTCATAGATGAGTCCGATCTCACATGTTTTACGAACTTGAGAAAGGAGGGGTTCGACCCAAAGTGGGCCCTTCGATGTTGAATTTTAACGAGTCCAAGGAAGGAAAACTCGGTCGTCATTTCATGTTTAGAGAGTCTGAAAAGAACTAAAGAAGACTCCAATGGTCCTTTTTCGTAAGGTTAGCCTCATCACCCGAAAAAGGGTAAAACAACGTGGGAGAGGACTCTTCCAGTCATGATTGGTTGGAGTATTCATTTTTCGTAAGTAATGCCCCCTAGTCCGAAAACGGGGTAAACTATCACTAGGGAGACGATCATTCAAATCCTTTTACAAGCGTGAACGAATCAATTTCGCTTGGCCATCTTTTCCTATTTTAGGAGTTTGAAAAGAGCTTAAAGAGGACTCCATGTACAACTTTGTCATGGTTGATGACCGAGTACGACAAAGGAGAAGTAAACTCGACACAGTTCCTTTTCCGTAAATAGTCTAGCGAGGCCGGATAAAGTGATAAACCTATACTCGTTAGACACACCTTTTTACTCCAATTTGTTTAACAAGCACAATAATGGTATCAAAAGCACTCGGAATCTTTTTCATGTTTGGATCCAGAGCACGAAAAAGGGAAAGTAAGCTCAAACCACTTTTCATGTTTTAACCAGAGCACGAAAAAAGTGAAAAGTAAGCTCAAACACCATCTTACTGTTTTTAACGAGCTCGAAGATAGGTTGGAAGAATGCTCATGATGTCTGCTTCATTTTTTTAACGAGCTTGTAACAGAAAATGAACTATGCTCAGGATAATTTTCATGGTTTAATGAGCTTGAAACCTAAAAAGGAAAGTATGCTCAAAAATGTTCCCAATGAAATCCAAAGGTTGGTATATGCCCCCAGCATGATTGCTAGAAGTAAGTGACTTAGCTCCAACATGGTGTGGAGAGGTGATCGAGTTGACTTCAACGTAACTTCAAAGGTTGAAGACATGCCCCCAAGCTTCATTTCATTCACCTAAGGTATAGGCGAGTGAAAAGAAGGTTCAGGTACTAAGTCTACGAGAAGACTCGACTCAAAGGGAAAGGATATGTTTCATTTTTTAACGAGCTTGACACAGGAGTAGAACTTTGCTCAGACTACTAGTTTCATTTTTTAATGAGCTTGAAGCCAATGGTAAACTCTACTCACGTTTAAGGCCCATTGATGGGTTCCTTCCCAACATGATGACCAGAGGTTGGCAGGTGCCCCCGGCATGATTGCTAACGGCTAAACATGTCTCCCAAGCTTCGTTTCGTCTGACTACTCTTCTTCCTTACCCAAAAATCCTGGCTACTAATCCGAATGTGTTCACCAGGGAGGGTAGGGAGAACCAGGACCAAGTGACCCAGGCAGATTAAATGAACGTTCAAATCCTAACTCTAGCGAGAGACTCGAACAAATGGAAGGGAGATCTATTTCATTTTTACACAAGCTTGAAATAGATAATAACAATGCTTGAAAGGGTCCTTTTTATTTTTTAATGAGCTTAAAACAGAAAGAAATTATGCTCAAAGGTAGTTTCATTTTTTCGCAAGCTTGAAACCGAAAGTAAACTATGCTTGGGATTGATTTCATTTTTACACAAGCTCGAAACCAACGGTAAATTGTGCTTGAGGGTCGGTTTCATTTTTTAACGAGCTTGAAACAAAGAATAAACTATGCTCGTAGGAACCTATTTCATTTTTTAACGAGCTTGACATAGAAAGGGAACTATGCTCATGGTGACCTGTTTCATTTTTTAACGAGCTTGACACATAAAGGGAACTCTGCTCATGATGATGGTTGGTTTCATTTTTACACAAGCTTAAAACCAAAAGTAAACTATGCTTGAGATGATGATTGGTTTCATTTTTACACAAGCTTAAAACCAAAAGTAATTATGCTTGAAATGATGGTTGGTTTTATTTTTACACAAGCTTAAAACCAAAAGTAAACTATGCTTGAGAAAATGGTTTCATTTTTTAACGAGCTTGACACCAGAATAGAACTTTGCTCCAAGCGTCCCCCCCCTAGGGGGAAGAAACCACTAAAACATGTGGAACATTTAGGGAAGTATGGTGACTAGGAGTCATGCGATGAGTGGGCGTCACAAAGGAAAGCTGATTGATGGTCACAATATTCCCATGATGGGGAAAATACATCACTCGGAAGAGTGAGGACACTATAGCCTTCATTGCATAGACGTAATCACGTTCAAGGAGTAGATTAAAATCTAAGGGACCTTGGATGACCATGACATCAATACAGACAGTTTTCCCTCCCAAAGTGATAGGTAACTCAGCAAGGGACCCTAAAGGTCCAGTAGGCCTTCTATTGAAAGCCAGTATCTGGTCAGTGACGGGCACAAGCCAAGGAGAACCTAAGGCTTGCCAAGCAGTTGAGGATAGAATACTAACAGAAGCTCCTTCATCAACTATCGTACGAAAAATTTCTTTATCGGAAACTCCTACAGATATTTGAAAAGGAAGACGAGATTCTGTTAGACCATTCCAATCAAAGGAAATAACCTCAGTACTTGGAGGGGGTCTCGCGGAAACGAACAGGGTTTCCCCTTGCCGAGGACATTCTGAACCGATAAGGAAAACATCAGCGGTTTCCAATTCACTCTCGCTTAGAAGATAAGAATGAGACGAAGATTGTGTCAAGATGACTACTTTAGTCTGGACTTTCTTCAATGAAAGAGTGGGATCGAGTGGAGATAACAGCGACTCGATCACTTCACTCTCGGAAGGGAGAGTGGGATCAATTGCAGATGAAACTGAATTGATCACTTGGCCAACCAGCGGGGGATCGAGGGACAGTTTACTATGGTCTGTTGGAGGCACCAGTTGAGAACTAGTAATATCTTCCAACCACCGCGAGGCTTCATCCATGCTTGGACAAAGGAAAGTATGGTGCATACCCTTGCATATCAAATAGGGATATAGGACTTTACCTTTCACCAAGGGGTCACTGGTTGAGGGAGTGTCATCGACATGATGGTCAGAGGTTGATGATACAAGTGGTTTGGGGTTTTTAGACCACACTTCTGATACACGGAAAAGACCGGGGCAATCCTTGAGAAAGTGATCACCCTTGCAGAGTTTGCAAGGGAACTTGGGCTTACGAGGTGTTTTCGTAGAATGAGTGCCATTAGAGGCAACCGGTTTACGCTTGGTCTCTTCCTTATCCTTCTTCTTCTTAACTTTCCTTTTCTTCTTCTTCTTATCCACCTAATTACTAACACTATTGCTTTGATCAAGCGAGGAAGAAGGAACGGAAGAAGATTCATCCGACAAAGAAGGGGAAGGATTAGTTTGGGATTGACTCTCTCGTGGTGGAGAGTTAACATTCGAAACATTGGGCGCAATCGGAATTACCGGATTGAATAACCATACCGGTAATCCTATGGTTAATCCAGGAAGATTTAACATAGCAATAAAGGGAGGACCAATATTTCCAACTGGAGGAAAAGTAAAAGGTACCCCTTGAAAAGGGGTCTCCGGATTGGTAGTCCCAGAAGGAGAATGGGTGCATGGAGGTGGATTCTCCATGGAACAAAACTAAGTGATGTGGACAAAGTCTTGTTAAAAAGAACTCAAAAATCCCCAAGCAACCGAGCGTGCGAAAGGGGAGCTAGGAAAAGACAAGGCTCACAGGCCAAAAGAGCAAGCTCAAAAAACTATACTGAGGCCGCTGCCACAGTAAGCGAGCTGTACAACAAAACGACCAGAATGCCAACAAGCAGCCCTACAAAGAAAAAGACCCTCTACAAGATAGCAAGCAAAACCTCCTAACTAAGAGCTGGAGACCTCAACAAATTGTATCCTTCGCAAGGTGATGAAATCTAAGTCGAACAATACAAAATGAGAGACCAATAATGGAAGGATATCCCTCTACCGAAAGGGATCCTGGGTAAAGAGCCCTAGAAGAAAAGTCACAAAGCTACCTCGTTCATGACACGTTGGAAAAGGTTTTTGGTGCTTATGCCTTATCACCCTTGCATTACTATGAATACAACGAAGACAATGATTGATGTTGCCTTAGGGCTAAGTGGAGTGCGCCATTCCACAGAGTCCGTCCGGTTCTCAATCTCGCGGCAGTTTAACCCCTAAAAGTGTGAAACAGTCAGGAGGCCCCTCCACAAATTGGTGTATGACCGTGTCAACAAATACTAGAGGATTTTAGTTCCCTAGAGGACAACAACTATGTCTTAGATGATAATGACAAGGGGGAATTATTTTGAAGCCTATCCTCGGTGTCCTACCTAACTACCAAATTCTTTTGATTTCCTCAAGTGAGGTTAATGTTGGTTTAGTTAGGGAGATTAATTTTAGAGGCTGTCTTACTCAATCGGGTAAATGGACGCGAAACTTGGTGGTGTTGTGACGACCCAAACCATGCAAATGAGAATGAATCGAAATGAGCCTTTCTTTTCGATGAACACTAGCTAAAGTAAGGAAGAATTCTTTCCGTTCCCAATATGCACAACCCAATGCACATGCAATTTTATTTCTTTTCAAAATGATAGAAAGAAGTAAAATATGTACCCAAGACTAACCCAAAGTAATGAAAGAGTTCTTCATATGAACACCAAACGTAATGATTCTAATCCATTTCTTATCTTTTCACACTTGAAAAAGACACATCCAAGCTACGGAAAGAAAGATTCTACAAATGCTTCCAATCAAATGCAAGACAAAGAGAAGAACCTAATAATATCGTCTAACTCAAATGCACATAAATATGAAACAAGCATTTCTTCTTCTCATGAATGTAATACCAAGAATGTCAAATGATTAAATTAAGGCAAGAAAAATACCTTTGTGTTTCAATTTCATGAATATGGTAAAAGAACGACAAAATCAAGCTTCTCTTTGAACTAAAGCGGAGACAAGGAATCAATCTTTCCCAACAATCATTAGGTAGGATGTAAAGGAAATAAGATGCCAAGCAATCCAAACACACTAAACCAAAAAATGATCTCAAAACCTTAATATGGGTCAAAACAACTGTAGGATGCACGATTCATGGCCCCCCCCGACCATAAGGGGAAATTTTTTTTTCAAAAATAGAACCCATTTCGCTTAAAAATGCAAGCAAAACACTAGTGTTTACTCAAAGGGCCAACATGGATCCAAATCTCGAAAAGACCCAAAAAACCAAACAAACCAAATAAAACACTTTCCAGGAACTACCGCGGGCCTTCAGGCAACCAGGGAGCGGTACTGGTAGACTACCACGCTCTAGACAGTGGTTAAGGCGCGGTACTGATAGACTACCGCGCTTTAGACAGTGGTTAAGGCGCGGTACTACCGCTCTGTAGGCAGTTACGGGGGCGCGGTAGTGTCTGAACAGGGGGAAAGAGGCGAAATTTTGAGAGAAGATTTTGACTTTTCAAGGGTTTGCCAACCCAAAGGACTTACTAATCTGTAACATAAGTCTAATGCAGAGAACAGGGAAGTGAATGAGGGTGAAAGAACCCAATTCTTACAATCAATGAGTGAAATTGAAAGCAAACTTCACAAGCAAAGAAAATGGATTCAATTCCCCAGAATGGTCGCCAGTTTTTGTTGTAGAAATTTCTCCCTACGGATAGGTAGAAACTCTCTTAGGATAAAGCAGGATGCACTGAATCTATGCTAAGACAAAAAGGAAACAAATGCTTCCTTGAGTTCCTGAATTAGTCTTCACAACGAGATTAAATGCATTCAGAAGAGATGAAAGACGTAACTCACCTTCCAATTCGACGTTTCTCCCGCTTTTAGCTCTTGATCCCGAAGCTCCAATGTAGAACCTGTTGAAATCAAACAAAGGACAAGCATGCAAGCTTCCAAATACCTTGAAGCAAAGATTAAGTTCAAATCTAAACTAGATACATTTCATATCAAAGATTTATACAATACACATGAAATGGGAAAAACAAGACAAGTTATCTTATATTACAAACTTGAAGAGTGCTTACAAAGGTTACTTGATATCCAAGCCAATCCTCCAGCTCCAATTGCTTCCTCTAGCTATCTCTGCCGAAGTTTGAAGATCATAGGTTTGATGCCCCCAAAAGTCCTCCCTTTGGCCCATGGAAGGCTTCTCTCTTATAGCACATGGGAAGGTTAACCAACAAGAGAGAAATGTGGATCTATGGAGTGTTTAGTGGATCAGGCCAGCTAAACAAAGAAAGAGTTAGGATCGAACCAAAGGTGGTAATCCCAACAAAATCTCCTCGAAGGTCGAAATCCCAAAATCCAAGGCAAAAAGGCTAATTTCAGACTACCGCACCCCTATAACTGAGCATCACACGGTAGTACCGCGCCCCAGAGAAGGAGCAACGTGCGGTAGTGCTGACTACCACGCCCCTGGAGATGTGCAGGGAGCGGTAATGCTCACAAACAGGGCTAAGTTGGGTTGGAAGATGGCAGAAAAAGGTTTTGCTTTCAGTATTCAGTCAATGGTTTTCACTTTAGATGTTCAGATGATCTTTAAGGGAAACTGTCGTTTAGGTCGCTAATGCAAGGATGCGACACCAATACATAATGTGTAATATTGAGGTATAACATCTACAGGTACTATTCAATGATCCTAGGGGTCCTCATACACTTCTGGGAAGAGTGCATGTCCCACAGTTGGAGCCAGTTGTTACGCCTCGGGGCTACTGCAACGTTCCAGCAGGGCCAAACCTAGAGCAATGGGTCTAAATGTTTTTGTAAATAGGCCGAAGTGGGTTATATTGTATGGATATTTGGATTAGGGGTTGTTGTACCCTTGGATTGGTCATGGGAGACTCCCTTGGTTTCACTCTTCGAAATACTTGCCTTTGTGGCACAATTGACTGCCCCTTCGATGTGTGCATGTCCCCACAATGAAGGGCTTTAACCCCATGGGTTGGTGTCTGAGGCCTCTAGGGGTGACCCACTGGGGCACATGACCACCTTGGATTTTCTTATGAAGAGGTGATTCCTTTTGTAAAGGGCTATTATCCCCACACCTACTTACCCACTTGGACCTTTTTCTAGGCACTCAAAAACCCCTCCTCTAGCATTTGGGCCTATGACGTCATCCTTGATCCTACAAGCTTTGCAAGGGGTGCATTCAAGGATAAAACACTTCTTGGGTTTAGTTAGGGCATGACATCTCCCTTTGGTCACTATTTCATCAAATGATGCCTTATTTTAGTCATATTTGTTATTTTTTTCTACATTAGGGATTAGTCCTCAAATTGTGGGGGGATTTACCGAAGAAATATTATAATTTCATGTTATTGACTTGTAGGTTCAATTTTAAGTTAAGTTGAGGATAAAATCATATAAATAGATGACTTCACCTCATTGTAAAATCATAAGGATTTGGATTCAAATTATGAGATCTTTCATCTTTCTCTTGGTTTATGAGTTTTTGAAGTGATGCGCACCTCTCTTGGATGACCTTTTTCTTGCTTGGTGGATGACTATGGATGAATCTAGGGTTTATTTTGTGCTCTTGCTAAGTGTGCTAACAATGGTTGAAATAACTCATGCTCAAGGATGATCTAAGGTAACTCTTGCTCATTTCTAGATTAATGTTGGCATAATTTCTCATAAGATAGGTCTAATGTTGCTCATAAGGTGCTGTTATCACCTAAGCTGTAGTTACCCCTATGGATGTATCCAGTCATGGATGGCAATAGGGAAGGGCAACTCAAAAGGTGCAACCACGATCACCTCGACCTCCAATATATGGTTGTCACGCCAGTCGAGGCAACCTTCACTTTATGTTATCTAGCCCAGACAACAAAGGGGGAGACCCGATCTACTCCCGACAGGAGAGATCAAAACCAAAACACCAAATCAGGGTATTTCTAAGTGAAGTTAGGTGTATGGTTTATCCTAGACCTTATAGGTTGAAGTCACAAGCCAAGTGAGGGGTTCAATGGGTATAGCTTTGGTTCATGGTTGATGTGAGAGTGACTTATAATGTTTGAAATGAGATCTAGGGCTAGTGTACTAGTACAATGTCAGAAGACTCACTGCCTTGGGAACCGTGTCCAGTGCAGGGTAGTTTAAAGGTTGAATTAGGGCTAACTAGTACATATGACAAGTTTGACCATGGTACATGATAGCTTCAAGGGTTTAGTTCACCATCCATAGGTCAAACCACAAGTCAATCCAACAATCTAGGAGAGTTGAATTAACTTGGAGAGAAACCAGTGCCTTGGGAATTGGGAAGTGGAGTCAAAGTAGGGTTGACTTGTGGTTTAGGACTCCAAGTACATGGGACAAGCGGGCAATAGAGGTCTTGATGGATGAATGTGTATAGATCTAGGTTTGACCCAAGTGGACCACAATCCCTTAAAACAAGGAATGCTATCCCCAAGGCAAGATTTGACAAAGTGATACTCTAGACCTAGGTTTTGAATTATTCCGGTTCCAAATCCGCAAGAATCTCAAGTACCCACGTCCTAGAAGTGAGTCAACTCACTTCTCCAAGGTGGTGCGACTTTGCCCAAGGAGGTCAAAAATGAGGGTTAGGTAGGTCAAGACAAGTCGGATGGCATCCAAACTTGAGATCCGGGTAGGTTGGTCAGGTAGGAGTGTGGATCTATAATTTCGTGGCAATCCAACGGCTAGATCTTACTAGATCTAAGTTTAAGTACACCTAATGCTCCAAAATGGGGATTAAATCCCTTAAAATGTGGAATGGGGCCCACAAGGTGAATTTCAGAAAAGTAACAACCTGGGTGTATGTTATTGGATGTGTAGATGACGAATCAAGTGGAATCCCAAACACCCATCACCTAGATCTAGGTCAACTTGCTCAACTAGTGAAGTGCGCCTTACTTGGGAGAAGCTAAGTTGGCATGGGAGAGGGGTCAAACGGAAACCAATCCTCACCAAACTATAGATCCGGGATGCCGTGGATGCTATAGAGGTGGGTTTTCAATATTATGCCCAATAACCCACTAGATCTAAGTAGATCTGAGAAAATGTAAAAAATGGGGTTTTGATTAATTAGGGTTTTAAGTGTTTTTGACAATTGGATAGATCATGGAGATAGAACTTACCTTGAGATCATACCTGAGTGATGTGGATGAGATGCCTTGATGTTGAGGAAGATTCCCGCAGAGATCAAATGAGAGATTGTTGATTTGCTTGCCGATTTGATGCCCTAGCCCACAAGTGCGCCTTCCTCTACCTGTCAAACCAAGGAATGAAAATTCAATCAGTAAGATCAAGTATGGAAGAAATACAAGAGAAATGCAAATAGTAACATGAAATAGAAGGTCCTGGGACAGTAATACTCCCTGTTACCAACGAAGAGCTCCAAAGAAGAAGTAGGGAGAGTCTTCCCCTACCAATACCTCCTCCTCCAAGCAAATCGACCTCCACCTGTAGATGCAAAAATCGTGGTACAAAGATATGGCAAACAAGATCTTCAATAACTCAGTGCAAAGGAAGAACCAACGAACGAACACCAAAAACATTCACCACAACACTAGAGATAGATGCAATAATAATTTTCTATTCCAATAATCCAGAGCCAAAAGTCTCTTTACAATGAGAGGCTCTCTCCTTTAAATAGGAAGGAGAGGCACCAAAACCCTAACCACTTTTTGAATGAGTGGCTAAGATTAAAAGATACAAATGTCTAATCAATGGTTGAGATGAGCTCAACAATAAAATACATGGATCACTAATAAAATATAATGTAAGTGGACAAAATCGCCCTACAAGAGGGGAATCCCACCAAATCATGATGACAAAATATCATAAGAGGCTTATGGTGGGTCCAAGGGGTAATTTTATCCCTCCTTGGTCAATCCCCATAGCACAATAACCCAAAAATAATCATGAATGTACCAAATCGTGCCTCCATAGTGAAGTCGTGGTCCTCAAAAAGACCTCAAAAATCCACAGAAAGTGCCATAAGTGATGGATGCGGGCCCCGATGAAGCTGAAACTGCTGGAGAAGGTGTGGAAGGTCCCGATCTATCATCACTGATCATCCCATGCCATAACTTTGCCTCAGTAGCCCAAATCGATTTCCTCAATAGCCATTTCTACCAATCCTGAAATGCCTCGGGAAGCGTGAAACTGCCCCAAACAGCCTCCTGGAGTGCTGGCGCTGTCAAGGTGAGGGCACCAGTGTGTCCGGAAGGGGGGTAATATGGTAAAAACAAGTGGCTGGACCACCCCCTCCATCATCAGCGCCCTAGGTCAACCGGATAAAAGTCATCTCTGCTCCAACAGGGCCTCCGACAGACCAAAACTGCACTAGGACAGCCTACTGAGGCTAAATCATCACTGTAAGTGCCCGGAACTGAAAACAAACTGTCCCATTGGACTCAAAAGGTCCAAATCCATCCAAGATGTGTACTCATACACCATATGAATCTCTGCATGATCAAAATAAATATCCAATATACCGGATCAAGGCCAATAATAATGCGCTGTACATATACAAACACTGCTGCAACCCCAGAATCATCATCATAACCCTGTAGCTGCTGCATAGAGTCATCATGTATGTATACATAGACCATATATCATCTATCCATATCATCACAAGGTCTAACATCTCATGTCCCATGGTCCTCCATGGTCAAACTAGGTCTAACCAAGACCAACTATAACTCAGACCATCATCCAAGGCTGCTGCAAAGTATCAAGGTTAATACATGCTCTACAACTTATTCAAATAACAATTATAACACAAAGTAATCATGACTGGCGATCTAAATCCAAATGTATAGTGTCGTTAATTATTATTATTACTCAGACTAGACTTTCAGGATCATACTCACTTCATAGTTGTGATCAATTTGCTAGTGAAGGGTGAAGGCTTAAATTAACTGGCTAGGCTAAGGGATGACTTAACTGTCTTGACTTTGTGACACTTTAGCAAGGGAAAGGGAATACACCATAGTATGTACTGAATGAGCAATAACACAGGGAATGGCGGTGTCTCACAAATGGATGAGTTGTTTAAAGTGGGTTTATTCACCTTCACAGATGCGCACAATCCATAATACAAATAAGGCCAGCAATTGTTTAGATGTAGCTTTTAAGTTCCATTGCTTTTTGGGCCTGAAGTTTCCATAGCCTTGATCTATGTGTGTTTACAAACACATTGCATAGATTTACATTTTTCTTTTAGGCTTTCTGCTGCAGGTGTGTTTTTAAGGCACTTGTTTACCTGAGCACTTCTAGGTGTGTCATGGACAGCTTGTTTACCTAGGTATTTATTTTCCACAAGATATAACATTTCATTTTCATTGCCATGTTCATTTGGCATGCCTCTCATTCATGTGTGTTTAGAAACACATTGCATGAATGGGCTTTTCATACAAGATATAGCATTTCATTTTTCCAGATTTTGTATACATGGCAGCACTAAAAGTTTCAGGTTTAGCCAACACAACTTTAGTGACTAGGGGGAATTCACAAGGAACTCCAACTCACCATAGGTAAGTTTTGTCACCAACTCAGAGCCGAGACACAATAAACAGGGAAACTCATCCAATACAGAGGCTACAGTGGGGAAAAGTCCTCCATGCCACTAGTCAAGTAGTAAGTCAGGGTGATAATCTAAAAGGTAGGCCATGGATGGATGAAGACAATGAAATGATGGAGCCAACACTAGCAAGCCAAAGTATGGTGTAATGATCACCTCTATTCTCCCTAAGGAGGGTATGTACCAATGAGTATGAATAGTGAACTTCTAAGTCTGAGTAGGGACAATATAATATATATAATAGATCAACCAGGTCCATATATCTATATGATCGCCAGATCATGACACTAAGTGCTAAGACATGCTATGAGAATAAGTATAAAAGCAATCTAACCATAACACTATGATATACCTGCTGAGTCATATACCTGAAAGCTCATCAACCTGTACCATCATCTGTCCTCTGAGACTGCTGCTGTAACTCTGGGCACTACTGTCTGCTCTGTACCAATGGTATAATGGCTACATCGGTCATCTCTCTGAGTGTCCTGAAACTCAGTCATGGCATGGGGAATACAACTGCTGTCCACAATCTGATAGTGATCCAATATAGATGCTCATCTCGGCATCTCAAATGCAAGGGAACTGGCTGAATAGTGTACTAGAATGAGAAAAATAATGTATGGTAGCCCGGCTACTATATATGTGATAACAGGTGCTTTACGCTGAAGTAGGGTTTTATGTTAGCAATTTGTTCACTTGCTTGAGGAGACCTTCCTTTACATGAGCTCTCCATTGTCATATTGGGCCTTGGACTTCCATATTTGCCCTAGTTAGGGCTTTGCTACCTAGCTCTAAAGGCTGCTAGCTTATGCCCTAGCTGCAAGTATAGAAAACCATCTTAAGTAGAGGAACGTTGAGCTCGATTCCTAATAGCCCTAGGGTTAGAGATTGAACTCTAATACCCTTCCTTCAACTCTTTCTATCAAATTTTTGCACCTTTTTATTTTACATGCGCTTATACTTTATACATTAAAAAAGGCCCTAAAAATTCAAATAAATTCATAACTCCAAAAATAGTCGTGAGTTTGTAAATCTGGTCCACCCTATAATTTCTTCTTAGTGGATTTATCCACTAATCTTCAAGGGAGCCCAATCTATGGCTTTGGGATGCATAAAGACTTAAAAATCAGAAAACTTCCAAAAACCCTAAAATCTGAAAAAATTCAGAACTCAAAAAATAGTTTGAAATTGGCTAATCTAATCCACCCAAAGGGTGCATTCTAGTGGATTTATCCACTAATCTCTGAAGGCATCTTAGTTTGGCACATTGGATACTTGGAGTTGCCAAAACAAACTATTTTGCAGACTGTCAAACGGAACTAGGGCAAAACTCAAATGCAGATCTGGTTGTCAATTAATTTCGCCCTATTCACATTGTTGCTATTCCCCTAAGGCCGACTTCTTTTCTGATCCTTTAAGCAGTTTTAGTGTTGATATACCTGTGGCCGTAGTTAAATTGCAGCAGACTCTCAAAACGCAGTCACTGCAGACATCCATTTTGCAGATTGAGTTGGGTTACTTAGTTCGCCCTAATCAAGTGATTGACATCCTTTAAGGCCTGCATTTTTTGTGTATTTTTTGTGAACTGTAAAGCATGGTTTAAGGGCCGATATTCACTGTGTCAAAGTGGGATGCAAAAAATGAATTTACAATAGACCGTATTCTTGCGGATCTGGTTGGTTACCAATTTTGGTCCTCCTTCCAGTCCACTCTTCTCCCTAGACCGAAATTTTCTGTGTATTCTGGAATCTGGGACATTACAAGTGTTGTTACTTTACTTTGTTTGATACTAAGTTGCACGAAACAGGGAAACATGGACGAGTTGGAAACGTGACCCCCCCAAATTTTGGAAATAGGGAAACACGATATATATATATATATATATATATATGAGGAAGGGCATTTGAAAAAAGGAATGTGAAACATAAATCATAAATCATACAAGTCGGTGAATCATTGCCTATATTGGGATCATATTCATCAATAGCACCCTATGCCTCCCTCCTCTAGGCTCTAGCCCTTGCCTCTAACTCGAATCTCAAAGTTGATCCTCCAAGGACATTAGTCAATGACTCAACACCTTACAATTTTGATGAAACTTCCTAATTTAATCGTTAAAATAAGGTAGAAAAAGCTTCCCATGCTTAATAAGTGATTTTGCTTAAGTGAAGAGTACATTTTTATTAAGGTTATGACAAAGGAGTTCAACAATCAACACCACCAACATCAAAGTACATATACGGGTTGATGTGCTTGATTAAATGCCTCTCCCATACCCTCATACATGATAGAAACTGATTGAACTTTGCAATCCTGAAACCCTGAAAACTCTTAAGTCTGCTGAATTTTGAATGGGATCTAAAATTCTACTTTTTGCATATGAAGTCCGATGAGGTTGGAACCACTCAAACATCTTGAAACAATTAATGATAATATTGAAAATTTAAGTAAAAGGATAGAAAATGAAAGGTAAGGAGAATGTCACTTTTACTTAATATTTCCATTTAATACTATCAATTACTATTGAATAGGGCGATATTTTTTAATCAGCCGGGTGAAGTTTTTTTGGAACGCGGCCTTGCAGATCACATCCGGACTGGAAACGTGTTTTAGTACAGAGGAAACGTGTTTCCATCTCAGTAAACATGCCCATCCGTACGAAAACGTGTTTCCACGCCATACGGCACACGTTCCCGCATTTCAAGTAGGAAAGGGCCTGGGGACATGGGGGGGGATGGCGTTTCATGCAACATAGGTTTGATAACTGAAGCTTGCTTACAGCAGTGGCATATCTTACAAGGGTTAGCATTTTCAATTTAATGATTTGGCTCGAACTTTAAAGGTACAACACAGTGCTAATATTTAACTAGTGTTTTGACTGATGATACTTGACAAAATCCAAACTGCAGAAAGCTAAGTACAGTACTCTTGTAATGTCCCCAATTTTAAGGTTACCTGTTTTGCAATTGGGATAGCTTCCGAGTCTATGGTTAGTGAAGAAAAGGAGTCGCTTTTGATGTCACTTAGCCTAAAAAAGTTGCTTATCTATAGAAAAATGACTAATAACATGATGGATGGTATTGGGTGTTCTGTGGTATTGACCATGGTATTGTTTATCTCTAGAAAAGTGACAAATAGCATGATGGATGGTATTGGGTGTTCCATGGTATTGTTTATCTCTAGAAAAGTGACTAATAGCATGATGGATGGTATTGGGTGTTCCATGGTATTGTTTATCTCTAGAAAAGTGACTAATAACATGGCGGATGGTATTAAGTGTTCTATGGCATTCCCCATGGTATTGGAGTCCACAAAATGTTTAAAGAGGGGCAATGTCCCATTGAGGGATATCTTGGTTTGATATTGATTTCTTGAGACAGTCTAGGGGTTTGTCCAGAGTTTTCACTAAGGTTTGGCAAAACTCTTCCATTGTTGGTTTGGTTTCGGTGGTGCAACATATCCACCATGTTGCCAACTAAGTTGTACTTAGTTGGACTATCAAGTGAACGGGCAAAGTTGAACATGTTACATGTTTGTTTTCGATGATTTGATGTCCATCTCGCCTTTTTTAAGGGCCCCTTTTTATTTTTATGTTCCACATGTCCATGCCCTGCGGGGTTTGTAATAAAATGTACTAGCATGGTATTTTTTGTAAAGGTCTTGGTTCCCCAGGACTTTTGACCAAGTCGGGTATTCCAAGGAGTTTTTTCACTTATTAATTATGTCTTGCAACTTTGCATAACATAATTTTTGAGTTTTTATCGTGCTCCTCCAAAGCTGGAATGCTTGGTGAGGTTAACAGGCCTTAGGGAATTATTAAAGTCCATGTGTCAATGTATATGAACATGCTAGACATTAATTTTGAGTCGTATGGACATGTGCTAGGTCCCCTTAGGTTCTTTTTAATTTCCAGCGAAAAAAGTTTTTTTCCGTAATTGAGCCATTTTTTAATGGTTTAATTAAAAAAATTGTAATTGGCATAAAATTGTGGTCTAGGGGTCTTTTTTTCTTTGGGGGTGCTCATTTTCTAACTCAGAGCACCCACCTTACCCCAAAACCCACTTTATATAGTCATTGACTCATTTATTTTTCAATTATGTCGAAATTTCCCAAAAAAGTGAATAAGTGGAGAAAAATTGAAAAAAGTCAAAAATGACAAAAAATTAAATTCCAATTTTTTGGGGATTGAAAGTCAGAATTATTTCAGCTATGTTTTAGGAGTTGTAAGAGCTGATTTTGGAAAGATTTTGGGCAGCTATATTAGTGGAATTACTTCCCCACTTGAAGAGGGCACATTTCCCAAAATTGGGCCCCTTCAATCATGGAATTTGCAGCTATGTTTATGGGCTATCACATGGTTGATTTCTAGCTGATTTGGGGCTGATTTTGGCAGCCCATTACATGGGAGTGGGAAGCCCCATTTTCTCCACGAGTTATGCCACTCATTTCACCCATTCCTCTCCATCTTTGGCTATTTATACTTGGCTTCCCACTCCATTTTTCTCTAGTTGGAGTTGGAGCAGACCATCTTGTACTTGTATTATTTTGGTATTGTGAATAAAGAAGACTTTGGAGGTCCACATGTGTGATGCTTTGTGAGTGGCTTCATGATCTCATGGCATAAGGTGATTTGTAGCTAAGGCAATTTCTGTGCAAGTAATTTTCAGCCATCTACTAGCCTACTTGAAGGATTGGTAACGATTTTGTAGGAAAGACTAATTAATCTTGTTTGTTTTAATTAGTTCTTTTATTTGTCATCTTGATTAGAGATTTAAAATTTATATGTTCATTTGTTTATGCTAATATTGTTTTGATTTCTAACCATGTGCATTTCTAGTTTGATGGTCTCTTTGTGAGTGTTTTTGTTAGCTACAGGTCGACAGGTTTGAAGAAGAAGATAGCTTGTTTGCTCTCATTTTCTTAATCTGTGCATGCTTTGGTGGACCTTGCCCTCGGTGTCCCACTTCCAAGCCTTCAAAGTTTTCGGATTTCAAAGGCCATTCTGCATCCTTTCTCTTACTCAGCATATAAAAAATTCAAATCTTTTGGGTTACCTCGGTTTGCGTATCTCAGATCTTTCTCCTTTTGCAATATCATAAGTAGATATGAAATTACTCTAAGAAATCTGATATATGTCATTTACAAAGTTTATCATAACTAGACTAGATCTCTTTGTTTATCAAGCATTTCACCTTTTTTTACGTGTCAAAAATTTTCAAATTTTTAAAGTTTAAAAAGTAATGATTAAATCTGATTTTAAAAGATTATTTGGATGTCATAAGCGCTGAAAATTTGCAGCTCCTTGAGTGTGCAAAGATCCTAAGGAGACAAACCTCACAGCTTGTCTCACTTAGTTCTTTTTTCACATTTTTACTTAGATTTATTTTGGGTTTTTAGTAGGTGTCTCAAATACACTCTTAAAGTGTTTTTGGGCATCTTTTACTAATGTTTGCTTGCTGGTTTGCAGCAATTGATGAACAGGTAGGAGGAGATGCTGGCCAAATTTTGAAGATCCAGGCCATTCGGAGCACCATAAACTTTATTTCTCAAAACCGGTTACTTTTTCCTTATATTATTGTAAGCCACCGAGTCATTTTGAAAAGACTGGGGCACTTATTTACATTGTAACAAAAATTTAAACAAGAGCAATTGAGCTAACCAGCGCCCACACCCCATCCCCCTGGGGGGGAAACTGTGTCGACTCATTTTCGTGGCGTGACCTTTTTTTTAGTTTAGTTTTCTTTTCGGCAATTAATTAAAATTAACTAGGACTTAAAATCAACCTCGTTGGTCCGTTCCATTGGCGGGCCACAAGTTCACTCAGGACCTAGCTTTTTCCATTTTTTACAATTTTCACTTTTTTTTACAATCCAAAACACCACCTTGCTTTCTCGAAGTAAGGTTTCAGGACAAGGGCTTGCCCGAGTACTGGCCCGAAAAGAGACTCTTGGGGCTTTAAAAAGTAAAATATTGGTTCTAAAAAACTTAAAATTTCCAAGGCTTTTCCCCGTATGCTCTATGGCCACTGTAGCGTAGTCTGAACATGCTGGCACACATCAGAAAGGGATAAGTGACTAGTAATAGGTTCTAACACACACCAAATAAACCACCTATTTGTGAAAATCCGGCATAATCGTTTATTCTTCTGTGGTGGGCAAATTTCTCAAAGGGCACGGGAACCCCTGGATAGCGATCTCCTGGAAACCGTTAAACTATACCCTCGTTTGGTATAGTGTTGAACATCTCCTTGGGACTCCGATCCAGCCCACATGTCTGATTGAGAAACCACACAGTTGAATTCCAGACATATTCCCTGTACCTTTTTGGGTATATCGGGAATCCCCCAGCCTTTAATAAAAAGATCATTACCACATTAATAATAAAATCAACCAAGAACATTTGCACAACATCGTCTTTTCAGTTCAAGCACTTATATTTTGACTCCATTTATCGGCACTGGTCTACTTACTTGTATTTCAATGATGATGGATGTTTTAAAATGACAATGATGTTGATGAATGATATTTGTTTTATATATATGCTGCATTGATCTTGGTTCACAAAAATATTATAACTCCTTGATTAGATGTTTTGTCTTTCATAGATTAGACACCTTAGTTTATTTTCACTTTTTAGGGTCCACCCCCCTTGGCTTCGCTAGGAGTAAGCCTATACGGAGGAGTCGAGTTTCAGGTGACAGCACTTGACTCTGGCTTGCCCCCAAGGCCACACCAGCGGCTTGAGATTCTGCAGCATTTTCCCAGGTGTGAAACCAGGCAGAAACACACCCTAGCTAGACAAGGATGATCCATTTAGGGTTTTCACTTGAGCTTCATCTTTTAGTTTGGCATCACTTCTACGTTCTTGTTGGCTGTGTTTTGATAGCTGCTATAGCAGCCATAGTTATTTGTATTGTCTACCATCTATTATTCATAATAAAGGTAACAACAATATTTCTCCATTTTTATGTGTTCTTGAATGTTTCCAATGTGTTTGACGAAATGTTGATGAGAATGCAAATTGTTTTTGAAAGTTATAGATCAATGTAAAATTGCTATCTATTTGTCAAATTCACAACAATTTGTGCCTATCTTATCGGGGACATTACAACTCTACATCTGCATTTTTATTTTCAGACCTTGAGTTGCAATCATATGACTGTGTTAACTTCTGATTTACTACAGTAACCTACAGTGATTGTTATTTTCATTATCCAATTGGAAGTCTGTACTTTACATTAGAGCACTGGAAATTTGATACAAGATTGAATACTTACTCTTTATATATCTTTACCGCACTGCTTGACTCCATACCAAGGCACTGATCTCTGTTATAAATGTCGTAGAAGGGTATTTGTTCATGTGGAGTTTGTTTGCAGGTATTCTTTCTCAAATAGGGACTCTCCCCTGGGTGAGGAATTGCCCAAAGAATTCAAGAGTTAGACCGAGGTGATAGTGGGTCTCAACTCCTCCCACATGCTTACCAAATGATGCACTGCTGGTTTGATTGGTAACACTCAGTATTTGTGAGAACTGTGAATCTGCCTTCATTTATCGTGATTTACATTAATGTGTCTGATGGGCGCATATTTTGATTCAGTTTAAGCAGTTATCCTCCTAGAAATAATACCTTTCTGCTTTGTTTACCTTTATATTTCTCCTTAGAACTAGTATTACCTCCAATATACTTGCACATCTAACCAAGGAATGATGGATTGTCATTTTCGAAGATTAATTAGTTCATTAGTTTATTTACATCGTGATGTCGTATCTAAGGATTGTGCAGACTCAAGTTTGAAGAAGACAAGGTTTGACCTCACAAATATCAATGGAATCAAGAGAAGCATCAACACATTTATTGCTTCATTAATGAGTATGGTACCTGATTATTATGAGAGAAGAGGGTGAAACTAACTTCCTAGAATATTAAAACTACCTTCCTTGAATATTGGAACTACTTCCCTAGAATATTGGAACTACTTTCCTAAAATATAGGGATTTAATTGCCTTGGAGCATCTTTTGTAACTAATAACACATATCTAAGATTTAGTTACAAGGTTGTTATATTTCATTAATTCCCTGAACTCTATAAATAAGAGGGCTAACACTTGTATGTATTTGGGGAGGTCGATATGGAGAGAGTCACTCTCACGACCATGTATGTACTTTCAGTTTATGCCTTGTGAATAAAGTATAGTTGAAGTTCTGAGCAGTTCTTTCATGTGGTAGTTCATACCAGCACCCTATTCCCATGGAGGCAGAGCCCACTCCATGAGAACAGGTGTTGTGCATTGTAAATAGTTTCTTTTATGCATGTCGTATTTGAATGTGTAATTATTTCATTTCTATAGCTTAGTTTGTATTTAGCATCCACTATGAAATGGTTGTATATCCAAGTTTCACACACAGAGCAAAAGGCAAATAAAACCTATGACTAGCTTTAGTTATTGGTAATCCGAGCCTAAGCAGTGCCACAGTCAAAATAGTGATACAGTCAGAGTAGTTCATAATTCATTTTCACTTTGAATGCATCTTGTAAATTTTATTTCCTTTTTGATAGTAGCTAGTCATGCACAGATATTTCCTGGAGACAGCAGGGTTTCTATTAGCATGACCACTGTGATTTATGAAGTGTGGTGTGATGTAATTTCCTTTTCATAGAAGCATATAGAAAACCAGTTGTAAATAGAGAACCTGGACCCTGCACATAGAGTGCACGACATCTCGCAAGTTTCTCTCGAACTCCGGGTTGACAATTAATGTACAAGTCTATTTTGTTTCTCTTTATAGAATAATAAAATAGCTCGTCAGTGTCAATAAACCTTATTCCATGGGTAAATGTTGTCAATAAACCTTATTCCATGGGTAAATGTTGGCCTCAAAGATATACTCTTCATCATATTTTCTACAAGTATGCCTTTTTTGCTATCATGTATATCATTTAATAGTATGTAACAAGAATATGATAAGATGTCATGATATTAATGTTAGAACAGCCCAGAAAAAGGAATAGTGTACATTTTCCCTTCACTTTTGAAGGAATAACCATACAGTGATTTAAAATCTAATACCAAAACAGTGACTTAAAATCTAATACCAAATAACCAAATCTTCAAAAAACTAAACATGTTTGGTAGTTAGTATTTCATTGATCTCTAATAAAGGGTATATCCTAGATAAACCTGATACATCTTTTAGTAAATCTTAAGCAGAGAAAGAATGTTCAGTAAAGTGATTTGTGACTATTGTGAGTTGTGCCTTCTTCCAATTACAAAGTAATTGAAAAGAAATATATCACATGCATTAAATTGATTTTTCATACCCATGAGCAGATGTCCCTTCCGATATTGCTGTAATCTCACAAGTTAAAAGGTCTGTCAAGACCTCAGGCAGTCCTAAATGCATCAGAGATGGAAGAAGAGTTGATGTTTCCTCTTTATGACTATGACTATCTACCATTGCCAGTAGAAGCTCTGTGCTCTGCAAAATATAAATTCTAAAGTTTCAGATTCTGAGATAATAGAAATAGAAGGTAAGCTATATTTTTTATACTCTTAAAAACCAAAAAAATAAAAATGAAAAGTTCTGATAGAAATGACAACATATCCTTCTCTTTCATTCCATTTCACAAAAATCTCTAATAAATTAAAACCAAAAAGCTTAGTTAATGTGTTATTCTATAGAAAAAAATAGACTACAGATCTATTGCTACTCTGCAATTACATATATAAATTATAAAGTACAACATGTAAAACCCCTCTGTTTCACAAAGGTTCAAGGACAACTGGGGCCAAGTTTCAGGGACAGGTCTAGAAACCCCTCAAACTCAAAGCAGGGTACAAGACATATAGTATCTCCCTCTCACCACTGGAATATGAAAAAATAGGGAAAATATCAAAATGTAGAAATTTTATTATCAGTGACTCACAATTAGTCACCACATCTCACATTCAACCATAGACACAAGAGTTTGATCACAAAAGATTTCTTCATTCTCAGTAATTCAGAGCCAAAAGTCCCTTTACAATAAGGGGGTTTTCTCTCTTAAATGGAATCAAGAGAGACCAAAACCCTAACCACTTTTTAAATGAGTGGTTGAGATCATAAGATAATATAATGAGATCAACGGCTAATAAGAGCCGGATACAATATACATGGATCACTGAAAAGGAGGGGGACGTGTTCCCTTGATAACACCCTACGGGGGACATATGACATAAAATCATGTTGGGGGTTTCAGAGCCAAAAGTCCCTTTACAATAAGGGGATTTTCTCTCTTAAATGGAATCGAGAGAGACCAAAACCCTAACCACTTTTTAAATGAGTGGTTGAGATCATAAGATAATATAATGAGATCAACGGCTAATAAGAGCCGGATACAATATACATGGATCACTGAAAAGGAGGGGGACGTGTTCCCTTGATAACACCCTACGGGGGACGTATGACATAAAATCACTAGGAACAACAACATAAAATCATGTTGGGGTGGATAAGAGGTAATAACATCTTCACTAGACCAAGCCCCATATACATAAAATATAAAATACATCATAAAGTGACTAAAGTCACTAGGACGTGTGTCCCCAATAACTCAAGATGATGCCCTCATGGATGACTAGGAGGACGTGTGGACCCCAATAAAGATGAAGACTGTGCCGGAAGGTGTAGAATGCATCACCACAAGTCTCAAATCAAACCCCATGCCATTTCCTTGCCTCATTAAGCCAAATCGATTTCTTTGCTAGCCATTTCTTCCATTTTTAATTGCTAGAACATCACTTGGAAAAGATAAAAATGCCTGTAACTCACCGCTAAGTGCGCCGGGAACCAACCTGACTTTACCAATGTGTCCAGGGATATGGGAATATGGTAAAAACAAGTGGTTGCACCCCATATATCCTTTGTAGAGCCCTAGGAGAAATAAAATGATCTCTACAAGTGTTGTACAGGCCATTTTGTAATGGCAATCTGCTGCAAAGTGATGAACTGGCAACAACATCCACTGTAAGTGCCCGTAACTGAAAATTGAGTGTCCCAATGGACTCAGAAAGTGTGATTTTAGGAGTTTTGAAAGTGTGATTTTACTGTCCAAGTTATGCGAAAGGAATTAAAGACAACAGCATGAAGTTAAACCATTGACATGATGAAAGCTTAAAAATATAACAAATAGAATACCAGTGCCTTGGAGTCAAATACTTAATTTGCTGAAGGTGAAATGTTTTGCAAATGTGTCTTGGTCAGTTTTAGGATTATTAAAGGTGAATTTAATTAAGGGAAAGGGGAGCTCCAGATATACCATGAGGTACAAGGAGTAATGTCTGGAAATCAAGCAAAGGTGGCTCCTCACGAAGACATGTGGGATGGAATGGAGTCTCGAGGGCGTGTTCAACACTACACCAACAAGGATGTAGTCTAACGGTGCCCTGAGATTACTTTCCAGTGGTTCCTACTTCTTCTGAGAAATTTCCCCACTCAATACTTAATGTTTGAGTACCGGATTTTCACTATGTTGAGGGTTCTTAATTTTATTAATGTGAGTTCTTAGTTAGATGTGAGAATTTAAGAAGTTGTTGCACTCTTTTCTAATTTTCCCAGGACCATCCCAATGCCTGCAAAGGGAAAGAGCATACTCTGAGAAACAACAAAATGTTTGTTTCGATTTATTACTTGAAAATAAAATGTTTAACAAAGTAACTTACAGAAAAATGAAAGATATAGATCACCAAGTTTATGTGTCACTTTCTGATCAACCACCACCTAAGAAACCGGATTCGTCATAAACCCTCCGCGTGTCCCGTGGGGGTCGAATCGGACACGATTCGATGTCAAATCGTGTTCGATTGGACTTTCGGTCGTGTCTGAAATCAGGACACGACCGAAAGTCGAATCAAACACGATTTGACATTGTGTCCCCGACTGTCGGACACGAGTCCCGAAAACAGGACACGTAATCCGCGGAAAAGTGCGGCCGAGTTGGCTTTAAAACCAAATTTTGAATTTCTTTTTGTCATTTGCAAGGAAGGAGTTGGTTGAGAGTGACTTGTATGTGCAGGTGAAGGAGATTTGAAGGAGATTTGAAGGCTATCCAAGGGAATCCAAGTGCATTGGGGTGGATTTGTGGAGAGGATTGCAAGCTCAACCATCAAACAAGAAAGGGAATGTCTCAATCAACTAGGGCAGGAGCTAAGTGGCCAAGGAAATGGAGAATAACCTAAACGATAAATCGCAGAAAAAGACTGACATCAACCTGTCCAATACTACCATCAATGACAATGCCCTCAGCGTTCTTGAACTTGGTTTGAACTTCGCTATAGCACCTAAATCCATTCCTGCGAAAGACCTTATCTGCAGCATTGAAGACAGTCTTACAAACCTCCCTGAAGAAGAAGCTGAAGTCATTCGCCAGGATTGTGCTGTAGTAATCCGCAGAGCCAAACCTCCCAAGCCTAACATCTCTTTAGCTCAAAGATTGGCACTACAAAACCTGCGAAATAACAAAGACATCAAAATTACACGCGCAGATAAAAGGAATGCTACTGTAATACTTGACACCGTAGATTATATAAATAAGATGAATGAACATCTGGAGTGTGGAAGCTACAGGCTGTTGAAGAAAGACCCGAGCAAGAAAATTCAGAAAATTGTTACAGATGCCATTAAAAACTCAAACCTGGACGACAACCTTAAGACGAAACTTTTCCCCAAAGAAGGAGTAATCCCACGCATATATGGACTTCCCAAGGTTCATAAAACAGGTGTCCCACTTCGCCCTATTGTCAATACAGTTGGTTCTCCCACATATAAACTAGCAAAACACCTTGCTAAATTACTCAAACCTTTAATGGGTAAAACTAGCTCCTTTGTCAAAGATTCCACTAGCTGGCTAAAAGAAATCAGTACTGAGAAACTTGAAAATAATGACATCCTCGTTAGCTTCGACGTAGTTTCTCTCTATACAAAAATTCCGATCAAAGATGCCATTGAAACCATAAGGGAACTTACCAATGACGATATTGCAAAGTTGGTAGAGGTCTGTCTTAGGTCTACCTTTTTCACGTTCCAGAATAAGTTTTTTGAACAGATAGAAGGCGTTGCAATGGGCTCACCCCTCTCTCCTATAGTATCCAACCTATACATGGAGAGCTTCGAGATAAAAGCTATAGAATCTTCCCCCCTTAAACCCAAACGTTGGAAACGCTATGTAGATGACATGGATGTGGTTTGGCCTCATGGGAAGGAAAACCTAGACAAGTTTCTCACACACCTCAACTCACAAAACAGTAGCATAAAATTTACCATGGAAATTGAAGAGAACCAAAGTCTTCCTTTCCTTGATGTAATGATCACAAGAAAAGAGGATGGATCTATAGCACACCAGGTGTATAGGAAAAAGACCCACACGGAGAGATACCTGCATGCTAATTCACACCATTATCCCCCACAAAAAACAGGTGTTATCAATACACTGGTTACGAGGGCCCTTAGGATTGTTGATGAAGAACACGTAGACCAAGAATTAGTACACTTAGAAACGGTCTTCAGTAACAATGGATATAATTATAATCAATTCAGGAAAGTGGTAGAATTAGCCAAGAAACCTAAAAAAGATAAGAATAAGATCAATAAAGAAGAGAACAAAGAATCTAATAAAATCTTCCTCCCTTACATTAAAGGAACCACTGACAAAATAGCTAAAATTCTCAGAAAACACAACTTCAAAGTTATCTTTTCCCCCCCCAACACAATAAGAAACCTAGTAGATCCCTTAAAGACCCTAGAGACCCCATGTCATACAAAGGTGTTTACTCCATTCCTTGCTCATGTAGCATGCCTTACATAGGAGAAACTGGCAGGTCAATAGCGACAAGACTAAAAGAACATAATGCTGACCTTAGGCATGATAGGCATAAAAAATCAGCCCTAGCAGAACATTCTCACCTAACCCAACATCAAATCTGCTTAGAAAAGGCATCCGTCATAGCTAAAGTAGACAATCTCACGAAACGAAAGATAAGGGAGAAAATCGAAATTGAGATATGTAGTAATTGCCTTAATAGAGATGACGGAACTAAACTAAGTGATACTTGGAAACCCCTAATACACTCTCTACAAAACAAAACTAACCCCAAAAAACTATGAAAACCCATAAGTCTCTAGGCATCACTCTCGTTCCCCCAAAACTCATCCTTCCTACAACACTATTAATCTTAAATAATTGCGAACTTGAAAAATTTTAAAATTATAAATAAACCAATCAGTAATATTTTTATTAAAAAAAATTATTGAAAACATTAAAGTAGAATTGATCAAACTTGTAATAACTAAACTATAAAAAAGATTATATTAAAATAAATGTTAAAAAAGCTAATAAAGAAACTTTCATAACAAAACACTAAAACCAACATCTAGCCTTCAAACTTTTAAATTTTTTTATTAAACTAAATTTCTATTCTTAATTAAGTAATTAAAATTAAACTATATTACACTATACTCTTATCAAAACTTTAATTAATATTAAACTATATTCTTTTAATTAATATTAAAACGATATTCTTATCAAACTTTTAATTATGTGATTAAAATCAAGTTAACTTCAATCAATTAATCATGTTATTAAAGTTAAAATTAATGAAGTTAGTAACTTTCAATTAAGTTATTAAAATTAGGTCATCATTTTAATTATTAAATTTAAAAATAAAAATTTATTTAAACTAATTATTAATTTCAACTTTCTAAAAATTAAAAATTAATTATTAATATCATCTTCTAAAAATAAAAAACAATTAATTACACCTTCAAACTAATAACCCTAATAATTTTTATTAATCAAAATTAAGTAAAAATCCAATGAATTAAATTAATTAAAATAAAATTCTAAAATTTAATTAAAAGAATACACAAAATCATTTAATTTCTCCTATAAACCAACAAAACCCTAAAACTTCAAACCGACACCTAACCTACCTCCATCTACCAAACCACCACCACCACTACATATACAAAGGTCATTGGGCAATCACAATCTTCTCTTCAGACTTCACTGTCTCTTGATGATGATCCTATAGTAAGGATTGAAACGTCGAGAACTTTCATTTCACTAATGCAAGATCCTCTCTTCTTCTAAAGGAAAGATGGGCCTGGGGAAAAGCTTGGTGGGGGAGGCAATGTGTCTTGGAGATGCAATTTTTGCAAGAATGAGTTCAAGAGCACATATTTCCAGGTTAAGGGCCATTTGTTGGCCCTTCCTTCTTGTTGGATTTCTTCATGCAAAGCGGCGAGTGTTAACCAAAGGAGGGATATGGAAAGAGAGGATCATGTTGGCTTAGGGAAGGTGGCAGCAGCAAGCAAGAAAAAAGAGGATGATCCTCTTCCATTCTTGAGGAAGTCCTCTAGCACCAAGCCTCCATTTCCACCTAGCATTCATGGGAATGGGGATACTTATCAAACAAGAAAAAGGCAATCTAGAAGTGGTGCAATGGATAGGATTTTCCAATAAGAAGCGCAAGAAGAGGTGGAGCTTACCATTGCATTTTTCTTCTACCTCAACTTCATCTCATTCAATTTTGCACGGTCACCATTGTTTATTAAGATATGTCAAAGTATCTTGGAACGAGCTCCAACTGGTTATGTGCCTCCTGGTTCAGAGAATCTTAGAACTACATTGTTGGTTAAAGCAAAGAAGGAGGTAGATAAAATTCTTGAGCCGATTAGAACAACATGGCCCTCATCCGGTGTGAGTATTGTTTCTGATGGATGGACGGATCCAACATGCCATCCACTCATCAATTTCATGGTATCTTCCCAAAATGGACAGGTTTTCTTGAAAGCGGTGGATGCTCTTGGGAAATACAAGGATGCACAGTATATGGGTGATTTATTCATCAAAACCATTGAAGAAGTAGGTGTTGATTCTTGTGTACAAATCATCACGGACAATGCACCTATTTGCAAGGCTGCTGGCATGATTGTGGAAGCTAAATATCCACAGGTATGTTCATTTTGGACACCTTTCATTTCTAATTTGCTTGGTGTTTGAATTTGGTCATTGCAATGTTAGTGTTGTAGAGTCATTGATACATGCTTTTATTGCTCTTACAGGTTTTTTGGACACCTTGCATTGTCCATTCCTTGAATTTAGCACTGAAATCCATTGCTTCAGATGTGACATGGATTGGCAACCTTATTGAGAATGCACGCCATATCCGTAACTTTGTACAAAACCACACAAAAGCCCTCACCATCTACAAAGAGTACACACATCTTTCATTGCTGAAGATTGCATATACTCGGTTTGATTCCTCATTCATCATGCTCAAGAGGTTGAGGGAGGTCAAAACTGTTCTTGGGTCCATGGTGATTTTAGAGTTTTGGTCTTTTGGAGAAAGACGGATCAGGTTGCTTCACAAAAGGTGAAGGACACGGTGTTAGATGATGGTTGGTGGGACACAGTAGATCTTAGCATTAATATCATGGAGCGAATCATTTCTTTGTTGCGGTTTGCAGACACGGACCAGCCCATCCTAGCAAGATGTTTATGAGGGGTGGGATTCCATGATTGAGTCCATGAGGTCCATTGTCATGGAGAATGAGTGTCTTGAGTATAGGACATCGACAGAGAACTTATGGTCCATGATTCAGGATATTCTTATCTCCAGGTCGGATAAGAATTGCACACCTTTGCATTGCTTGGCCCACTCCTTGAACCCCAAGTTCTACACTCAGGAGTGGCTCACTGGTGGATCAGGGCCCTCACACAGAGTCCCTCTTCACACGGATGCAGAGATTGCACATGGGAGGAAGATAGCACTTAAGACGGCTAATTCAGGATAGAGACCTACTTGAGGAGGTGGAGGGCTTTGTAGATTTTTCCACTGGCACTGGCAGATTTGGAGGCTATGATGTGCTTAGAGACAGGGGGGTTAAGAAACCCTATGTTTGGTGGGCAACTCATGGGGCAACATCCCCTATTCTACAAAAGTTAGCCTTGAGGGTCATCTCTCAAGTTATTACATCCTCTTGTTGTGAGAGGAATTGGAGCACATATGGGAACTTGTACAGTGTGAAGAAGAGCAGGCTTGAGCAGTCCACAGCAGAGACGATGGTGTATGTGCACTCCAACCTTCGTCTTATTTACAGGAAGAGGGAGGAGTGGGTGAATGGAAAGACAAAGATGTGGGATGTCTTTCCTGATGATATGGGTTTGGACAGCAGTACTGAGTTGGCGTTAGCCAACATGGATCTGAATGATCCAATGCTAGAGCCGGTCACTTTTGATGATGGTATTGGTGATCGTATGGAGGGGTCATCCTCCACAGCAGCAGATGCAAATCGTCAGATGGGCAGAGGGGAGGACGAGGAGTAGGAGGAGGAGGATCAGGGCAGTGCCAGTGATGAGTTTGTTGATTCAGGCATGGAGGAGGACTATTGGCATATGGGATTCTTCCATCTTGATCCACCCCTTTTTGTATTTACTATTAGTCTATTTGGCATTTTCCAGTGCCCAATGGCATTCGAACATATATGTATACATTTTGATTTTGATGACTTAATGAGAAATATCGTTCCGACATGCATCTATGTGTCTCATTGTGATTTGTGAATGACAAATGTGTAATCAATGATCATTAATGTGTTTTGATTCTAATTTCTATTGAGTATTTGTAAATGTTCTAGTTTCTAAATATTTTTGGATCTATATGTCTATATTTTTAAATTTTAATATATTTTAAAAACTATATATATGTATATAAAATGTGTCCTTCGTGCCCTGATTCTGGGGATCACCATGTCCATGTCGGACACTCGTATTTTCATGTCCTTCGTGTCCTGTGTCCTCGTGTTAGGTGACTTAGACCAACACTAATCGACAATGCCTTTATGTGGTGGTGAGAGCATACTTCATGGCAACGAAACTGGCTTTATTTAAACTACTTGCAAAAAATGAAAAGAAACAAAAATTAAACAACTAAAAATAAAGTATACAATCCTGTATGAAAAGTGATTGTGTGCTTATGTTTGTTAGAAAAAATTATTCCACAAAAATTAAGATTGCGAATCCCCCCGGGGGGATGGGGTGTGGGTGCTATGTAGCCCACTTGCTCTCTTTTAATAATTAATTACAATTTTCTCAAAAGAAATGCCACTTAGTCCTTTTAGACTTGGATCTAAGGGCTTACAAGCTAGAAGTTTAAAACAATGTTGGAAGATGGTCTCCGGAAGGTAAATTTGGCAAATTCTCACGAAATTTTGCAAGAGTTTCCTCCATTTTTTCCTTGGACCTGCTGAAAACCAGCAAGCAAATTTATTAGAATTTGATGGCAAACACAAAACAAAAATAAAAAATTTGAAATTTTTTGTACTTAGAAAATTTTGAAAATTATTGCTAAGTATAAGTACAAACTTCTAGCTTAGATCTAGTGAAAAGTAAGGCTTTCTAAGGTACTTAGATCTAACTATTAAGCATGCCAAAGTGATATATTATAAATCTACATGATAAACGTAAATGTGAAAGATCTACTTCTTAAACACTCTGCAAAAAAACAAAAAAAATTGAAAGAAAGAGATGATTTAGATGTAGAAGATGGATGAATCTCCTTTAAGCCAAAGCTTGATCTTTGGTGTTGTTCTTGGAGGCCCCTACAAGCAAAGTGTTAACTTTAAAAAAGGTTCCCAAAGAGGAGGAGAGACAGCCGAGTTCAAATCCCTCTTACGCTCTATGATCTGCAGCTTATAAGACAAATCTTGCAACAAAAATATTAGATCTAGTGTGTTAGAATGAAAAGAAAACCAAAAAGAGCCTAAATACATCCGAATATTGTTCGCTACTTCTGGATCTCTTGAAATCCAAGCACAAATAAACAAATTGACATCTGCAAATGTTTACTCTATATCAACTAAGCTACATCCGTCAATAATTGGAAACAAGAATAGCATAAACCACAATATCACCTCATGAGATGATCATTCAACACACTTGCACAGGATATACCTCCAAAGTCTTCAACATATATTCAAAATAGCATCAAGTTACAAAATGGCATAGGTTCTATGCATCCATGACAAATGAGGAGCAAGACCCTGCTTTTATAGCAAATGAGAGAGGGAGGGGGGCGCATCTCTTGAACAAGGTGCATCCCTTGGAGAGAGGAGTTAATATAGCCTTGATTGAATGCTTGACTTAAGGAATTGGGAGAGGTGGCTTCCACATAAGGAGGGTGCCCCCACTCCCACATAGTAAACTCCATCAACTAACAACGAGCTGCCACATGTGAAGGAAGTCGCCCAAGAGGAGAGGGTGCATCTCATGAAGGAGGACAACTCGCCTTCCTTGAAATCTTCACCCAAATCACTGTGATTTGATTGATATTTTCCTTAATTTCCATTGCCAACTCATCTGGGCCTCTAACTAGACCAAATTCCATTGATTTAGGAATTTTATTTTCTCTGATATCTTTATTTTTTTAATTAAATAATTCTCCATAATTAATTTTAAGATAATATTTATTTAAGTGAATAATATTCACTCAGAACTTAGGAAAAGTGGGTTTAGGGGTTCTGTGGGTGCTCTGGGTTAGAAAACGAGCACCCCCATGGCAAATTTCACCTCCTAACCACACTTTTTGGATTTTTTAATTAAATTATTAAAAAAACCCATAAAACAAGAAAATTTATTTTTGTCCGAACTGACTCTAACTCCTAGGGGACCTAGTGCATGTCCATATGACTCATTATTGATGGCTAGCATGTAAAAAATACATAGACACATATGCTTTAATAAACTCCTAAGGTTCGACCACCATGGAAAATACTCCAGCTTTGGAGGTATGGGTGAAAAACTTAGAAATTATACGCCACTGAAGCGCAATGCATAATTCCTAAGGAAAAAATACTCTAGAGTATCCCCTTGATAGCTAAATCTAAGGTAGACCAAACCTGTTACAAAAAATACCATGCATGGACCAAACTTATTACAATTCCCCCAAGGGGGTATGGACATGCAAATTTTACAAATGGGCCAAAATTGGCCTGATGAACTTCAGAACTCTGGCAATGAACAAGGTAAGTTGTTCAATTCTTCTGAGGTTCAAAAGGACTCCAACTAAGTGCAGCTAAGTGGACAACATCCCCAATAACTCAAGATGATGCCCTCATGGATTGCTGGAAGAACGTGTGGACCCCACTAAAGGTGAAGACTGTGTCGAAAGACGTAGAATGCATCACCACAAGTCTCATATCAAACCCCATGCCATTTCCTTGCCTCATTAAGCCAAATCGATTTATTTGCTAGCCATTTCTTCCATTTTTAACTGTTAGAACATCACCTAAAAAAGATAAAAATACCTGTAACTCACTGCCAAGTGGTCCAGGCACCAATCTGACTATACCAATGTGTTTGAGGATATGGGAATATGGTAAAAACAAGTGGTTGCACCCCATATCTCCTCTGTAGCAACCTAGGAGAAATAAAATGATCTTTGCAAGTGTTGTATAGGCCATTTTTTAATGGCAATCTGCTGCAAAGTGATGAACTGACCACAACATCCACTGTAAGTGCCCGTAATTGAAAACCAAGTGTCCCAATGGACTCAGAAAGTCCAAATCAAGTAGGAATGACTACTCATACACCATGTGACCAAGAATATCATCTATAAGCTCATTCATGCCCCAATAAATCAAAATAATGGTCTATAACTGCTGATAATAATAAAAATCTCACAAACCATCACATAAAACCTCTTTCTGATGCATGGAATCATCTAATGGACGCCAAAGGACCATGAATAATCATGCTCGAACATCATCGACACAACTCATCCCGAAAATTGTTGTTGACTTGGTCAAACTGGGTTGACGAGGACAAAACTAATCAAAATAATGACCCGAGCTGCAAATAATTGATGCTACAAGTACAAATGGATAATATATGCTCCCTTAATTATATTTATAGCAAAACTAAAGCATAAAGTGGCATTTAACTGGCGATTATACATAAAAATCATCAATAATAAATTTAGATCAAAGTAACCAGTTACTTAAAGAAGAACCTCAAGTGTATACTCATTTATGGACATGGTCATTTTGCTAGAAACGAGTGAAGGTGAGTGAAACAAGGCTAGGCTAAAGGGTATGACTTAACAACCTCAACACTAAGACCATCTCAGATAAAGGAGTAAGGGAAGACCACTTACACATATGTTGGATAGAGAGACACAAAGGGGATGGCGGTGTCTTGCAAATGGGTAGAGTGATAGGACTGCTTCCAGTAGACTCTAGACAAGCAACCTTTATAGCAACATTGACTTTGACTTTATAAAGATTTTCACTAGCCAGCCTCCAAGAGTAGGTGCCTAAATAGCCTTGCGGGCCTCAGATAATGACTCAATATGACCTCCATTGCTCGCCACCGTCCATAGGTGCGATGCAGTGACCACCATGTTGCCCTGTAGAGGCAAACGACCTTACATCATACAAAGGATGAGTGCTCGTCCATTGGCCACTGACTAGCTATTATAAATATAGTGTTTAGCAACACTATTTTTGCTGACTCTTGCATCCACAAGATAAAGCATTTAAGCTCTGATGCATTAGTTCCTACAGACACTTTTGTTAGGCATACTTGATTTCGAGGACTAAAGCAAAACAATCACTGTGACTAGAATCACACACTCCAGAGCCGAGACACAAGGTAAACATGGTGTCTATCCAACACAAAGGCATAGGTGGCGGGAGTCCTTGATATCACTAGCTAAGGTGTAAGTCAGGATAAAAATAAGAATGGATGATAACAAATGGATGGGAAAAGTGACAACATGAAGCCGTGACTAGCAAAGGCCCTATGGGCGGAATGACCAAGTCCATACTATTATGAGGGCATGACCAACGAGGATACACAAGAATTTCTAATTCAAAGTAATCGAATCACCTCTACTCTAAACAATCAACAAGAACCACATAAAATATCACCAAATCATGAGCACCCTATACCCAGTCAAGCTACCAAGATAAGTAAACGAGCATCAGATTAACTATCCAAGTGCACCATATACCTGCTGGGTCATATACCTGTATCCACAATCTGAACCACTGAATGACACTGGAACTCTACTGCTATACAAACCATGGGCACTATCATCACCTTTGCTTTGTATAAAAGAGAATGGCTAACTCAATCATCAAATCTGGGGTCATAAGGTTTAGACCTGACATGAGACTGAAGATATGTAAGCTCTAGGTCCACTGAATATAGGAGTGATCCTCAATGAAATGCTCATCAACTGTTGATCTCAGAATATCATGGTAAAGGACTGGCTCAAAATGTGCTCAAAACTAGTCTGAAATCATGGTATCCCCAGCTACTATGGATGTGATAACATTGACCTTTCTTATGATGACGAGATGTACAAGACAAGCCATGACGATCAGATGATGCTCAGATGTCTTCCAGTGTGATGATACCTCTCTAGCTAAGAGGGAGTGTTGTAACAGACTTGGCTTCCTAGGACTTAGATATCAATCTCACTAGCCCAGAGTGTTTTCTCCTTGTTAATTATAGGTTGCTCTTCAACGACTTATAATTTACGAGTTTTACACTCAAACCTCCAAATCTGGGGTGGTCGTCTTGGTGGTTAGGCCTTAAGAGGATAATAAAGTCTAGGTGTCAATGTATATTACAGTTATCACAAAGTTAGTAGCTGCCACAAAAGCTATCCTATCCAGGACGGTAGAGGTGGGAAGCCAAACAAGTGACACTTGCAAGGACCTCGTTCACCACTTGATTTAAGGGTTGTCAATTTAGAGCCGGCTAATAGCAAGATCAAGGGGGTGTCCCTAGCCAGCTTATGAGGGCTAGCAAGCCAACTCAAGACACACTAAGTGATACGGAAGGGTTGAAGCAGTGAGATCTTGAATAGATGGATCTAGATCTAGAAAATAGATGTGGTATGTAGGAGTTAGGGGTCGGTTGAGGAGGCTTAGAAAAAGGGTAAATACTCAACCTTGAAGAAAATAAACCACAGTGAGATTTAAAATAATAGATCTAGATAGATCTAGTGCCAACAAGAAATACCCAAATGGGATCCACCTAATGTTTTTGCAATAAAGTATGTGATGGACTAATTGCGGAAGTTTAGGGGACAAAAGACACTAGATTGATTGCTTTATGTTCGATCTAAGCTTTAGGGGTCAATCAAGGAATACCCAAATGACAGATATGGAAAAATAACCAAGTACCCAAGCAGGGCAAATAGCCTAGAGAAGGACCAGTGCTAGATCTAGGGAAAAATGGAGTCAGTTTTGGTCCAAATTTAGTCTCTAGGGGTTTTCAATTATTTTAAACTTGGGTTTTGATTCTTAAGCCCAAATAATCGTTGGATTTATCAGATCTAAAAAAAATGAGGGTTTTAACTTTAGAATTATGTGACTAATGGAATAGAAACTTGAAAATCAAAGCAAAACTTTGTAGATCTTACTTGGAATTACTTGCGGCCGCCAAGCACATTAATGATCCTTTCACCTAGTTACAATTTCAAGCGAGATTCGAGAGGTCTTAGCTAAAACGTGTAGATCCAAGGAGGAAGTGCGCCCTCTTCAACCTACAAATTAAAAAAACTGAAGTAAGATTTAATCCACAAGTAAAAGAAGAACTATTCAAGACATCTCAAAGAAAATAACTTAATGGACAAAATCACAATTGGCTACTCCCTAAGATGAAGCGATTTGCCCAAGCGATGATGGAGAAACCCTCACAATCAACCCTCCAAGTAAGTCGCACCCCTGCAACAAATCAATTCAGCCTCCACAAAAAAGTCTCGAAATCACATCATATCCACTCAAATGTCTAAGAGAGAGGCAGTCCAATCATGTGCAAGAACATTCATCAAAGCATTCACAAGAGATCTACAAAAAAATTCTTTATTCCAATATTTCCAAGGGCCAAAAGTCCTTTACAAATGGGTGAGAGATCATATAAATAGATCCTCACAATCCAAAACACTAAACCCCAAAAGTATGGAGAGGTAGGATCAAAAGATAACACATCAAGATCAATGGCTAAACAAGTTCCGGATAAAACATACATGAGATCACTCTAGAAAGGGGGACGCACTCCCTCAATGACGCCCTAGGGGGGACATATGATATGTCATGACACTAGGTACATCAATATAACATCATAAAGGGGGGCTTGGAGGTATAACACAACTCCACTAGCAACCCCATATACATCAACATAAGATATAACATGTAGTGACCAAGGGACACTAGGACTTGTACCCCCAAAACATAGAAGATGGCGCCCCCAATGATGAAGATGAGAACGTGTGGACCCAACAAGTGATGAAGACCATGTCGAAAGTTGAATGAAGCATCAATAACAAGTCTCGAACCAATTTCATGTCATTTCCTTGCCCCACTAAGCCAAGTCGATTTCCTTGTAAGGCATTCTTCTGTGAATTTCCCTGTTGGAACATCACCTCGAAAAGATAAAAATGCTCATAACTCAAATCTAAGTGTCCGCGGGACCAAACTGAGTGCAAAAATGAATCTAGCGACATAGGAATATGGTATGATGAGTACCCATACCCCCCATCTCTCCTGTAGCACCCTAGGAGAACATAACACATCTCTATGAGCCTCCTACATGTTTTTTAAAGGTACTCTGCTGCTAGAAGATAAACTAGCCATATCACTAAGTACCTGTGCCTAGAACTATGACCTGAGTGTACCAATGGACTCAGAATGTCCAAATCTACTAGGAATGAGTACTCATAGACCATGTGTCGATCAAGAAATGCATCTGTAAGTCCATCCATGCCCAAATAATAAAAATATGGCCTCTAACTACTGATAATAATAAAAATAATGCAAGCCACCATATAAAATCCCTGTCTGGAGCATGGAACCATCTAATGGGCACCAAAGAGCCATGAATAACCAAGATCCAACACTGTCGGCCAAACTCATCCCGGAACATGCTGTTGACTTGGTCAAACTGGGTTGACCAGGTCAAGAATGACCAAAATAATGACCCAGACTGAAAATCACTAATGTTGCATGTACAAGTGGATGAAACATGCTCCCTTATTTATATTAGCAGCAAGACTAAAGCATTAAGTGGCATTTAACTGGCGATCATGAATATAAAACATAAATAATAAGTCTAGATCAAAGCAACCAGTCACTCCAAACAAAATCCTCAACTACATACTCATCTACAAACTTGACCATTTTGCTAGTTATGGGTGAAGGTGAAAGAAACAAGGTTGGGCTAAAGGGTTTGAATTGACGACCTCAACACTGTGACTTCTTGGCCAAAAGAGAAAAGGGAAACCACCTATACATACGCTGGATAGAAAACACTAGGGGATGGCGGTGCCTCACAAATGGGTAGAGTGATGAGAGTGTTTCTAATAGACTCTAAACAAGCAACCTTTATTGCAATTGATTTATTGTCATCTTTGCACACTTCAAAATTTACTTTAACTTTTTGATCAACTTTCGCTCGCCATCCTCCAAAAGCAAGTGCCCTGAATAGCCTTACAGGCCTTAGATAATGACTCGGTCTGACCACCATTTCCCGCCACTGCCATGTTATCACACAACTTGTAGTTGTCCCTAAAGGTATCCCATCAAGGATGGTAGAGGTGTTGGACAACTAAAGAGGTGACCCAAGGCTTGCCACGATTCGCAATGCAAGTGGGTGTCACGATAACCAAGGCAACCTTCACTTCAGATCAAGAAGATTCAAGATCAAGAGGGAGACCCTAGCCAATCTATGAAGACTAGCTAACCCAAAGATTACTAGAGAAATGTGTAAAATTATGCAAGGAGATCAATGGTGCATGATTTAGATCTGAAAAGATAAGCGGACCCAAGATGGTTATGGCTTGGTTGAGAGGCTTAAGCAAGGGACAAATGAGTCAACCAAGTGTTTGATTAAGATAACTTATGAAGTTAAGTAGATCTAAAGAAGACCTAATGCCATGAGGGGCCCACCCCTTAAAAACTGGAAAATGGTCCAAATAGGACCCACAAGGTCACATTTGAAATGAAAAGGCACTAGGGCGTAGCATGGATCAATGGATTTGACAAAGAATTAGCAATACCCACATATGAGATCTAGCAAATGGCCACCTACCCAAGGAATGCGACTTGCCTCAAGGAGGACTAGTGCCTTAGTTGGAAGGGCAAATGGAGTCGGATGTCCACCAAAATATAGATCGAGATAGTTAAGATGATTATCTAGGTGGGTCTTAAATATCAAGCACAAGCCATGGATAGATCTCCATAGATCTAATGCATCACCTACTGACCCAAGTGGGGCTCAACCCTTAAAATGAGGAATGGGGCCCACAAGGTGAAGCACTAGAGGTAGGCTTTGAGGGTTGATCTATTCAATGAAGCAAGAATCTCACCTACCCACGTCTTGGAACTAGCAAACTAGCCTCCCTCAATGCATGTGTTTTCACTCAAGGAGGACTAGGTGGCTTGGGAAATGGGCCAAATGGAGTCCAATCACCACCAAACTATAGATCCGGATTGTCATGGATACTATGAAGGTGGGTTTTAAGTTTCATCCCCAAAAGCATGCTAGATCCAAGCAAATCTAAAAAAATGTAAAAATGAGGGTTTGTAGATCTAAGAGAATAGATGGACAAGGTAGAAGAATAACGTACCTCCTTGAGCGTACTTGGAAAATGAAGAAGAATGTTGCTTGTGACGAGGATTACTTCCCACAAAGATCTAATGCCAAACTTGATGAAGCCCTTCTTGCTATGCGTTTTGCCTCCTTTAACCAATTCGCCCTCCTCTTCCTGTCAACCAAGGACACAATGATCAATCAATCAAAAGAAATGGAGGTAGATGCAAACAAAGAATGAATAAACATGAAATTATTGGTGCAAAGACAAAACAACTCTCTGTAGACCCAAAACGTATTGATGAAGATAGTAGGGTAGGCCTCCCCACCAATACACCCTCGTCCAAAACGTCCTCTTTGCCTGCAAATTGTGTTAGTGAAGATAAAATCCAAGAAGGCCACCAATGTTTGTCAGTGCAGAGGAAGAAACATTTACAATAACCACAAACAAGCATTCAACTCCATGATCCAAGATGCCCAAGAAAAATATTTTATTCCAATAGCCAAGAGCCAAAACTCTCTAGATGTCTTTACAATGAGGGGATCTCCTCCTTTTATAGGAGAGAAGGACCAAAACCCTAAACCACTTTTGAAAACTAGTTGTTGAGATCAAAAGATATAACAATGTAATCAACGGCTAAGATGAGCCAACATAACAATAGACATGGATCACTCAAATAGAGGATGACGTCATGGCTAAAAAGCCTCTAGGAAGGGTGACGTCATACATGGGGGTGGCTAATAACATAGGTGCCACAAAATAAAGACAAGGACAAGAGACTAGGAGCACATGGTGGGGCTAGGAGGTATTATTCCCCTTCACTAGCATGTTCCCATGGCACAATAACATAACATATGACTTAATGATATGTCCAAGTATACAAATGATCAAATCCTGTCCCCATCATCAGAGAGAGAAATAAAATAAAAGAGCTCCTATAGCCCATGTGGACCCCACTGACTGGTGCCAACTGATCTAGAAGAAGGGGGATACACCATGGATGACCTCTGAGTAGACTAAGTGCAAAAACCTTGACTCAATTGCCCAAATCGAATTCCTCAATGACCTTTTTATTCCATTCTTTTAATCCTCCTAGAAACCCTCAAACTGACCAAAATTGCCACTGGAGTGCTTGCGCTGTCAAACTCAATGTACCATCATGCCCAGAATGGGCGTAATATGGTAAAAACAAGTGGTTGGAGTCACATGACAGGTGCTCGAGAGATGTTCTCTGAGCTTTCACATACAGGTACAGATGTGGAGGTTGTACAAGGAGATGACACCATTGTCAGAGCAGTTGGTCATGGGACCATTACATTTCAGAGGGAGTCTATGAGTCTTATGATTCTGAGGGATGTGTTATTTGTCCTTGGGCTGAAGAAGAACTTAGTATCAGTTTCCACCATAGAGGATAGGGGTCTTGGGGTTTGTTTCTTGGATGGGCGAGTGCAGGTATTCCCCAATACTACAGGATTATCTACCTCCATGGACATTGGGGTTAGATGTGGAAAACTATACAAGCTCTTGTTTCAGCCGCAACACGCTTTGGTACACAGCAGCAGCAGTGAGCTTTATGAGCTATGGCATCGGAGGATGGCCCACTTGCATCACCCAGCTTTGAGATTGTTGAGGAGCATGGTTACAGGTTTACCAAAGTTTAGCACAGAGCATAGTGATGTTTGCAGGGGGTGTGCTTTGGGAAAGTACACTAAGACTTCTTTTCCGAGCAGTGACAGCAAATCAACAGGAGTACTTGATTTGATCCATACAGATATATGTGGTCCCATGTCATCAATTTCTTTGACTAGATTTGAGTATTATATCTCTTACATCAATGACTACTCCAGGAAGACCTGGATCTACTTCTTGAGGAGCAAGAAGTCACCCTTAGTATTGAGAGTCTTCCAAGGGTTCAAAGCCCTTATGGAGAATCAGACAGGGAGGAGGATTCAGGTGTTGAGATCGAACAATGGGGTTGAGTATACCTCCAAGGAGTTCGATGGGTTTTGCATTCAGGAGGGCATACAGAGGCAGTTGACAGTTCCATACACTCCTGAGCAGAATGGAGTTGCAGAGAGGAAGAACAGGTCGATTGTGGGAGCAGCGAAAGCGATGCTTCATGATCAGAGTTTACCATTCTTTCTTTGGGCAGAGGCTTGCAGTACTGCAATTTATCTGCAGAACAGGAGTCCCCGTCGTGCCTTGGGGAGGAAGACTCCTGAGGAGATGTTCACAGGCAAGAAGCCTGAGGTTGGCCATTTTCGGATATTTGGTTGTTTGATTTACTCTCATGTCCCTTCTGAGATGAGGACAATGCAGAGAGAGGCATCTTTGTGGGATATGATGAGACTTCAAAAGCTTACCGCATTTATCTTCTTGGCTAGAAGAAGGTTGTTGTTAGGCGGGAAGTGAAGTTTGATGAGGAGAGAGCCTCCAGGAAGTCTAGAGGATTGGAGCATGGGGAGCCACCGACTTCCACACCTCAGGTGACTCAGGCTTCTTCAGTACAGATCACAGGTCCACAGGTTTCCGGAGTGACTGGGTCACAGGTGACAGGCACAGGTTCTACAGATTCAGTGGTTCAGTCAGCAGGTACTCCAAGGACAGGTTCTGGTTCTCAGATTACAAGTTCATCAGTGACTAGTTCAAGGGCTACTGATCCACAGGGTGCTGGACCATCTACTTCTAGTAGTTCTTCAGATGAGGAGAGACCAGTTTGGGAGGAGCCTTCAACGAAGAGGAAGCCTAAATGGCTTCAGGAGACCTTGAAAGAAGCAGAGGCATTTGGTAGACCCCAGAAGGAGGTCAGGACAGTTGTGATGTCGGATAGATTAGGGATGGCTCTAGTTGCGAGTCTTCGTGATTCAGACCCTTCCACATTTGAGGAGGCCTCTCAGCATCAGGTTTGGAGAGATGCCATGATGGAAGAGTACCATTCCATCATGAAGAATGATGCATGGGAGATAGTACCGAGACCAGAGGGGAAGTCTGTTGTGACTTCCAAGTGGATCTACAAGGTGAAGCATGCTGCAGATGGCAGTGTGGAGAAGTACAAGGCTCGTTTTGTGGCACGGGGGTTTTCACAGATTGAGGGAGTTGATTATGATGAGACTTTTGCACCGATTGCTCGTTATTCTTCCATCAGAGCAGTGATTTCTAGAGATGGGTTGGAAGATCCACCAAATGGATGTTAAGACCGCATTTCTCAATGGTCTTCTGCAGGAGGAGGTTTACTTAGAGCTGCAACAGGGCTTTGAGATTCATGGGAGAGATTCTCATGTGTGCAGGCTTAGGAAAGCCTTGTATGGACTGAAGCAAGCTCCTAGAGCAATGCGTATTTGACATCGATGGGTTTTCAGAAGAGTGAGGCTAATCCCAACCTTTACTACATTGTGGTTGGTGGAGATCCTCTCATTCTTTTGTTATATATTGATGACTTGTTTATTACTGGGGAGGAGCGTCTCATTGCACATTGCAAGAGAGACCTTGCTATAGAGTACGAGATGACTGACATTGGGTTGATGCACTATTATCTGGGGATGGAGATTTGGCAAGAGCCTAGTCATATTTTCCTGGGACAGGGGAAGTATGCAGTTGATATTTTGAGGAGATTTCGGATGGAAGATTGCAGGCCGATGTCCACACCTATGATCACCAACTGGAAGCAGCTTCATGTTTCTGAGGGTAAGTTGGTGGATCCTACACTATACCGTCAGCTCATTGGGTCATTGATGTATCTGGTGAACACCAGGCCAGACTTATGTTTTGCGGTGAACACTCTTAGTCAATTCATGGTGGAGCCTAGGAGTGTGCACTGGATTGCCGCAAAACATGTGTTGAGATATCTTGCAGGTACAGTGGACTATGGATTGGACTATAGGGGTTCAGGTGGAGTCAGTTTGGTTGGTTTCATAGATTCAGACTGGGCAAGCAGTGTGAGGGATTGGAAGAGCACTTCCGGTTGTTGTTTCAGTTTGGGCCCGACAACAATGTCGTCGTTCAGTCGGAAACAAAATTCCGTTGCTTTGAGTTTTGCTGAGGCTAAGTATATGGCTGCCAGTCAAGCTACTTGCGAGGCACTATGGCTTCGTAAGTTGGTATATTTGTTTGATCAAGAGCTTAGACCTACGGTGATTCACTGTGACAATCAGAGTTGCATCCAGCTCTCTAAGAATCCAGTTTTCCATGACAAGTCCAAGCACATAGAGATCAGATACCACTTCATCTGAGATTATGTTCAGAGAGGAGTTGTGGAGCTTCAGTACATTTCCACTGATGAGCAGGTAGCAGATATTCTGACGAAATATTTGGGGAGGGGCAAGTTTGTCTTCTTCAGAGACAAGTTGGGAGTGGTGCAAAACACCTTCCTCGGTAAGAGGGAGTGTTGATTTTTGTACCTAGGAAAGTGTTCCCCTAGTGACTTTTTGCCTAAGTCACTTAAAGGGGGAAATAAAGTGACCTTTGCATTAAATGACTTGAGATGCGCATTTAAAGTGACTTTAGAGATTAAAGTCACCTTTTGATAAATTTAAGTGAGTGAATTTAATTTTTATGAAATATTAAATGTGAGCATTTAATCTCATCCATCCATCTTGGCTAATCTCATCCATCCATCTTGGCTAATCTTAACCATTGGATTAGATGGGACCTCACTCACCTAAGGTTTTGTCAAAAAGGGCAAGGGAGGCAAAACACTTTCACTTTTTTGTGAGAAGAAAGTGGAGAGAGCAGCAAGAGAGGGGCATGAAAATCGAGGCAGCTCAGGGAGACATTAATGAGCAGCGGCACGAATTTCGAGGGAGTTATGGCACATTTCCCAAGGAAATAACTCAACACGGAAATCGAGGCAGCTTCAGCGTGGAAGTATAGGGCAAAAAAACCGAGAGAATCCATACAGCAACATTAATTGTTGTACCGTACAGCACTGTTTTCAAGGAGTATTCTGGGCACAGTTTTCGAGGTAGTGGGCACAATTATTGAGGAAGGTACAGCAACCATTTATTGTTGCTCATCCGTACAACTGATTGGGCACAAAAATTGAGGCAAACTGGGCACAGATTTCGAGGGTCGTACTGCACAATTTTCGAGGGCCGTACATCACTGAAATCCGTACAGCTGATTGCACAGATTTTGAGGCAGCTTTTGTGGGTGTAAATTTGCTAGTTGAGATAAGTGATTTTGACTGTAAATTTTGTACTGAGATTTTCTAAAGAATTAATATACTCTCTCTCTCTCTCTGACTGGTTTTCCCCGTGGGGGTTTTTCCAGGGCTATTGGCCAAACAACTAGTGTCTGAAATTTTACTGTGTGCATTTATTTTATTTTCTGCTAAAATATTTGAGTTGCAGTAGTGTTTTAAATTGTCTGAAAATATTGTTATAATTTCTAGCCAACTAAAACTGAGCTGAACATTAAATTGAAAATATTGACATTAAAACCAGCAAGCTGAAAAACTCTGAAAAATCTACATATACCTATCGCTGACAAGTGGATCTGAACACTGAACTCTGACAAATAAGGGCATAGAAGTGGCAAACTAGCTATGGTCTCTGTTGCTCTCATCAAACTATGGCTAAGCCACCCATCTCAATGGGGTCATGCAAGGGAAAGTAGAAAGAAGGGGGTCTAGAGTGTTTTTCAGTGATGCTCTGGAAAAACAAAATACAATAGTGCCCCCTCTGATCACAGCTCAAGATCATCTCAACTCATATCTGCTCTGGCTCAGAAAAATAATGCCTCTGACAATGACTCTGCATCATGGTAGCCTCAGCTAACATGGATGTGTTAACATGCTCTAAGGGAGAGAGTGCTTGAGAACCTCATAAGTCTCTGGTCCACAACACTCAATACATCGATCCACGAACGTGCACACGAGCGTCTGCATCATCTTCAAATATGAACTTGTGATTTGCACAATGCAAACGCTATACCAATCTCACTAACCGGTCATCACTGGCCCACATATAGATATAAATAAAATCATGCATAAATAAAGTACCGAAAGTAAAATGTTGAAAGTAAAGTGTTACTCTAATAATAGAAACAAAAGTTTTATTCAACTGTAGAAAATAAAATAAACAAACAACAAGAGAAAGTGTCAGACTCAATGGCAAAGATAACTAACTACTGCTCAAGTGAGCTTATCCAGCCTACCTACCCTACTCTAGGCCACTCAGACATGTACTAAGTGAAATCATAGATCCAATGCAACCATTCGCCAAACAAATTAATGACTCTTCCTTGATGTTCTTAATAAAACAAGTCAAGATTGGATTAAAGACTAATAAATTTAAAACCATGATCTTCCTAACTTGTTCAACACTTTGAAAAGTATTGGAATGGCATAAAATGAAATCATGCCAAGGAGAAGACTGGCTGATACAAACATCCTCCATCAAAGAATTGATAGGATCATAAAAATTATGCAAGTTATTTTTCAAAATGGATGGAGGGAAAAGATATGACACATGATTTAAATTCCCTTCTATAAGTACTTTCCTCATTCACTTCTCTCGCATATTCAATTATGTTCTCCCTAGGATTGGTGATAGAGCCAAGCGGGGACAAATTAAAGCTTAAGAGACTTGAAATTGAAATTAAGCCCACCTGTTGCTCAAAGATTGTGAAAAGATGAAAATGATCTTTGCAAATTTTCTCAGCCAAATCATCGATAAGACTATTGGATTGGAAAAAATTATTAACCCGGGATGTTTTGAAAAGAAAACAATAAACCTTACCACTAAGCGCTTGGCAATCTTTAGAATCTTGACTAAAAATTTCAAAACTTTGACTTGAACCCGAGATCATATAAGAGGACTGCATAAGTTGGGATGGGAGCGTGGATTGAAAGCAAATATTTTCTCCCTGATGGATTTGAATGATTAACCTCCAAAGTTGAGAGACAAAGGTTTTTAGATCAATAAAGTTCTCAGTTCCATGAATGATTTAAAGATTTACAACAGACCCAACATTTACTTCATGAAGACCAGACTTACCATAAGAGGGGACCAACTCATCCTGATCAAGGACTAAGTGAAGGAGAATATCAACATAAGGAGAAACACTCCTCGAAGTCTCTTCATAGTTAATCAGACACCTTGAAGGTTGCAATAGAGAACCATCTTGGTCTGGATGACTTACCTCCAAATCATTATCGAGTAATTGCGCATGATTAGATTTGTCATTATGCTCAACAAAAACCGAATCATCATCATTCAATTGGTAAGTCAATAAAGTGGTAAGTTCATTTTTAAACTCATTATCATCCCCACACATTTTCATAAGGGAATCTTCATATGAGACTTGCTCATTGTCCCGATTTTCTTGCTCACTAGTGAAATGATGAGAGAAAGGAACATCACTAAGATCACTCGACGATTGACTCAAATTATCACCAACCATGCAATGATTATAGATTTGCTCTCCAGAAAGATTTTCGGGTAGACTCACAAATTGAGGGCTCATCTTCAAATTCCTCTTTATGATGATCAATGAGCTCCCTTTCATGAATCAAATCTAACTCTATATTTGTGCCTTCTTCAGGCAATGACGACAAAGAGCTGTGTATGATTCTACTAAGTTCCTTTTCAATATTAAGATTCTACAGGAGTTTATTACTGTTACGTCTCAAAGACTCCCTAGAAATTACCAGAGCTCATCTATGCAAGTACTCCCCCAAGTTCAGAATCAGGCATCCAATTCTATGTGAAATAATTTCACAAAGCAAATATGTGATGAGGACAATGTATATTTGAGCGTGGTGCAGATATGGATAGATAAATACTGCGAAAGTAATCCTTCTCCATGGCAGAAATTTCAAGTTTTCCACGTTCCCACATTCATACAACATTCCTCCTCCTCGAGAAAGATACTGGTATGTACACAACTTATTATTGATGTGATTCTGTCTTGAATAATCTGCAAAGACAAAGGAAGAAAATTAAGTACAAATCAAATATTCAAGTGGCTACACTGGTGGTATGATTTCACTTGACCCTTCTCTTTTATCATAATTAATGTAGGTAGGTTAGTTTCATTTCAGTTCAACATTTGAGTTACCTATGCATAGCATTTGTTGTTCTTCCATTTTCGGTTATTTATCTTCATTTTGAACAAGGCGAGACGGAATTGTCTGCCTCAGATGCATTTGATTCCTTTGTTATTAGATATGTGTGCAGGTCTACAAGTACCGAACAGATTCAAGAGGTTCTCATGCACTCCTGAGAAGAGCACATGTCCCCCAGTTAGAGCCAATGTTACGCGCCTGAGCAGCTACAAAGTTCCAGCGAGGCTGAGGCTAGAGCAAGGGGCCAAAAAAATTTATTGTACAGGCCAAAGTGGGAATTTATTGTATGGATATTTGGTTTGGAGGCTTCTTTATCCCCTAGATTAGACATGGCCATCCCTTTTGGTTTCACTCTCAAAAGAACCTAGCTTAGTGGCTTTGCTGACTGCCCCTTCGATGTGATGATATTTGCACCATTCAAGCCTTTATGCCCATGGGTTGGTGCTCTGGGGATTCTGGGGATGACCCACTAGGGCACATGCCCATCCTAGTTATTTGACTTGCATAGGTGATTGCGCTTTGTAAAGGACTGTTATCTCCTCCTATGACACCTTCTTGCACCCACTTGGACCTATTTCAGCTTCCAAAGACCCCTGCTAAAGCCTTCTTGGCCCAGTGTGCCCTTCTTCCAGCTATTGCGCACTAGATGATCCCATAGTACATTAGAGGGGGGGCATTTAGGGACTTTCAGCACTTTGGGGTTCGATGGGGCATGACGTCCACCCTTGGCTCACTACTTCATCAAGTGAAGTCATTTCTTTGATTATTTTAGCTTATTTTTATTAATTTTGTACATTTTAGGGTAAAATTCCTTTGTTTTGTAGAATTTACCCTAGAAATAATATTATTTTATGATTTAGTCTTGTAGGCTCAAAATTTAAATATTCAAGAGAAAGGTATAAATATACCTCCTCTCCTCATTGTAAAATCATAAGATAAGGGTTCTATTATGAAGTTATTCTTTTTTCTCTTACTTTATGAACTCTCTTGGTGATGTGCACTTCTCTTGGATGTCTTCTCTTGCTTGAATGGTGAATGGTGGATGAATCTAAGGTTTCTTTTTGCACATGTTATGGCTGGTGTTAGAATTGTTTGCTTAAACACATGCTCAAGAATGACCTAAAGCTCTTTCTTTGCTCATGTCTTGGTGAATATTGGTAAGTCAATGCTTCTATGTGGATTGAATGGTGGTGTATTGCTGCATTTTTCTAAATTAGGGCTTCTTATCAATATTCTATCAACTTTGTGTAAAGCTCTTTCCTTTTGCTTTTAGGGCCTTGGACTTCTCCATTTGCCTTGGTTAGGCTCACCTACCGAACCCTAGAGGTTTCTAGATGATGCCCTAGCTGCAAATACTAGAGGGACACTAAACATGATCTCTCAAATCCCTAGGGATTGAAAATGACATCATAATCCCCTTTTTTTGTCAACCTTTTTTACCCAAAATTTCAGCATTTAATGTATTATAGTTAGGCTGCGTTTTCATATTAGTTAGCTGCATTTTTATCCACAAAAACCCTAAAAATAAAAATAAAAACCTAGAAAAACCCTAAAAATTAGAAAATTCATAACTCCAAAAATAGCCGTGAGTTTGCAATTATGCTTCTCCCTACAAATTCGCCCTAGTGGATTTATCCATGGATCCTGAAGGGCGTACTCAATTTATGTATAAAAAACCCTAAAAATCATATATTGTCAAAAAAGCCCTAAAAAATTACATAAATTCAAAAACCTCAAAATATTTGGAATTTCAAAAATCTGGTCCACCCATCAATTTCGCCCTAGTGGATTTATCCACATCTTGAAGGGCGTCCTCATTCTTGGAGTTTCCTCGGGAAACGTATAAACCCTATATCTCCCAAACCCCAGGCAGCATTTTCCTTCTAAGGCCTCTTAGGGCTTCGCCTTGCCTTGCTTGTCCATCTCCCCCTAAGGGTGCACCTTTCTGAGGTGTCCTTTGGGTTGTGTGAAATTCATTGGTAAATGTGAAATTGTGCTGGAAATCATTGATATCTGTTATTTTGGGCAAGTAGTTGTTTGCATTAACTCCTCAATAGATCAAGTTGTCTTTTTGATTCATTGATTGACTCCATATAAGGCACTGATGTCTGTCATAAAGGTTGTAGAAAGGTATACGTTTGTTGGTGATTGTAGGTATCTTGATAGGGCTCTCCCTTGGGTTTAGGAGTTACCTGAAATAGTTGAGAGACTAAGTTGAGGTGACATTGGGTTTATATCTCTCCCATGCTTACCATTCGCTAGCTTATTGCACCACATTGTGCTACAAATCCTATACTGCTAGTTTGAATGGTAACACTCCATTTCCAAGTTAGAGGAGAGGACAGCTCATTGTATGGACTTTCAGCATTTGAACAAGTGAATAGAGAGAAATGTCTTCCGGTCCAAAACTTATGTACTTATGGATGAATGTTTGAGGAGATGATTGGCATTGCTTCTCCATTGCATCAGAGAATTTTTATTGTGGTTTCAGTATATTTTTCCTCAACATTGTTTTGCAGGCAAGAAGACATCTTGGAGAGGGGCGCACCACTTGGGAAGCCACTCTTGCTTCCTTCTCTGGATGTGGTTTTAACAGCGAGTGTTTCTATATTTATGTTAAGCATCTCCTTATCATTATTTTCAGCTTGTCGTTGCTTATTTTTCTTGTCCAAACAAACTGATTTATTTTCTTGTTTGGCAAGGGGGAGGGGCACATTGGTGGACTTGGGCATTTCACTCTCAAGCCGGAACTTACCAAGATTCTTCTCTTTGATCTTTGTGGGGCATATCTTCATCAACTCATCCATATTCCTCAGTTATCAGGTAAGTATTCAGCTGCACTTCTCTCATTTAAAACTCTTTAGCCAAGAGCCATATAAATCAATTATAGCAAAACCCTCTTGTAATTTATACAAGCCATTTTACTTAGAACTAGCGAGATTTGTCACTTGGGTATTTATGGCCATATCTTAAGAAACTTAAGGACTGATTTTTATGCATTATTGACCCCATTTTCCCATGATTAAGACGTTGGTTTGTTTTCTAAGTGCGCCCTAGGTGACTAAAAAATGCTAGTTTGAGTGGTGGTTTGTCTCTGATTGTTTGTGCATGCACATGTTATATTTATCCTTCATTTAGGCAATCAGATTTAGTGTTGGGAATTTATAAATCAGATCTGAGTTGGTCTTTGGGGAACATTTCATTGTTGCTACCTCAAAGTTCCCCAGGGTCATCTTAGTTATTCACCCCTAACACTCTGCTTGGCAAGTCATCTTGTGTCCTAAATTGTCTCGAATCATTGTTTGGTGTCTTGTTAAGTCAGTGTCTCTTCATGGGAAGAGACTAGGGTCTCCCCCTTGGCCATCTCCGGCAGTTGGCCTAAAGCGAGAAAGAACCTGGTTGGTGTGAGAACCAGCTGCTCATTCGATGACCAAGACCTTTGCAGGTCACTGTGGTGGCTGCCTTCCCTCTACCGTCCTGGATAGGATAACCTCAAGGGGAAGCTACAGAATCAGTGATAACAGGCATATGCAAGTAAACTTTGAAAGATTTTCTTTTTCTTTTCTTTTGATTGCTTGATTTTGCAATTTTATTGGTCCCTCTAGATTTCTTTGGGGTCTGATACTATTTTTTCTTCTTCTCCAGCTCCTGGTACGAGATTCTTGGACTAGGAAATTGTCTTCAACTGCCCTTTTTGAAGCATTATATGGGACAACCTTCTTGTTTCAAATCTAAGGGGAAACATTGTTCAATGGTAGCTCTTCCTATTTAATAACAGACAGCCTCAGGGATATACCTAAGAACCTCGTGAATCATCGTAGGATTCACTACAACACAAGTGGGCCCAAGACACCGGGAAAACATGGAGACCTTCATGGTGAACGGGACATGGAGGGGAAGATCAAAAGTCACTCTATCAGCCTTAAGCCAAAGGGATTATAACACAAGGTGGAATCATATGAGTGAGATGGAAAGGTCAAATATGGAGCCAAAGAAAAGGATAATCCTTGTAAATACCAAGAGTTGTTTTGGTTGTTGATGTGTAAACAAAACAAAAATCCTTATTAGCCTATGATTAATACTACTAGCTATACTCATCAAAACAATTCATTGTAGTCAACATGGTGAAGTACAACATCAATACACATCATAATCATAATGAATCCTCAAGCATGGCATAGTAACACATCATGGCATGAATTGGCATCCTTATCACTGATCTTCTTTTGTGGGCACAAAAGTCTGGACCTCATCCTCACAGCTGAAGCAAAAATAGGTGCAAAGCCAAAAATCCCCATACTATATCTGCTATAACAATCATATCAATAACCCCCCTCTATTCGTCCTTGAGCAATCAAATCCACTTGCCCTTTTTATTTGTATTTCAATATAACCTTAGTTTTATACCCAATGTCTTGATAACGTGGCAATATGGAAATATTTTATGCACTCATACTAATGTGTCTCTTTATAATGGGACCTTGGCCTTGAGCTCCCATTGTACAAAGTTGGGATATTATCACAGCAAACAATATTTACATACGAACTTTATAGGTATGCCATGACTGAAAAATAGGGGTATTTAGAAGCAATCTTCTCCTACTTCCTCTTATGCATTATTTTTCTTCTACAACTTCCTCTAATACTAAATTCGATAGCAAGACTAATTATAATGGCAAGGATCCTTGTGAATATTGTAATTATCAGAAAGCATATGATCATTCCAAAGAAGAATATCTCAACCAAAAGGAAGCTCAAGCTCAGGCATTGGCTGTGAAGCAACAACAAGAAATAGAAGATGATTATCCCATTGCCATCAACAATCCAAGTTCCACTAACCTGTAGTTAGAGCTTATGACTATTGATTTACTCCATGGCAGATAAGGAGTTTATTCTTATACAGAATCACCAAGTGAAGGACTGTTTGATCCAAGCTATTATGATTAATGGGAGTATGAGGAGACTAGTCTCACAAGACCTCATCATATTTGAATTTTCCCACAATTACACAACCATATAACTCAGTTAGGTTAAGAATAATGGCCAATCTAACCATGTCAATCAAGATTCTTATATCATGTTTGCTATCAATCCTTTCATTGGTACTGTAGAGTGTGATGCAACTACAACAGACAATTGTCAAACCCTCATGAGTCCTCATCAATTGTCAATATAAATTGTAAAATCATCTATAGATACCACAACCCCTACAATCATCAACGTGATGGTAAGATTTATCAGTTAAAGTCTCCATCTCCATTGCTCCTCTTTAAGGCAACGAAAAAATGGAACTAGTGAACACCACAAAGCAATTTACTCTCCATATAGTTAGACAAGCCACGAAATAAAACTGCAACCATCTTTCACCAACAGAGATACAATGTATTTTAGATGATTACATCGATGTTTTTGAAGAACAAAAAGGTCCTCATCTGATTCAGACACATCCAACACTCTGGTTACCTTATTCCAAGATCAAAGCTTTGGAATCAATGGATTTAGAGAACTTCATGATGGTAAGTACAGACGTTGAGACACAATTAACCTAACCGATTAATGGATGATCTTAACCAACCTCCCAGACATCAGAAGTACAGAACTAACTGAAATGATCTGACATTTTTTCAAAATGGATGGCTGTTGTCCAGAAATAGTTTTTTGTGAATGTTTGCAGAAAATATTTCTAACCTTGGATTTTAAGAATGTCTTCATAATATCATATTATGCTGTCATCCATGTATAATTACAAAAATTAGCTAGTTTGCCTCTGATGGCCTATAATGTTATAGTTCTTGCACTGGCCATTCTTGCACAATGAGGGCTACATGAGCTTTAGCTACTAAATTTACCCTTTTAGGAAATGCTAGATGAGAGCTAAAAGCCTAACTGCAGAAGGTTTGGGTATGATCATTGCCTTGTGTTTAATTGTGATAAATCATTGTTCATTAATAATGAAATTACTATCATTTTTATATTTTCTATATCCCCCCCATGTCCAATAATACCCTGTCTTTCCCTGTACCATCCCCTGAAATTTGGGGGCTCTCTCCAACTGTCCAGGAATCCCATCCCACACCCACCTGTCCCTGCACCATTGTAAAACATACATATTTTGACAGAACTGGAAACAGAGGGCTGATCAACATTCCATAGCAAAATCTAAGGTGATAGTATATATAAGCATACCTTTTCTAGCAGTTGAGAATTCATGGTATTTGCTGCAATCCACATTATACGCTTTAAAACCTGTTCCGACTGAAGGGCCTCTCCCCAGCTGACTGTTTCTTCACTGCGCATTCCTGCACTCAACAATCTGCTTACAAAGTTAAACTAGAATAACAAAATTGCACTGTTGATGGAGGTATAGGCTACAAAATTTCTTCTATAGCACAAAACAAACCTTTTGCCTAGATAAAATACATTTTTAAAAATAAGTGAAAAAATACTAAAATATAAATTAAAAAACAGAATAATAAAATCTGTTCAAGCTCAGTGACATAGCAGTTTTTCTTTCAGTTTGATGAGTTTTCTAATTGTTTTCATGTTTTTCAGGTTCGAGGTTATGCTTGCCAATATTTGTCAACTGTTTACCACCAAACCAACTAGGTGGACAACCATGTACCATGCACATGTACCATGTGCCTTGAAGATGAGAAAGAAGTACCTAATGAAAATTTTCAAGCGAGGCAGCTCTTCTTCTTATCTTTTCTCCATGAAATTTCTGCACCCCTACGGGGGATTTTGTAATGATATGTCAACATGAGGGTCAACTTTTGTGTAACTTAGTTTCCTATGACTTTATCATTAGGGAAGTCCTTTCATCGAGTGTTTTTTCCCTTGGATAATTAAAATTCATTTTTAGTAATTATAATTATTTGAGTTTTTCACTCAAAAATACCTCCAAAGTGGTGAAAGTCGTTCTAATGACCGAATCCATGGGATGATTGGGGCCTAGGAATGTTCTATATTACCATGCTAGACATTATACAAAGTCTTGTGGAATTTCATTAAGTTTTACATAAGATTTTTTATTTTTTGGTAATTAAAAAAAGTCCCTCAGCATAAAAAAAATTGTAATATAAAAGAGGGATAAGTGGTCCTTTATGATGTTGTATAGGAGTATGGGTACTCAAGATAAATAGCATGAAACACCTTACACCCTTGGACCAAGTTTGAAGTCATTTGGACAAGTCTTGCTAAAGTTTTGGACACATTTTTCTAAATCAGTCAAAGAAATCAAGAAAATTGGCAAATAATTAGTAAGGCAAATTTTGGAAAAGTGCCTAAAGTCACTTGGGAGGTGGAAAAATTGTTTCTTAACGTCATGTTATGACCCCAAGGTAAAATTAAAGGCCAACGGGAGCCCCCCAAGCAAGTGTTTTTCAAGTTTGGAGTTGTCTCCCTAAGGGGAAAACCCTCTCTCACCATGGGAAATGAGAAAAATTGAAATAAGCCAAAAGAGGGGGTCCCACCTTCATGATTCCTTCCCCTTGGCCTAGCAATGAAATATAAAACATGAGTGGGGGGTTTTTCCCCCCCATTGTTTGTTATTTTTAGCCCAAGGAAGTGCACCCCCCTTCATGGGCCTCCTTTCTCTCCAAGTGACAAATGTCACTCATGCAAAAGAACTCTCCCCTCTTTTTTTTCCTATTTAAGGAAGCTCCTCCTCATTTGGGTTACAATCACTCATGCTCTTGCTCTCTTTCATTTTTTCTCTTGCTCTCTTGTTTCCATTCTTGTCCAAAGAGGAGAGCCATTGTAATTTCCAGCTTTGTGAAGTGAATGAAGAAAATCTTTGGAGGAAATATTGTCATTGGTTTTGTGTGTGAGGTAACATTGTTTCATTTCTAGTTTCATTTTTGCATTTGTGGATCTTAAGCAAATTGTTTTGCTTGCAAATAACATCGTGATATTGTTGGTTACATGTTATGTGGGTTATCTTGTTAGCATTTGAGAAGTTCATGGACTTCTAGTTTGTTATCTCACCTCTTTTGCATTTGAAGCTAGATTGTTACAGGTTACTCAAGTTTGAAGAGTGGGATTCCCGAGTGGGATACCCCATTGTTCAACAACTATTGAAGGACTTGGTATCTTATAACTAACATTTCTGTTTTGCATATTTTTATTTGTCTATTTTGCACTCAAAAATCGTCTTTTTCAAGCTTTTTTACATATTACATTGCACTTGCAATTTTCTGAAATTTATATGTAAAATTTCCAACTTGATTTCAAACTCATTTTCATCATATTTGCACAATATTAGCTTGTTGTTTTGTGCAGGTTTTTGATGTTACAGGGGGAGGGAATGCCCAAATTTGGTCACTAGCAAGCTCAAAGATCATACAAGAGTGGCACTTCCTTCTTATCTTTTACATGTCATATTCCGGCAGTTAAAAATGGGAAGAAATGGCAAGCAAAGAAATCGTTTTGGCTTATTGAGGCAAAGAAATGGCATGGGGTTGAACAGAGACTTATTGTGATGCATTCTACACCTACGGCACAGTCTTCATCTTTAGTGGTGTCCACACTGATGAATAGGATTGTCATTGATGACAACATTAATGACAAAGGTGCAAAGATGAAGTGGACAAGGCTAATGACATGGAACACAAGCAAGCAATGATGACTTGCAGATGACAAAGTGGACAAGGTGATGGGCAATGGCACACCAAATGAGCCAAATGACCCATACTGTGGTCATTTGGAATTGGTACGAATTCCCTAGATAAAGATGATATGGATGGCATAAGAGGGCAAGGTTGACAAGCTTGAAGGTAAGTACATGAACAAAGAAGCATGACTTTGCACAAGCATGAAGTATTGATGGCATTGACAAAGACATTGGATGGACAAGAACATAGACCAAGTTTAAAAGACACAAGACAAGATAAACAAAGAAAAGAGTGGTGACAAGGCATGAAGACATGGCATAAGAAGGGAAAGTGTCATGGACAAATGACAAATGGCAAAAATAGAGAAGACATATGCCAAGCAAGCGTGAGCTTGCGGGCATGTCCCTTGAGGTCATGCGGGCATGTCAAAGAAGGCAAACAAGAAGGGTTTGCGGGCTTGAAACATAGCCCTTGTGGGCATCCTGAATGGACAATGCGGATAGCATGAGATTGGCGTGAAGGCCATGTTGATGTGGAAGAAAGATCCAAAATACATTTATATATTTTGATAAGAAAATTTGGAATAAAAATATAAAATATCATTTAGATAATACATGACAAGTCGGCCTCCAGTTAAGATGGAAGTAAAACATGAATTAATGAGACAAGTCGGCTCACATAAATATCAAAAATATAAAAACAAAAAATAAAAATTATGTGTGCATATATACAAGTCAGCTCAGCATATTTTTTTGACGAAACACCTATATAAATAAAAGGAAACTCGTCTTGTTGAGGACAATTCGTGGAGCAGAGTGAGAGCTCTGATTTCAAGCTGCTCACTGAGAAAATTTCGGGTACTGTAGCAGGCAGCTACAGTGGAGAACATTTTTTTTTTTGGCTATCTTCTTTGTTCTGGGCAACTTGGATATGAACTGATTGAAGACAATTCTGATGACATGTTTTTAATAATGTTGATATGATGGACAAATAAAGTAGTATTGATAATATGCTCAGTGGTCTGAGTTTTTCTGGGTTGACTGAGATGAAGACTTGATGCATGATGTGGACAGCAGCTTGATATCTCTGTTTTTCTGGGCAGCAACATTTTTTATAATGATATCCTAGGGTTGCAAAAAGATGTGCTCATAACGAAGAGTTTGCTGGGCAGCAAGGACAATTTTGATGAGGCTGGACAGTATGAACTTTGGGACAATTTTGGGACAACATGATGATGCTTAGGTCAGCCTAACAGAACAGAAAAGATTGGGAATATTTAATGCTAAATATGATGATGACATGATATGATAATATGTTGCTGATGGAAACATGATGCTACAAGAAACAAATTTTATATCCTTGAGTAAGACATGATGATGACATGTATGATATGAATACAAACATGTTGACTATTGATGGAGTAAAGCTATTGATGATATAGCAATATTGACAAGATTGATGAAGACATGGTAATGCTACTTGTTGAAGATTAGATGCTGGCTAAAGCTTGAAGACAGTAATGATATAACAAGACAAGTGTTGCAGTTGATGACTGGACAAGATGTGACAGTGATGACAAGACAGTGTTCACAAGTGTAATGTATATGTACCTATAATTTGCAAGCTAGGTCTTGTACAAAAATGTACTTGTAAATACAAGCAGGGTCTTGTATCCACTTCTTAGTAGGAACTAAGAAGAGCCAGGCTGGGTCCTAGATAAAGAGTTGGTGCTCTTTTTATTTTAGTTGGTGCTGAATTGCCTCACGGTTGTAGCCGTTGAACCAATTACAAAAAGATTTCAAGCTACATTGTGTGTCTCTTGTGTAATGTGTTGATCATTATATGCTTTACTTGATAAATGATTAATGATATAGGTTATTGATGAATATGATATGGAAGTGAATGTGTGAATGAAGATATAAGATTGTGATTGAAGTTGAAATTTGGTTTTTAAGTATAGCCTCACTGATTCTCCCCCCCCCCCTCTCAGTAAACATTGTGTCTAACAATTGGTATCAGAGCGGACCTTCTGCAGAAGCCTAACAAGCTTAAAGGAAATCAGTAGACACAAGTGAAGGAAAGCCATGGAGGAAATTCTTCCATTATTCAATGAATCAAGTTATGAATCTGGAGCTTCAAAATGAAGTATTACTTACAGGGACAAGGGGTTGACATCTGGAAATCAGTTGAAGGAGCAACAACTAAGAACCCACAAGAAAGCAATGAAAAGGCACTAAGGTTGATCATGAGGAGCTTGCCTCAACCAGAGAAGGAAAGGTTGAATCTTGGAAGGTACACTTCAGCCAAAGATCTTTGGAGCACTATTGAAGGTAAAGGAAGCCTCAAAATATTGACAAAGAAAAAAGAGTCAAGATATCTAAAGATGAAAATCAAGAAGAAAAGAAGGCTCAAGCATCAAGCACTAGTGAAGGTAAGAACTCTTCTATTTGCAATAATTCTGAAATTAAGGAAGTTGCTTTAGTGAAGGTTGAAGAAGATAAGTTGTTAAAACTCAAAGAGGCATTTGCAAAAACTCTATTGGATAAGGATGTCAAATCCAATATAAGGCTTAAGAAGAAGATTATGGGAGCATTTGAAAAATACCAAGAGGAGACAAAAGCTTTGTTCATGAGCTTGAAGGTCAAGAACAAAGACTTGCAAAGTGAGTTAGAAGATAAAAAACTTGAGGTCAAAAGGTTGAAGGATGAACTAAGAAATGAACAAGAAAAGACTGATGTGGATCCTAGAGAACTTGAAGAGACATGATGGGCTAATCTTGACTTGAAGGTTCAGTTGGATGAGTACAAGAGATTGAAGAAGTCTTGAAAAATCAGTTAGATGAAAAGGAGAAGGAAAATCAAAGGCTTGAAATGGAAGTGGTTGGACTCAAGAAGAAAAATGAAAAGTTTAATGCATATGGCAAGTTCAATCACAGCTCAGCCATCCTAGATGAAATATTAGATTGTCAAAGGTCCCCACTTGACAAATCTGGCCTTGGGTACAAGAAAGAAAAAGAAAAATTTGAAGATGACACTTGGCCTCCCAAGACTTTTGAAGTTGGGTCCACCTCTTTCAAACAAGAAAGCAAAGCTCCTCATGTACCTACACATGACGACAACGATTTTGGAAAGCCAAAAATGGTTGAAGAAGTCAGCACTGCACCTCAAAGCAAATTCAAGACAACTCCAAGATGGAGCCAAACATCAAGGTATGAAAATGGTTTTAATGGCTATTGTTTTTCTTGCTCTAATTATGGTCATAAGGCTTTGGATTGTAGATCCTATGGCAGAAGAAGTGTTGGAAGTACTAATGGCAAGGTTAGGTGTTGGGACTGCAATCACATTGGACATGTGGCTGCTAACTATCACACTTTAAGATGCTACTCATGTAGTGGCTTTGTTCACAAAGCTCAAGAATGCCCAAGTCAAAGGAGTCCACCTAGGAAGAGCTCTTCATACACACCAGCAAGAAGATCAAGTAAATTTTGGAAGGAAAACAGTGCAAGAAGTGTTGAAGATCAAAGGACTAAAATCCACAGCCAAGGACCTTCCCAGGTATGGGTGAAAAAAAACATTTTGCTAGATCTAAATGAGGTTGAGGATCAATGCACAAAAGGAGATGATGGCTGCCATATGGCAAGCCAAATTTGAAGTCTTTTAAAGACCTTGGACAGACCTTGAGTTCATGGTGGTTTGGAGAATGAACTCAGGAGGTAAATTATGACTCTACAAGAACAAACAGGTCCTAGGATCGGATTATTGGCATTAGCAATTGGTATAAAGTTTGAAGTATGTATACAATGCATACTATAGAAGATGAACCAGATTCAGATCTCATGATGATGACCTCCCACACACAGTAGAGGTTGATGATTGTTTGATGACATACTTGATGATGATTTTGAGACATACCCAGGTTAACAAACTCTTTGAAGATGACAGCAGCATAATGATAGGGGGAGCAAGAAATTTGAAATCAAACATCCAAGGAAGGTTGACATTATTTCCTTTTAAAAAAAAAAAATCCAGTGGCAAGGAGAACGAGTAAAATGTTGAATAATAGCATGAATAATGTGCGAATTTTGTGGCAGTCAAGTCTTTAATAAGGAAGCTTGATCCTTGAAGTCAAGCACGAAGCTTACACTGCAGTACGTAGAAGACAACGTAAGATTCACTTGAAGGTACAGTGAAATAGATTTATGCTTGACCAGCAGTAGTTGATCAGCAAAATTGATGAACAGAAGCACACATGAACAGTAGTTAATGGCAGCCAAAAAGGGGACTTGAAAAATTACTTGAAAGACAGTTCGGATCTATATCTGCTGAGTATATCCGAGAATGACATGAAGTTATAGATGATGATGACATAAGCAGTTTGAATAAAATCTGAAGATGATGCCCTAGTACACAAATTCAATGACATACTCTTTACAACGATATGCTGGAGATAAGTTGATGGCTGCAACAGTAAGATGCTACAGGTTGACTGTTTGATCCGTTGGCAAGAAGAAAGGGTGTGGTCGGTGGTGAAAAAGATACTCTGATTTTTGGGCATCCTCAAAAGGCAGCAGCTCAAAGGACTATTTTGGCTGGTACTTGAATTCATACAATAGAGTACTGAGATCCTATTAAAGCAAAATTCTTGAAACATACATGATGACTATGGTATTATGAAAAAGCAAATAGACTTGATGATAAGCACTAGTAGGCAGTGACATGGTTGTGACAACTACAAAATAGTGGCAATTGCTTTGAAAACAATGATACTGGGCAAATCAGCAATTAGTGGCATTAGCACTTTTGATGAAGAACATGACCAAGTGACAATAATTTGAGCAAGTATGACAGATTTGTATGCTACAGCAATTTTTGGACGGTGACAAGTTGAGTGGAAGTACTCAAGCAAAGAATCAAGCCCAAGGAGTATGGATGATGATCATAGGGGGGGTATGATGATGCATGCTTGCCTTTTATGAATTTAAGGATTGATAAATAACGCTTGTTATTGGTAGCTGATTGATAGGGGGCAATGATGAAGTTGACATGGAAGAATTCAAGAAGATTTTTTTTTGGTATGTACACATCTCAAAATTTGAAAATGGCAAATGATGAGTAAATGGCAAACATCTTGACACGGTGAAAACAGCAGCATAAGCCCAGTTTGAAGAGGGGAGCATACATGAAAATGTCAAGTAAAGATCAAACTCAGAAAATGCTTTCAAGAAATTTTTTGGACATTGTGAAGCCATTAATGGGTCATTGCCCCTTTGTCATTAATATCAAAGGGGGAGAAGAAGAAGTCGGTTGGTTGCCATCAATGACAAAGGGGGAGATTGATGAATAGGATTGTCATTGATGACAACATTAATGACAAAGGTGCAAAGATGAAGTGGACAAGGCTAATGACATGGAACACAAGCAAGCATTGATGACTTGGAGATGACAAAGTGGACAAAGTGATGGGCAGTGGCACACCAAATAAGTCAAATGACCCATATTGTGGTCATTTGGAATTGGTACGAATACCCTAGATAAAGATGATATGGATGGCATAAGAGGACAAGGTTGACAAGCTTGAAGGTAAGTGACATGAACAAAGAAGCATGACTTTGCACAAGCATGAAGTATTGATGGCATTGACAAGGACATTGGATGGACAAGAACATAGACCAAGTATAAAAGACACAAGACAAGATAAACAAAGAAAAGAGTGGTGACAAGGCATGAAGACATGGCATAAGAAGGGCAAGTGTCATGGACAAATGACAAATGGAAAAAATAGAGAAGACATATGCCAAGCAAGCGTGAGCTTGCGGGCATGTCTCTTGAGGTCATGCAGGCATGTCAAAGAAGGCAAACAAGAAGGGTTTGCGGGCTTGAAACATAGCCCATGTGGGCATCTTGAATGGACAATGCGGACAGCATGAGATTGGCGTGATTCGTGAAGGCCATGTTGATGTGGAAGAAAGATCCAAAATACATTTATATATTTTGATAAGAAAATTTGGAATAAAAATATAAAATATCATTTAGATAATACATGACAAGTCGGCCTCCAGTTAAGATGGAAGTAAACCATGAATTAATGAGACAAGTTGGCTCACATAAATATCAAAAATATAAAAACAAAAAAAAAAAATTATGTGTGCATATATACAAGTTGGCTCAGCATATTTTTTTGAAGAAACACCAATATAAATAAAAGGAAACTCATCTTGTTGAGGACAGTTCTTGGAGCAGAGTGAGAGCTCTGATTTCGGGCTGCTCACTGAGAAAATTTCGGGTACTGTAGCAGGCAGCTACAGTGGAGAACATTTTTTTTTTGGCTATCTTCTTTGTTCTGGGAAGCTTGGATATGAACTGATTGAAGACAATTCTGATGACATGTTTTTAATAATGCTGATATGCTGGACAAATAAAGTACTGCTGATAATATGCTCAGTGGTCTGAGTTTTTCTGGATTGACTGAGATGAAGACTTGATGCATGATGTAGACAGCAGCTTGATATCTCTATTTTTCTGGGCAGCAACATTTTTGATAATGATATCCTGGGGTTGCAAAAAGATGTGCTCATAACGAAGAGTTTGCTGGGAAGCAGGGACAACTTTGATGAGGCTGGACAGTATGAACTTTGGGACAATTTTGGGACAGCATGATGATGCTTAGGTCAGCCTAATAGAACAGAAAAGATTGGGAACATTTAATGCTGAATATGATGATGGCATGATATGATAATATGTTGCTGATGGAAACATGATGCTACAAGAAACAAATTTTATATCCTTGAGTAAGACATGATGATGACATGTATGATATGAATACAAACATGCTGATTGCTGATGGAGTAAAGCTATTGATGATATAGCAATATTGACAATATTGATGAAGACATGGTAATGCTACTTGTTGAAGATTAGATGCTGGCTAAAGCTTGAAGACAGTAATGATATAACAAGACAAGTGCTGCAGTTGATGACATGACTGAGTTGATGACTGGACAAGATGTGACAGTGATGACAAGACAGTGTTCACAAGTGTAATGTATATGTAAATATAATTTGCAAGCTAAGTCTTGTACAGAAATGTACTTGTAAATACAAGCAGGGTCTTGTATCCACTTCTTAGTAGGAACTAAGAAGAACCAGGCTGGGTCCTAGATAAAGAGTTGGTGCTCTTTTTTATTTCAGTTGGTGCTGAATTGCGTCACGGTTGTAGCCGTTGAACCAATTACAAAAAGATTTCAAACTACATTGTGTGTCTCTTGTGCAATGTGTTGATCATTATATGCTATACTTGATAAATGATTAATGATATAGGTTATTGATGAATATGATATGGAAGTGAATGTGTGAATGAAGATATAAGATTGTGAAGTTGAAATTTGGTTTAAGTATAGGCTCACTGATTCACCCCCCCCCTTCTCAGTGAGCATTGTGTCTAACACACACTTCCTCCCAGTCACCTCATGAGGGTGTCTTCTTATGTATTAGGGACACACGTAGTAGTGTCTCTAGACACTTTATGTCATGTATATTGTTATGATGTAGTTGTGGGTTGGCTAGTGAAGATGTTCATGCCTCCTAGCCCCCACCATGTTGTTATGTCATGTCCTAGTGACATGTTATGTCTTACATTCCCCCTAGGACATCATTGAGGGAGTGTGTCCCCCCTATTTTGAGTGATCCATGTAATGTATTGTCCGACTCATCTTAGCCGTTGATTATTATTGTCGTATCTTATGAGCTCAACCACTCATATAAAAAGTGGTTAGGGTTTTGGTCTCTCCCGATTCTATTTAAAGGAGAGAACCCCCTCATTGTAAAGGCGACTTTGGCTCTTGGAATTTTCATAATAAAGAGAATATTTGCAGAAATTCTTGGATTTTCTTTGTGGGATGTTCTTAGATTGTGATTAGAAAGTCTACTTCTCTTAGCATTTGAGATAATGTTGTGGATCCGGAATATATTTTGGAAATAGTGTTCAATTGCAAGAGGGTGACTTCGACTTGGGCGTTTTTGCAGGGGTTCTTCAACTCGTTCTCTTGAAGCCAGCTTATATTAGGGGGTTTTCAATAGCATCTTTTGACCTTTGATATGTCTCATGCTTTTATAGTCATTTTCTTCTGAGCATCAAATCTTACTTAGGTAGTTTGTTTGTGCAGGAGAGAGGGGCGCACTAGCTTCCTTGGGCAAATTGATTTCACTTGGATACACAATAAAATCGTCTCAAATTGATCGAGAAGGGATAGATCATCACTCTCAAGGCATCTACAATATTTTCCAAGTAAGATCTACTCATAATCTTTTTGTTTGAAGTTCTAAACCATTGGCCATTTGAATTTATTGTTGAAACCTTAACTGTCGTAACTTCTAAAAATTCTCTAGCTCAAACAACTTGAAATCATGGCGAAAAAATTTATGGGTTTTTACCTTAAGGCCTGTACCCAAGTGGGTCTCGTAGGGCGTCACCCCTAAGGGACTTCCTGCCCAATTCCCTAGGCACTGATCTACTACCCTAACGCACTCCCAGACTTAGCTAGTTTTCCTGAGTTGTTTGATGCCTGATCTTTGCTTGTGAGCCTAGATACTGTCAAATCTATTGTCAAGCAGTGCTAGAAAGCCCTAAACCTTTCAGATCTACTCCTTGGACCAATTTTCAATAAGTTAAGTTCATGTTTCCAAAGGCGGTGTGATTTGATCATTTATCCTAGCACCTATATCCTAGATTCACTTCTAATCTAAGGGTTACTGTAATTGAAGAAATCCAAGCTAATATCTCATTTCTCTTAAGCCTCAGCAGTGACTCCTTTCCTTAGATCTATGGTTTTACATCCATCACCTTACATATTCTATTAGCTAGCTTGATTTGTTGATTGGGTCAGATCTCTCCTGTCAGGAATAGATCAAGGTCTCCCCCTTTGCTATCTACGGCTTGGATAGCATAAAGTGAAGAGTGCCTCGATTGGCGTGACAACCAATCCATCTAGGGATCGAGGCCCTCTCAGGTCATCTCTTTAGTTGCCTATCTCATCTACCATCCTGAATAGGATCGTCTTTTGGGGAAACTATAAGTGCGTGATAACAAGTCTAAATGTGAAATGAAATGAAAAAGGCCAAATAAAAAGCAGACGAGGAACAAATGCTAAATCAAAATGACTGCTAGCCATTATATGAAATGTAATGATTATTCCTCATGGAGCCCAAAAGGTTGTGGAAGTGAGATGGAGTAAGGGACTGCTAATTCTAAGAGTTCCCTGGAACCAGAATTTGAAGTTACAGACAGTTGTGCACTCAGCACAATGGTTCTAGAAAAGATCCTCACTGAGCCTGAGATAGGCTTGGAGGTGAGAGTTATAGATTACTTGTTAGAGTCTACTGGAGGCAACTCAAGCACTCTTCCCGTTTGTGAGACACCTCCCTTCCCTAGTGTTATCTGTCATGTACATGTCATTGTGGCTCCCTATCCCCTTTTCCTTTGAGAAATCACATGGTTAAAGTCAAAAAAGTCAATCCCACTAAACCAAGCCTTGTTGTATCCCCTTCATCTAGCTTAGCAATTTGGTCAAATTTGTAAATGAGCATATACCTAGGAATTCTTGAAGGACTGTGAAGCTAATCTATTACAAGTCTAGTTTTATTATGCTTGATCACCATTGTATATGGCACTTATGCTTTAGCCGGCTACTAATATAGATAATGGAGCATCATGTACCCCTTATACATGCAAAATCAGTTTCTATGCAGCTCAGTCATTATTTTGGTCAATTTTGACTTGGTCAAAATGGTTTGACCATGGTCAACCAGTGGTCCCGGGTGACTTTGTTGCGATTTTATGTTTTTGGCACCTATTGGTACCCATTGCAGTTTCTCATGCTTCAGTTGGTCATTCATTATTTGCTCCAGTTCATAGTTATTTTTGTTATTATCAGTTATTGTTGGCCATATTTTATATGTTGGGCATGGATGAGCTTACAGGTTATTCTACAAGTGGATCCATGGGGTGCTAGTAGTCACCTATAGCGCATTTGATGTCTCTAATATCATTTGTGCAGTCAAATTGATGATCCATGCAAAGAAAAGGCATGATATGCGTATTTTATTCACTCAGCAGTATTATAGTCAAAACAATTCAATAAAAAGTGAACATAGCCTAACCAAGAAATCGATTTGGCTAATGAGGGGCAAAGAAATGACTTGGGATGAGTTGCTATAATGTTTTGAGGCTCTATGTACCTTGTTTCATGTGTTTATCATTGGATGGGGCCACACTTTATTTTTATCCTCCTAGGGAGAATGTCTTTCCCCATGGGGGATGCACTTGATGTGGAGATGATCATGTTATTGCATTGTATCATTATATTGTTGTAAATGGGGCACCTAAAGGGAGACGTGACCCCCATATCATGTTAAAACATTATGTTGTATCCCCTAGCGATTTACTTGGGCACTGTTGTCACCTAAGCTATAGTTACCCCTATGGATGTATCCAGTCATGGATGGCAATAGGGAAGGGCAACTCAAAAGGTGCAACCACGATCACCTCGACCTCCAATATATGGTTGTCACGCCAGTCGAGGCAACCTTCACTTTATGTTATCTAGCCCAGACAACAAAGGGGGAGACCCGATCTACTCCCGACAGGAGAGATCAAAACCAAGACACCAAATCAAGTTGTTTCTAAATGAAGTAAGGTGTATGGTTTATCCTAGACCTTAGGATGAAGTCACAAGCCAAGTGAGGGGTTCAATGGGTATAGCTTTGGTTCATAGTTAATGTGAGAGTGACTTATAGTATTTGAAATGAGATCTAGGATTAGAGTACTAGTTCAATGTTGGAAAATCCACTGCCTTGGGAACCGTGTCCAATGCAGGGTAGTTTAGGGGTTGAATTGGGGCTAACTAGTACATATGACAAGCTTGACCATGGTACATGATGGCTTCAAGGGTTTAGTTCACCATGCATAGGTCAAACCACAAGTCAATCCAACAATTTAGGAAAGTCGATTTAACTTGTAGAGAAACCAGTGCCTTGGGAATTGGGAAGTGGAGTCAAAGTAGGGTTGACTTGTGGTGTAGGACTCCTAGTACATGGGACAAGTGGGCAATAGAGGTCTTAATGGATAAATGTGTCTAGATCTAGGTTTGACCCAAGTGGACCACAATCCCTTAAAACAAGGAATGTTATCCCCAAGGCGAGATTTGACAAAGTGACACTCTAGACCTAGGTTTTGAATTATTCCCGTTCCAAATCCGCAAGAATCTCAAGTACCCACGTCCTAGAAGTGAGTTAACTCACTTCTCCAAGGTGGTGCGACTTTGCCCAAGGAGGCCAAAAATGAGGGTTAGGTAGGTCAAGACAAGTCGGATGGCATCCAAACTTTAGATCTGGGTAGGTTAGTCAAGTAGGAGTGTGGATCTATAACTTTACGACAATCCAATGGCTAGATCTTACTAGATTTGAGTTTGAATGCACCAAGTGGTCCAAAAAGGGGATTAAATCCCTTAAAATGTGGAATAGGGCCCACAAGGTGAAAATCAGAAAAGTGATGATCTGGGGGTAGGTTATTGGATGTGTAGATAACGAATCAAGTGGAATCTCAACCACCCACGTGCTAGATCTAGGTCAACTTGCTCAAACTAGGAAGTGCGCCTTGCTTGGGAGAAGCTAAGTTGGCTTGGGCGAGGGGTCAAACGGAAGCCAATCCTCACCAAACTATAGATCCGGGATGTCGTGGATGCTATAGAGGTGGGTTTTCAATATTATGCCCAACAACCCACTAGATCTAAGTAGATCTGAGAAAATGTAAAATGGGGTTTTGAAATATTTAGGGTTTTTAAATATTTTAGACAATTGGATAGATCATGGAGATAGAACTTACCTTGAGATCATACCTGAGTGATGTGAATGAGATGTCTTGATGTTGAGGAAGATTCCCGCAGAGATCAAATGAGAAATTGTTGATTTGCTTGCCAATTTGATGCCCTAGCCCACAAGTGCGCCTTCCTCTACCTGTCAAACCAAGGAATAGTGATTCAATCAGTAAGATCAAGTATGGAAGAAATACAAGAGAAATGCAATAGTAACATGAAATAGAAGGTCCTAGGACAGTAATACTCCCTATTACCAACGAAGAGCTCCAAAGAAGAAGTAGGGAGAGTCTTCCCCTACCAATACCTCCTCCTCAAAACAAATCGGCCTCCACTTGTAGATGCAAAATCATGGTACAAAAGATATGGCAAACAAGATCTCCAATAACTCAGTGCAAAGGAAGAACCAACGAACGAACACCAAAAACATTCACCACAACACTGGAGATAGATGCAATAATAATTTTCTATTCCAATAATCCAAAGCCAAAAGTCCCCTTTACAATGAGAGGCTCTCTCCTTTAAATAGGAAGGAGAGGCACCAAAACCCTAACCACTTTTTGCATGAGTGGTTAAGATTAGAAGATACAAGTGTCTAATCAATGGTTGAGATGAGCTCAACAATAAAATACATGGATCACTAATAAAATATTATGTAAGTGGACAAAATCGCCCTATAAGAAGGGAATCCCACCAAATCATGATGACAAAATATCATAAGAGGCTTATGGTGGGTCCAAGGGGTAATTTTATCCCTCCTTGGTCAATCCCCATAGCACAATAATCAATAAATAATCATCAATGTACCAAATCGTGCCACCATAGTCAAATCGTAGGCCTCAAAAAGACCTCAGAAATCCACAGAAAATGCCATAAGTGATGGATGCGGGCCCCGATGAAGCTGAAACTGCTGGAGCAGGTGTGGAAGACCTCGATCTATCATCACTGACCGTCCCATGCCATAACTTTACCTCAATAGCCCAAATCGATTTCCTCGATAGCCATTTCTACCAATCCTGAAATGCCTCAGGAAGCGTGAAACTGCCCCAAACAGCCTCCTGGAGTGCCTGCGCTGTCAAGGTGAGGGCACCAGTGTGTCCGGGAGGGGGGTAATATGGTAAAAACAAGTGGCTGGACCACCCCCTCCATCATCAGCGCCCTAGGTCAACCGGATAAAAATCATATCTGCTCCGACAGGGTCTCCGACAGACCAAAACTGCACTGGGACAGCCTACTGAGGCAAAATCATCACTGTAAGCACCCGGAACTGAAAACAAACTGTCCCATTGGACTCAGAAGGTCCAAATCTATCCAAGATGTGTACTCATACACCATATGAATCTCTGCATGATCAAAATAAATATCCAATGTACCGGAACAGGGCCAATAATGATAATCTGTAAATGACCAAACACTGCTGTAAACCAAGAATCATCATCATATCCCTGTGGCTGCTGCATAGAATCATCATGTATGTATACATAGACCATATATCATCTATCCATGTCATCATAAGGTCCAACATCTCATGTCCCATGGTCCTCCATGGTCAAACTGGGTCTAACCAAGACCAAATATAACTTAGACCATCATCCAAAGCTGCTGCAAAGTGTCAAGGTTAATACATGCTCTACAACTTATTCAAATAACAATTATAACACAGAGTAATCATAACTGGCGATCTAAATCCAAATATATAGTGTCGTTAATTATTATTCTTACTCAGACTAGACTTTCAGGATCATACTCACTTCATAGCTGTGATCAATTTGCTAGTGAAGGGTGAAGGCTGAAATAATTGGCTAGGCTAAGGGATGACTTGACTGACTTAACTTTGTGACACTTTGGCAAGGGAAAGGGAATACACACCATAGTATATACTGAATGAGCAACAACACAGGGAATGGCGGTGTCTCACAAATGGATGAGTTGTTCAAAGAGGGTTTATTCACCTTCACAGATGCGCACAATCCATAATACAAATAAGGCCAGCAATTGTTTAGATATAGCATTTAAGTTCCATTGCTTTTTGGGCCTGAAGTTTCCATAGCCTTGAAATATGTGTGTTTATAAACACATTGCATAGATTTACATTTATTTTAGGCTTCCTGCTGTAGGTGTGTTTTTAAGGCACTTGTTTACCTGAGCACTTCTAGGTGTGTCATGGACAGCTTGTTTACCTAGGTATTTATTTTCCAAAAGATATAACATTTTATTTTCATAGCCATTTTCATTTGGCATACCTTTCACTCATGTGTGTTTAGAAACACATTGCATGAATGGGCTTTTCATACAAGATATAGCATTTCATTTTTCCAGATTTTGTATTCATGGCAGCACCAAAAGTTTCAGGTTTAGCCAACACAACTTTAGTGACTAGGGGGAATTCACAAGGAACTCCAACTCACCATAGGTAAGTTTTGTCACCAACTCAGAGCCGAGACACAATAAACAGGGAAGCTCATCCAATACAGAGGCTACAGTGGGGGAAAGATCCTCCATGTCACTAGTCAAGTAGTAAGTCAGGGTGATAAACTAAAAGGTAGGTAATGGATGGATGAAGACAATGAATCATGGAGCCGACACTAGCAAGCCAAGGTATGGTTGAATGATCACCTCTATTCTCCCTAAGGAGGGTAAAACCAATGAGTATGAATAGTGAACTTCTAAGTCTGAGTAGGGACAATGTAATATATATAATAGATCAACCAGGTCCACATATCTATATGATCGCCAGATCATGACACTAAGTGCTAAGACATGCTATAAGAATAAGTATAAAAGCAATCCAACCATAACACCATGATATACCTGCTAAGTCATATACCTGAATGCTCATCAACCTGTACCATCATCTGTCCTCTGAAACTGCTGCTGCAACTCTGGGCACTACTGACTGCTCTGTACCAATGATATAATGGCTACATCGTTCATCTCTCTGAGTGTCCTGAGACTCAGTCATGGCATGGGGAACACAACTGCTGTCCACAATCTGATAGTGATCCAATATAGATGCTCATCTCAGCATCTCAAATGTAAGGGAACTGGCTGAATAGTGTACTGGAATGAGAAAAATAATGTATGGTAGCCTGGCTACTATATATGTGATAACAGGCACCTTAGAGCAATTGACTCCCTCTTGATGTTAGCTCAATGTAATTTGAGGAGACTCTCTCTGCCATCGATTCGGTTAGTTGAAATTTGATCCTAGCCCTCCATCATTTTGGAGCTAGGGATTTTGATTTTAGAGTTCTATTTATTGATGAACTCACTCATTGTAATGGACTTTTGGCTCTTGGATATTCAGCTATTAAAGATATTTTGCAAATCTCGTGTCTTCTTTGATAGAATGTTCTTGTGCTTAATTGTAAATCAATTCTCAAAGGCATTTGAAAAAATTCGTGGTGGTTCTATAGTTTATGTAGGCCGAATTGTTTTGCAGGGTAACAACTTGGAGAGCGATTTTGTGAGGGATCTCTAAATCTCTCTCTCCAAATTGTTTCAACTCAAGGAGTATTTCAATTGTGTCTTAAATCATTGTTATGCTTCGCGATTTATCTTGCAATCATATTTTTTCTCTCTTGTGAATCAAATCTAACTCTCGTTGTTTATGTTTGCAGGGAGAGGGGCACACTAGCTTCCTTGGGGAAAGTTGATCTCACATGGAACTCCACCAATTTTGCTCGAAAGTGATACAAAGAGGAAAGATCATCATTGCACTTGGCTTCTGCAAGAATTTCGGGTAATCTTTGCTTGTATTTTTCTTTTTTCAATTTCTATTCCATTGGTCGCTTAATTAAAATCAATAAGTTAAAACTCTCATTTCTTAGTAGTAGTTTCGGTGACCTTTTGTGCTTGTAATTGAAACCCCAAGTTGGAATATATATATATAACCCTTAGAGACCAAGTTTGGCTTAAATCCAACTCCATTCGCCCACCCTGTAGCACTAGTCTTTACATTTTTAAGGTTTGCTTGATGAATGGTAGGTAAATTTTGCAGCTTGAATGATTGAATGGTAGCCCTAGGGCTACATTCTCTTTGAATAAGGATTTTTTCTGCCTTTCTATCATCATTGCATAGTAAAAACGCTCCCAAGATGAGGTTTTTACAAAGTTTGGCCTTGGCGCTCCAACTTTGCCCTAGTTTAGGCTCTTGAAAGGTTGTTCCAAGAAGCCCTAACCCAGCTGACAAGGAGAATCACCTCCAAGAGGAAGGTTGGTCCTCTGTAAAACTTGGACTGCTTCTGTGTCTCCTCTCTGCAAAATTCAAGCAACTTCTATTTAAGGTATGCACAGAATACACAGTGATTTGTATATGTTTTTATACATTAAAGTTAGTAATGATGATATGATATGATGCCATTCTTAACTATATCTACTAGTCATTATGAAAAGTTGGCAAAGGTGTTAACCTTTGACAAGACTAAGTTTGTAAGTTGACTATATGATACTCTTGCCTAGTTGACAAGTTAACCTAGAGAGTATTGTTATCACACCATAGTAGCAGGGCTACTATTCTTGCTTAGCAGATATCTACACATTTCAGAGCTTGGATTATTCAGAGCTTGGCTATGATGAGTTTATATTTTGAGATCACTCATGATCAAAGCAGTGTATTTTATCAGACTTATGTTAGACCTTGTGTCAGGGCTGAGCCTTGAGAGTTCAGATTTGATGACCGATGTAACCCTTTATTCCATACAGTTTCAGTTCAGTGCCTAGAGATGTTATTACAGCAGTGTTTCAGATGGTTTATGATGATGTGATATGACCTATGGATTTCTGATCATTGATTATGGATTATCATCTTGTTGCTTTAGTGATGTTCACAGCATTAGCATGGTATATGATTCATGATGTGGCAAACTTTGTAAAATTAAAATGAACTATCTTGATGATGTTATAATTTATAAAATGGACTTATTACTTGCACATTTAGGTTTCTTGGCAAAACTCACTGGTTTACTACCTTGCATAGATATGGTTTTTCTTGACATCATTTGTCTGCTAGCTTAGGCACCACCTTCATTTGTCTCCATCCATCCATGACCTTCCTTACTTGGATTTTACCCTTGACTTGTCTTGCTTGACTTTCTGATATTGAGGACTTCCCTTTCTACTACCTCTGTGTTTGGATCGCATCCATGTTTGTTTTGTGTCTTGGCTCTGAGTTGGTGACAAAACTTGCCTTTGGCAAGTTAGATTGTAGGCCTAAATCATTCTGGTCGGTTGTCCCGATGTTTGGCACTGGCACGAACTCCCCCTAGTCACTTGAGATGTTGTTGGCTAACACTGAAAGCTCATGTACTACTTATGGAAACTTATGTAGATTCGCCCATGGAAACTATAAACTCTAGAATGTGTTTTTGAACACACGTGAGTAAAGGGCAAGAGCGACGAACTGCTAAAAATACTCCTCGAAGAGTATAAGAAAGGTCCAAAAAGCAATGGTTCTTAAACTCTATATCTAAACGATTGCTGACCTTATATATATACAAACATGCCGTAGATGCAAGTTGCAATTAATTGTGCTTATCAGCACACCTGAGATCCAAAGGGTTATGTAGGCCAAAAAGGCCATGAAATGAAATCAATGGATCCTAATGAAACTGGATCATCTTTTATAAAAGTAGACATGATGCCTAAGTTGAATAAGCACTCTCTAAACAACTTACCCATTTGTGAGACACGGCCCTTCCCCATGTTATTTGTCCAGCACAGGGTGTAGCTTCCCCTCTTCTCCCAGTCCAAAGTGTCTTTTAGTTGAGTTCAGACAAGTCACCTCCTTTGCCCAGCCTTGTTCCTAGCCTTCATCCTTAGCTAGCAGTTAGACCATGTCCAATGGGTGAGTTTGTCATTTAAGCTACTATGCAAGTAATTATAAATAACAATGGAATATGCAAACATGATTAATGCCACTAAATGATGTTATACTTTAAGTTAAGCTGTGAGTATGATTAGAGGGACATGTCTTAGTCTATTTGACTATGGTCATTTCTTGGGATCTGTGATGATGTGGGTCATGTATGAGTATTGATGATGATTGATGGTCCCACATACTCTTGATGATGATACTATATAATGGACATATGATTCAGATGGTGATTGATGCAGTTCAGCAGGTTTTATTATTACTTTAGATCATCAAATTATGCACTGTCCATATATGGTGGACCCTACAGTTGGCCCATCAGGGCAACCCATGGTGTATGAGTACACATTCCTAGTAGTTTTGGGTCTTCTGGATCCAATGAGACACTTATCATTCAGTTCCGGGCACTTCTGACAGTGATAGATGCAGTTTTCCACTTGCTGACCAGATTTGGGGTTGATTTCCCAAAACCGTGGAACAGCTGCATAACAGAACCGTGGAGGGAGTGAACCTGTCAAAGAAAGGAACCCGTGAACAAGTTGACGGTGAAGAGAGAACCCATGAGGAAGTGACCCGTAAACAGGGTGACGGTGAAGGGAGAACCCGTAAAGAGTGAGACCGTAAACACACAAAAAAAGATCCGTGAAATTGCAAGATCGTGATAACATGAAAGCATATCTTAAAATGAAGATAGATCTTCATATTAAATAGGAGTAAGATCCGTTAGAATGCTCCAACCTTAATTTAGTTAAAGTTCCAACAAATTAGGGTGGTACCACTTTTTAGAAAAGATAAAACCATAAAATAATAAAAAAGAAATAAAGAGACTTGGGTGTGAAACATAAAATAATAAAGTCTCAAAAATATAAAATAAAAATAAATAATAAATAATAAAGTAAAATAAAAGATAAAAGATAAAAACAAAAATATAAAATATAAAAAATAAAAATAAAAGAACCTCATAAAGTGGACAAACATCCATAAGATCAAAACAACCAAGGTGGTATAAATAAAAAGTGGGTCAATGACCCTATTTACCACAAATCAAAATACAAGGTACCACAAGACTAATAAACAACAAGGTACAAGGACCAAAAGTTAATTAACCAAGCTGGAGAAGGTACAACCATCATCTCTCTCTCAAATGTACAAATGTTCCATATAACCTGAAAGTTCATCATCACTGTATAAGGAAGGATTCACACGGATGATGTGATCATGTGGTCCTCTAGACTGCTCCTAAGGTCAAATGTCAGTGGCTTCATCAAGGGGTGGCCAGTCCCTTGAGAAGACCATCTAACTCAACCATCTCGAAGACCTACAAGAAGAGGACATCACACATCATAATCTTGGTAACTGACCAAGTGCTTCCATTCTCACGGAATGGCTCTCAGCCCAAGGTTGAGCTTCAGTCCCAAACTGAGTCATGTTAATCAACCTCTGGTCCATGACCAGGTCCTCCATTGTCCCATAGAATGGTCCTCAGCCTCAAGCTGAGCTTTCAGTCCCAGACTGAATGTTGATCAACCATCTGCAGGACCTACTTGGTTCTTGACCAAGGATGTCTCTGTCTCAACCTGTAGGATCTGCTTGGTCCTCGTGACCAAGAAACTGTCTGGCCGCAGACCAGAATACCCTAGAGACAAATAGGGGCCCTAGCCACATGCTAGGGACTTTGCCATGGCATTAACCTACTTGGTCCTCGACCGAGAACCCCAGGAGATAGCTGGGGGCCCTAGGGTACCTTCTAAGGTCTTACTCATTACTCTGCCTGGTTAACTTGACCAGGAACCCTAGTTAACTGACTAGGGTACCATTCTCTCTGAGAATGGGTCTCGCGGCTGCACTAAAAAATTAATATTTTGGTCTTACAAATGCTGGTGCTACCTTTCAACATGCTATGGATGTTGCATTTAATGGGTTGATTGGTAAAATTATTGAAATATATCAGGATGATCTTACGGTGTATTCTAAGGAAAGATCAAATCATGTTGGTCATCTTAGAAAGATCTTTGAGGGATGCAGAAAATATGGCATAACATTAAACCCAACTAAGTCTGTGTTAGGTGTTGATGAGGGAAAATTATTGGGGCATATTATCACTAAGGATGGTGTGAAAGTTGATCCTGAAAGGGTTGAGGCTATTAAAAAAGTTCATTTTCCTACCAATGTCAAAGCTCTCCAATCATTTAATGGCCAAATTAACTTCATCAAAAGATTCATTCCAAATCTAGCAGAGCTAATGAAGCCTTTACAACTTTTACTTAAGAAAGATGCCAAATTTGAATGGACCAAACAAGGGAAAGAAGCTTTCTCAGGTATTAAGGATGCTATATCTAGATCTCCTGTGTTGATAAGCCCTAATTATTCAAAAGATTTCCAAATCTTTTCCTTTCCTTCTAAACATACTAAAGCTGGAGTTTTACTTCAGAAAAATGGCCAAGGCTAAGAACAGCCCATAGCTTTCTTCAGTAGAGCTTTACAGAATTCAGAACTTAAGTATACTATAATGGAGAAGCAAGCCTATGCCCTTGTCAAGTCTTTGAAACATTTCAGAATATATATTGGGTATTCCAAGGTTGTTAGGTATGTTCCTCACACAGCTGTTAAAGACATATTATCTCAACAAGATTGCCTTGGTATAAGGGGTAAATGGGTATCCAAAATCCAAGAGTATGACTTGGAAATTAAACCTACCAAGTTAATCAAAGGTCAAGGTCTTGCCCGCATGATGACAGAAAGCAATGAAAAAGCTGTAGGAATGATATGTCAAAATGATGAGTCGGCACCAGTCATGTCAGAAGAGCTTCAAAGATTAAGTCAAACACAATGGTATTCCGACATCATTTACCTTCTTAACAATTTTGCTTGTCCTGAACATCTTGTTGGTCACAAAAGAAGGTCTCTAAGACTTAAAGCCACCAAGTATTGCATAACTCATAATCGATTAGGTTGGAGAAATCCTGATGGCTTAGTTCTTAGATGTATTGATGAACCAAATTCCAAAAAGCTTTTGGTTGAGTTTCATACAGGATTTTGTGGTGGGCATTATGCAGCAGATACAACAGCCCACAAAATTCTTAGATCAGGTTACTATTGGCCCACTTTGTTTACTGATGTGCATAAGTTTGTCAAATCTTGTCCCCAATGTCAGTTGTTCACTAGGAAACAGAAGTTGGCAACTTTACCTCTTGAGCCAGTAGTTGTTCAAGCCCCTTTCCAGCAATGGGGTCTTGATTTTATCGGTCAGTTTAAGGAAAATTCAAGCAATGGTCATACCTAGATCCTTACTGCCACCGATTACTTCACTAAATGGGTGGAAGCAATCCCCACTAAGTATGCAACAAATAAAGTAGTTATGGACTTCCTTGAAAATCACATCATAACTAGATTTGGGGTGCCATCCAAGATAACAATTGATAATGGTCCAAGCTTTAGTTCCATGGCTTTCTCTTCATTATGCTTCAAGTATGGTATAATCCTTTCCCACTCATCCAACTACTATCCCCAAGGAAACGGATTGGCCGAGTCAACCAACAAGACCCTAATGAACATATTAAAAAAGACTGTTGGGGATAATAAGAAGTCTTGGGATTCTGAGATAAAATTTGCTATATGGGCTGATAGAATAACACAGAAACGTGCCACTGGGAAAACCCCTTTTCAGTTGGTTTATGGTTTAGAAGCTTTTGTACCCATTCATATTCAATTGCCAGTGTATCAAATGTTGCATGATTATGACCCAAATGATGATGGTGTGCAGAATAGAATTGAACAGATTATGAAATTAGATGAAACCAGAAGAAAGGCCTTAGACCAGAGTATCAGAAATCAAGACAGGGTTAAAAGGACTTTTGACAGATCTACTAATCCTACAGACTTCCATCCAGGGGATTGGGTTCTTTTATGGGATAAGTGATGAGATAAGCCAGGAAAACATGGGAAGTTCGATAGCTTATGGTTGGGACCATATATTGTATTTGAACCAACAGGGGTTAATTCTTTCTTCCTTTGCACTATGGATGGAGAAAGATTGACTCTACCAGTCAATGGACAACATCTCAAGCTATTCTTCAAGGCAGATCTTCTAATGCCCATGGGGGCAGATTGATAGCAGGGCCATTTCTAAACCTTTGCCTTGCATTTTTGTACATTATGATTTGTATATTATTGATGTATATTAGTTTCATTTACTTGTTTTAGTTTTATTTGAATAATGTTGCAACTTATGTTTCATTTGGTGAAAATATGTGGGACTGATGCATTCTAGTTTTTATGCAGGAACGAGAGATTCTTGGATTCTCGCATACTCTCTTTGATTGAGAGAATCAGATCGAGTACGCGTCCCGCAGTTGGAGCCAGATGTTGCCAACTAAGTTGTACTTAGTTGGATTATCAAGCGAGCGAGCAAAGTTGAACATGTCAATGTTCATTTTCGATGATATGATGACCATCAGGTCTTTTTGAAGGCCCTTTTTTATTTTCCACATGTCCATGCCCTGCGAGGTTTGTAATAAAATGTACTAGCATGGTATTTTTTGTAAAGGACTTGGTTCCCTAGGACTTTTTGACCAAGTCGGGTATTCCAAGGAGTTTTTTCACTTATTAATTATGTCTTGCAACTTTGCATAACATAATTTTTGAGTTTTTCTCCTGCTCCTCCAAAGCTAGAATGCCTGGTGAGGTTAACGGGCCTTAGGGGGTTATTAAATTCCATGGGTCAATGTATATGAACATGCTAGACATTAATTTTGAGTCATATGGACATGTGTTAGGTCCCCCTAGATTTTTTTAATTTCCGGCGAAAAAAATTGTTTCCGTAATTGAGCCATTTTTTAATGGTTTAATTAAAAAATTTGTAATCGGCATAAAAGTTTGGTCTAGGGGTCTTTTTGGCCTTGGGGGTGCTCGTTTTCTAACTCAGAGCACTCACCTTACTCCTAAACCCACTTTTTATAGTGGTTGAGGCATTTATTTTTCACTTTTTCTTAAAAAATAAAAAATAAAAGTGAAAATTGGTGAAAAAATTCAAAAAACTCAAAAAAGGCATAAAAAAAAAATTATTTTTTGAGTGATTAATCGTCTAAATTATTTCAGCACCATGTAAGGAGTGAAATGGGCTGAAATATGGGTCATATGGGCAGCCCATTTCATGGGCTTGACTCCCCTTTAAGTGGTAGGCGCATTCCTCTAAAGGCTAGGTGCATTTGTCATTTGGGAGTGCCCACGAATGGGGGAGGTGGCAGCCTATTCTATGGCTGTCACATTTGCTGATTTAGTGCTACAATGTGGCAGCTAGATACTTGGAATGGACAGCTCCATTTGCTCCATAACTTTTGCCACTCCTTTCCTCACCCAATGCGCCTACCTCTCCTAGTGTTTTTCTATATAAGAGTGTTCTTTCCTCATTGTTGAGCATGAGAAGGTGGAACCTCTGCTCTCACTTATTGTAACATTTCGCATTTGAGTAATGAATAAAAGGATTTGGAGGCAAATCTATGTGTGGATGACCATGTTCTATTTTAACATATGAGGTAATCCGTGTCTTTACATGTTTATTCATGCTTGCTTGTTGATTAAATCACTAGCTTTTGAAGGAGATGTTTATCTTAGTAAGGTAAAAATAGTGTAATCCAATTCATTATTTTTACTGTTGGTTATCATAGAGAAGTCAGATTTCAATGTTATTTTTGTTTAAATGCTTGAATCTAACTCTTTATTTTAGTCTACACTAGTTGCATTTGATCTTGTTTGTGTGAGTTGTTTTTTGTGTCTACAAGTTGCAAATATGAAGAGTTGGTGGAGCTTGCTTGCATCCATTGGTCTTCGGAATTGATTCAAAGAGAACTAGTCCCATTGATCCCCACGGTAGAGGACACCATAGCCCAAGTTCAAGGCATTCCTTCTTCTTCTCATCAACATAAAAAATTTCTACAAATCCTTTTGGTTACTTGGTTTGCAAATCTCAGATCTCATTTTCCTTTTAAATATCATAAGTAGATCTGATTTATGTATTAGATCCTAAGTATTTCTCAAAGTTAAATCAAATCTAGATCTAATACAAGCACATTTCTTGTTAAAGTTTAATTTTTTGCATATTTCAAACAACTTGAACAAGTAGTGTTTTCTATTGATTTTAAAAGTTTTACTTGGTTGATTTTAAGAGCTAAAGTTTGCAGCTCCTTAAGTCTGCAAAGATCCTAAGGAGACAAGCCTCACAACTTGTCTCACTTAGTTACTTTTCAGCATTTTAACTTAGATTTTTACTTATTTATTTTTTGAGTTTTTAGCAGGTATTTCAAATACACTCTTAAAGTGTTTTTGGGCATCTTTTACTAATGTTTGCTTGCTGGTTTGCAGCATTTCATAAACAGGTAGGAGGAGATGCTGGCCAAAAATTGAAGATCCAGGCCATCCAAAGCACCTAGAACTAAAAATTTTCAAAATGGATACTTTTTCTCTCTATTTTTGTAAGCCACTAAGTCATTTAAAAGGACTGGGGCACTTCTATTGCATTGTAACAGAAAATTAAACGAGAGAAAGTGGGCTAACCAGCGCCCACGCCCCATCCCCCCAAGGGGGGAAACCATGTCGACTCATTTTTGTGGCGTGACTTTTTTAGTTTAGTTTTATTTTTATTTTTCGGCAAATAATTAAAATCAACTAGGATTTAAAATTAACCTCGTTGGTCCGTTCCATTGGCGGGCCACGAGTTCACTCGGGACCTAGCTTTTTTCCATTTTTTACAATTTTCATTTTTTTTTACAATCCAAAACACCCCCTTGCTTTCACGAAGTAAGGTTTCAGGACAAGGGCTTGCCCGAGTACTGGCCCGAAAAGAAACTCTTGGCCCTTAAAAAAAAAAGTAAAATTTTGGTTCTAAAAAACTTAAAATTTCCAAGGCTTTTCCCCGTATGCTCTATGGCCACTACAGCATAGTCTGAACATGCTGGCACACATCAGAAAGGGATAAGTGACTAGTAATAGGTTCTAACACATCCCAAATAAACCACCTTTTTGTGAAAATCCGGCACAAACGATTATTCTTCTATCATGGGCAAATTTCTCAAAGGGCGCGGGAACCCCTGGATAGCGACCTCCCGAAAACCGTTAGACTATACCCTCGTCTGGTATAGTATTGAACATCTCCTTGGGACTCCGATCCAACCCACATGTCATGAGTGAGAAACCACATAATTGAATTCCGGACATATTCCCTGTACCTTTTGGTATATCGAGAATCCCCCAGCCTTAATAAAAAAGATCATTACCACATTAATAATAAAATAAACCAAGAACGAATTGCACAACATTGTCATTTCAGTTCAAGCACTTTTGTGACTCCATTTATCGGCACTGGTCTATCTTGTTATATTTCAATGATGATGGATGTTTTAAAATGACAATGATGATGATGAATGATATTTGCTTTAGATATATGCTGCATTGATCTTGGTTTACAAAAAAATTCTAACTCCTAGATTAGTTGTTTTGTTTTTCATAGATTAGACACTTTAGTTTATTTTCACTTTTTAGGGTCCACCCCCCTTGGCTTCGCTAGGAGTAAGCTTAGACGAAGGAGTCGAGTTTCAGGTGACAGCACTTGACTCTGGCTTGCCCCCAAGGCCACACCAGCGGCTTGAAGACTTCTGCCGCGTTTTCCCAGGTGTGGAACCAGGCGGCAACAGGGCCGACCTCACTATCTTGACTGGGCCGACCTATCCAAGGGAGACTCAAAAATACAATTTACATTTGACTTTTGGGGAGTTATGGCCCTGAATTACAATGGATTTTTTACCTCGGTATTCTAGCATGACCAAATATAATAATGACATCCCCGAACGAAGGAAAAACATCTCCGACAGAGGTACAATAAAAATATAATAATAAACAGAAGAATATCTTCTGAAGTTACAATTACAACAAAAAACCTCAGCGAAAGAAATCTAAGGCTCGAACCAAAGAAAAAGATCAAAGAGAGTTCATCTTGGTTTTAGCACTCTCAAGATCCATCACCAACTCATCAGATTCATGGTGAATTGATAGTGGGGCCATCGAGCATATGACTGGATACAAAAGGGCTCTTGTGGGTTACAAGGACAAGAAGTTCAATGTGAAAGTAGAGATGGGAAATAGAAGTATCTATGCAATAAAGGAGTTGGTTCAACTGCCATAAAGCTTGATTCAGGTACATTAATTCATGTTGAGGAAATTTATATGTTCTTGGTTTAAAGAGCAATGTTCTTTCAATGGAAATTTTAGAAGATAAGGGGTTCTTTGTAGCCTTCTCAGAAGGAAAGACACTGATATGGACTAAGGGTGGAAATATGAGCTCAGCTATTGAGATTGGTGTCTGTGAGGGTGACCTTTATAAGGTTTGCTACAGCTCTAATGAATAACCCCTGTCAAGTTTCAGAGATCAAGAAGGAGCCATCTGTGCTCTTCAATCTCGAGCAGAATGGGGTTGCAGAAAAAGAAAGTAGAGATATGATCTTCCATCACTTCAGGGAGTCTTCCAGTGACTCAGATATGGAAGCATATGAGACATCTCGTTCAAAGAAGCAGAGGGAGAAGGCCAAGAAGCCTTCAGTTAATCTCATTAAGGAGCCTATTGAGAGGCTCCAAGGGTGCTCTAGTGGGAGCCATGTCACTGATTCAGGATCATCCACTGATGTGGAGATAACCAAACATCAGGTTTGGAAAGATGCTATGATAGAAGATATCCATTTGATAATGGATAATGATATGTGGAAAGTGATTCTCAGACAACAAGGGAAGTTAGGTGTAACTTCCAAGAGGATCAAGGTAATTGCTGACATTCAAAGCTCTCAAAAAATCTTGCATTCCATGACAGGTCGAGATACATCGAGAGAAAGTTTCACCATGACAAGGACATGGTGCAGTTGTCAGCAAAACAATTTACTGATATGTTGACTAAGCCTCTGTCTTCGACAAGCTTAGTGTTGTTGAGAATGCCTCTCTTGCTAAGAGGGAGTGTTAAAGTTAGTGCAGCTGCGAAACCCATTCTCAGAGAGGGTGGTACCCTAGTCATTTAACTAGGATTCCTGGTTAACTTAACCAAGAAGAATAATGAGTAAGACCCTAGAAGGTACCCTAGGGCCCCCAGCTGTCTCCTGAGGTTCTTGGTCGGGGACCAAACAGGTTCATGCCATGGCAAAGTCCCTAGCATCTAGCTAGGGCCCCTACTTGTCTCTAGGGTATTCTGGTCTGGGACCAGACAGTTTCTTGGTCACGAGGACCAAACAAGTCTTGCAGGTTGAGACAGAGACCTCCTGGTCTGGGACCAGGCAGATTCTTGGTCACGAGGACCAAGTAATTCCTGTAGTGACATACCTGGTCAGTTAACCAAGTGGAACTTGGTCAGTGGACCAAGATGATGATGTGTGGTGTCCTCTTCTCCTAGGTCTTCGAGATGGTTGAGCTAGATGGTCTTCTCAAGGGACTGGCCACCCCTTGATGGAGCCACTAGCATTTGACCTGAGGAGTAGTCTAGAGGACCACATGATCACATCATCTAGTGTGGACCCTTCCTTATACAGTGATGATGAACTTTCAGGTTATTTGGAACATTTCTACATTTGAGAGAGAGATGATTGGTTGTACGCTTCCCCACCTTGGTTGATTTATTTTTTGGTCCTTACACCTTGTTGATTATTGGTCGTGTGGTACCTTGTCTTTGACTTGTGGTTAGTAAGGTCATCTACCCACCTTTAGTTGTTTTGATCTGTACCACCTTGATGTTTTTGGTCCTATGGGTACTATGGTGGTTTGTCCACTTTGTGGTTTACCCTTGGTCCTAGGGGTTATGGGTCATGTACCCACACATCTTATGTTGGGTCATGTGTTGGTCTTTGTACCCTCACCTAACTAATTAAGTGACCCTAGTACCCACCTAATGTCACCCTACTTATGTTTTATGTTATTAAATGTGACTTTAATATTTTGACCATAAATGTTGGTACACACCCAAGTCACTTTATTTACATTTTATATTATTATAAGTTGTGTTTATTTTTTTGGTATCCTCCTAATTTAATGGAACCCTAAATAGATCAAAGAACTATTTATGATGCTTCTAGAAGTCATAAAAGATCTATTTAATGGAGACCTATTCTCTCATTATTATCATCCATCCTTATCGATCTCATCTCTGTTGACGTCAAGGGTTAAAAGCTTGTATGATGTTCACTCACCTGCCTAGGTTTTCCACCTGCTCAACACTAATCTGATTTGTCTAAAGTTTATCTGCTGTTGCTCGATCACTTGCTTTGAGGTCATCCACCTGCTGAAACTCATCTTTTATCTCAGATCTGTTTTGTGGACATTTATTTAGGGCTGATCTTGTTGCTGCTAGCTTCGATCTGCCTGTTGAAGCTTGATTGAAGTGGGATCTCACATTTAATATATGATCTGACTTGAACCGTGACCTTGGAGAAACTCGGCCTGCTGTCCTTGTCTTGCTTGAGGCCCGATCTATGCATATTTGGCCTAGCCGTGAGCTCTTGAAGTTGTTTCTGCCAGATGTGAACCTAGATCTGATCCATCTACTAGGCCGTGACCCTTGATGATCAGATCTGCTTGGATCGTGACCCTTATAGTTTGATCTAACCTGTCAAGTGGTCATTTGTGGAATCCAATAGATAAAATATGTGATCTATGTGTGGGCGCAACTTCTGAACCAAGGGCTGTCACCTTGTTTGCTTGATTGAGCAAGACTTGTGAAGGCTGTGAGGCCTTAGGGTTTTATTAAACCCTGCTTTGTGCACACTTGTGGAGGGCGTGACCTTATGTGATCTAAGTTTTGCTTGCTGATAGCTCTCTGGTGAAGGTTGCAATCTATATAGACTATTTGGACGAAGTCTTTGATTGATGCTGAGAATTGCTTTTTGACCAGAATGATATTTGATCTATGTGTTGAGACATATTTAGGGTCTGATTTATGAGTGAAAGTCTAACTGTGATTTGCTTACTTGAAGCTTTATTTTGTTGCTTGAGAATCAGACCTATTATGCTGAAGTTTTGACTGTCCTTGATTGACTACACTTCAACCTTCTCATCTCTCTCTCTCTCTCTCTCTCTCTCTCTCTCTCTCGTTTGTACTTACCCTCTAAGTTAGGGTCAGTTGGTTCCTAGTGTTGAGTGACCTCTGAGAGGTGCAGCTCTTTCTGAAAGTAAAACCTCTGAGTATTAAACAGGAAGGGTCCCACACTCCAGGTAAGTACCCTAACTTGCACTTCTTATTGATTAGACTTGTCTTATACTGCTGGTTACATGTTACTGAGGATTACTTTAACACAAGGACCCATTGGTAGTGTTAAAGTTGAAAGAGATGAAAATTATGTTTTAAACTATCTTGTTTAAAGATACTGCTGTACTATTCTGCTCTAGTATAGATTTGTTATATTGAATTTTTGCATTAAAGTATATAAGTTTTTTATTTTTCTGCATCAAACCCTAACCCTAACAAAAATTTAACATTGGCCCCCCTTCCTTTTGACCTTCACTCTCCCTCCAAAGAGCCTCGGCCTGCCCCTTCTGCCCTTCCCTTGACCTCGGTCCCCTTTAGGACTCTACAAGGCTAAGTCAGCTTATAAAAAGAGTCGTCCTCCTGCTGCAATTAGGTCTGCAATAAATCAGCAGACTGTCAACTTGGACAGTGACGGAATCCATGCCACTCCATCTACACAAGACAACAAAAAGAGGTTTAGTGATTGATTACCTTTTGCTACATTTTAAAGGGTGAAAATTATATTAAAAGAGGTCTGATTTTACCCCATTTACAGTCTGAAAAACTTCTATTTATTGCATAACAGTTGATGATAAACGTACTTTAAAGTAGAAGTGATATTGTTTGCATCATCTACATCTCTTGGCTTATCTCACTGTGGTTACAAATTGATATCGAATAAACTGCTAATACTTCTCTTGGTGTCTTTGGCAGTGCGCCCTATCTGAATTTATTGCTTGCTGTGGGAATTAAAGGATGGATCTATTTGGGAGCTGTTGAGTAAGAAGATAAGGACCTGCATCAGCCATCCGGATTTCATTGTCACATATTTATTTTGCTCATAGTTTATTTTATTGAAAATTGAAATGTCTTGTTTGCTTAAATGATTATCTTAGTTAAACATATCATTGCTAATAAAAATATAGCTAGGCCAGTATTTGGGATTAGTTAGGTCATCCTCGTTAGCCTTAGAAAAGGCTTGGCTAGGGTCTCTCCCTTGGTTAGTCTAGTTCATTCACTGTTGAACCTAGGAAACCTGGAAGAGGATTTCCTTCCGATAGTGACACACTGGGTTGGAAATCCATAGTTATGTTGATTTAGCAGTCGATTAACTTGTCAATCCTTAGACTACTGGGTTGTGCATAAACACTACCATCCCGCAAATCCCTGCAATGTGTGATGAAAATCGCACATGTGACTGTCATGCCATATGAGGCATAAAATGACCCATATAACTCGCGTTTCCCACAATGTCATTTATCATGTATAGTTGAAAGATGTATGTTGTAACAGCACTTCGCACCTTCCCCACTCATCCATTTCAGACCTCTTAACTCTCTTAATGACTCCATTTTCCCCATCTTGATAGGCATTGGTCTCGATCCTTCCATCACCCTTTCTATTCCATATGGTTTGCTAGAGCTAACTCTCTACTTCACCTTGTGCCTCCATTGCCTAGCTTTAGCAATCCTATCTTAGGGACACCTCCCTTGTGTTGGAGGGGAGAAGGCCTAAAGCAAGAAGAGGGTAGTGTGGTGACATTGGCTCCCCTCTTGGTTGCCCATTGTCTTGCACCACTTTTGGACTAAGTGCAAGATATATTGGTAACAAAATAGATAAAATAAGAAGAGATTATTTTATTAACCTCTCACTAATGGCCAGTGAAGTAGTTCAATGGGACTGCCAAATAAAATGATGTTGATACAAAGCATGAGACCAAAAACGACTCCTATACAAAGTAAAATGTAAAAAGAGAAGTGCATAAGTGTGTTTCAAACAATACAAACTCGCAATCTCACAATAGACATGCAAATTTATCTTCTGAAAATCACATCAACAAAACAAGGTAAATATCTGAATATCAAGTTTTCTAAATAAAATCTACTATTATCTCAACTTTATTACCTACAAGTTTCAGAAAGACTCGGAGAATCCTCAAAAAATAATTGCTGCACAACCATCTGTACCAAGCCATTTGTAGCAACCATAGCTCTTTCTGGAACCGCATGGCAAGCCAGATTCCCCATGATTCCCAAGCATATCTCCTGTCATCAAGTACAAAATTTCATACATTCATAAATTCTAGGGATTACTGAAACATAATTCTAATAAAAAACTGGCATTTTACAGAAAATGATCATGACTTGAACTGGTATTTACTTATTCATAAAATCAATATAAATTACAGCATGTTGAAAGGTCTCTTAAAAATAAGTTCAATGGTCGGAACTTGGTTTTGTGACACATGCCCCATTTCACCCTTCACATAGAAGATTTTAGCCTTGCTCACTGCATGACTATAAGGAAATGCCTCCCATCAGGAAACAACAATTACATCCCCCATAACAATGGATCATAGCCCCTTTCAATATGTGGACCCCAGAAATTGTTTAGCTATCACATCAGGAGGCCAACATCAATGATATACTCTAAAATAATATATGCATAGATATGCCACACCATTTCTGCATGTTGACTTACATAGAACGCGTGTAAATCATACTGTGATACCTCCTCCATTTGTACCATGAAAACATTTACATATGTGAACCAGATATACATATATTATTCATTTTATCATTGACTTTTACAAGGTCCCAATGTGAATTTGCAGCAAATAAGGTGGGAGAACGTGGACAAAAGAAAAGCAATCGTAAACATATTTAAAAGCTCATACAAATGACATTCATAATTATTCTAATCCTCTCTATTTTCAAGACCGTGTTTTGAGTAATGGAGGCTTGGATATTTACCCTCATCCTATCAGGTATAAGTACACTTAGCATAGCGAGCAGCACGTCCAATAGATGATTCTCCACCTGTTCATCAAACAATTAAGAAAATGCTTAACCCGAGATATCCAACATACAGGACTCCTTAAACTCATTGAATTATACTTCATTTGAATATTGACAGAGGATTAACACTTTAACATACAAAGATCAGGAACAGTTATAAGAGGTTAGATTCATTCTCACAGCCAAAACATGAAAAGAATAAAGGTACACTATATTGGCCAGAAAATGCAGCAGTTATAATAAATTAGAACGAAGGAGAATATATGTGTGTGTGAGTGTAGAGACAGAAATTTTTTAAACATCCACGATATCAAGATTCAAAATAATATATGGGACAAAATTATTACAACTCAAGGAAACCTCCTTTTTCTATTAAAAGAGATCATCGGAAGATGCATAGTGAAATGAAAATGGAATCATATGATTATATATGAAAGCATGTTGCCTCAAACCTGGGCTAATGAACTTACTTAGCTGGATAACACCAATGGGGTTTGGGGGGTCAAGTTGGCCCATAAAATATTGTTTGTGGCTCACCATTCTTGCTGCCCTCTTCCCAATATCTTCTGGCTGTCCTGAAACACTGCTGCCCAACAGATTGTCTCCAGTACTGACCCTTTTCAGATATTGCTGTGAACGGTACAATGAAGCAGGAAGTGCTGTTCTGTTTCCATTTGCCCTGAATAACATACCTGGCAAGTGCTGAGACACCATTCTTCCCTGAGTTGTGAGATAAAATAAGATAAGATAGTTTTATTAATGTCCAACAAATGACCACAAAAGTAGGTCAATGACACGGTGTGGTACCATGATGTCAATACATAGTGCGGGCGCTAAAGTGGCTTCTATGAAAAGCAAGAAGTATGACTCTCACCTAAAAACCAAAAAGAGCTAACTCAAAATATGGAGAGCCGATCGAGAAGAGAAATGTAGAAAGAAAGTGGATCTAGAATCTATGATACAAAAGTGGTAAATCTGTCATGGTGCATTGGAAGTATCTCTCCTAACATCCAAGGATGAATGAAGGAATCTCAAAATAGTACTTTGTCTGGAGGAAGAACTGGAAGAGGAGCTATAATGGGTAATGTGTCACTCTCTGGAGTGGGGGGGCTACTACTGTGACCTGAATGAAATCATCTGACTGCTGGGATGGGGCCAAGACTAGTTACACCGTTGGTGTCTGGCAGAGGTGGATGTGGTTCTCCACGTCTTAACTGACCTGCAGTCAAAAGCAGCACTACCATCTATCTATCTTTTAGTGCCCCTAAAAGACGAGAGCTCTAGAGAGAAGGAAGTAATCCGCTGAGTGGAGGTTGGTCCAGACTAACAATGTCGTTGAAGGACAAGGAAGTGAAGTCGAAGGGCCTCCTATAACTATAAGGCCAGACATCTTTGATCGGGATATATGAAGAAACTAGTCAAAGTTTGAAGCTATGTGAGAAGAAGTTCCTTAAAAAGACAATGGAACCACCTATGAATCTCATAGTAGATAGGGCAACGAAAGATGAAATGCTTCTTGGTCTCAACCTCTTGAAGGTGACACATGTGGCAGATCATGTTTGATTGATCGATTTGGTGATCCATCTACACCTAGAGACAATGAGAACCCACTCTGTACTAGCCTAAAGGAATATAAAGAGCGTTTTTTTAATGGCAGAGTGTGTAATGGGGCCAAACAATGAGACCGTCCCTCAAATCCATGAAGTGCTCAGCATAAAAGGCCCAATTGAATATCAGCATAATTTTTGGTAGGAGTTGTTTAAACTTTAGGGTACCCAATTGAATCTCAACATAGCCTATCATCCCCAAACGAGTGGTCAAACAAAAGCAGTCAATAAGTGCTCGGAAACCTATTTGAGATGCTTTGCATTAGACAAACCACACCACAGGGCCCAATGGCTCCCTCTAGTCGAGTGGTGGTATCATATCACTTGCCATGGCTCCACAAAGATGACACCATAAGAAGTGATTTCCTATTTTCCAAGCACCTCCACGATTCTAGTCGTCGACGACACACTTAGCGCCAAGACAACTATTCTCCACACCCTTAACGATAATTTGGTTATGGCTCAAAACAAAATGTATCAACAAGCAGATCAGCATTGATCTAAGCATTCCTTTGAAGCAGGGGATCAAGTGTTTCTTCGACTCCAACCTTATGAACAAACATCCCTCAAGACTCACCTCCACCAAAAGCTAGGTCCAAAATTATATGGACCCTACATGATCCTCCAACACATTGGACAAGTGGCCTACAAGCTTGATCTACCAAATCACTCCAGGATTCACCTAGTATTTCACATCTCTTGGCCCAAAAAAGTGGTGGGCTCTAATTGTAAAGTGCATACCAGCTAACCAGAATTGGAGAAGAAGGCTTTGTTACAACATGAACTAGCAAGTATAGTTAAAGCCCCAAAGAACACGGCTAGCCCAACTATAACCTAAAGGTGTTACCCATTGTCACTTCGATAACCACCTCTTTGCACTTTTGGTTGGCTCTTCCCCAACTCAAGGAGGGCTTCCTTAATAGGATTGCTAGCTATGGCAATGAGGGCACAATGTGATTTGAAGAGTTAGCCTTAGAAAAACTTGAGGTCTTTCTTTGTAGTATAGGTGATGGGACGGTTATGAAGACTAGTGCCAATCCCCAGTGCATATGGAGTCTCAAAATGGTCCCCCTCAGGCCTTATTTGTAAGTGTTTGACCAAAACCCCTACAAAGCATATGCCAAATTCCTACCCCAAACAATTTGAAGCTTCTTGCAAATTTCACCAAGGAAGAGTAGCTTTTAGCATACACCTTCAACCTATCTATCTAGTTCACCCTTAGACTGTGTAGAATTGATGAGTGCCCCTCCTACAGATGCCAAATACTTCAATCAACCTACAAAACTAAAGTATGATAACCAATGGAGTAACACTACCCTTCTTATGGACTAGATAAATAAATCTTACAATGCCAAAATGAACATGTTACTTCAAAGATTAAGCCATCAAGAAACCCAAGAGAAGAAATTATTTACACTTCAAAATGCTCCATAAAATATATATCAATTAGGCTCCAAAAGAAAGAGGGAGCTCTCAAAATCTAACAATGAGTTCAAATGAAAAAAGTAGCTCTCCTTTTACAGGAGTGGCCAAAACTTCCTTTATAATAAAATATTCATAAATCCCTAAGATCTAGCCTACGGTGGGGTAAAATACAACAAAACCCCACTAAAGCTAACAAAGCAATAAAATAAAGTGGTCAATTGCCACTTGTACAATACATAAGATTCATAAGGCCCCAAAGAAGGGGGACACCTCCATCAAGCGGGATCAAGCACTGAGATGATGCCACATGGCCTCCAAAGGCCCTGTTACCATACAAACTAGCAGGGCTAGTATCCGATGAACAAATGCACGGAGCAAGTGACCACCGTCACCTTAGTCACTCCTCCAAAACTACTTTGGAGAGTCGGAACCTCCAAGGGGAGAGCCCTTCAAAGATCTGCAAGACACCTAGGACAACAAAAGCTATATCTCCTAGAAGACTAAGTCAATGACCAGTGCCTTCGCTCAATGTAATCCTACGGATGAAGAAGACATACTATTTAACCATGCACTTGTAGATGCCAAATATATCAAGTCATTGTATTCCAAGGATATGCAAAATCAGTAGTAAAGAATAATCAATGGCACTTTAGCATATAAGTGATATCATTCATCAATGATTAGCATCAATCGTGTAACATAAATCATCCAATGACAAGAAAGTATAATCAGCAACAACAAATGTAAAGACCGATGTCTATGGCAGAATTAACACAGTATGTCAGTGATGACAGTCATTTATGACAGTTCAACAGTAGTAGATTAAGTGCAAAAAGTGTGTAATAAATGTGTCTCAAAGTAAACAATATAGCTTCGACACTCGACCTCAGTTTATGATGACCAAATGTGAGTAGCTTCAGACTTTATATGTGAGTGTTAGCAGCAGTATAGCAATCACTTCAATATCAGATTGTAACAGTAGTAAGTCATTCAAAGGTGTGAGAGTAATGTAAACAATATTGCTTCAAACTTTATTCGCTTTACTCATGTATTAAACACAAACTTTCGGGCTATATATCAGTGGTAATGTTATCACACAACTTATAGTTGTCCCTAAAGGTATCCCATCCGGGATGGTAGAGGAGATGGACAACTAAAGAGGTGACCCAAGAGATGCCATGGTTCCCAATGCAAGTTGGGTGTCACGATAACCGAGGCACTCTTCACTTTAGATCAAGACTAATCAAGATCAAGGGAGAGACCCTATCCAACCAGCCTAGATCCAAATCCTAGGCTCTATCAAGCGTCGAGAGGGATCAAATCTCCCGAGGTGCAAACCTCTCCTTGAATAGCTCCTCGAGTGTAATACAGCTATTAGACAAACATAATATTTACTACTTTTTACTTTGTATTATTCTTTTTTGTTTACTTTGTATTATTTTGTTACTCGACAAACATTACAAGATCTCCCTCATATTTACTTTTTACTTTGTATTATTATTTTTTGTTTATGGCCGACATAATATTTATTACTTTTTACTTTGTATTATTCTTTTTTGTTTACTTTGTATTATTTTGTTACTCGACAAACGTTACAAGATCTCCCTCATATTTACTTTTTACTTTGTATTATTCTTTTTTGTTTATGGCCGACATATAATATTTATTACTTTTTACTTTGTATTATTCTTTTTTGTTTACTTTGTATTATTTTGTTACTCGACAAACTCAACAAACACTCGACACATGTTACAAGATCTCCCTCATACTATGTTGTAGAGTGCTTCTCGACGCAATCAATGAAGACTAGCTAACCCAAAGTTTCCTAGGGAAATGTGTAAAGTAAATCAAGGAAACCAATGGTGAGTTAGACCTATGAAAATTAAGTGGACCCAAAGGTTTAAGTGTGGTTGAGGAGGCTTAAAGAGTGACAAGGTTCAACCAATGAAAGACAAGGGCCACTTGTGAGATTTAATCAAATAGATCTAAAAGATGACTTAGTACCATGGAAATTAGCCAAGTGGGACCTGTTATCACACAAACTCTAGTTGCTATAGAGGGATATCCCAATAGGAATGGTAGAGGATGAGCAACTAGGAAGTTGTAACCAACAGTAGCTAGGTCCTCTATCCAAGGGACAGAAGTCACACCGGACAAGGGTACAGTCACTTTAGACGAGGCGCAAAGCCAAGTCAAGGGGGAGACCCCGCTCAACCAGTTATGGTTGAGAGACAACAAATACACCCAAACTCACAGGAATAAGAGATGAAAACCAAGAATGAGTGCAGATGAGCTCCTATGTTTGATTTCAGCCAATCGACAGACCCAAGTGGTGGAATAAGCTTGCAATTGAAATGTGACCAGCTATTGATTGTGATGAATAAATTAGACTAGATAGATGATCAAATGGCTGAAAATCAACTAAGGATGCAAACAAGCTAGGAGTGAAAGAATGGAGTGATCTTGCCCAAGGAAAGTGGTTAAGCGGTGAAGCAATGGACCTAGGGCAGAGACAAATAAGCATGAAATGGCACTCCTAACTATTGGTAGTTTGATTTCTAAGGATAAGATGATGAAATAAACCGAAATCTAAACTACCCAGAACCCCAGATCAACCCAATCAAGCAGCAAGAGAAAAACGCCCAAGTGGGGCATTTTTGCCAGGTAGACCAGTGCCTCAAGTGTGGGTTAATGGAGTCGGAAAAGGATAAAACTTGAGATATAGGCTATTAGGCTCAAATAAAAGGCGGATTTGCAATAAAATTTAAGTTTCTACGATTGGAAATTCGGTTATTAATTTTAGGGTTTTTATTTATGGTTGCAACTTGGCATTAACAGTGAAATAGAGATTATGAGAAACAAGCAGAAATCCCGTACCTGGATAATGAAGATGAAGATATCCCCGTGCTGAAGACAAACGCTGAAGATCAAGTGTTGAGCTGAAGTGTGTTTCTCCCTTTGTGTTTTTGGAGCAGCCGGTGAGCCAGTGCGTTTTTCTTGTACCTGCCAAAGAGAAGATGAAGTTAGTTTCTATGGCAAAGAACAATAATAAACCAGCAAATGAAATGACAAATAATGAGGAAAGCAAATGGCAATCAAAGCGAATTCACTTCCCTGTTGAAGAACCCGAAGAGAAACGCTAGCAAGGAGAGTCTATCCCAAGAGCTGCGTTTTCCTCCCAAGAGCTGCGTTTTCCTCCAGTGGCCAGCTTCACCTGCAAATCAAACTGCTCAAGGAGAGGATAGGAATGTCACAAACAACTCAACAATGCATCAGAAATCTGATCTCAATCAACACAAGAAGAATCCCACTCCAAAATCACAAATAACTCAATGAAAATGTCTCTATAATCTCAATGTCAAGTCTCTAGAGTGCCAAGAAGCCGTACAAATGGAGTGAGTGCCTTCTCTTATAGAGAAAAGCAGCTCTCAAAACCTATTTCCCCCCAAAATGGAGGGTGGAGATCACTCCCCCATCAACCAAAACGAATGGTGGAGATCTCCCTAGCTGGGGGTGCGAATTGCCCATAGAAGCACATAAGTGGAGAGGGGGACCCATTGTGGGGTCCATACAAATGTGGAGGGAGGAGTTGGGGGGGTGGCTATAGTGTGTTTTAGCCCCCCCAACTAATACAACAAGGGCCCACACCCATCATACAACAAAATTGAATTCCCCTAGGTGGAGAAAAACACCCCCCATGGGCAATTCGCCAATATGGAGAGCTGGTCCAATGGAGGGACCCACAATGAGAAATACAATGTCCAAACATCATAAATTTACCTTAGAGATCACCTTTTCCTTTGCCAACCATTGATTTTGCCATTTGCTTATAGTTGCCTTAGTCAAAATTTGATTTTCCATGTAATTTTTGCTGGTTTATATGGCTGAAGATGAAATTTGGGCTTTTGACCCACTTTTAGTGCTTGGATTGCCCAACCGTTTGCTGCAATGTGATCGTGGACCCCAAAGTAGTAGGAATGACCACTCGAACGACTCCGATCCATCACTTAGGCATTATTTGCCCAAAATCCATAATTTTTAATTAAAACAGGTCAAAATTGACCAATAATGATTAAAAATTTCTCAAATGCTTCAATCTTTTGCAATTCTAACACCTGCATGCTCATATGGGACCCTTGTAGATAATAGCTGACCAAAATCGAAATTCCGGTCGCAACATTTTTTCGGGCCCATTTTTGGCCTAGTCAACTCAGTTTGACCAAGTCAAATATGGTCAACAATAGTGCTAGCTGAATACCTGTGTGCAAACATGGAGTGACAAGGCTCAATTATACAAGTTAGTACATTACTAAACAATATGATAATAACATGGTGATCAAAAATATATTAAATCCCGAGATAATACAAGGCCCTGGTGAGGTGGGCCCACCACCTTCAGAAAGACTGAAATGCTATGCACATCTTATAGAATTGACCACTTTGCTAACTTTAGGTGATGCGGACAACAAGGCGAAGGACACAGGAAGACAAGGATAAAGATCATGTGACCCTTTGGACAACTCGGGAAAGCGGGGTCCACTGAGATAAGTATGCCATGACAGAACACGGGGAAGGGCGGTACCTCACAAATGGGTATAGTGCAGGGAAACCACCACTAGTTATCTAACAAGTATCTCACAACTCACATCCGTGCCGGAAGACTCTATGAGGTTCTTTTCTAGAGCCGCCAAACTGGGTGTCCGGCAAACCGTAACTTGAGACTCTAGGGGACAATCTTGAGCTTGTCCCTTGCTCCCTCTCACCTCCTTGCCCCGCAGGACTAAGTGAGGCATAACCACTACAAATGCTGACATGTATGGCTGACCTATGTCCATGTGTGTTTATAAACACATTGCATGGATTTTACAATGAGTTTCATACTTAGCCCTTTTTTAGCTAGATTTTACATTTACAACATAATAGCCTTTTTGGCTTGATTTACATTTCTTCATTTCTTCATTTACATCAAGGCCCTCTTGGGCTACATACATATCTCAAAAGATATAAACATGGTGCTCATGCTGCAAAGGTAATGGGGGTGAACAATACATGCTTCGAATGACCAATGGGGAACACCCGGTGAGGCTACACAATCCTAACTGCATTGCAACATCAGGGGCAACCAACAGGAGCAAATCCCAGGTCTAAAAGTGTATCTCACACACTAAAGAGTCGAGGCACAATAAACGGGGAATCATGGCAAACTCAGAGATCAGTGAGGAAGGGGTCCTCGGGATCACAAATCAGAATCCAAGTCAGGAACAAGTATCATGGATGAGTCAGATGGATGGTGAAAGTGAGAGTGGAGCTAAAGTCAGCTACCGAGAGGGACTAAGTGACCAAGTCTATGCCAAGTGTAGGGGACATGACCCAGCGTGCATATACAAAAGTCTAACAGGAGGGGTGGACTGACATCATCAAGGGTCCAATCATATCATACCATAGCTAGATCACCAAATATATCATCTCATGCAAAGTTAGTGTACTAACAAGTATAAAGAAGTCTAATCTACATCATGAGCAATAATCATCAAATGCAATACCTGCTGCACCATACACCTGCTGCTACTGAAGCTATCTCTGAGTTGGATCTCTACTGAATCCGGGCGACATAGTAAACCAGCAATATACTGTGATAGTCTCGATCAAAACAAGACTAGGCAACTATCTCAAATGGGCTTATGTCAAAGCCTGGCAAGGAAGAGGTGACCCTGCGGTAGATGGTAAGTGACGATGTCTGTAACACTGTACAACTGTCTGTTCCCTCTGATATATCTGCTAGGGGCAATCTAAACAAAATGCCTCGTCTGAAGGCAGTTGATCTCTGATCTAGAAAAAAAAAGGTACTGTGCAGTCCTCGACCGCACAGTCTACAGTATGGTAGCTCCAACTAACATAGATGTGATAACAGGACCTGTTATCACACAACTTGTAGTTGCCCCTAGAGGTATCCCATCCGGGACGGTAGAGGAGTTAGGCAACTAAAGAGGTGACCCAAGAAATGCCACGGTTCCCAATGCAGTTGGGAGTCACGTCAACCGAGGCACTCTTCGCTTTAGGTCAAGGTATAACTAGACCAAGGGGGAGACCCTATACCCCAATCACAGTTGATTGGATCCAAACAAAGGTTTCAAAGGATATATAAATGATGAGTTACGGAAACCAATGCAAGGCTAAGTGGACCTAAGGGTTAAGGAATGGTTGAAGGTGGTGTAATGGATAATAAGTGCTTCAACCTATGTATGGTTTAGGCCACATGATGGGGTATGATTACTAGGTGTAGTACCATGTGTTTACACAAGTGGGTCTTGTTGTCTTGGGAAATGTGAAATGGTTCTAGGTGGACCCACAAGGTGAAGTTAGGTGTGAGGATGGTACTATAGGTTAGATCTAGGCTAGATCTATAAGTTGGAGTTGGTTCTAGGATGACCCATGTACTAGATCTAGGGTTTGACACTAATCCCAAGGAGTGCGCCTTGCTTGGAGAAGGACTAGTGCCTTGTTGGATGGGCTAATGGAGTCAAGAAGGATGTCAAAGTGTAGATCGGGACACCTAGAAGCCAAGTCAAGTGGATTGGATGAGATCCAATAGTTGGATCTTACTAGATCTAGGTTTTTTAAAAGATGACCAAAAGTGGACCACAATCCCTTAAAACAAGGAATGCAATCCCCAAGGCGGATCTTGACAAAAGGACAGTATAGACCTAGGTTTCAAGGCATAGGCATTCCAAATCCACAAAAATCTCCAACACCCACTTCCTAGAAGTGGACCAACTCAAAAAATCAAGGGGGTGCGACTTGCTCAAGGAGGGTCCAAAAATAGGTTTTGGTGGACCAAATCAAGTCCAATGGCCACCAAAATGTAGATCCGGGATGTTAGTACCCCGATCTATGTTCCTTCAAAGTTCCAAGTGAATCAAGTGGCTAGATCTTAGTAGATCTAAGTTTTAAGGTACCAAGAAGATCAAAAGGGGGTTTCAACCCCTTAAAACATGGAGAGATGTCCACAAGGTAGTTTTCACCAAAGTAAAGATATGGGTATAGGTTATCAAATGTCTAGATGTCAAATCAAGTGGGATCTCACCTACCCATGTGCTAGATCTAACCCAACAAGCTTCTCTTAGGAAAATCGATTTAGGTTCAAGAAGGCTTTTTGCATTGAAAAGTGTGTCAATTTTTAGCCAATCACCACCAAACTATAGATCCAACTAGGGGTGGATCCTATAGAGGTGGGTTTTTAATATCTTTTCAATTGCAAGGCTAGATCTAAGTAGATCTAAGAAATACCAAATTTGGGGTTTTGATTTAATTAGGGTTTTATGACCAATGAAGATAGAATGGATGAAAGAGGCACATACCTTGTAGATCTTACCTCAATTGCTTATGGCCACCTTGCAAGTTGATAGCATTCTCCTATGTTTATATTCAAGAGTGAGATCCAAGTGCTCCAACCAAATCGCCCTTCTCCAAGATAGCCAAATCGTCCTCCTCCTACAAGACAAGATCAAAGAAACAAGTCAAGCAAGATGATTATGAAAATGGTAGAAAGATGTAATAGAAAGCATCAACTATGTCACGAAAATACAATAATGATACTCCCTGTCACAAGATCAACCCAAGAGAGAATATGTGGATCCCTCCAACAATAACCCTCAAAAAGTCGCCCTCCTCTCTCCAATTCGACTTTCCTGTCAAAAGGTTAGCAAAAGCACCAAAATCCACAATGATAGATAGAAGAGATACTGTATATTCAATATGCAAGAGAATCCACAATGCAAGAGAGATGTGCTCCACAAAAAATCTTCTATTCCAATATTCCAGAGCTCCAAAGGTGAGCTTTACAATGGGGGGTCTCCTCCTTATATAGGATAATAAAGACCAAAACCCTATACCACTTCATAATACTACATCAAATGAGTGGTTGAGATTATAAGATCTCATCATACAATCAATGGCTAAGATGACCCATAACAATATATCACATGGATCACTCAAAATAACAAAAGCGCCCTCACTAAATGGTACAATGGAGGGTGACGTCATCCCACGAGAGGGGTAAAAAGTACAATAATCCACCTCATGATGACTAGGACATAATAAAATAAGCACATGGTGGGGCTAGGAGGCATCAATCCTTACTAGCTCACCCCAAGGCACAATAAAATAATAAAATATGTCCAATATAATAAAAATGACCAAAACTGTCCTCAGAATCCATGACAGTCAAGCAGTAAATGTCCTCCTGTGATCAATCCGGGCATACCCACATGGTGAAAACTGGCTGGAAGGTAGTGATGCCACCCTGGAAGACCTCTATGAAAACCAAATGCCAAAACCTTGCCTCAATTGCCCAAATCGATTTCCTCAGTGACCACTTTATCCCATTTTTTTTCTGCCTCGGGAACTGTGAAAGTGCCAAAACTGCCTCCTAGGGTGCTAGCGCTGTCCATCTGATCCCACCAGGCTCTCCGGGAGGGGGGATAAATGGTAATAACAAGTGGCTGGACAACCCCCTCCATCATCAGCGCCCTAGGTGAACTGGCCTCTCGGGGCCCCTGCTGCTCAGGCTGGGAAATCAGCCCCAAATCTGGTCAACAAGTGTAACACTGCATCAATCACTGTCAGAAGTGCCCGGAACTGAAAGATAAGTGTCTCAATGGATCCAGAAGACCCAAATCCACTAGGAATGAGTACTCATACACCCTGGGTTGCCCTAATGGGCCAGCTGTAGGGTCCACCATATATGGACAATGTATAATCTGCTGATCTGAAATAATAATAAACCTGCTGAACTGGATCAAACATCATCTGCATCATATGTCCATCATATGATATCATCATCAAACATGTGGAACCATAAATCATCATCAATAATCATCCATACATGGCTCACATCATCACGGATCCCAAGAATATATAATCAAGGATAAATCACATCAGTAGACTAAGACAATGTTTCTCTAATCATTCCCACAGCTAAGCTCAAAGTATAAATTCCATTCAGTGGCATTAATCAAGTTAATATATTCCGTGGTTATATAAAATTACTTGCACAATAGTTCAAATGACAAACCCACCCATTGGACATGGTCAAACTGCTAGTGAAGGATGAAGGCTAGGAGCAAGGTTGGGCCAAGGGCTTGACTTGCCTAACTTAACTCAAAAATACTTTGGACTGGGAGAAAGGGGGAAGCTACAAACTCTGTGCTGGACAAAAGAACACGGGGAATGGCTGTGCCTCACAAATGGATAAGTTGTTTAGAGAGTGCTTATTCAACTTAGGCATCATGTCTACATCAAGTTGATCCAGGTTCATTAGGATCATTCAATTTTATTCCATGGCCTTTTTGGCCTACATAACCCTTCGGATTTCAGATGTGCTGAGAAGCACAACTAGTTGCAGCTTGCATCCAGGGCATGTTTTTGACATATTTATAAGGTCAGCAATTGTTTAGATATAACTTTTAAGAACCATTGCTTTTTGGACCTTTCTTATACTCTTCGAGGAGTATTTTTAGCTTTTCATTGCTCTTGCCCTTTTTTTGTTTCCATGGGCGAATTTTTAGTTTCCATAGGTAGAACATGAGCTTTCAGTTTTAGCCAACAACATCTCAAGTGACTAGGGGGAGTTCGAGCCAATGCCAAACATCGGGACAACCGACCAGAATGATTTAGGCCTACAATCCAACTCACCAAAGGTAAGTTCTGTCACCAACTCAGAGCCGAGACACTGGATAAACAGGGATGCGGTCCAAACACAGAGGTAGAAAAATGGGGAAGTCCTCAGTATCAGAAAGTCAAAATGAGACTAGTCAGGGTTTAAAGTCAAATAGGAAGGTCATGTATGGATGGAGACAAGTGAGTATGGAGCCTACACTAGCAGACAACTGGTGTCGGGGAAAGACCATGTCTATGTAAGGTGAAATACCAGTAAGTTTTGTTAAATGACCTAAAAGTGCAAGCAATTGTCCATTTATGATTTACAGTTCATTTTAAATAGTTTGCCACATCAGGAATAATATACCAAGCACATGCCATGATCATGACTAAATCAACAAGATAATAATCCACAGTCAGTGAGAACATATCCATAGATCATACAACATCATCATAATAATCATCATCATGCATCATCTGAAACACTGCTGAAATACATCTCTAGGCACTGAACTGAAACTGTAATGGGATAAGTGGTCACATCAGTCATCAAATCCGAACTCTCAAGGCTCAGCCTTGACACAAGGTCATAAAATCTGAATAATGTACTGCTCTGATCATGAGTGATCCAAAATATATAGCCATGCTCTGGAATAAAGGAAGCTCTGGAATGTGCAGATATCTGCTGTACAAGAATAGTAGCCCTGCTACTATGGTGTGATAACAGGACCCACTCCTTAAAAAGTAGAAATTTGGTCCAAGCTGGGTCCACTAGGTCAAAGTTGAAGGAAAATGGTACTAGGGGTGTTCAATGGCATGGATCTATGGATTGGCCAAAGATTAGGAACACCCAAGTGTGGTATCTAGCAAAAGCCACCAATTCCAAGGAATGTGATTTGACTAAGGGAAGACTAGTGCCTTGAATGGAGGGGCAAATGGAGTCGGATGTCCACCAAAATGTAGATCGGGATAGTCAAGGTGTTAAGCAAGGTGGGTTTTGAAAATCAAGGGGATGCCGTGGCTAGATCTCACTAGATCTAATGCATCACCAAGTGACCCAAGTGGGGCACAACCCTCAAAATGAGGAATGAGGCCCACAAGGTGAAAATCACAAAAGTGAAGCACTAGAGGTAGGTTTTAAGGGATGATCTTTTCAATGAAACAAAAATCTCACCTACCCACGTACTAGAACCTAGCAAACTAGCCTCTTGAAGGGAATGCGAATTGCCTTGGAGAGGCTAATGTGCCTTGGGAAAAGGGTCAAATGGAGGCCAATCACCACCAAACTATAGATCCGAATTGTCATGGATGCTATAGTAGTGGGTCTTAAAAATTATCCCCAAAAGCTTGCTAGATCCAAAATAAAAGTGAAAAATAGGGTTTTGATTTTAATGGTTTATGTGACCAATAGGATGGAGAACAAGCGAAATGGATACATACCTTGTAGATCTTACCTCAAAAGCTTGCAGCCTCTTTGCATATGGATGATTCTTGCCCTTAGTTACAATTCCAAACTTGATCCAAGTGTCTTCAACCAAAATCGTCCAAGCCCTAGGAGGAGAAATGTCTCATCCAACCTGTAAATCAAACTACAAGATGTTAGATTTGATCCACAAATCAATGAGATCTAAGAATGTCATATCAAAGAAGCAATCAATGGACAAAGCACAATTGAAAAACTCCCTCAAGATGAAGACGTCTTGCCCATGGGGGATGTGAGCAACCCCTACAATCTTCCCATCAAGCAAGTCGCACTCTAGCTTCAAAGCAATTCGGCCTCCCTCTGTAGATGTCGATTTCACTTGTTACAAGTAAGGATGTCTAAAAGAAGAGATGCATAATCATGTACAAGAGAAACCCAATCAAAGCCAAGAAGTAGATCTCCAAAATAGTATTTTTATTCCAAGTTTTCAAGAGCCCAAAGGTGCTTTTACAATAGACGGGTCTCCTCCTTTTGTAGGATAATAAAGACCAAAACCCTAAACCACAAAACCACTTTTTAAAACTAGTGGTTGAGATCAAAAGACATAACAATCTAATCAACGGCTAAGATGAGCCAATACAATATATCACATGGATCATTCACTAAGTGATGACGTCATAGCTAAAAAGACTCAATGAGGGTGACATCATACATGAGGGGTGGCTAATAACACATGTGCCACACAATAAGACCAAGACAAGTCACTTAGAGCACATGGTGGAGCTAGGAGGCATTAATCTCCTTCACTAGCATGTCCCCATGGCACAATAATATAAAATATAAGTCTATGACATGTCCAAGTAACACAAATGATAAAATCCTGTCCTCGAAATCTGAGAGAGACATGCAGTAAAAGACCTCATGTAACCATTGTGGACCCCACTGACTAATGCCAACTGATCTGGAAGAAGGGGGGTTCACCATGGATGACCTCAGAGTAGACCAAGTGCCAAAACCTTGCCTCAATTGCCCAAATCGAATTCCTCAGTGACCTTTTTATTCCATTTTTTAATCCTCCTGAAAACCCTAAAAGTGTCAGAAACTGCCTCTAGGGTGCCTGCACTATCAAACTGAAGGTGCCATCATGTCCGAAAGTGGGGTATAATGGTAAAAACGAGTGGTTGGACCACCCCCTTCCTCTGTAGCGCCCTAGGCAATGACTTGCCTCCAATGCTCCTGCTGGACAGGTTGGATCAGCATGCCCAAACTAGTCAACAAGTGGATAACTGCAACTATCATGCCCAGAAGTGCCTAGAACTGAAAGACAAGTGTCTCAATTGATCCAGAAGACCCAAATCCAATCAGAATGAGTACTCATACACCATATCATAACCTGTGGGGTCATCTGTAGGGTCCACCATACCCGGATAGTGTAAAATATGATGATCTGGAAATAATAATAAAACTGACCAACTACATCAATCATCATCTGAAGCATATTACCAACATATGGAATCATCAATAGGTGTATGTGGGACCATAGATCAACATCAATAAGCACATGTGGTCCATCTCATCACAGATCCCAAGAATGACCATGGTCAAACTATGTTTGACTAGATCAAAATATAACCAAAGACTAGATTATAACATAAGACTAAGACATGTTCCTTTAATCATATTCACAGCTTAACTTAAAGTATAAACATCATTCAGTGGCAGTTAATACATATATATTTCAGTGTTGCTTATAGTTCACTTGCACAAAAGCTTTAAAGACATACTCATTCAACGGACATGGCTTAATTGCTAGCAAAGGGTGAAGGCTAAGAAGAAGGCTAGATAAAAAGGGATGACTTGACCAACTCATCTAAGTGACACTTTGGATGGGGAAAAGGGGAAGCTACACTCTATGTTGGACAAAATAACAAAGGGAAGGATAGTGCCTCACAAATGGATAAGTTGTTTAGAGAGTGCTTATTCAACTTAGGCATCATGTCTACATCAAGTTGATCCAGGTTCATTAGGATCATTCATTTAATTTCCATGGCCTTTTTGGCCTATATGACCCCTGTGGGATTTCACATGTGCTCTAAGAAGCACAACTAATTGCAGCTTGCATCCGAGGCATATTTACATTTATGAGGTCAGCAATATTTAGATATAGCATTTTTTAACCATTGCTTTTTAGACCTTTCTATACCCTTCGCGGGTTATTTTAGCAGTTCATTGCTTTAGCCTTTATTCACGTGTTGAAAAACACATTCTAGAATTTTAAGTTCATAGGATTTCATAAGAGATTTCCAATATAAGTAGTACATGTGCTTTCATTTTTAGCCAACAACAACTCATGTGACTAGAGGGAATTCCGCGCTAAGCCAAACATCGGGGCAACCGACTAGAGTGATCTAGGCATAAAATCCAACTCACCAAAGGCAAGTTCTGTCACCAACTCAGAGCCGAGATACAAAACAAACGTGGATGAGATCCAACGCAGAGGTAGAAATGGGGAATTCCTCCATATCAAGCAATCAAGAAGGCAAGTCAAGGTGAAAGCCAAAATAAGGAAGGTCATGGATGGATGGAGTCAGGTGAATGTGGTGCCTAGGCTAGCAAACACGAATGTCAGGAAAGACCATGCCCATGCTCACAGGAGGGTAGTGAAACCAATGAGTATTGTCAGAAAACCCTAGAGTGCAAGTAATACATCCAATTTTATATTTTATAAAATCATCCAAGATATTTCATTTTATTATTTAGATAGTACTGCCACATCCTAAGTTATATACCAAGTAAATGCTATGAAGATGACTAAAGCAACAAGATAATAATCCATGATAACAATCACAAGTCCATGGGTCACATCATATCATGTCAATAATCATCATCTATAACCAACTGAAACACTGCTGCAATAATAACATCCGGAACTCTAGGCACTGAACTAAAACTGTATGGAACAAAAGGTCACATCGGTCATCAAATCTAAGCTCTCAAGGCTCAGCCTTGGCACAAGGTCTACTCAATGTCTGATATACACTGCTCTGATCTGTAAGTGATCTCAAATAACTCTGCTCATCATAGCTGATCTCTGTAAAAGCAAAGCTCTGGGAAGTGCAGATATCTGCTCAGCAAGAATAGTAGCCCAGCTACTATGGTGTGATAATAGGTAAATAAGCACTTTTTCAGACCTAAATAAGATAGCCCACCAAACAGTTGCAAAATATATCAGTGATTAATTTTTCTTGTGGTTTGTATGTGTAGGTGTAAAGGCAAGGAGAAAAGACTATCAAACAGTGATAGTCTGCTACTCTAGCAGACTTATGTGCAATAGAGAAGAGGCCTGAGAAAGGGTTGTTTCAGCCCAATTTGAGGGCTACCAATGAAGACCAAACCTTAGGAAGGCCCTTTTGGATCAGGCCGAGGGCAAGGAGAGCCCAAAAAGGCTAGGCTGAGCCCCTTTTTGGGCTGGTTGAGGGTTGGGATGAGGAGAGGGAAGAAAAGGATGGGGGAAGAAAGAAGGAAGAAGAGAAGAAGAGGAAGGAGAAAAGGAAAAGGATGGGAAAGAAAAGGAAGAAAGTGTTAAGATTCAATATGCTAAGATATATAACATCAGTATTACATTCAATTTCACAACAATAGCATATACAGGATCACTGAAAGAACAGCAAGCACAACATAAACACAAGAGACACAGATTTATCCTGGGAAACCCTCATGGGGTAGAAAACCCAGCAAAGCTTCCTCAATATAGATGACCAACAAATACAAAGATGTAATCCCCAAACATGAGCTCCTTCACCTCCTTTGCAGATCTCTCCTTCTCCTATGCGAGTTTCACGAGTGTGTGTTAAATGAGGAACACACCTCCTCTATTTATACTTTACTTCACTTGACTTTTAACCCTAACTAGGTCGGCCCCAACTTAACCACTCAACATAATGTTGACTGGGCCGACCCCACTAGGGAACTTAAACACCCCATACAACTGACTCTGGGTCGACCCCACTAGGGAAGTCTAATAACCCAAGTTACCACATTCTGATGGAGGAATAAACATCTCCGGATATACAATAAAGTCTCAGCGGAGGAATGAAATATCTCTGGATAAAGTACAAATAGAATATTCTTAGAAGTTACAATATTTCAACACTCCCCCTTAACGAGAAGGATATTCTACCAACATCTGCAGGAGCAAGGAGTCATCAACTACATGATACATGATACATCTATAAATCATTGGAAGCTTTCTTCATCAGTAACTCAAACAGTTACTGGAACATCTTCAAGATCTTCAATACGAGAACATCAACATCTTCAGTACTGAGTCTTCATCTTCTGCAGCACTTGATCAGCCACAGCATCAACATATGGATCTTCAGATCAACAGCATCATCTGGATCTCTCAATCAACAACATCATCTGGATCTCTCGATCAACAGCATTATATGGATCTTCCGATCAACAGCATCATCATCTGGATCTCCCAATCAACAGCATCATCATCTGGATGTCTCGATCAACAACATCATCTGGATGTCTCGATCAACAGCATTATCTGGATCTCTCGATCAACAGTATCATCATCTGGATCTCTCAATCAACAGCACCATCTAGATCTCTTGATCAACAACATCATCATCTGGATCTCTCGATCAACAGCATCATCTGGATCTCTTGATCAACAACCTCATCGTCTGGATCTCTCTATCAACAGCATCATCTCGATCTCTAGATCAACAACCTCATCGTCTGGATCTCTCTATCAACAACATCATTTGGATCTCTATATCAACAGCATCATAGCAACATACCCTGCAACACATGATCTATTTTACGGGATGATCAATCCTTATCCATTTAAGACACCATATCATGTCTAGGGACGATGTAGTCCACTCGTCAACTTAGACAAAGTCTAAGCACCACTTCTCGGAGACATATGTCTATGGGTCAATTCAGGGCCTGAAATCCAAGGATGATACAATCCCTCTCGTCCACTAGGGACCACTTCTCGAAGACATCTGTCTACGGATCAATTCAGGGACCGAAGTCCAGGGATGATACAATCACTCTCGTCCACTAGGGACCACTTCTTGAAGACATCTGTCTACGGATCAATTCAAGGACCGAAGTCCAGGGATGATACAATCCCTCTCGTCCACTAGGGACCACTTCTCGAAGACATCTGTCTACAGATCAATTCAGGGACCGAAGTCCAAGGATGATACAATCCCTCTCATCCACTAGGGACTACTTCTCGAAGACATATGTCTACGGATCAATTCAGGGACCGAAGTCCAGGGATGATACAATCCCTCTCATCCACTAGGGACCACTTCTCGAAGACATCTGTCTACGGATCAATTCAGGAACCGAAGTCTGGGGATGATACAATCCCCCCTCGTCCACTTAGACAAAGTCTAAGGACCATACATCAACCTCATCGTCGGAACAAGTAACCTCATCATCGACCTCATTGTCGGAACAGGTAACCTCGTCATCGATACAAGCATCCTCATCATCGATACAAGTATCCACACCATCGACCTTACCATCGATGTAGGCAATCTCATCATCGATACAGGTATCCACATCGATACCAGTATCCAAATATCATCATCGACCATATCACTCCCCCTTTCGAGGAGGGTCCTTCTAAACTACAACAAGCTTGTCTCTGAAATACTCTAACTTTACTCGAGACAGAGGTTTGGTCAATATATCAGCAACTTGTACGTCAGTGCTCACATAATCGAGTTTTATAGCTCCTTTCTGCACCATATCCCGTAGATAAAAATATCGAATCTCTATGTGCTTTGACTTATCATGGAATACTGGATTCTCTGTCATCTTGATACAACTCTGGTTGTCACACAGGATCACAGTGGGGTCCATCTCTAAGTCAAACAATCCTAATAACAACTTCCAAAGCCATATTGCTTCACAACTAGCAGAGCAAGCAGCTATATATTCTGCTTCAGCTGTGCTGAGAGCCACACTAGACTGCTTCCTGCTAAACCACGAGATCATGGCAAATCCTAGACAATAACATCTGCCCGATGTGCACTTCCTGCCCAATCAGCATCTATGTAGCCATACAATCTGAAGTCATGATCTCCAAGATAATATAGACCAAAGTCTATCATACCCTTTGGGTACCTCATCACATGCTTTGCAGCTATCAGGTGAACATGTCTGGGCTCAACCAGATACTGACTCAAGGTGTTCACAGCAACGCATATATCTGGCCTGGTATTCATCAGATACATCAATGACCCAATAATATGTCTGTACAGAGTCACATCCACTAACTCTGATGAGTCATCAGCTAACAGCTTCAATTGGAATCCATGGGAGTGGCCATGGCTTTGCATTCCAACATATCAAATCTTTTCAAGATTTCCACAGCATACTTTCCCTGGTTGAAAAAGATTCCTTCTGGGCCTTGCTATACTTCCAGACCTAGGAAGTAATGCATCAATCTGAGATCTTTCATCTCAAATTCTGTAGCTAGCTTCTTCTTGCTTTCCATGATCTGTTTATCATTCCCTGTCAGAAAGAGATCATCCACATACAGTAATAGTATGACAGGTTCATCATCCATAACCTTAAGGTAAAGGTTAGGATCAGCTTTACTTTTGGTAAAGCCCAAGCTTGTCAAGAAGCTATCAATTCTCCCTCCGTCACTGAACATCATTCACACTCTGCATTGAGTGATCTTCTGCATATCTATCCGTGCCATCTCCCGTCAGATGGGTCTACTGATATGAGCCTCAAGATCATTCGAACTCTATGGTGAGTTCCTTCTTGCATCCATCTAAGAGAAGAATGTCATCTTTATATAGAAACCATCTTCAACCATGTAGCCAAGGTTGAAATCCGCATCACTCGTGGTGATCATTAAGCTCATCAAATGACTATCGATCCTGGGTACATGTTGAACCCATACAGAGCTTTCTTCAATTACACCATTAAGAGAATGGTCTTGTCTAGCCACTTGGAGCAAACATCTCGTCATGATCCTCTTCCTCTTTCTAAGAGAATCTTCTAGCCACAAGCCTTCTATAGTATGTTTGATTTGTAAGTCTTCTTGTTGAACATCCATCACTTGTTCGGTGTTCATCATTCTTCATGATCTTTCCTACAGATCAAAGTTAATTACATGATTAGTAATACTTCATAATCATCAAATCATGTTGACATGATAACCTATTATGCATACTGATATGATTCACATAGTTATGCAACTATCTTGACCAATATTTTGGCACAACACTTCCATATCCTGTATGCATACAGTGGCTATCTAGATGCCTTCCATCTCTACCAGAACATACTAGCAAGAGCGTGCGCAGCTCTCAGCATGTCAGCAAAGAGGTTTCATTCTAGAAAAGCAACAATGGAGTGTTTGTCCAACTTACCCATCATATGCATATTAGTAGTATACTGTTCAATGCTATATGAATGCTTACACTATGCATGATACATTCTAAGAATACAAATATGCATACAACTATCATTGACTATTCAGAGATTCAAGAAGTAATTCAAATAACAACTCAAATAGTTATCTTTTATGTTTGTGTGGTTGCCTCCTGCTTGATCTCTATTTTCCCTTTATGATAGCATCATGATTATATGTCTTTGAACTTCTATCCATCTTGGACCACTATGCATGCTTAAGTGTGCACTAGTGTCATCCTCATGATCTCATACATAATCATACATTCATTAGTATAATCTCAATACTATCAAAACATTATGATTCTAAATAATCTTAAGTATGTATGGTCATGATCATTTCATACACTGGTATACTTACCTAAGATCCTAACACAAAGTAGGATTCTAACTTGATATAGGAAAACATACCTGGATCATCATGCTTGGTTATGTCTAACATACCCAAACAATATCTTCTTTGTTCTCTTCAATGATTTAGAGACCTTGTGCTAGAACCTGCATATCTCATAAGTCAAGCATAGTAGAACAAAGTCATACATACCTCGTAAGTAGAGCTTCTATGTGATCAAAGACTATGGATGAGTCTTTGTCTTCATGTCATCATGGTCATAGAACTCGATTTGTCTTTCTTGATGTACCTGTTATCACCTAAACTGTAGTTACCCCTATGGATGGATCCAGTCATGGATGGCAATAGGGAAGGGCAACTTGAAAGGTGCAACCACGATCACCTCGACCTCCAATATGTATGGTTGTCACGCCAGTCGAGGCAACCTTCGCTTTATGTTATCTAGCCCAGACAACAAAGGGGGAGACCCGATCTACTCCCGATAGGAGAGATCAAAACCAAGACACCAAATCAGGGTATTTCCAAGTGAAGTTAGGTGTATGGTTTATCCTAGACCTAAGGATGAAGTCACAAGCCAAGTGAGGGTTCAACAGATATAGCTTTGGTTCATAGTTGAATGTAAGAGTGACTTATAATGTTTATAGTGAGATCTAGGGCTAGTGTACTAGTTCAATGTCAAAAGATCCACTGCCTTGGGAACCGTGTCCAATGCAGGATAGTTAAAGGGTTATATTGGGGCTAACTAGTACATGAGACAAGCTTGACCATGGTTCATGATGTCTTCAAAGGTATAGTTTACCATGCCTAAGTCAAACCACAAGTCAATCCAACAATCTAGGAAAGTTTACCTTGTAGAGAAACCAGTGCCTTGGGAATTGGGAAGTGGAGTCAAAGTGGGGTTGACTTATGGTTAGGACTCCTACAACATGAGATAAGTGGACACTATAGGTCTTGATGGTTAAATGTGCCTAGATCTAGGTTTAACCCAAGTGGACCACAATTCCTAAAAACAAGGAATGCAGTCCCCAAGGCAAGATTTGACAAAGTGACAGTCTAGACCTAGGTTTTGAATTATTCCGGTTTCAGATCTGCAATAATCTCAAGTACCCAGTTCCTAGAAGTGAGTGAACTCACTTCTCCAAGGTGGTGCGACTTTACCCAAGGAGGCTTCAATTGGGGTTTAGGTGGGTCAAATCATGTCGGATGGCATCCAAACTTTAGATCCTAGTAGATCGGTCAGGTAGGAGTATGGATCTATAATTTCGTGGCAATCCACCGGTTAGATCTTAGTAGATCTGAGTTTAAGTGTTCCAAGTGGTCCAAAATGGGGATTAAATCCCTTAAAATGTGGAGTGGGGCCCACAAGGTGAATTTCAGAAAAGTGACAACCTGGGTGTATGTTATTTGATGTGTAGATGTCAAATCAAGTGGAATCTCAAACACCCATCACCTAGATCTAGGTCAACCTGCTCAAACTAGGAAGTGCGCCTTGCTTGGGAGAGGCTAAGTTGGCCTGGGAAGGGGGTCAAACGGAGGTCAATCCTCACCAAACTATAGATCCGGGATGCCGTGGATGCTATAGAGGTGGGTTCTTAATATTACGCCCAACAACCCAATAGATCTAAGTAGATCTGAGAAAATGTAAAATGAGGGTTTTAAGATATTTAGGGTTTCAACAATTTATGAGCTATGTCAATGGATTGGATAAAGGAAAGAGAAACAAACCTGTGGATCTTACCTAGGTAACCTTGTAGATGCCTTGATGATGATGATCTATGCAAACCCGATCAATTTGAGAAGCTTTGAGGTAGTTTCTATGCAAGTCGATTTGGTCCAAGAAGCCAATGCGCCCTCTCTCCTGCACAACAAACGTCAACAATATCAGATTTGATGCATCAAGAGATAAGACTAATGCCACAAAAGAAGTAACAGAAAGATAGCATAGATCACAATGATGCTAATGATAACCCCCTGATACAAGCGAATGCCAAGAAAGTCGATTTGAAGAAGCCTTGCAAAATCGCCCTTGTTGAAGTCGCCCTCCTGTAGACAAACAATGATTTCCAAAAAAGATAGATCTTACCACAATTTCCAAATGCTAGGTTGCAATAGACTTTCCAATCACCATCTAAGAACACCAGATGCAAAGGAGACCACAAGAATTTCCACAAGAATATTTTTCTATACCAATAATCCAAGAGCCAAAGACCCTTTACAATGAGAGGCTCTCTCCTTTAAATAGGAAGGAGAGGCACCAAAACCCTAACCACTTTTTGAATGAGTGGCTAAGATTATAAGATACAAAAGTCTAATCAATGGTTGAGATGAGCTCAACAATATAATACATGGATCACACATAAAATATAACATAAGTGGACAAAGTCGCCCTAGGAGAGGGGAATCCCACCAAATCATGATGACAAAATATCATAAGAGGCTCATGGTGGGTCCAAGGGGTAATTTTATCCCTCCTTGGTCAATCCCCATGGCACAACAACCAATAAATAATCATGAAAGTACCAAATCGTGCCTCCCTAGTGAAGTCGTGGTCCTCAAAAGACCTCAAAAATCCACAGAAAATGCCATAAGTGATGGATGCGGGCCCCGATGAAGCTGAAACTGCTGGAGAAGGTGTGAAAGGTCCCGATCTATCATCACTGATCATCCCATGCCATAACTTTGCCTCAGTAGCCCAAATCGATTTCCTCAATAGCCATTTCTACCAATCCTGAAATGCCTCGGGAAGCGTGAAACTGCCCAAACAGCCTCCTGGAGTGATGGCGCTGTCAAGGTGAGGGCACCAATGTGTCCGGGAGGGGGGTAATATGGTAAAAACAAGTGGCTGGACCACCCCCTCCATCATCAGCGCCCTAGGTCAACCGGATAAAAGTCATCTCTGCTCCGACAGGGCCTCCAACAGACCAAAACTGCACTAGGACAGCCTACTGAGGCTCAATCATCACTGTAAGTGCCCGGAACTGAAAACAAACTGTCCCATTGGACTCAGAAGGTCCAAATCTATCCAAGATGTGTACTCATACACCATATGAGTCTCTGCATGATCAAAATAAATATCCAATATCCCGGAACAAGGCCAATAATAATGCTCTGTAAATGATAAACACTGCTGTAACCCCAGAATCATCATCATAACCCTGTAGCTGCTGCATAGAATCATCCTGTATGTGTACGTAGACCATATATCATCTATCCATATCATCATAAGATCTAACATCTCATGTCCCATGGTCCACCATGGTCAAACTAGGTCTAACCAAGACCAAATACAACTCAGACCATCATCCATAGCTGCTGCAAGGTGTCAAGGTTAATACATGCTCTACAACTTATTCGAATAACAATTATAACACAGAGTAATCATGACTGGCGATCTAAATCCAAATATATAGTGTCGTTAATTATTATTATTACTCAGACTAAACTTTCAGGACCATACTCACTTCATAGTTGTGATCAATTTGCTAGTGAAGGGTGAAGGCTGAAATAACTGGCTAGGCTAAGGGATGACTTGACTGACTTGACTTTGTGACACTTTGGCAAGGGAAAGGGAATACACACCATAGTATGTACTGAATGAGCAATAACACAGGGAATGGCGGTGTCTCACAAATGGATGAGTTGTTTAAAGAGGGTTTATTCACCTTCACAGATGCGCACAATCCATAATACAAATAAGGCCAGCAATTGTTTAGATATAACATTTAAGTTCCATTGCTTTTTGGGCCTGAAGTTTCCATAGCCTTGATCTATGTGTGTTTACAAACACATTGCATAGATTTACATTTATTTTTAGGCTTTCTGCTGCAGGTGTGTTTTTAAGGCACTTGTTTACCTGAGCACTTCTAGGTGTGTCATGGACAACTTGTTTACCTAGGTATTTATTTTTCCAAAAGATATAACATTTTATTTTTCATGGCCATTTTCAATTGGCATTTCTTTCACATACAAGATATAGCATTTCATTTTTCAGATTTTGTATTCATGGCAGCACTAAAAGTTTCAGGTTTAGCCAACACAACTTTAGTGACTAGGGGGAATTCTCAAGGAACTCCAACTCACCATAGGTAAGTTTTGTCACCAACTCAGAGCCGAGACACAATAAACAGGGAGGCTCATCCAATACAGAGGCTACAGTGGGGAAAGGTCCTCCATGTCACTAGTCAAGTAGCAAATCAGGGTGATAATCTAAAAGGTAGGCCATGGATGGATGAAGACAATGAAATGATGGAGCCAACACTAGCAAGCCATGGTATGGTGGAATGATCACCTCTATTCTCCCTAAGGGGGGTAAATACCAATGAGTATGAATAGTGAACTTCTAAGTCTGAGTAGGGACAGTAATATATATATATAATAGGTCAACCAGGTCCATGTATCTATATGATCGCCAGATCATGACACTAAGTGCTATGACATGCTATAAGAATAAGTATAAAAGCAATCTAACCATAACACCGTAATATACCTGCTGAGTCATATACCTGAATGCACATCAACCTGTACCATCATCTGTCCTCTGAAACTGCTGCTGTAACTCTGGGCACTACTGACTGCTCTGTACCAATGGTATAATGGCTACATCGGTCATCTCTCTGAGTGTCCTGAAACTCAGTCATGGCATGGGGAATGCAACTGCTGTCCACCATCTGATAGTGATAGCAATATAGATGCTCATCTCGGCATCTCAAATGTAAGGGAACTGGCTGAATAGTGTACTGGAATGAGAAAAATAATATATGGTAGCCCGGCTACTATATATGTGATAACAGTACCTTTCATGTTAGCAGACAACATCATCCTCATACAACACCACAAGTGCATTAGTACAATCATAAGTGTAATAACCCTAATCAATTAATGTCTTCTCATTCACATGCATTCATACTTTTACCAAGGTGATCAGACAATCTAGAATTAATCATGATTGTACTAATATCAATAATATGAAGACAAACATATTATAAACTTAATCATGAAACAGATTTCAAAACATACCTGTATCTTCTCAAGTCATACCTGTCGAGTAGTCTTCTCTATAAGGGTAAAACCCTAACCATCCAAGGTAGATCACTTGTAAACATCTTATGTATGTTCATGGTGCTAGGATGATAGAATATCAGTGCCATTTAAACTTCTTCATTGCTTCCCTATGAGTCTCCCAACTTCGCTAGGGTTTCTTCTTACTTGGAAACCCTAATCTTCAATCTCCTTCCTCCCACAACATTTTGATGGAGGATTAATATCTATGATGAATGGATTCCAAATCCATTATCAAAGTTTCCAATGTTGCATCAGGTGTCTCCAACATTGTATCAGGTCCTTCCATACCTAAAAACTGAAAACCCTAAGTGAGAGCTTCTTCCTCCTCTTTCTTGACTTCCTCTGTTGAGCCATTTCAGATGTGCCGGATTGTTTCTAGTGCATCTTTGAAATTTCGAATCTGCACCGTCTGAAACTTCGACCTGTGGTATCCTGCCTGTCATCTTTCCAACCCCACAGATCTGAGCTTTAATGGATTCTCCATGAGAGAGATATGCTAAGTGTCGCAACATGACCTGTTTATGGGATGAAACAACATAGCAAACTTGTACGGAGTGCCACATGTCACTATTTCAACTTCGGCCTCTGAAACTCAGACCTGTGAAACTACAATTCGTGCCCTAGCTGTCACTTTTTATGGAATTCCATTTGGAGCTTCCAATCTCGAGATATGACCTTTTTCCCTAGATCACCTATTTAGGACTGCATTCCAAAAGAGGCAGAAACCCTAACTTGTACGGATCATATCTCAGAAAATACAACGAATCTGAGGCTGCGCTTCGAACACAAGGTACAGGACAATTTCATCTTCGGCCTGTCCAAGTTTCAGATCCTGAACCTTCGCCAAAATGTATTTATAGCGAAAGTACCACGATGACTAGGTTTTGCTATACAAAACCCTAACTTTCAAATTGTCGCAAGTGAGACAAGTGTCGTAAGTGCCATACATTGCCTTCCTTCAAGCTAGCTCTGATACCATGTTAAGATTCAATATGCTAAGATATATAACATCAGTATTACATTCAATTTCACAACAATAGCATATACAGGATCACTGAAAGACCAACAAGCACAGCATAAACACAAGAGAGAGATTTATCATGGGAAACCCTCATGGGGTAGAAACCCAGCAAAGCTTCCTCAATATAGATGACCAACAAATACAAAGATGTAATCCCCAAACATGAGCTCCTTCACCTCCTTTGCAGATCTCTCCTTCTCAGATGCGAGTTTCACAAGTGAGTGTGTTAAATGAGGAACACACCTCCTCTATTTATACTTTACTTCACTTGACTTTTAACCCTAACTAGGTCGGCCCCAACTTAACCACTCAACATAATGCTGACTGGGCCGACCCCACTAAGGAAATTAAACACCCCATACAACTGACTCTGGGCCGACCCCACTAGGGATCTTAAACACCCCATACAACTGACTCTGGGCCAACCCCACTAGGGAAGTCTAATAGCCCAAGTTACCACATTCTGACGAAGGAATAAACATCTTCGGATATACAATAAAGTCCCGGTGGAGAAATGAAACATCTCCGGATAAAGTACAAATAGAATATTCTTAGAAGTTACAATATTTCAACAGAAAGGAGGAAAGGAAAGGAGAGAAAGGAAAGGAGGGGAAAGAAGCTAGAGTAGGAGGGAAAGGGATGAGCGAGGTGGAGGATGAGAGGAGCGAAGGTGGAGGAGGAAGGAAAGAGGGAGGGCGAAGCTAAAGAGAGGAAGATCGAACCTTAGGGAGAAAAGTAGTGGAGGCCGCTAGGGCTGATTAGGAACTGCAATTAGGGTTAGGGTTTAGTTTTCTAGGGTTAGTTTATTCACAAAACAAAAGATTAAACTAATTTACAAAATCAAATGCTAAACAAACCTAAAATTAATATTTACAAAAGTACAATTAGGGTTTTAGGTGAAGGAAGAAAGACAAACTTAGGGTTTTAGTGGATGTTACCCCAAACCCTAGCCTTAGAGGAAGGTGACCAGCCTTCCTCTTGGAGGTATTTCTCCTAGTCAACTAGGTTAAGGCTTCTTGAAATAACCTCTAGGGTTCGTTTCAAGAGCCTAAACTAGGGAAAAGTTGGAGATCCAAGGCCAAACTTCATAAAAACCTCCTCTTGGGAGCGTTTCTACTATGCTAAGGGGATAGAAAAGTAGATAAAGGCCCTATTCAAAGAGAATGCAACCCTAGGGCTACCATTCAATCATTCAAGAAGCAAAATTTACCTACCATTCACCAAGCAAGACTTAAAAATGTAAAAGACTTACTTGAGCATGAGTCATTCCAACCATTCTAACATCCACAAAGCATTAGCAAGACAAACAAAGCATCCAACTTCATCAAAGAGCAAGAAGACCTTCCCTCTCAAGAGGTGCACATCGCTTCATAAAGCCGTTCTAGGGTAAAAAAGTAACATAAGTGTTTTGTCCCATAAGTCGTGATTTGAAAATGAAGTGAGGAGATGTTATTTATATGATCCCACACTCACTTTTAAAATAAAACCAAGCTGACATGCCTTTAAAATGTTAATTTGAAATTATAACATGTCAACTTAAAATTATAACATAAAGTAATATAAAATAATCATACCTGTCGAGATTGCTTGTAGTCTTCTCTATAAGGGTAAAACCCTAATCATCCAAGGTATATTACTTGTAAACATCTTATATATGTTCATGGTGCTAGGATGATAGAATATCAATGCCATTTAAACCTCCTTCATTGCTGCCCTATGAGTCTCCCAACTTTGCTAGGGTTTCTTCTTACTTATAGAACCCGAAAAACCCTAATTGTCAATCTCCTTCCTCCCGCAACATTTCATGGAAGATTAATATATATGATGAAGAGATTCCAAATCCATTTTCAAAGTTTCCAATGTTGTATCAGGTCCTTCCATACCTAGTAAAATTGAAAACCCTAAGTGAGAGCTTCTTCCTCCTCTTCTTTGATTTCCTCCGTTGAGCTATTTCAAATGTACCTTATTGTTTCTGGTGTATCTCTGAAATTTCGGATCCTCAGGTTCTGAAACTTCGGCCTGTGGTAGCCTAACCTATCATCTTTCCAACCCCACAGATTTTAGCTTCATTGGATTCTCCATGAGAGAGATATGTTAAGTTTCCCAACATGACATGTTTATGGGATGAAACAGCATAGCGAACTTGTATGGCGTGCCATGTGTCACTGTTTCAACTTCAGCCTCTGATACTCGGACCTATGAAACTACAATTCGTTCCCTAACTGTCACTTTTTACAGAATTCCATTTGGAGCTTCCTAGCCCTAGATATGACCTTTTTCCCTAGGTCACCTTTTTATGGGATGAAACAGCATAGCGAACTTGTACAGAGTGCCACATGTCACTGTTGCAACTTCGGCCTCTAATACTCGGACCTGTGAAACTACAGTCCGTGCCCTAACTGTAACTTTTTACGGAATTCCATTTGGAGCTTCCTAGCACGAGATATGACCTTTTTTCCTAGGTCACCTGTTTAGGACTGCACTCTGGAAGAGGCAGAAACCCTAACTTGTATGGATCATATCTCACAAAGTACAACGAATCTAAGGCTGAAACTTGGACACAAGGTACAGGAACATGTCATCTTCGGCCTGTCCAAGTTTCAGATCCTGAACCTTCGCCAAAATTGATTTATAGCGAAAGTTCCACGATGACTAGGTTTTGCTATACAAAGCCCTAGCTTTCAAATTGCCGCAAGTGAAACAAGTGTCGTAAATGCCATACATTGCCTTCCTTCAGGCTAGCTCTGATACCATGTTAAGATTCAATATGCTAAGATAGATAACATCAGTGTTCAATTCAATTTCACAACAATAGCATATACAGGATCACTGAAAGAATAACAAGCACAACATAAACACAAGAGACACAAATTTATCCTGGGAAACCCTCTAGGGGAAGAAAAGCCAGCAAAACTTCCTCAATATAGAGGATCAAAAGTACAAAGACAAAACCCCAAACAAGTGCTCCTTCTCCTTGCAGATATCTCTCTCTCTCTCTCCATTGCAAATTACACAAGTGAGTGTGTGTGTGAATGAATGAATGAATAAATGAGAGAGCCTAGCTCTCTATTTATACATTCACTTCTACTTTAATTTTACAATTTGGCATGTCAGTCTCAACTAACTTTACCACTCAATTAATGTTGACTGGGCTGACTCCTCTAGGGGACTTAAAAACCCCATTACATTTGACTCTAGGAGGATCTAATGCCCCGACTTACAAAGGAGGATTTACCTCAATGACTTTACATGACCAAATGTAATAATAACATCCCAACGGAGGAATAAAACATCTCCGGATAAATTACAATAATAAAGTACAATAGAATATTCTTTGAAGTTACAATATTTCAACACTCTTGAACTATGAAACAAAGAGATTTTCAAGGCAATTGGCAATTATATAGGGTCATACACTGATTTGGAAGAAAACACCTTCTCTAAGGTTAATAGAACAATGACCAATTATCGTGGAGATAGATATTAGAAAAGGCATTTTAAAGGTTGTAAAGATTGAAATATTGTTAGGTTCTAGACTATTTGATAATTTCATTTACATGTATGATTTGCCCTGTCCGTGGGCATTTGAAGGACAAATGCCCACGGTTTGGGGGGAAATGGGAATGGAAGAAGACCTCCAAATCAATTTTGGCAAAATTAAAGCATTTGGTTAGGGTAAAACTTCAATCGGTGATATACCTAGAGATGGTCCTAAGGCTAAGCACCATTCCTCTTGGTGCCTAGTTCTCTTCCACAATATAGCTCTGCATCGTATGCCAAGGCCCCATCCTCCTCAACATGCACACCATGTAAAGACGTCAATGCCACATAAGATAACTACCTCCATAAGAAGTGTGCCTCCTCTAGCAGATACCCTAAGGACAAGAAACCACCTATAGTAAGCTCTCCAAATGTCAATCAACCAAAATAGTCTAAGATACAACAAGGGGCTAGGATTTCACCATGAAGCACACCCCTAGGATGGTGTAAACATATTCAAAGCAACCCAAAGGCTAAGAGAAATTCAAGTCTATGCTATATGACAAGGTGTGAAGCCACATTCAAGGTATGACTACAGTTATTGCTAAATAACGAACTAGGACCATGAAGCAGTAACAATAAGACAATGATCTCCATGGGTAGCTCGACTGGCTATATAATGTATCCCTAAAGGCAAGTTTTGAAATCATAAATTGGACTCAAAACATCAGGTATCTAGATATGGTGTTTGACTAGAACTACATGTTTTTCAAGTGTTTAAAGCTGATTGATAATTTTCGTGCAGCATTATACTGCCCCAAGTACTTGGAACATATTCATCATTGATGACCTTGATAGCAACAAGATTAAATCTAATAAAAGAAACTTGTACAATGACAATGCCAATTCCAATTCAACCATCCTTAAGTGATGTATATCAAAGCCATCAAGACACATAAAACATAAGTAATCCATCTATAATTAAATCAATACCTCTAGATGGATCCATTTTCCCTAAACAGTGTCACCAGACAGTTTATTGGCAAGATTTATCTCCATTCAAATTCTGTTTTAATATTTCTATCCATATAAGTTTTGACTCTTGATCTAATGGACCATAGAGTAGACTTATCTGCCTCTTCCTCCCTCATTATATTATTGAAACCCAACAAATAGGATTCCTCATAGTTCCACACATGCTGGAACAAGTTCAGAAGGTTGTTGATTTGATAAACACATCTCTAAAGCTAGTTAGCATAATAATTTCCCCCCATCAGAAACACATTAAGTCAAAAGCTTTATCCTTTTTCATCCCTGAGCAATTATTTAACTAAATCAAGTTAAGATACATAATTCATTGCACTCTCTCTGCACCAGTACAGCTTGGGAGATTAAGCCGACTTCCCAATAAACGCCTGCTGCCATACTATATTTTATTCCATAATTCTTTAACCAGGTAGGATTCACTAGTGTGAGCAATAAGTTGCATCATTCACACATCAAGCAAATGCAAAAATAATTGTCAGGAATCTAGCAGCCAATCAAATATGAATCAGACTACTTTGCAATAGGCATCATAGACAAATTGCAAATGGTAAATGAAGCCATATAAAGAATATCTAGAGACTATATGTTCATTTAGTAGTTTCCTGCACTCAGTAAGCCTTCCAAATGGAAAAATTGATTAACTATATAAATTATGAACACAATCAATAGAATAACAGGCAAAACAGACATGGACAACCACTATTGCAATCAAATAGAATAGTAAGACTTGGATAAGCAAACAATGAGAATCACTCACCATGAATTTTGCATGTGCTGGATTTGCAGCAAGGTCCCACAAAACACATCCAGCCTCTTCCTGTGGATCTTCATGTGCCTTTGATTCTGTGTGCTCTGTGTCATCTAACATATTTCCCACTTCCTGTCTAAGGTAAGCATTTTTTCTTTCAATGCTTGAAAACTCATCTTTTGCTAGCAAATTTTGATGGTCATCCTCTACTTGCATATGCCTTTGATTGTTTTCTCTGTTGGTTGAAATTTCCTGAGAAACATCCCCTTGATGATTACAAGAACCAGGAGCCTCGGGATCATTGTTAGTATTATTTGTCTTTCTATTTGCAGTCACAGAGGACTGATCCTGCATCCTCTCCATAGGATTGTTGTCCTTAGCTGATGTAACATCAATTTCATCTTGCTGTGATTCATGTTTCAGTCCAGCACCATGTGGCAGAAGCTGACGAATCAGATGTATTATATAGCTTGGATCAACTAAAGTTGAAGTATCAAAATGCTGCAATATAAAGCAATTGTCACCTCATTTATGCCATAGAACCACAATAAATGTCAAAACCATACAGGAAAATGAAGTAAAACATAACTAAACTTTCTCTGTCCGAAAGGTATGACAAACCCCCCTCAGACTCTCCTAAAAACAAAAAATATAAATGTGTAGAAATGAAATATATTATCCAACAAATTAGGATCAACCAAGTAAAACATAACTAAACTTTCCCTGTCCGAAAGGTATGACAAACCCCCCTCGGACTCTCCTAAAAACAAAAAATATAAATGTGTAGAAATGAAATATATTATCCAACAAATTAGGATCAACCTTCTTACAGCTTGTAAGTATTTGAATGCATATCTATTAAATAACTAAGGTATTGAATCTTGACATACTGTGCATCAATGCAGGAAAATCTAAAGTTCAAGCAGGAACTTTAATATTTAGAGGCAGAATCTGCTGGAAAAAGAATTGGTTGTCTACGACAAAATATAAGAGACTATATCAAGTTAACAGTAATATCTAGATTCGAAAACTTATATTTGAGAGAACATTTAACACCAAAGGAGCTACTCTAGTGCAATCTATATCAGAACACTTTAATACTTTATGACATCCTAATGAAAGTAATAAACTGGCAAGAAGCTACAATCATAACATCTAGCCCCGTGGAAATCAATCATGGGAACATTTACACTACAAAAATTTAACTTGAGGTATTTTAACTGATAACTTGTTTCAACCCACAGGATTGCAAACTTGTTTCATCCCACAGGATTGCAAGCTACAAACCATACACAGTAAATGCACAAACATGTGCAGCTTAGTATAACATGCACGCCATTTATCCCCATAGAAATCAATCATGGGAACTGTTTATGTACAACCTAGCAGCCTCCTGATTAGCAAGGAAAATCAGCCATTAACCCGGCACAACTATGGGATTTCTCTCCCAACATGTCACTACCGAAGTGGAACCCCTCTTTTAGGCTTCCTAGACCTCCAGGCAAATAGACCTAGACTAACCAAGAAAAAGACCCTAACCAGATTTTCCTTGATATCAACCAACAAATGTTAGTTAACTCAAGTACTTATCTAGTTACTTTTTTAAGAAAAAATTGTGTCCTAGCTAGGTAAAAGGGTTTAAGATGGAGACACGCACATTAGGCTATAGGTGGTTAATGATAATTGCAATATTAAAGTTCACATACCACACCAATTTAACCAATAAGCAAAACAAGGCAACAAATGATATAGCAATATTACAAGTTACCATTGAAAAATAGAATGAATGAGATGTTTGATTATAGGCTATAGCTCATAAACATATGAATTAAACCACATTTCCTTGTGAATAGCAATCCCCAAGATGAAAAGGCTCAAGTCAATCAAGGAGTGTCAAGCTATTGTAGCCCTTCGATATACCTTTGAGCTATGTCAAGAGAAATCTTCCCAAATATTGTTTTCAGTACACTACAATAACAAGACGGTCAAAAGATGATTTCAGGATTCCTAGGGGGACTTCTGATATACTGAAGGTGAGTGGAAGTAAATCCATGTTCAAGTCCTGTCTAATGCAATATTACTCGAAGGGGGTATTGAAAGGAGTTACAACAGTGGCCAACACTGCCCCAATGAATGGAACAACCTATGCTTAAGAATCTACTGTATTCACAGTCGATAATGGTATCCCCCAACTATAGATTTACAAGGCTAACGACGGATCCTTGTTGTCATTTATAGAATTCGGAACCCGTCTTCTACCCATTGATAATGTTCCCAAATATAGACAATATGGAGCTATGTGAATGAATTAAACATGTCATTAAATTGCGCCACCATAACATATGAAATGAAACTTCAAGCATAAGATTGTAGATTTTTCAGATAAGACTCACTGAAAATCACAGATCCCAACTTGGTCTCAAGTCTCTCTAAGACACATGCATGTACTAAAACCCAATTCTCAATCCCTAAGAATGTATCAGCACATACAATAACTTATAACATGAAACACATGAGATCTATGTACAACTTTACACAATATAGCGATCACACATGAAACTTGGACACAAAAGTTTTTGGTCAAAGACCCTAGAAAAACCCTTACGGGAAAACCGGTGAGAGAGTATAGAACAGCTTTTATAATCTTAAGCAGTTTATAACACTGTTGAAAAAGTTACCGATTTTTCAGAAAAAAGTGGCAAAATCGTGATTTTTTCCTCTAGTCGATTTTTTGGCAAGGAAAAATTGCAATTTTTTTAAATTTGAATGTTGCGCGATTTTTTGGTAATTAGCGCACCATAATGGAAAAAATTGCCAAGGAGACTTTTTCTCAGTTTTAAAAACTCGGAATTTAAAAAAAAAATTGATGAGATTTTACAACTGACATTGAAGTCAACAATACTAAATGGTAATTCTTAAATTTTTAACATTACCATTAAATGTTCCAGGATGTTTGAGAGTGGTTCCAACCTCATCGGACTTCATATGCAAAAAGTAGAATTTTTTATCCCATTCAGAATTCAACAAACTTAATGGTTTTCAGGATTTCAGTATTGCAACATTTCCACTGGATTCTATCATGTATGTGGGTAAGGGATTGGAATTTAATCAAGCACATCAAACTCTCTATGTATCTTGATGTTGGTGGTGTTGATGCCTGATTGTTGAAGTCGATTGAATTCCTCTGTCATGACCTTAATAAAAAATGTACCCTTCAATCAAGCAAAATCACTTATTAAGCATGCGAAGCTCTTTCTACCTTATTTTAACACTTGGACTAAGAAGTTTCATCAAAATTGGAGGGTGTTAACTAATGTCCTTGGAGGATCAACTTCGATATTAGAGGTAGAGGCAAGGGCTAGAGACTAGAGGTGGGGGGTCATGGTGCTATTGATGAATAAGATCCCAACATAGACAATGATTTTGATGATTATGTTTTTTCAATTTTGATTTAGATATGTATTGCACTTGGTGCCATTTTGATATATTCACCCCTAGATGGTATTGTTATCACTCAAAGTGTAGCTACCACCAAAGGTATCCTATCCGGGACGGTAGAGGTAGGGTAGCTAACCAAGTGACACCGCAAGGGCTTCGTCCACTACTGTAAAGAGGTACTTGTCACGCCGGACGGGCTCTTGTCACTTTAGATCAAGCCAACGCAAGATCAAGGGGGAGACCCTTACTAGCCTATGAGGGCTAGCGAACCAACATGAGACACTTTGCCATCATGAAATAATTTAAACCTTGTGGAACACTTGTTTAAGGAGGACTTTAATGAAGATAATTTGATAGGGTCACGACACAAATATTTAAACATATAAAAGTCTAGCATACTTACTAAAACATGCACATTGATTCATTGATATAAAGTTATAAAAAATAAAGTTTAAACATATTGACATTGAGATATTCATATGATATATGTCCATTGTCATACTACATACAAAATTTTCTTGATGGCATTTCCAAATATGAAATAGAGAATTCGAAAAACATTGAACAATGAACAACATAGTTGATTTGGCTTCCTCAAGCAATGTCTTCTAGGCCAACTAATGTAGAGTAAGTTTTTTGCCTTCTTCAATCCCAACCAATTTATTTTCATTGGATGAAAGCATTGCTCCAATTCCTCACAAGATGAGGAACTAGCTACCCGCCCAAGTAATTGTATGTCAAAGTGTTGCAACTAAAGAACATCAACACCATGAAGCCATGTGAAAAATGGGCAAATTGAGATCATATCTCAGAGGTATGGCATCCCCATTTACAAGGTACGGCATCCCCGATGAGTGCTACATTCCTATTATTAACGATACAGCACCCCCATTGGGGCCGCGTCTCGAGTTCTTTGGGGGACATCCCAAAAGAACCCGACCACATTTCGGGAAGGAAAGGACACACATCCTAACCCCGGGTACATGTGCCCATGCAACATAGTTGAGGACCTAGGTGAGATTGGAGGCTCTTTGTGGGAAAATTTATTCCTTGTACCTGCTACAAGAAGAACAATGTAAAATAGGAAAAACAAGGTAGAGCTATGTTACAAAATACATTATGTAATGAAACAGGGGCAACAAATAATCAACATAAATAGAACATGCATTCAATTAGCTAATAAACAGAGATGGGAGGAACATGCATTCAATTAGATAATAAATAGAGATGAGGAGAATATGTTAGAATTTTGATACTTCCAGGATGGTTATGTTAGATCTTCAAACAATTTATATTATTATCACAATAACCATATGCAATAGGATCACTGAAAGATGGACAAGCACAGCATAACAAGAGAACACAAAGATTTACAGTAGGAGCCCTCTCACGGGAAAAACCCAGCAAAACTTCTTCAGTATAGATTCGTCATAAAGTACAATGTCAATCTCATACAATAACCCGAGAACAATATACAATAGAAACCCAAGAAAAGATGTCTGCAATGCAGCTACTCTTTCTCCCAAGCGAACTTGCCTTTCTGCTACTACTCATGCAAACTTGCTTGAGTGAGATGCCTCCAAAATGAGATAGGGGCCACTCTATTTATACTAGTCAAAAACTGGCCTTTTCACTTAACTAGGCCAACTTGACTTTCCCTAACTAGGCCGACCTGACTGGGGCAATTTTGCCGATTGTTTGGGGCAGTTTACCCACTGGGCCGACTTGTCTATTTTACATTTTTTTTTAGGGTTTTTACGTAATCAAATACAATATGAATATTTCCCAAAGGAAGCACAATAAAAATACAATAAGAATATCTTCCGAAGTTACATTGCTCAACACTCCCTCTTAACAAGGAAGGTATTCTTCTAACACTGTCACCATCATCATCCCACTACTGCAACTCTGTACTCTGACCATTGACTTCTGACATCTCTCGAATCTATACATCACTAGAAGTTTTGAACCATCTGGTGGGTCCATCCCAGGAGCGTACATTACGTCGCACACGGCGACCACCTGCATTACCTCACGCTGTATCATGAACCAAGCAAGCCATCTGGTGGGTCCAGCCCAGGAGCATACATTACGTCGCATACCGCAACCACCTATGTTACCTCTGTTAGGGTTAACCTTGACTCGGGATTGAGTCAAAGTTGGTTAGGTCTAGCACATGTTTTTGGGCACATGGTTTGTTGTAGCCCATGGTATTGCATGTAAGGAAGCCTATAAAAGGCTTGAGGAGGCTCCATTGTATAGCGGCCTGGAGGTGAGCGGGTGAGCTCACTTGGCCCGACTTGGCCGGTTAGGTCAAGGGTAATGAAGATCTTCATTAGGTGCTGGTTTTTTCCCCGTATGGGGTTTCCAGGAAATTGTGTGTCTATTATTTCATTGCTTATTTTGTTTATTTCTCTCTCGTAATTATGCTCGTATAAACCCAACAACCTCACCACGTGTCCATATCATCTTGTGAGTGTAGCCTAGGAGACTCAATTATGTCACGTAACTCGTGACTACCTGCTACCACGTCACATATCAACATCGGGACAACACAACCTTGTAAGTGTAGCCTAGGAGACTCAATTACGTCACATAACCAGTGACTACCCGTTACCACGGCACCCCATGTAGAGAACAGCCCAGGTCCGAAACCTGCATCTTCGCACATGTGTGTTTTCCAACATAGCACTGCAGTCAGGAGACTCAATTACGTCACACACAGTGACTACCTACTGCATCCTCTGAGGTGTAGTCCGGGAGACTCAATTACATCACATAACCCGTGACTACCTGCTACAACCTTGTGAGTGTAGTCCAGGAGGCTTAATTACGTCACATAACTCGTGACTACACTCTACAACTCACATTTCAAGTGGAGACATGCCCAGGAGACTCAATTACGTCACATGACACGTGACTACCTGTGTCTCACATGTCTATGTTACTCATCACTCCCTCTTGATCTGGACCACTCCAAGCTTGTCCCTGAAGTACTCAAACTTTACTCTTGACAGAGGCTTGGTCAACACATCGGCTATCTGCTCCTCTGTCGCTATATACTAGAGCCTCACTGCTCCTCTCTGCACCATATCCCTGATATAATGATACCTGATCTCGATGTGCTTCGACTTGTAATGAAACATCGGGTTCTCAGACAACTTCACACAACTTTGGTTGTCACAAAGAATACAAGTCGCCTCTAACTCGAGATCGAACAAACCTGCAAGCAACTTCTGAAGCCATGCTGCCTTGCAACTTGCCGAACAAGCTTCCATATACTCTGCTTCGGCTGTACTGAGTGCCACACTCGTCTACTTCCTATTGAACCATGAGATCATACCAGATCCCAAACTGAAGCAGCACCCTGATGTGCTCTTTCCATCTGTGACACTACCGGCCCAATCCGCATTAGCGTATCCTGGCAGATTAATCCTTTGATCTGATGCATATCTGAGGCCATAATCAACCGTACCCCTCAGGTACCTCAACACATGCTTTGCCGCAACCATGTGAACACGTCTCGGCTCTACCATGTACTGACTCAATGTATTCACCGCAAAGCATAAATCTAGCCTCGTGTTCGTTAAGTACATCAACGAACCAATCATCTACCGTATACTGTGGCATCCACCATCTCTGAAGAAGTATCACACAACACTTTCAAATTCAATGCCATAGGTGTGTCCATGGCCTTGCAATCCATCATCATGAATCTCTTCAGGATCTCTACCGCATATTTTCCCTGATTCAAGAAAGTTCCTCTGGATTCTACCACACCTCAAGACCTAAGAAATAGTGCTTCATACCCAAGTCTTTCATCTCAAACTCTGCGGCAAGCTTCCTCTTCGTTTCTGCTATGAGCTTCTCATCATATGTCAAAAACAGATCATTTACATACAACAATAGAATCACAGGTTTCCCGTCCTCAACGTTGTAGTAAAGGTTGGAATCCACTTTACTCTTGGTAAAGCCCAAGCTTGTCAGAAATCCATCAATCCTGCCATTACCACGTCCTAGGCGCCTATTTCAAACCGTACAAGGCCTTCTTCAATCTGCACACATGAGTCTTCCTGTCATGTGTCTCAAATCCCTGTGGCTACTCCACATACACTTCTTCTTCTACCACACCATTCAGGAAAGTTGTCTTCACGTCCATCCGGTGTACCTTCCTTTTCATCATTGCAAGTATAGCTCTAATTGAAGTGTATCTTACTACAGGAGCAACAACGTCTCGTCACAATCGACTCCCTCTTTCTGAGAGAAACCATGAACCATGCCTTGTACTTTTGTGGTATGCTTGATTTTGTAAATTTGCTTGAACCTTCATCACTTGTTCTTTGGAACAAGTCTCACTATCCTTCTCTTGTAGGTCATAACACACGATCATTCCTACAAGTCAAATTTAGTCATATGATTAGTATCATTCCATGTAATGACAACTTCTTATGCATAGTTACATAGTCATGTAACCAATGCATCTTAGCCAATCAGCACAACACTCATCCATATCTCATATACACACGGTAACTATCTAGATCCTTCCATCTCTACCAAAACATACTATTAAGAGCGTGCATTGCTCTCAACACGTTAGCAAAGAGGTTTCATCCTAAACTAGCTCCATCAAGGGCTCGTGGAATGTTGTGCAACCCTATAGGCCACTTACCCATAACATGCACTACATGAGCCTACTGCTAGTCAATCTTAGTCATATATAAGTGCATAAAAGAAAACTGTATCATAAATCTACATGTAACTGTTATGAGCATTATCTTTGAAACTACTCAAAAATTCAAATAACAGTAAATACTTATCTTTCATGTGTTTTGTAGGCTCCCTCTTGGTTTCTGCCTCCTTGCAGAAGTTACTGGAGTTTTTGAAAGCGTACTCTGCTCCTTGATCTTCTTATGAAGTCTTCATCATTGATCCTCATGTACTGGATTCAAGATATCCTTCGTTGTGTTATCACTTCTTGAAAACGAACTCTTCACGTTCTTGTCTCGTGCACATCCTTTGCATATGCCTACATGTTTTGTCTAGATCTCGGGTAGACCTATCGGTAAAGCCTTGTAGTGTATATGTGCAAGCCTTTTGTGCCATAGTTAACTTGGTTCCATAGTGTCATGAACCAATGCTTGATCTAGTTAGCCTTTTAATTTGTACAAGCCTCCCTCTTGCTCTCCTATTACTATTGTATCATCAAAAGTTCAAGACATATTCTTCATCACTTGAGGAATCTTCCCTTGCTTTCTTCTTAACTGGTTAGTCATCTTCTGCATCATGAGCATGATGCCTCTTCTTATTTCCTTACTTGTTGTTTCCTTTCTTCATGGAGCAATTTCTTGTAATGTGTCCCATTTCATCGCAATTGTAACATTTGAAGTTTGAGTAGTCTCTAGAAGGTCTTTGATTCTTGTGGAATCTTCTAGACTTGTGAGAGTGATATTCTTTCTTGCTCCTCTTTGCATGAGCTGCCAAGGCTTGGTTATCATCTTCTCCCATCTTTTCTTCTCTAGCTTTAATTTTGGTTTCTTCTTGGGCACAAGTTTCCCAAAGCCTACTAAAATTGATGAGCTTCTTTCTAGAACAAATTCCTTGAATGAATGCTTCCCATGATCTTGGGAGACCATTCAATTTAGTCATCACCAATTCTGTACTTTCAACATAATATCCAATAGCTTCCAGTTGTTCTTGGGAGACCCTTGTGAAATAAGATTGAATGCTCTTGAAGCTTTGCATCTTCACACCCCCCTTGAATTGAGTTCTCAAGGTCATCTTTCTATTAATGTTCCTCCCTTCAAACAATCTCTTCAGTGCATCAAACATCTCTTTCGGAGTTTGCAGATATAAGATGTGAGGGATCAAGCGATCTTTGATGGATTCAGCAATGATCCTCTTGGCCTTTATCAAGTTCTTCTTGTGCTTGGCTTTGTCTTCTGAGATCTGACTTCGGGATGACCTAGGGTTTGTTAGAGAAACCCTAATTTTTCAACTTCGGGATCTTGAAAAACTGAATGGAGGAAAAGATGCGCCTCCCTATGGCAAGTTGAGCAAAGGTCATTTTCTTCCAAAACTGTGGACAGACTTGCCAAAAACCTGATGCCCTAGTTTTTCCCAAGCAATAGTGGTAGGCCCAAAATGAAATTTATCCGATCAGAATTATGCCTCCACAGGAAAATGTGCCCTCCTAGGGCAGCTTTCTTTGACCTTATTCACCTAAACTATGGTGAAAAGCCTCCGGAAAGAGAAACCCTAGTTTTCACTTATGGCAGTTGCAACTGCACAATGGCTTTTTTAGGCTAGCTCTGATACCATGTTAGAATTTTGATACTTTCAGGATGATTATGTTAGATCTTCAAACGATTTATATTATTATCACAAGAACCATATGCAATAGGAAAAACCCAGCAAGACTTCTTCCATATAGATTCGTCAGAAAGTACAATGTCAATCTCGTACAATAACCTAAGAACAATATACAATAGAAACCCCAAGAAAAGATGTCTTCAATGCAGCTACTCTTTCTCCCAGGCGAACTTACCTTTCTGCTACTACTCATGCGAACTTGCTTGAGTGAGATGCCTCCAAAATGAGCTAGGCGCCACTCTATTTATACTAGTCAAAAATTGGTCTTTTCACTTAAATGGGTCGACCTGGCTTTCTCTAACTGGTCCGACCTGACTGGGGCAATTCTGCCCATTGTTTGGGGCAGTTTACCCACTGGGCCAACTTGTCTATTTTACATTATTTCTTTTAGGGTTTTTACATAATCAAATACAATATGAATATTTTCCAAAGGAAGTACAATAAAAATACAATAAGAATATCTTCCAAAGTTTCTTCAACAGAATAGCCGAGACAGATAATCCATCACAGCATAACTAAATCTCCATGGAGGTACAATGATTAAATCTACATGTAAAGTGTATACCGTCTCACCCAATCTCCTGACTGATAGAATGCATTACCTTCCTTTTATAAACTCTTTATGCCTTTGTTAATTACAATACAAGATACTTTCCAGTTACATTTCATAAAACCTAATATGTTCCTACAACATAACAGCAGTTACAAAACTTCAAAGTTAACTAAATCGATATCTTCAACATTTTTCATGATTCAAAAGGTCTCACTCCATCTTGAAATTGAAATTGTATCTGCCTTAACAGCCACTTTTAATACTTTGATATATCAATTAGCGTTTGAGGTAGTTCAATCAGTTAAAGTTTACTCAACAGAACTAACTTAATCAGCTTTGAACGTAAAGGCATTGGGATTGTCAATACGAGTTTTAATTAATGTGGGGATTGGTGAGGATTTTGATAAATGATAGTAAAATCGCAGTTTAGTAATAGGGTTTCTATCTCCATATTTATTTTTCTGTTCTTGCAACATATATATGATGATATCACTGATCAATAATCAGACTGCGCGCAATTCAATTGAATCCAATCCAAACCTGAATGTATGTGTAAACGAAGTAATAGAATGTACGTACCTCTACCTCTGAAAGAGAAGAACGGACAAGATCGGAGTCGTGAAAGTTGAAGAGGAGGTAGTTGTATGTACCGGGCGTCATGCCTTGTTTGTCTTCCATAGACACAACAACAATAGCAGCAGCAGTAGCTGATGATGATTATTCCCACGCTCCACTTAATTGTTGCTTTAACCCTCCCTGTAAATGTTTAATATGTAGGGAAGAGACGGGATAAGAGAACTGCTATTGTTTGACAGTTGCTGTGTGCTCCTGTAGCCACACTACACTGTCGAATTTAATTCCACATTCAAAACGGATTCCAGAACTCTTAGGTTTGAAGGTTTATAGATTTTCATTTCACGATTACATTACACTAGTATTCGAAGCAAAGCCACCGCTGCCATTACCATCGTACATATGTATAATCAACTTTCCCACCCATGAAACAAATAACTAATTATATGATTTTATATATAAACAAATAACTAATCCTATTCACATAAACAATTAACTAATTCTATCTCTCTATGTATATATGGGTTATTGTCTCATGTATCAATGAAGTAATTAATTCTAGGCTCACATGTTCTTAACCATTATGTCCATCAATAGGGGTACATGATTTTAACCATTATGTTCATCAATAAAGTAACTAACTCTAGATTCGGGTAGACTAAAACCCTCCTTTCCATTTAAGTTTAACCATTCTTGGTTGCAGGGGAGGGGTTCAAAGGAATGATAAAACAAAGCTAGCAATCCCTATCAGGTATTGACTTGGCTACGGCATCGGAGCTGTTGGTTTACAAGCTACAGGCTTTAAAGGAGATGGTCATCCGATGGGAAAAAAGTAAGAAGAAGGCCTTAAAACATGAGGTTAGCGCTCCCGACTCTGAGATTATTCAGAAGCTTAATAGCAACCAGTCCCATATATTGATTGAATAGGATAAGGCTGCCCTAGCTGAGCTGCATAACAGGAAATTAAAAATTCTCAAATTGGAGGAAGAATCTTGCAGGCTCAAAAGCCGAGCCATATGGATTATTGAAGGGGACCAAAACACCTCTTTAGTCCATAAGTTTGACGATCATATACGAAACAATAATAGCATTTGGGAACTTGAGGATGAAGAAGGTGTAATTATGACAGTCCAGGAGGAGCTAGAAGTAGGGGCAATGAACCACTTTAGTAAGTTATTCAAGGGTCCAGAAAGATTCAATATTGGAGCTCAGTTCAAGGTAATTGAAACTTTCCCGCGCTTCTTGTCTGAGGAAGAAGTTGCAAAAGCTATGAATCAAGTCACCTTGGCGGAAATAAAAGAAACTTCGGAGGGCTTCGCAAGAGACAAAATCGTTGGTCCCGATGGTTGGTTTGTCAAACTTTTTCTAACTTTCTTCAAGGAGATGGGACCGGATCTACTAGAGGTCGTCGAAGAGACTAGATTAACTGGTTGCATAAACAAAGCTCTGAACTGCACCTTCTTAAAGCTAATTCCCAAGGTATTGTGTCCTGCAACTTTCTTTGACTTTCGTCCAATATCTTGTTGTAATTTAGTTTACAAGCTATTTTCTAAGGTCATTGCAAACCGGATAAAACCTTTTCTCTCTAGTTGTATCTCCCAAGAACAGTTCAGGTTCATATCCAATAGATAGATCCTGGACGTTGTGGGGGTAGCTCTAGAAATTATGGATACTATTAAATCCAAGAAAATGTAAGCGGTTATGTTGAATATCAATCTGGAAAAGTGTTAGAAAAACAGGAACACAGAGCAATAAACAATAAACAAGATGTGAATACAATCACACAAACATATTACAAGATAGACACCAATATATCGTGGTTCACCCAACATGGGCTACGTCCACACTGAAATTGCCAGTCCTTATTATTATACCATCCAGCAAATGAAGGGATACAACCTGCAGCACATCCGCTGCACTTCCTCTTCACTATCTCACAGTCTCTCGTTTCCATCTCAGAGATATTTACAATGCATAATACCTAATACATCAACCCTAGTCGTATTACAATGTCTTTCTTATAAAAGGGAATACCATGGGAAAATACCACAGGTTACCCAAAACCATGGGCCCGTAAAACAACCCCAAAAATTTCCTTCGAGGGCTTCGCCCCCCCCCCGCTGGGGTGAGTGTACAATCCTTTTGCATATCATATAAAGCTGGGGAACAAACACGGCTGAATAATAATATCTTTGAATCTGGGAGATCAGAATCCACAACCAACAAAAAGGATTACGACCGAGTTAATTGGAGTTATCTCAGGCTCTTACTTTTGCAAATTAGATGTGGTATTCAGCTTACGGAATGGCTTATGGCCTGTATCGGGTCGGCTTCTTTCTTGAGGTTAATTAGTGGCAGCCCAACGAGGTTCTTCTCAAGATCCAAGGGTCTTCAGCGGGGATGTCCACTCTCTCCCCTGCTCTTTCTACTAATTTTGTACTGCTTGAGTTGGATGATCCATAAAGCCATATTAGAAGGAAAGCTAGAATGTATTAAAATCACAGAAGGAACTAATATCTCTTTTCTCCTTTTTTTCAATGGTGTTCTATTATTTGGTAAATCTTGGTTACAAGAATGGTCGGCAATGAAGGATATCCTTCAAATCTTCTGCGAGGCAACAAGAATGATGATAAATGCACAAAATTCAGTTTTCCTAGTGGTCCGAACCTCCCAAGATTTCATTAATCAATTGACCTCTATTCTTCCCTACAAGGTACAACAGTTGGAAGAGGGCTTCAAATATTTAAGTTTCAATCTTAAACCTAATAACTATAAGACTGTTGACTGCCTATGGCCTCTCGTGGAAAGTAAAGTCCTATTAAGAAGCCTTGAAGGAATGGACAGAGGGTGGCTCCAATTGGACAGAACTTCCACTCTTCATCTCTTGGAAAGTCTAGAAGCATAGGAATTTTGTCATGTTTGAATGTCACCATGTTAACATACTTAGAGTGAGCATGGGGGTGATAGCAGACTTCAAAATTTACTATAAGTCTAAGAAGCAGGGCAGAAACAAACTTATCTCTATGTCATCTATTGTTAGCTCCCTTCCTACAATGTTCTTCGATGGTGCTTCACAGCATAGCGGAGATATAGCCGGTCCCAATTTTTTAATCAGAATTGACAGTCACCTTAGATTCACAGGCTAGATGGGTTGTGGACAAGGATCCAATACTAGAAGTGAATTAATGGGGCTCTATTCCCTTCTCACAATGGCTAAACGTTTGGGCATCCCAGTACTTCAGGTCTTCGGGGACTCAAGAGTTGTAATTGATTGGGATTTAGACCTTAACTCCATCAATATCTTATCGTTGGAGTGTTGGATGGCGGTTATTAGGAAAGCCATATTGGATTTCCAATCAAACAATTTTGCACATATCTACAGATGTTACAATCCTAAGGCCGATAGAATGTCCAAAATAGGACTACAGTCCGTTCCAGGCATTCTACATATCCAGGTCTTTCAGGATGACAGCCTTTTGAGTTACGACTCCTTCAATTTATTCTGATTTTGATCCTCCTTCCCTCGTTGGTGGAAGATTGTTAGTCATTTTCAGTGGAAGTCCTTTATATCCATAGTTCAGCAAGATTATTTTGTTGACTGTTTCAGGTTATGTTGTTTTTCTTGACGAACTTCTAGTCAACTAAAGTCTCTTTTGGGGTTTCGAAGCCTTCTTCTATTTTGAATTTTGTATCTCCTCTACCGCGTTGGAGGAAGATTGATAGAAGTCATCAGTGGAATGAATTGGTTCTCATTGCTTTTTAGTTCAGGCAATGTCATCCTTCTTAACGCTTGCTCCCGAAAGTCATCGATCTGAGGTAGAGGATATATGTTTTTAATTGTCATTTTATTAAGTTGTCTATAGTCTATGCATAACCTTAATGTACCATCCTTCTTCTTCACAAACAACACTGGTGCTCCCCAAGGAGAAACACTTGGTCGAGTGTACTTTTTATCAATTAATTATTGAATTTGTTCTTTTAATTCATTAAGTTCCAAGATGTTCATACGATATGGAGCTTTTGAAGTTGGGACAGCTCGCGGTATTAAATCAATAGTAAAATCAATCTCTCTTTTCGGAGGTAACCCGAGAATTTATTCCAGAAACACATCTTTAACATCTTTTAAAAATGGAAATTCATCTATTTTAATTTCATTATTTTCATCTCTATCATCAATTATATGAACAACATAAAATTTACAGCCTTTTCGAACAGATCTTTTCATTTGTAAAGTATAAATTTCTCTAATTGTAGTTTTCCTTGGAGTTCCTTTAACTATCGTTGGTCTATATTCTTCGTATATGCATGAGAAAGTTTTATCATAGCAGTCCAAAATTACTCTATGTTTTTTCTAACCAATCCATTCCTATCAATAAATCGTAAGATCCTAAAGGTAGAACATTTAAATCAGCTTATGTTGTAAAACTATTCATAGTAAATCCACATGCTTTCACAAAACTAGTGACTTTTCTTTTCGTGCTTGTAGCAAGCTGAACTAACCAAGACTTTTCAAATTTACTCTGCTGTAAATTACATAGTTCTACAACTCTAGGTGAAACATAACTTAAATTTGCACCTGGATCAATCAAAATAGAGATTGGTTTATCTTTTAACATACCTTCAATTTTTACCATTGATGTCTGATGGTCTACTTGCCTATTCTCCAATGCTACGCAAATTATGGGCATGCTCCTTGCTACATCTCCAACCGTAGAATTTTCTTGAACATTGTGAACGTTGTTAAAGGTTTTTCTTCTGACTAAACAGTTTTTAAAGTAATGTGGTTCGCCAAATTCCCAACATTTTAAAGGTTCCGTTTGGACAGTGTTTTTATTATAACTAGCAGGTGCTTCTCTTTCTTTCATCATTGTAGGATTTTTTGGATTAAAACCTTTGAATTTATTTATTTCATAGTTCTGATGATTATTCCCAGAAGTATTATTAAATCTCATGGATTTTCTTTTATGCTCAAAGCTTTCATGTTTTTTGTTTTTCCAACTTGGTACGTTCTCTCTCTTGTTCTTATTTTGATCATAACATAAATTTTCTTTCCTCATGGCTTCATCCAATGTTTTAAGATCATCATATTCAATTCTTTCTTTGTATATTGTTGGTAAACAACTAACGTTGTACTTTAGGTTTTTCATCAACAATATAAGGCACATAACGTAACAAACTCATAAATTTACTACACAGTTCCTTCATTGTAAGAGTTCCTAGTTTCAAATCATAAAACTCTTTAGCTTTTTATTCATAATATTGTTTTGACAAGTGTTTTCTTTTAAAGTATTTCTTAAAAATTTGCCCAAGTTAAGTGACGTTCCTTAATGCATTTCACCTTCTTAATATCTTGCCACCAAATGTCGGCCTTTCCCGTTAGATTATAAATGGCCATCTTTGCTTTTAATTTATTGGAGTAATTGTAAATCTGAAAGTACTTCTTCATTCCTGATAGCCAAGCTTCTACTTCTTCTCTGGTTTCAATCTCACCATTGAATATAGGAGGTTTTATCTTCTTAAATTCACTGGAAATCTCTTCATAAGGTTTAATTTTCCTACAATACTTATGACCATCACTACTTTCACTAGATTATTTGTAATTCTTTTTACTCTGTTTAGGTGAAATTCTACTTGAAGACTCAGTTTCACTATCAGAAAAAAAATTTAACTTCCTTGCCTTGAGTTTATAAGATGCAGTCCTCGATGTCTCTTTCTCAGACCCTTTCTTCTCTTATGCTTCTTGATTATGTAATTTTGTTAACAAGACACGGTTTAACTCCTCTTGTGCTTTCATATTTCGTTCAGTATCTTTCTCAACACTTTGTATTTCTTCTCTTAAATATTTTTACTGTATTTAACAATTCAGATGGGTTATCATTCATATTCTCGTTTAGATCCACCCATAGATTATCATCATTTACTTGTTCTCTAGGATGGAATTCTTCTTCAACTAACATTTCAATATCTACCATAGCTCCTGCAAAATCAAGGTTATACTTCTCTTTTGAATCATAAGAGAGTCAACCATAACACCTAAGTTAGTTTTCTGTTTGTACTTGTGTTCAATGTTGAGCCCTTTAAGCCAAGTGTTGTAACCATGCCCTGATACCATTATGTCACATACCCCAAATTACCTATATTAATTTTTTTTTAAATATGATAAATAAATAAAATAAAAGCATGTATACTTGCAAAAGACACAAATACTTTACTTGATTACATACTGGACTCTAAGCCTAGGGTTAGAAGCATGTCAAGGTTCTGTTCTTGAACAAGCATCAATAAGCAGTATAAGCAATGCAAGCATCATCAATAAGCATGATTAAACATCATTAAGTATCATTAAGCATTATAAGCAATAGAAGCATCATTAATAGGCATCATTAAACATCATTAAGCATCATTAAGCACTATAAGCAATGCAAGCATCATTAAACATCATTAAGCATCAATAATAAGCATGATTAAACATCATTAAGTATCATTAAGCACTATAGGCATTACACATTAATAAGCATTATTAATCTCCACATAATTAGTAACCAGAGGGTTTAAAACCTTACCCAAACCCCTTGCGGATTCCCAAAAATTGACTATGTAAATTTACGGTTCCGCAACCTTGGCTTCCGCAATTGCGGATGCGGGTTGCGGAACCCCAAACTTTGACCTTTTTACTTTATAGTTTCACAATCCGCAATCCGCATTGTGGATGCGGGTTGCAGAACCCCAAACTTTACCGATTTAATTTACGGTTCCGAATTCCATAATCCGCATTGCAAATGCAGGTTGCGGAACCCCAAACTTGACCACTTTACTTTATAGTTCCACAATCCACAATCTGCATTGCAGAACCCCAATTCCGGTTGTTCACAACATGGATCCGCAATCTGATTTCTGCAATTAAGGATACAGGATTGTGGAACCCCCTCAACCCAACTGTTTATCATGACAGGTCCGCAATTTGACTTCCGCATTGCGGAACCCCAAATTTTCTAGGGTTAAACACAGTATTTATGGTTGTGGATTTGGTGAAATCGATGGCTCAGATAGGCCGAATATTAGCTAATGTTTGGGCATTTAAACAACAGATTTAGGGTTTTCAAAATATATAAGTATCCTTCTAATTCGGTTATGAATTACTCTAATTAAATCTATAAACATAAATGAAATAAACGCCCATATTCTAACAGCAAAAACGCCTAACCCAGTCGCCCAAGTTATGGGCTCTTAAATATTTAAGCCATTCGGCTTTGTAATAGCTCTGAGAGTACAAACACTTATCTATTTGTCTCTGTATGAAAAGTATAACAGTTTATTCTGTACTTATCCATATATGAACATCGTTATAGATTAAAACGCCTAATCTGTAAACCTATTTGTGAAGAATCATGTACAATATTTGTCTTATAACGATGAGAGGATAAACAAACATTGATGCATGATTGATATAGCTTCTAAATATAAACTGAGACAACTTAATCCTAGTGTTTGAATATCTTGCATGCAAGTCCAAAAATGAATATGAACATCTATAGTAATAGGTAATGTACAATAAATCATTATATCATAAGCAAGATATCGATTCTGTTAATATGCATAAGCAAGATCACATGCATGAGTAAGATAAATCGGAAATGCATAGTAAAAACATCATATGAATCATGCATAATCCAAATAATCATTCTTGAGTAACATGCATAAGCCAGCTAATAATTTATGGTAACATGCATGTACAGTAAATCATTAGATATCATTTGCAGCAATAGATAGTTCATAAAATAAATAGGCAGAACCAGAACTAAGCTATGCAGTCAACAAATAGTTCATAAATGAATGAAATAGAACCAAATATGAGCGATGCAATCATTAGGTATTACTTACAGAAATACATTTCAGAATAACAACCAGATCCTGAGATAAACAACGCAATCGTTAGGTATTATCTACAATAATAGATGTGTTGTAGTCTCGCGGGTCACGAGGTTACCAGAGATACATTATATATTATAAACAAGCATGCACAATGATTCATATACAAGAGACAAGAGATCAATAGAGAGAGACAAGCACAAGCCTTTATTACCGGCAAGAGTAGAATGCTACATAGAACAGGTCATCGTTAACCAGTACACTGGCTCAACAACCTATATATATATATATATATATATATATATATATATATATGTTTACATTCAGTTATATAACTATATTGTCGGAGCAACCGACCGACATGGATCGACTAGTCGACACAACTTGTCGACTTACATTGCAAATGGTCGGGCAGAGAGCCTAGTCGACAGGCCGACCTAGGATCCTCCAACATCTCCCCCACCTCAAAATATTTCTTCGTCCTGAAGAAGTGAGGAGATGTAAAATAACTGAAGAAAATATGGATGACTGTGCAAAATTGATAGATGTAGCTGGTACTATTATTCATGACTGGAACTGGTTGCTGCTTGTTGTTGGACACAGACCTTAACAATTGCTTTAGTCGAGACAGATAGGTGGTGTTGAAAATCCTCCCAATGGCGCAATGAGTTTTGGATGTCAATGGTAAGTGTTGTCAGGCCCGATAAGTCAACCATCTGTTCCTGTGTTGTCTTGCCCTGCAGATGAATTAAGTCGGGACCAAATAGCTCAATTTTCTCATTGGCAACTATAAGCAGGGCTTGGAGATGTGGTCAGAGTTATTCCACTTTGAAAACGTTATTTCAGGCCTGGCTCAGCCACTGCTCCTCACTTTTTTCTAACTTCTCCAATTTCTTATTTTCTATCACAATTTGATCTTCAATAGTTCGGCCCATGGTGTCGTCAACTACTCGTCGTTGCTAATGAAGATTATCAATTAGGTCGTGCGTTGCCCGCACTTCTGTGAATACATTGCCATAATGTGTGTACCAATTGCGAAGAAAATCGATGACTGTAGTTGCTTGGTAATTGTACTGGCTGAGCTGATCATATGATGAGTTAAATGCTTCATATTGTGCAGACATCAAAGATGCTGTTACTGTGGCATGTTCCTGTCGGTCCCTGGTGAGCTCCTAGTGCAATTTCGACATGACAGTTTGGAACAATTGGAAAGCTTTATCAAGTGTGCTAGTCGTGTCAGAGCTGACTGGAAGAGGAATGACTTGTTGCGCTAAGTCTTAACACTTAGCTAAAAATACATTTTGGTCCTCCTCTAACTGGTGAATGCGGTCTTTGGCTTCTAGTCATCCATGTCGTTGTTCTCTATTAATTGCATCAGCCAGTAAGTCGAGCTTTCCTTGTGTTGCTTATTGTGGCTTGTATGTCGAGATGGGCCCGAATTGATCGAGATGTACAGATAAGCGACCCAATTGAGAGATATGATCCAGATGTTGTTGTTGTTGTTGAAGGTCTTTATCTTGGCACCGTTTTTCTTTACGTTGCTTCTTCTTGGACTTTCCCTGAGATTTTAGAGGCTCTAATTGTTGTTCCGAGTCTTTTCATGTCCTGGCTACTTTGGCTAGATTTTCTGCCTCTACTTGTACTTTGGCAATGGTTTGTTCTGCTTGTATGGAGCTGCTTAGTATTGTTGTTGTGTTCATCGGGAGTATTTTCGCGGCTACTGCTTGATTCTCTTGTTCTGCTGGCTCGACTGCTGCTTCAATGGTTTGTGCTGTTGGTTCAGCTGCTGCTTCAGAAACTTCTTGAACTGATGTTTCTTGTTCTTGAATTCGTCAGATGTTGTAGTGGTTCCGTCAGCAGGGGTAGGGGACGACATATTAATAACTGGTGTGTCTTGGACTCGGGGAGGAGGGATTGGAAGGGAGCTTCCAGACGGTTCCAGACTGACGACATAGACAAGACTTCTGATATTAATGGTTCGATTGAATCCAAGATTTCAAGATCTAGGGACTGCACCGGTGGATTAACGACAGGTCAGGGATGTCAATGGGCTTCCACCGACGGGTTGACTGGAAAAGGGATAAACTTTGAGGTTTCTTGGGCAATAATCAGACTATTGGGGTCAATATTACGTTGAATATGAGTATGAAACATACCAATTACTTGTGGTGCTGAAGTATCCAGAGAGTTCAATAGTTTAGTTAGGTTAGCACCAGGAGGGGCGAAATCAATCGGTGGGCTATTATCGATGAAGATAGGTTTCTTGGTCACTAAGTCTCGCCATTGTGGAAAGATAGCGGGAAGTTGAGATATGAACTGAGTAAAGTCGTGATCGGTTGGAAACGTTTGGCGAAGGGGAAGAGGAAAGGATTGTACAATATTTGAAATTTGAGGTGTTGCTGAAGGTGCAAGTGGAGTACTTACCAAAGGTGTAGAGAAAACAATGTCCTTCGTCACAATGGTTGAAGGCATTGGAGGTGAACTTACGGTCAAGTCGATAGAATGATCGATCATAAGCTGAACTTTCTTTTTGGGTTGTGGTTGGCTACGAGCCTGCTCAGCTTCCAAAAATCTCTTGAACTACTCGTCGATTGGTACTTTGTTCTTAGCTGCATCTTCTAGAATTTTTGTTGCACTGTCGAACAGTTCAATTTCGACTTCCTTTGTCGGCTCCTAGATGATCATTTTTCTTTTTCCCTTCCCATGTAGTTGTACATTCCTTGCTTGTCGAGCTTCTGATAACTTGTCGGCCATCTGTTGAATGTTGTCGCTCTTCAAACCATATTCTGGGTTGTCGGACTGAGTTTCTTCATCTGATTGTTCGGCTATATCCGGAGGGTCTTGATGAGGTGTAAGAGTAAGTGCTAGAGGTTGTGGCACTAGAACAGTAAAATACTGTTTTTACGGGAAAACCCAATGTAAGTAACGTAAGTGGTCCATAAATGGATCAATAGTAATGTAAAAATGTATTGTATGATAGATGATTAATAGTTACATAGGTTTGGGCTTTATATAAGCCCGTCATGCACCTTTTCGTAAAAGGGCATGACTATTGACTTTAGATAGTCTTTAATTATAATAAATTAATATTAATATTAATTTATTATTTTATTGTTACATTGCCTCTCTCTTAGAAAGGCTTTGTCCTCAAAGCCTTATAATTTTTATGTATTGCTTTTTGTGGTGTTGTAGTTGACGACACATGTCAATATGAACTTTTAAGCGTCGAGCATAACTTCTGATATGTGGAGGGATCAATCCATCCCAAGTTGATTTGTCGATGATTGTTGGGATTCCGTACTGATATGTCATCGAGAGTTTTGATCACCTTAGTACCTTTATCTTCCGACATTTCCACCTTTTTAGGGTGTTGGTTTTCATGGTTGGGGTGTCGATAGGGAGTTTTCACACTGTAAATTTCTTTTACGAAAGTCGTCTTTTGATCACTACTTTGAGTTGGAAGTTGTATTTTCATCCTTTGAGGTTTTAAGGTTTCGTCTTGTATTTTTTCCAACTTTTTCTCTAACTGTATCTTATCCTTTTGAAACTTCTTAATCACTTCTACTTGTGATGTCCTAACTTCTTCCGAATTCTTAAGTTGTTCTTTAAGATCCTCGTTATGACTTTTGATGCAACTATTTTCTTCCTGCTTGTCTAGAAGTTTCCCTTCAATGTCTTTCGTAGATTGTTCTATCTTTCGGCTATTTTTCAATTTCTTAATTTTTGTGACTAGTATCTTGTTATGATTTCTTAGTCTGAAAATTTCTTCAGCATTGTTGGATAATGCTTTATTATTCTTTGCGATCTCCAATTTGTGTGCCTTTTTAGAGTCGTCGTTTTGTGTTTGAAGATCTTGTATCTGTTGTCAACATTGGTCGACCTTTGATTCTTGATCTCCTAATTTATGCTGTATCTTCTTCAGGTCTTCATCCTTGTCATTAAGGATCTTGTTCAAGTGTTTTATTTTTGCTTCGTATTTAATTATTTAATTCTTTATATCTTGATCTTCTAGCCTCTGATTGAGTTCATTTTCGGCTCTTAATTCATCAATTTGAACATACAATTTTTCTATATGACTTTCCTGGTCGGGGATTTTTTGTTCATCGAATTTTTCTTATAGCTTACGTATTGCAATTACTACTTCAAATTTTGTATTCCTGTCGTGTAAATCTTCATTGTCTCTTTGATAGCGCTTTAACTTGGCTTCTAATTTCTCTATGTGTAGTCGCAAACCGACTTCCATGGTCTCTGATTTCTTCGACGTTAGATGCTTGTTCTGGACTATAAATGGTCTTTCTGCTTGTTCTGGACTATACATGGTCTTTAATTGGTCTTCGATTTATTCGACAAGGATGGATTAAAAAGATGTAATAATTCCTAATATGTCTATCTTGGAAAGAACTTTCCTTGACCCCTTTTTTATTAGGTCAATTAACTTCTTTTTTTCTTCCACAAATAATTATTATTTTAATAAAATAATAATTTTTCTTTTAATATAATAATAATTATTAATTAATTAATAATATTATTATATTTATTAATGTTTTATAAACTATATATATATATATATATATAGTTTGTTTGTTTGTTTGTTTGTTTTTTTGGTTTTTTTTCTTCAGAAAACTAATTTTTTTGTTGGATTACGTTCAAGCCTTTGAGATAATAATAATATGTATTATTATTACTATAGTTATATAATAACTAAACTCATCCTAATTAAGATATGAGTTGTTATAAATAATGGTTTCTTTATAAAACTAAGGCTGGTTTTATAAAACCACGAGATGGTTTTATAAAACCAAGGCAATATGTGGTTTTATAAAACCAAGGTTGGTTAAATAAAACCTATATTTTTTTTTTTTTTATTCTTCTCTTTTTTTATGCGGTCTTTTTTCTTGTTCTCTCTCTTTTTTTAACTTCTCTTTTATTCCTTTTTTTTCTCTCTTTTAATAATTTTTTTTCTTCTTCAATAAGGATGGCTAAAAGCCTAATGTAAGGTTAAAAACCTAAATCTCAAAGAAACTTTGACAATTTGGCCACAAGCCGGAATCAACAAGCTCTGATACCACTGAAGTAGTAAAATACTATTTTTACGGGAAAACCCAATGTAAGTAACGTAAGTGGTCCATAAATGGATCAATAGTAATGTAAAAATGTATTGTATGATAGATGATTAATAGTTACATATGTTTGCGCTTTATATAAGCCCGTCATGCACCTTTTCGTAAAAGGGCATGACTATTGACTTTAGATAGTCTTTAATTATAATAAATTAATATTAATATTAATTTATTATTTTATTGTTACATGCGCGGCCGTAGGTTCAACTTCAAATGCAAAGTTGTTCATATATAGACGGCTTTCATACTCTTCCTCTTTTTTCTGCATCTGTTAGATGTTCGACTATGGGAACGCTGACCTCTCGTGCCTTAGCAGGAATTATCAGTTTTGTGTTGGATTGCTTGCTGAGCTCGTTGAATATTTCGTCGACCGAAGGGTAATAGTCGAGAGCTTGTGCGGCTCCAGCTACGCCCTGCAGGTGTCAAACCGATGTGTGATCCAATGCAAGTTGGATATGCGCCAACGGAAGCAGAATTTGTCGAACATTTTGGGGTACTCTCCATTTGGTCGACTGAATTTTTAGGTTTTGGAACCAAAGTTATAGCCAAATCTTCACTGTTGAGGGACCTAGTCGACTTCCTCCATCTGAAAAACACCGAAAATTTTGCATTAACACAGGTCTTTCTTGAGCAAAGTCTTTATTTCCTGATGGTCTGAAATGCTTCATGGAAATCCAGATAATTAAAGATGAGTACCGAATGGCCCCTCCATCATCTTAACACTTGAAGCATATCGTCTGGATAATGTTGGCTAAGTAGTCGACCCAGTTGTATATTTTTCCGTTTGCTGCCATGTTTAACACAGCCTCTAGCATTTCAATTTTTAAATCCAAACTGCGACCGGAACTTGACAAAGCGGTCGAAACAATTCGGGAAATTATCTTATAATTTTCATATTTGATCTGGCTTACTACTAACCCTCGAGAATTTTTTCCAGATGGGTGCTCTGTAAATTCTTTAATCAGTTCTGGCTTCTGTTGAAAGGGTTCATCTGCACCTTTATTTGACAACCCTGTAATCCTGTGGAGAAGCGCACCATTTATTTCGAACGGAGTATCAAAATAAAATTTTCGATCGTGATATCTGCTAACTATGAATTGGGCAATAATATCCTTAATTCCGCCAAACAGTTCAAGCAGAGGTGCTTGCATGTAATGTAGAACTGTAGCAATCCGCAGTCTTTGGGCTTCATCTCTCCAAAGGCCTTCTGCATCCTTTCACCAAGTTAGAATGTCTTTCCAAGTTCTTCGCCAATGTGACTCCGGTACTTTAGCTTTTCGAACCTGTTGCAAGCGGGTTTCCAATGAAGATTGGGCTTTCTCCAACTCACGGACTTTGGCTGCAACTAAACAAGTTGTTGTCTGAACTCTCTTGGGCGCCATGGCTTCTATGCAATTCTCAGGATCGCGGAGGTTTTCTGGTATTTTTGAAGTCTGGTTCTCAAGTTCTTGGCAGAAGAGTATCCAGGAATCCTCGATATCGGGGTTTAAAGAGGACGAACTTGGCACGTGTGACTGCGAAGTAGATGGCTGTATTAAAGACTGATTTGATGACGGAGTTAATTTTGATTGACAAGCTATCCGTGCCTCATCAAGTGCATGTCGGTTTTGTTGAAATATTGTAACTTCAAAGAATATTATATTTGTACTTTATTATTCCGGAGATGTTTCATTCCTCCATGGAGATCTTATTGTATATCCGGAGATGTTTATTCCTCCGTCAGAATGTGGTAACTTGGGTTATTAGACTTCCCTAGTGGGGGTCGGCCCTGTATGTGTTATGTGGGTCAAAGGGTTGTTAGACCACCCTAGAGGGGTTGGCCTAGTCAGTTGTAGTGGGGTGTTTAACCCAGTGGTAAAGTTGGGGCCGACCTAGTTAATATAAAGTACAAGTCGGAGATGTGTATAAATAGAGGAGGTGTGCTCCTCATTTGACACACTTCCCTCACTCAGAATGTAGCGCACTTGTGGAGGAGAGGTATGCTATCGTGGAGGAGGAGATCATGTCTTTGGTTTGCATCTTTGTATATTTCTGGTCATCTATATTGAGGAAGCTTTGCTGGGTTTTCTACCCCATGAGGGTTTCCCAGGATAAATCTGTGTCTCTTGTATTTTTGTTGTGCTTGTTGTTTCTTCAGTGATCCTGTATATGCTATTATTGTGAAATGGAATGTAATGTTGTTATTTTCTATCTTAGCATATTAAATCTTAACATGGTATTAGAGATAACTTGAAGGAAGGCAATGTATGGCACTTACGACACTTGCTTCACTTGCGACAATTTCAAGGTTTGGGTTTTGTATAGCAAAAACCCGTCATCGTGGAACTTTCACTATAAATACATTTTGGCAAAGGTTTAGGATCTGAAATCTTTACAGGTCGTAGATAACATCCCCAGGTACCTTGTGTTCAAAGGGAACCCTCAGATTCGTTGTACTTTGTGAGTTATGATCAGTACAAGTTAGGGTTTCTGCCTCTTCCAGATCTAAGTCAAAATCAGGTGACCTTGGAAAAAAGGTCATAACTTGGGCTAGGAAGCTCCAAATGTAATTTCGTAAAAAGTGACAGGTAGTACACAGACTGTACTATCTCAAGAAACTTTTTCAGAGGCAGAAGTTGAACCAGTGACACGTGGCACGCTGTACAAGTTCTCTCTCCTGTTTTATCCCATAAACAGGTCATGTTGCGAAACTTGGCATAACTCTCTCTCAGAAAATCCAATTGAGGTCATACCTATCGGGATGGAAAGATAACAGGTTAGGCTACCATAGAAAAAAATTTCAGACCCTATGGATTAAAAAGTTCATACTTACAACAGAAACAATCAGGTACATATTTCTGTCAAAACAAAATTATTTTTGGAGCACCTTCATTCATGGTTTCCGGAATTTAGGGTTTCGAAGAAAGTCGGAATTATTGGAATCAGAGTCCAGGGCTGAAAGCTACTCAGGAAAATCGAAATTTAGAGACCAAGATCAAATTTTTTGGTTGGGCAGAAGACCGGGCTTGATCAAACCCTAGTCCGAGATTTTGATCGGAAAGGTGGAAAATTAGGGCTTCAGCAAAAGTTGGAATTTTTGAAGTCTGTAACCACGGTTGGAAGCTCCTCAGAAACATAAGAGTTTAGAGCCTTGGATCAAACCTTTTGAGTGGGCAGAAGGGTGGGCTTCATCAAACCCTAGTTCGGGATCCAGAAGATCCAGAAGTTTCAAAGGCAATCTTGAGGGGTCAAATTTTGGAGATTTCAAAATTAAAGTATGCAAGTTTTGATTAGCTCAGCAAGACACATCTATCCATCCATTCAGAAGAGTGTGAGTCAAAGATTGAATTTTTAGGGTTTCTCTAACAAACCCTACTCAATCTCCAGATCCAGTTTCAGGGGGAGTTGAGGCTAAGGCCTTACATAAGCAGACTACAAGAAGTCTCGACAGGTATGTCTTAAGGAGGTTCAGGTATGTCTTGAAATTTGATTCCTGATTAAGTTCATAATATGTTTGTCTTCATATTATTTATTAGTACAATCTTGATTAATGTTAGAATTGTCTTATCACCCTAGTAACAATATGAATGCATGTGAATGATAGAAGACATTCATTGATTAGGGCTATATGATTGTACTAATGCACTGTGGTGTTGTATGAGGTTGATGTTGTCTGCTAACAAGATACAGGTACATCACGAAAGACAAATCAAGTTCCATGACCATGACAACATGAAGACAAAGACTCATCCATAATCTTTGTTCTACTTATGAGGTATGTATGACTTTGTGATATTATGCTTAACCTATGAGATATGCAAGTTCTAGCACAGGATCTCTAAATCATTGAAGAGAACAAAGAATATATTGTTTAGGTATGTTAGACATAACTAAGCAGGTATACTAATCCAGGTATGTTTTCCTATGTCAAGTTAGAATCTTACCTTATGTTAGGATCCCTTATATAAGTATACTTGGTATGATTGGTTATGCTTATTCATAAAGCTAGTCATCAAGTGTGTATGCATAGTATGTCTCTTATCTTGATTGATGATTTAACTAACCATAAGAGTCCTATGATCAAACAAGAATATGCATGAGTAAAAGAAGACTTTCCTGAAACCTTGAATACTAATGTTTATTATCTACGATCATGGCTATACATATTCAAGATTATAATACACTAATGAATGTATGTTTGTGTATGAGATCATGAGGATGACACTAGTGCACACTTGAGCATGCACAGTGGTACAAAATGAATAGAAGTTCAAAAGACATATAGAAGATCAAGAGGGAGGCAACCACACAAACATAAAAGATAAGTCTTTGAGTTGTTATTTTAAATAGTAAATGATATTGCCTGTAATAGGTTGTATGCATATTTGTATTCCTAGAATATATCATGCTGAGTGTAAACATTCATAGAGCATTGAACAGTATACTACTAATATGCATATGATTGATAAGTTGGACAAACATTCCATTGTTACTTGTCTAGAATGAAACCTCTTTGCTGACATGCTGAGAGCTGTGCACACTCTCGATAGTATGTTCTGGTAGAGATAGAAGGCATCTAGATAGCCACTGTATGCATACAGGATAAGGAAAAGTGTTGTGCCAAAGTATTGGTCAAGATAGTTGCATAACTATGTAAATGATATCTGTATGCATAATAGGTTATCATGTCAACATGATTTCATGATTATGAAGTATTACTAATCATGTACTTAATTTTGATATGTAGGAAAGATCATGAAGAATGATGAACACCGAACAAGTGATGGATGTTCAACAAGAAGATTTACAAATCAAACAAAATATAGAAGGCTCATGGCTAGAAGATTCTCTTAGAAAGAGGAAGAGAATCATGATGAGATGTTTGCTCCAAGTGACTAGATAAGACCATTCTCTTAATGGTGTAATTAAGGAAGAAGTGTGAATCAGGTTCTGTATGGGTACCCAGGATCGATAGTCAATTGACGAGCTTAATGATCACCATGGGTGATGTGGATCTCAACCTTTGCTACAAGGTTGAATATGGTTTATATACACAGATGACATGGATGCAAGAAGGAACTCACCACAGAGTTCGAATGATATTGAGGCTCATATCAGTAGATCCATCTGACGAGAGATGGCATAGATAGATGGCTGCAGAAATGAAAACGAAAGATCTCAGATTGATGCATTACTTCCTAGGTCTGGAAGTATGGCAAGACTCAGAAGGAATCTTTCTCAACCAGGGAAAGTATGCCGAGAAATATTAAAAGGACTTGATGTGTTGGAATGGCCACTCTCATGGATTCCAACTTGAAGTTGTTAGCAGATGACTCATCAGAGTTAGTGTATATAACTCTGTAGAGACAAATTATTGGGTCATTGATGTATCTAACAAATACTAGGTCAGATATATGCTTTGATGTGAGCACCTTGAGTCAGTATCTAGTGGAAACTAGATGTGTTCACCGGATAGTTGCAAAGCATGTGATGAGGTACCTAAAGGATACGATAGACTTTGATCTATTCTATCTTGGAGATCATGACTTCAGATGGCTACACAGATGTTGATTGAGAAGAAAGTGTATCAGACAGGAAGAACACATCGAGAGGATGTTATTGTCTGGGATCAACCATGATCTCATGGTATAGCTGGAAGCAGTCTAGTGTGGCTCTCAGCACAAGCGGAATATATGGTTGGTTGCTCTGCTAGTTGTGAAGCAGTATGGCTTCTGGATTGTTTGACTTAGAGATAGACCCAATTGTGATCCTATGTGACAAACAGAGTTGTATCAAGATGGCAGAGAATCCAGTGTTCCATGATATGGCGTAGAAAGAAACTATAAAGTTCGAATTTGTGAACAAGTTACCGATGTACTAACCAAACCTCTACCTCAAGTAAAGTTTGAGTATTTTCCGAGACAAGCTTGGTAGGACCCTCCTTGAGAGGGGGAGTGATGTGGTCACTTATGATGAGATTGCCTGCATCGACAGTGAGGTTGATGATGTGGACACCTATATTGGTGATGCCAACAGAGAGGTTGGTGGATGGTCCTTAGATAGGGTCTAAGTTGACGAGGGGATTGCATCATCCTTGAACACATGTTCTAAATTGATCCGTAGACATATGTCTCCGAGAATGAAGTCCTTAGTGGACAAGTGGGGATTGTATCATCCCCGGACTTCGGTCCCTTAAATTTATCCGTAGACGTATGGTCTCCGAGAATGAAGTCCTTAGTGGACAAGTGGGGATTGTATCGTCCCCGGACTTCGGTCCCTTGAATTGATTCGTAGACATATGGTCTCCAAGAATGAAGTCCTTAGTGGACAAGTGGGGATTGTATCGTCCCCGGACTTCGGTCCCTTGAATTGATCCGTAGACGTATGGTCTCTGAGAATGAAGTCCTTAGTGGACAAGTGGGGATTGTATCGTCCTCGGACTTTGGTCCCTTGAATTGGTCCGTAGACGTATGGTCTTAGAGAATGAAGTCCTTGATGAACATGTGGGGATTAAGTCATCCTTGGACATAGTCCTAAATGTACGGGAAGAGGATTAAGTCATCCTTGGACATAGTCCTAAACGTACGGGAAGAGGATTAAGTCATCCTTGGACATAGTCCTAAACGTACGGGAAGAGGATTAAGTCATCCTTGGACATAGTCCTAAACGTATGGAGAGAGGATTAAGTCATCCTTGGACATAGTCCTAAATGTACGGAGTGAGGATTAAGTCATCCTTGGACATAGTCCTAAATGTACGGTTGAGGATTAAGTCATCCTTGGACATAGTCCTAAAATGTACGATGGGGATTAAGTCATCCTTGGACATAGTCCTAAATGTACAGTTGGGGATTAATTCATCCTTGGACATAGTCCTAAAATGTACGGTTGGGGATTAAGTCATCCTTGGACATGGTCCTAAATGCACGGTGGGGATTAAATCATCCTTGGACATGGTCCTAAATGAATGGTGTGGATTAAATCATCCTTGGATATAGTCCTAAAAGAATGGTGTGGATTAATCATCCTTAGACCGTAAATCCCGTAATTCCAAAAGGAAGGATAGTCTTAAACATGATTGTGATAAGATTGATCCCATAATACCGAAAGGAAGGATCATGTGTATTGCAGAGTATGTTGCTATTGTGTATACTTGACTAATGAGGATACTTGTATTGATGAGGATACTTGTATTGATATTGATGAGGATACTTGTATGTATACGTGTATTGATGAGGATACTTGTATTGATGATATGTATGCTTGTATTGATGAGGATACTTGTATTGATGATGTGTATACTTGTATTGGTGTGGATACTAATACTGATGATCTAGATGACGATGCTACTGATCGTGATGATCTAGATGATGATGCTGCTGATCGTGATGGTCTAGATGACGATGCTGCTGATCGTGATGATCTAGATGACGATGCTGCTAATCGTGATGATCTAGATGATGATGCTGCTGATCGTGATGATCTAGATGACGATGCTGCTGATCGTGATGGTCTAGATGACGATGCTACTGATCGTGATGATCTATGATGACGATGCTGATGATCGTGTGATGACGATGTTGATGATCGTATGATGACAATGTTGATGATCATGTGATGACGATGTTGATGATCATGTGATGACGATGCTGATGATCGTGTGGTGACGATGTTGATGATCGTGTGATGACGATGTTGATGATTGTGTGATGACGATATTGATGATCGTGAGGATCCAGATGTTGATGTTGCTGTAGCTGTTCGAGTGCTGCAAAAGATAAAGACTCAGTACTGAAGATGTTGATGTTCCAGTATTGAAGATGTTCCAGTAACTGCTTGAGTTACCGATGATGTTGAGAAAGCTTCCAATGATTTATAGATGTATCATGTATGATGTTGATGACTCCTTGCTCGAGCAGATGCTATTATAATATCCTTCTCGTTAAGTGGGGTGTTGAAATATTATAACTTCAAAGAATATTATATTTGTACTTTATTATTCCGGAGATGTTTCATTCCTCCATGGAGATCTTATTGTATATCCGGAGATGTTTATTCCTCCGTTGGAATGTGGTAACTTGGGTTATTAGACTTCCCTAGTGGGGGTCGGCCCTCTTTGTGTTATGTGGGTCAAAGGGTTGTTAGACCACCATAGAGGGGTCGGCCTAGTCAGTTGTAGTGGGGTGTTTAACCCAGTGGTAAAGTTGGGGCCGACCTAGTTAATATAAAGTACAAGTCGGAGATGTGTATAAATAGAGGAGGTGTGCTCCTCATTTGACACACTTCCCTCACTCAGAATGTAGCGCACTTGTGGAGGAGAGGTCTGCTATGGTGGAGGAGGAGATCATGTCTTTGGTTTGCATCTTTGTATATTGCTGGTCATCTATATTGAGGAAGCTTTGCTGGGTTTTCTACCCCATGAGGGTTTCCCAGGATAAATCTGTGTCTCTTGTGTTTTTGTTGTGCTTGTTGTTTCTTCAGTGATCCTGTATATGCTATTATTGTGAAATGGAATGTAATGCTGCTATTTTCTGTCTTAGCATATTAAATCTTAACAGGTTTTGCTCATCTACTGGTCGGCCCTCCCGACTACTTTTTGCTGCTACATTTATGTCGGGGGTTTTTCGTCGTGTATCTTTTTTCTGATCATGTCGGTTGTGGCTAAGCTGTTGAGTCTGCAGAATATGGTTGTCTATTCTTCTTCGACTGTCTCTATACTCATGGCATCTATCATGTCGGTGGACATGCACCAGTATTTTTTTGTCGATCCTTGCTCTTATCAACTTTACTCGTCCAGTCCTTAGTCATTATGAATGTGATTTGAATTGTTGTTTAGGGAGATTGCTTATAATGCTTCTCTCTTTCAGTTATTTGTAACCGTTTTTTTTTTTTGAAAGCTCATGACATGTACCGCTTTAGTCGGGTGCCATTTACAAGTTTGTTGAAAACACTACCTTGTAATGTTTTCAGTCGGACCAAACTATTGGGGTTTATCATTTCAACAACATATGGCCCCATCCACTCCATGTGCAACTTTTTTGGTTTCCCCTTTACGTGGCTATTATAAAGCAATGCCAAGTCGCCAACTAACATATTATTCAGTTTGATTTTTCTATCATGCCATGATTTCTGTTGTTGTTTCTTGATTTGTTGATGTTCCATTGCTATCTGTCGATTCTCATCCAGTTTTGACAATTGTAATAGGCGCTCTTGTCGTGCATCTTCGACATCAATGTGTAATACTTTTGCAATTGTTGGTGGTTGTCGTCGAAAATGCAGTGGGACGACTGCTTCTTTCCCATAGACGAGTGAAAAAGGTGTTTGACCCGTCGTTCTTTTGTATGCTGTTCTGTATGCCCAAAGAACAACAGGTACTTTATCATCCCAGTCGTCCTTCTCCATGTTGCACACTTTCGTCAATCCTCTTGTGAGTTTTTTTGTTAAATGATTCCATGATGCCATTAGATTGTGGATGATATGCTATGCTTATTCTGTGATCAATTGCAAACTCTTTTGTTAATGCAACAATAGTTTTGCAGACAAAATGCGTACCTTGGTCACTGAGTAAAGTAAGTGGGCATCCATAGCGGGTAATGATGTTTTCATAGATGAATTTGGCAGCAACTTCGCTAGAACATGTCTCGATTGGTTCTGCCTCTGTCCATTTGGTGAGAAATTATACAACAATGATGATATAATGTGCACCTATCCGTTAGCCAATTACTAGAAATGGTCCAATAAAATCAATGGCCTAGATTTCGATTGTTCGGCTCGAATTAACTGGAACCAAGGGCATTTCTGTACTAGGCAGCAGTCGTCCCATACATTGACATCTATCACATTTAGTTACAAGTTCTCGACAATCTTTATGAACTATCAGTCACCAGAGTCCAGCTTGCAGAACCTTCCTTGCTGTTATATTTGTGTCATAATGTCCTCCTGCCAGTCCGCAGTGTGCTTATGAAAGTATGCTCTGTTGCTCATGTTCAAGTGCACACCGACGTAACACATCATCTAATCCAAGTTTGTAGAGGAATCCGTTAATGAGGGTATAGGGTGAAGCTTTCATAGCAAGGATCTTCCTCTTCTTCTCAATCATTCCTTCAGGAGCTTGTCCATCCTCGATAAATTGTGCAATTTCTGCAAGTTCTGAGGGAACAACTTCAATTCAAAACAAATGTGCATCTGGCAAATCATGTTGTATACCTTTCGGTTCCTCTCCGGTGTCGACTCTCGATAAGTGGTCTGGACCGACATTAGCCTTTCCCGGTCGGATTATTACCTGAAATTCAAATTCCTGAAATAGTAAAAGCCAACGACACAACCTCCCGTGGTGCAATGGCTTATTGACTAGATACTTCAAATCTTGATGATCTGTGTAGAATATGAAGGGATTAGCCAATAAGTAGTGACGATATTTCTATAGGGAAAATACCATACCTAATGATTCTCTTTCTGTGGTAGAATAATTTCTTTCGGCTTTGTTCAACTTTCGACTTCTAAAAGCATTAGGATAATCCATTTTGTCTTCTCCGGGTTGTGTTAAAATAGCACTGACTGCTAATCCAGATGCATCAATATGAACATGAAATTTCACCGACCAATTTGGGAACCGGAGGATGGGCGCTTCGACGAGTTTTCTCTTCAATATGTCGAATGAAGTATTGCATTCCTCTGTCCACTTGTACTCTTGATTTTCTTTCAACAACTCTTCGAGAGGATAGGTCATGTCTGAGTAGTGTCTAATGAACGTTTTGTAATACCCCATATGACCCAATAGGATTCGCACTTGCTTTGGATTGACTGGTGGTTTTAGTTTGAGGATAATTTTTATTTTTGCATAATCGACCTTGATTCCTTCTTTACATACTATGTGGCCTAGCAATATACCGATAGGAGTCGCAAAAATGCAGTTTTTTATGTTCAGCGACAATTGAATCTACCGACAATGTTCCAGCATCAATCGAAGCCATTTACAATGATCTCTTACATTGAATAGATTGTCTAGTCGTCAAAATAGATAGCCATGGTTTTGTAGATATACTCCTGAAAAGCCTTGGCGACAATACGGGAAAAGACCGCTAGTGCGTTCTTCAGACCGAAAGGCATGACTTTATATGTGAACGACCCAAATTCACATACAAATGTAGTCTTTTTCTGATCTTCTTTCACAATACGTACTTGGTTGTACCTAGAGAATCCATCCGTAAATAAATAACACTCATGCCCTGCAACTTCATTAATAATCTCATCTGTGAAAGGAGTTGGAAAAGGGTCTGTAAGTGTTACCTTGTTCAGTTCAAGGAAGTCGACAAAAATCCTCAGTCGTGTTGGGTCATGCTTCTTCGACTGAACAACCATCGGGCTCGCCCACTCTAATTGGTCAATAGTATATATAATTCCAGCTTCGAGCATACTATCGATCTCTTTTTTTAAAATGTCTTTATACTTGTGTGCGAGCTTGTAGGGCCTTTTCTTCACTCGTTTGGCGTCTGGTTTGATATCGATTTTCATTTCACCCATCTCCTGCACAAGTCCTTTCAAATCTTTGTAATCACGGGCAAATACATCCTGAAATTCCTTGAGGAGGCTGGTGATTTTTGTAGTCTGTTCTTCATTCTAGTAGTCGCCAATTTTTGCCATCTTTGGTCGGTCGTCATTTGAGATATCCACTTATTTTGTTTTGATCTTTGCATCCATCCACTCTAGAGCATGGCTATCATTTATCGATCTTTCTCCTTATTTTATTTGTGTGAATGCGGGCGGAAAGTCTTTTTCCGATAATCTTTCTGGCTCATCTTTCTCGACAATATCCATGCTAAAGACCGTTTTGACAGGCTTCGACATGATAGGGTGATCCTGTCTCCATTGAAAACGTTTCCTACCGACTTCTCCATTTCCAAGCTTAGTCATGTAGAATGTTGGATTTCCTTCGACGTTATGTTATGACAGGTAGCTGATCGTCGAGCAGTTTGCTTCTTTTCTGTAGATGCTATATTTTTTTTCGGCTGCATAAATTCTCTGATATGGTTGCTCGCTTCGACCAACTGCTCCTCCTTCGAGGAAAACTGGAAATCATGGATGAATTTTTCTTTCAATTCTTTCCATGTGAATGTTTCTCCTCTAGCCTCTTCCATATTGTACCATTTATTAGTTAAATCATCCAGTGTGCTAGGGAAGAGGTGTGGCCACGCCCTTTCATCTTTGTAACCCAGTTTTTGCCATTCTTTTTCACATCGGTTGATATGAACTTCAGGATTTTGTCCCTGTGTGAACATAGGGATGTCAGCCTGACCCGTCAGTTTCTTTCCTCCAAATCTTTCTACAAAAAATGTCGACGTAATGTTCCAAGTTTGGAGTCTCGATCAGTGAAATTCTTGACCAGAATCTGTAATCTACCTTGCTCTCCGACATGTTTTGAAACTTGTTCGACATGTGCTGCCGGGGAGTCACGTTCCTTGTACCTCAGCGCCGGATTATATGTCTGTGCATTTTTGGTTGGTGCAAGAGTCGGGTATTCTTGATTTTTTCGCTCAAATATTCTAGGAGTGGTCAAGATTGAGAGACATTTCTTTAGTTGTTTTTTCGAGATGGCTTCCACCGTAGAACATTCCTTTGCATGAAGATCATAATTTTCTATCTTCCAGCCGTAAAGCTCTGCATCGGAATTATATCTGATCGAAACAGGATCTCCAAGGTGAAGCTCTCCTTGAGAATTCGGTTCAATATGATTTTCGTTGTTATCTATTCGATAAAGCTGTCGAATGTCGTTATCTTCTTCCACAAGTTTCGACCAAGGTTCTCCCTGAGATGGAAATATTGGTACAATAACCTTCTGACCGTTTCCTTTTAGCTTGATGCAACCTTTATCTAATGAAATCGAAGCCTTCATCTTTCACCCCCAAGGTCGATCGACCAAGGCTGAGAAAGAACTTGCATCATCTTTATGATTAATGATTTCAAAATCAACTTTTGTTGAGATGCCTTTGATGGATGTTTCAACTTCCTTCCAAACTCCGATCGGCTCAATGAGTCCTTGATCCGCAAGCTTCAGATAAATACTTGATTCCTGCAACTTTGGTCGACTGAGTTGGTCCCAAGTATTACGAGTCATGATATTGACTTGGGAACCAAAATCCAATACGACTTGATGTACATGGTAGCCATTTATGTAGAGGTCAACAAGATGGTCAACATCATTTTTTTCTTTTTGATTAAGTCGACAAATGTTTTTGGTTTGTCTTTGCACGACATGTTTATGTTTGACTTTATGCAACAAGTCAATTAACTTTCCTACAGCTTCATCATTTGTAATTAGATTGAACAATTCATTTAGTGCTTCTTGTCGGTTTTCTTCAGTATCTTTGTGGGCTGCCAATTCAGAAAATATGTCGGATGCATTTTTAAACACATATTTTTGTTTAGTCGGATTTGGATAATCCTCTTTGGTTGCTATCTTACATATATGTGGTCTATTTGGTCCAATATGGGTACCTTGTCGAGTAACAATTTGCAAATTTTTTGTTCGAAGCACATCATATTTAGGTACACAAGACAAAACATGAACATTCTTTTTATTATTGATTTTTTCAATCATGGTAGGGAAATCCTCTAAAAAGTGATTGCCTACCCCACATTTTGTACAAAAATTTAGATCGGTTCTTTCTTTGTATGGGCATTCTGCATGCCGATGATCTTCACTAAGACATGTAAAACATAGACTAGGTCAATTGGGTCGGACATCACGACCACCATTGCCACGACCTCGACCCTGGTATCCTCCACGCCTGTTATAGCCACCATACCGTCGATCATATCTACAGTCATCATATCTAGGATATCTGTCATTTCTGTTCCGGTTATATCGGTCATTTATTCCATCATTTCTGTCGAATCTATCATTTCTTGTATTTCTGTCATTATGCTGCTCGACAGAATTTGTTTGGTACACCGCATGGTAGTTTTGTCGATTCTTCAAATTCAGATGGCATTCGTCAATCGAATGAGTGTTGACTTCGCATTTATGGCACCATTTTTCTTTCTTATTCTTTATATTGTATGGGAAATCATTTGTTGAATGTAAGTCATATTCTTTACATAGATCACATAAGCATCTGGTTTGAATAAGTCTAACATCTTGTTGTCGATCCTCAATTCAACAAGAATCTTTAGTATGCCCTGTAGTCAAACACGTTGTAGACCATAACTCTGGTCCTTTCAAATTCATGCTTCGGATGGCCTGCTCCATACTGTCAAGGCGTTCATCGACATGTCTATCAATGGATACTAAGGGATATTCGTCGTCCATTTCAATCTCTAGAGCTCTTGGTAAGGCATCTTCATATGAAGTGACATTTTGTCGACGAACATGTACTCTGATTTTTCTTATAAGTCCAACGATGAACCATTTGATGAGGAGTTTGTCTTCAATTTCATAGTTGATCTAGATTAAGAGGTATTTAAACCTCTTATCATACTCTTTGACAGTTTTTGTCGGTTTCTGGACCGTCGTCTTCAATTTCTCCGCAGCCAGATATGTTGCATCCTCTGTCTTAAAGAAGGATAAGAAACTTTGCATGATTTGTGCTTTTGTTGCATTTGGGGTTTTAGTAATGTATCCCATGTACCAAGTTAATGCTCTTTTCCTCAAAGAGCCAACAAACTAAGCCAACTAGCATTCTTCGTTGGTGATTTGGTTGGCTGTCCATGTCATCTCTCACACGAACCAGTGTCTTCTTGGGTCTTCGTCGCCTTCATAAAATGGAAGGTGTGCCGTCAAGTGCGACATGTCTGCTGCTACTTCAATTGTAGAATTAAATGGTGGTGTTGGTATGTTATTACCGGAACCAGACTTAGGTGCTTCTTCAGCTTCGACAGTAACTAATGCTAGCTGCTTATCCAGGAAGTTTTCCTTGCCTTAAGTACTAGTATCTTGAACTTCTTATGTTTCGCTGGGTCTTGGAATTCTTTCTTCTTCTACCGCTTTTGTCGAAGTCCAGACAAAGTTCTACTGAAACGGGATTCGTTACTTCTCCGATTCTTCGAAGTACTCAGTGAGTCACTCAAGTCTGGTATTGGCAGGGGGGTGCTTCTTCATGTTCTGAGTACATTAGATGAAAACTTATGTTCAAAAATTCGGGCTGAAAAGTCACCCAATTTCATTCCTCGGGACGATGAATCAACAATCTGTCTAATTCATCACCTTCTTCATTACGACAACTCCAGATTCCTGACTAGCCAACATGGAGACCAAGATTTTCTTCAACAATCTCTTGTACTCGGACACTTTGCGTTAGCTAAAATGGAGAAGGGGGTGTTAACCTCTTGGGTATCTGAACTTGGAAAGCACTATCACGCTCTATCCACAAGTCCTCATCCATCGACGATAGGTTTTCATCGACGCCCTAATCATCGCGAGCTCGACTCGACTCTGACAGATTTCCTTCTGCATCTGTCGCGATACCCGATCCTCGCTTCTTCCGAAGCGCACTTGCCTGCTCCCTTATCTCTTCGTGCCGCTGTCTCCTTTTTTCTCTTTCAATTTTCTGGATGTCCAGAGTGCTTTTGTGACTCATGGTTCTGTCTTTGTTGGATCTATCGGGTCCTCCACTGCTGGTCATGTCGCCTTGTCATATGTCGCTTTTCATCAATTTCAGTAGATCAGAACATGTTTCGCCACCCCCCCAATGCCGACCCGAAGCTTTCTAGACGACTGGAGAAATATAGGTCGTCATTTGTTAAAAAAGAATCCCCATTCACGCTCTTTCATGAATCTTTCCCGTTGACGTTCTTTCTCCTCCCAGTTAGAGTTTGGAAGGGGCAGGAGCAACAATGGTCGTGTCTCGATAATGTGCACAACGCCTTTGTCGATAAAAAATTTGAAAAATAACGTCGATGGGGAGCACAAGAATTGGTCAACTAGCTCGGTGAAGAACGTTTTTCTGATTTCGTCCACAGAGACACACTCTTCAATCGCTTGCTCTTCACAGAAGTCATCCGCAATATTTTCGCACCATTTCGACAGATTTGGATGTCCTCCGTTGATAAACTTCGACAACAGCTTACGCTCTTCTTCATCAGCTATTCTTTTCATCCAATAGTTTCTTCAAGGCGGACGACATGGACTCTACAAATTTTTCATGGTTCTCTAAGAAGAATCTTTCCCTCGCTTAAATAATCGTCAGCTTGTTCCGTCGCGCATAGTTCTGCGGGTAGTTCGCAATTTTCTTCTCCCACCAATCCTTAATCGCCTCCTCCGAAATCATATGTCATGCTATTATTTATGAATGCATCACCCGATAATGGAACCAATGTTGTAGTCCCGTGGGTCACGAGGTTACCAGATATACATTGTATATTATAAACAAGCATGCATAGTGATTCAGATACAAGAGACAATAGACCAATAGAGAGAGACAAGCACAAGCCTTTATTACCAGCAAGAGAAAAACACTACATAGAACAAGTCATCGTTAACTAGTATACTGACTCAACAACCTATATATATATGTTTACATTCAGTTATATAATTGTATTGTTGGTGCAACCGACCGACATGGCCCGACTGGTCGACACAACTTGTCGACTTACATTGCAAATGGTCGGGCGGAGAGCCTAGTCGACAGGCTAACCTAGGCTCCTCCAACAATATGTCAGAAAATGAATAAATGAAACCAGATCTAAGCCAGGCAATCATTAGATATTAGCTCCCATGAGCAGACATGTCAGAAAAGAAATAAATAGACTTTGAACTAAACAATACAATCATTAGTTATCATCTACAGAAATCAAACATTTGATAAACAAATAGTAGAACCTAGATCTGAGCAAGGGAAAATCAAAGCTGAAGGTCGTCGTTCCTCCCAACCAACTCCCAGAGTAGGAAAACTACTTGCTCTGAAACCCCCGAGCCTGTTTGCTGAACCACAAGGACAAAGACTTGGTCACAGAGTCTCTCTTGTAGGCTAGGTCACAACCTCACTTCACCATAAGCCTCCTGCTTAGTGGGTGAATCCAATACTCAACATATTGTCCCCTTCATCATGAACCTCTTGTTCAGTGGATGAAAACGTTGCTTTATAGCATTTTCCTAGGCCTAGGACTTAGGTTGTTCATGAGCCTCCTGCTCATAACACTCCAACATGAGTCAAGACCTGCACATTTGGGGGAAGATGCTTCCTGCATCATGCACACCTTTACTAGGTTGGCTTGCGGTATTGGGTTTCTCTTGACACTTGTATTTTCCTCCTTGTGGGTCAACAAACACTCTTCAATGACTGCCTTCAATTTTGATTCCCTTATTTAATTATTTAAAAAATAATAATAATAATTCTTTCACAATTGTTTTGACCCCGCTTGGTCAATTAATGTCAAATAAAATAATATCATAAGGTATTATAAAAATTAATAATAATTAGGGTTCCTAGGTGTATTACAATTAGTCGTAACATCATATTGTTATCATATCAACAATAAGTCCACTTACTGACTAATCAACATTTTGATCAACTTCAAATCAACTATATACCATTAATTATTGTATTTTGCATGTTTTGGTATTTAACTACATCATCACTTGTATGTTTAAACTTTGATCATAATTCAAACCTTTGCAATACTGAGATTTCTACACATCATGTTCCTTACATATTGTTTAATGAACTAATATCCCTTCCACCTATTTTGCACACTGAAAGTTAAGTAGACACTTCTTTCACAATAAAACATTAAAGATACTTGGAGTTGTAACCACAAATCCCATTAATCGATGTTTAAGGCATGTTAATATTTCTAGTAAATATACATCACTATATTAACACAATTATTTCATGCCAATGTATAAACATGCATCAAAACTACATTTATTTAGTGAGACATAGTTTCCCCTTAATATGACACCTCAAATTTTGTCAAGGAATATCATTCCTGGTTATTTTGGACCACAAGAGATAGGTCATATAAGTAATGAAGAATCTCAGTTTTAATCATTTATATAAAAAATTGTCTTTTTCGCCAATCATATACTTTTACACCATTTACTATGGGTATAACATCTACATCCTTCATCTAAGGGTTTGCCTTTCATTAGTTTAATTGGTATCTAAACTATTCCTCTCAATTTCAAAAATATATACACCCTAATTAATAGTTCCTAACATGTATTGTAAGTAATATATGCATCTTGCATCTATCGGTATTCCAAGACCCTATCCCCTTAATGGTTACAACTAAATATCATTACAAGAATAATTTTGCTAACAAAAAAAGATCTCTATTCAAGACAAGAAAATGGTGCTTATCTTGTTTAAGATGACTAAATCGTCAATCTAGTATAATCACTGTCTATCCAGGTTTCTCGACGGACTTTGGATTCATGTATCTCATCAATTACTTTCTTTGTAAACTTCAAAGTTAGTTCACTTGTAAAACACCTGATACCCTCGGCCACTAATTCAGGTATGGGGCGTAATTTATTTATTTGTTTATTCTCTTAACAACACCAACAATACAACTTCATAAACACTCTATATTAATATCAAATATTGAATACCTAACTATCCCATTTTTTAATTTTAATTTTTTTTTTCCAACATGCAAACGGTCTCGCAACTTATATAAGTACAATGATATTCCAAGTAACTAGAGTATCATCTATTATTATATATACCAAGCCTTTTCTATATATGACAATTATATCACCTAACAACTAAAACATCTTCAAATTTATTACTAATAATATACTAAATATTTCAATTTCAATCTCTAATATATATTTTTTTTGCATGGAATTTTTTTTTTATTCCTTAGAATAACTTGAACTACCCATAAGGAGCTTACATCAAAAGGGGTGGCCATTAAGTCTTCCCAGATACATCAAAATTACTTCACTAGTTTGAAGTTGTTGTCATAGTTTTGGTTCTGCCACAAGGGCTTCAAAATATTACATCATGCTTTCTAAAAGATCTATCTATTACATCACAGTAGTACTTGATTCGGTGCATTATTGAAAAGGGTTCCTCTAACTGTTCATTTTGCCATCCTTCCACCTCTATGATTCCTGGAGGTACTGCAAGTGCTAGTTTTGAAAGCAAGTATGCTTCCATGTTTAACTTCTCTTTGTATACATGAGCAAATGTGACTTGCTCAAAAGAGGGGATGGGCTCTTTGATTAGCTGAAGCACATGTTGAAGATGGGGAGCATTGGTCTAAATTTTTCCGTTTTCCCAATCTATTACCATCTTTGAGTCCCCAAAGAGATGTAATGATTTTATCTGCTTTACCAGAGCTACCCTGAGTACTGCCCAAAGTGCTGAAAGTTCCGCTTTGCTATTTGTAGCTCTGCCTGGCGCGAATTTGATTGTCCATTTTTTACCCTCTAGTAAGAGGACTACCCCTCTGGCTCCACCTAAGGGAGGATCTCCTTGACTGGTGTCATTGAAAAAAGCCCAGGGTATATCTTTATTGATTGAAGGGCTTATGGCAACTCTTCATGAGTTCGTTGTTGGTTCTGAATGGTGTTCACTTGCTTTCTGCAAAAGGAGAGTTGTGGTTACTTCAGGAAGGGACTTCAGATTGAGAAATATCACCTTATTCCTTGCTTCCCAAATGCTGTAAACGAAAAGGGTAGGGAAAGCTTCAAAGTTACATACCCTGGTATCCTACTACCAATATGTAACATTTTGTTCCAGATATGACTCCATCTTCAGTGTCTTTCTGACCTTTAAGCTTTCAGAATCCTTTTCCCATACATAGCCTACATATGGACAACAATAGAATAAATGAGCAGTTGATTCTTATGCGTTATTACATAACACACAAATGTTGGGTCCTTGAAAACCTCGTTTTAGAAGGTTTTCCTGTAATGCCCCATATTTTGACCTGGTGTGTTTACGAGTTAGACACCTTCCACTTTATTTGCTTATTATCTGTTGGACTCAGCTAGACAGAGTGAACTATATTTTCGGCATGATAGACATGATGATATGTTGCTACTGTGTTAATGATGTTACTACATTCATGCAGTTATTAAGTTATGATTAACATGAGATTCTTTTATTTCATAATGACAGTGTATGTTTGACAATCGTCCTAGAGGAAATGTGATATATAATGTGGTAATTATGCTGTGATCTATTTAACGATTTTTATGTGATGAAATAAATGATACTGACAAAATGGATCAGACAATGATAGAATGGAAAGTATATGTTTTAGCGTTTTCATTGATGAAATGTGAAATATACGGCATTGTACGTGGATGCCATCCTATGATGAAATTGATAGAACTATTATATTCCATGCATACCTGTGATGTGATAAAATTGTGATGTAAAATAAAATGATGTTGATGATATGGATCAATTGGTGATCGAATGGAAATGCTTGTATAAAATGTGTATTCTGCGGAATACTAACCTACAGGACACGAGGGCTATGGGATAGCCAGATACTTGATCTGATATATAAAGAAGAACCTATCCATGCAGGGAACCTTAGCAACCGAAACTGATGAAACGATGACGTGGACCGATAATCTCGAGAGCAGCGGAGTATGATTTGATAAGGGCGTAGGCCCAGTATGTTGAGAGGGATGGATGTGTTGCCCACCCTATGTTCCTATGATACCCGAGATCGTGGGAGGGCCGTGCTGAGACACGCTCCCCATGTATGTGTGATGACGATGGTCGGATGCCTGCTAGGAGAGGATAGGTCCGCTTTCTGTTCAGCCGACGCTATCGCTCTCAAGTTCTATGTGGTCAGGTCGTTGAGTCCGACATCCACTTTTATACTAGCAGAGGAAGGACAGGGAGGTTGTGGCAGTAGGTTAACGATGGGAGGATATGATAGTTAGTACTATTGAGGGTTGGGCATTCATTGACCTGGAGTTAGTGGTAGTAGGTAGCCTTCCTTGTACCTGATTGATTGAACCAACGTAATCATAAAAGCAATGAAATGGAATCTTAAAGGTTAACTGATAAAATAAACGATGATGTTTTAGTAATATTATGATGAATGTGTACTTGTTCGGTTTGCATAAAGTATTATGAATATTAGTTAGCTGATATGCATAGAATATGTATATGACATATGTTTGTAGTACATGTCTGTCTTGTGCATACGCTGGCCACGCATGCACATTATGCACATGCGCAATAGTATTGGTTTACAACATACTTATCAAGATTTAACAATGTTATAAGTATCATAGGTAACTCAATTAAGTATTTACTGAATGACTTAATTAGTAAAAGATTGTCGAGTTCCAATGTGTAAAAGAAGTTAATTAGTCTTTGCGTGTGAACATGGTAATGAACGATTAAATTAAGTGTCATTAATTGCAAGTATCCTCAAGTGAAGGTGTCCTTGATATGAAGTATGATAGTTAAATATTAATACTAGAAGAGTACACTATGTAATTGTTGATTATGGTTAAGTAAACCATTAATTATATTTCATTACTTATACCTAGGGGTATTAGGTTGACACTTGTCAATTAAACAAATAGATATTTTAATTATTATTCACAATTAATTTAATCACTATTATTATTAATCATTATTGTTATTAATATTATTATTAAATTAATAATAATAGTGTTAATAATCCTTTTAATAAAGCATAGTGGATTGAATAATAATAAATTTATTAAATAGATTATTCATTTAATTAGTTAGCGGAATCATTCCAAGTAAATAAAATGGAGTTGTTAAATGAATTATTAAATAATCCTACTGCTCAAAAGAAAATTGGATGATTTAAAATAATATATATAATCCACCTTTTTACCTTAAAAAGGGGATGCATTAATGACTAGTACTTCCAAGACCACGACAGCTAGGGCGGTGGAGTGATAAGGAAGTTTGACTTTGGAAGGAGGTGGATTCCTATAAAGGGGAGAATTAACAAAGTAGTAAGGGGATGATTGTGGGAGAACTGTGAGGATTATTTTGTGAAAAAGGAGGAAATGCCGAGGAGGGGGTTAACTCGAAGCTTTGAGGAGGTGGGAAACTCAAATGAAAAGACTGAGGAGGGGGTTAACTCAGCAAATGATTACGATGGAAAGGTTCGATGGAAAGCTGCTGTCGGGATTATCGGTCTGTGGGCTCGGGGGCTAGGAAATCCGTTGATTTCCTAGGGTCAGCAAGATGATAGCTGATCGGCAGGGTGGACACATCATTTTGGGTTGCTAAGGTACCATACAGAATTCACCATGTAAGTCTTCTGATCTTACTGCAAATCTACAGGCCAGGTATTTTACTCAGCTAGCTTGAATAAAAGGTATTTTCTTTTACTTTCAGATTATGCATGAAATAAGAACAGGGTTAGAATGAAAATCCTTAAGTTTATGTTTATTTAATTTGCACAGACTTATGAACTTTTAGAAACCTGAAATATAGACAGTTGATTCTCTTCTTTTAGAAAGCAAACGAAGAAGAATTTTGGTATTTACACATAAATGTATAAATAGAGACCCAGTGCCTAGATAGGGCACTACATTTGGTATCAGAGCCTTGGCTCAAACCCCGAGACCTTAGGGCCTAACTACACCCGGAATTATAGTGAATTTACTAGAAAATAACCAGCGATTATGATGGCTGCAACAGAGGGAAGATAACTTGAAGAGCCCCTTTTCTGTTATTTACAAAGCTTGACAGAACCAAAACTTGAACGATATATATATACACATATATTGAGTAGAAAATTTTGAAATTATGTGTAAATCTAGCATCCTCCACCGAGAAAATTGAACATAAAATTTTGGGGAAAAGCTAGGAGGCTGCCCGTAAAGTAAACGGACTCCCATACTCCAACTCTATGGCGGGTGAGCATATGCTTCCTGCAACATAACAGAAAACTAGGTTAATAAATGTATACATATGTGCAAAAAAAAAAATGGCTTTAATGCGTGTGAAACGTTTACAAATCTAGTTCCAATTTCAATTTAACAGGTGTGATTCATTTGAAATTCCAATGCATATGAAATATAAAATACCAGCTCAAATTGCTAAGACGAGGAGAAGAGAATCGTAATTACTAATTAGATGCCCAACAGAATTATTGGGGGTATTTAATGACAAGGTGTAGGTACATTTTATTTGGATGAATTTAAATTAAGTATGTCAGTTCTCGCATAAAAGACAACTCACGGGAATTATGAATTTAGGGTTTAAGAATTATGGTGTATAAATGTAAAAAAAAATAAAAAATTTAAATAGTTATAAGATATTAAAATATTGGATTTTCTTACCACGAGCTACCAATATATATATAAAATAAAATAAAGCCTCATTTTCTCCCATAAATAGGGTATGCTTTTGATGGCACGTGAGGCGGTTCCGCATTGCCCCTTGAATGGTTTGCCATACCAGTTTTTAATATGCGGATGTATCACAAGTGGACACGTGTAATGGCGGTTTTCTTACCGCAACCACCAACCCTCCTTATCTTGCGTGCATGTTGCCAATGCGGAATAGATAGAGAGCCGCCGATATTTCTCTAAGGCTCTTGCCACTCTCCAAGCAATACGAACTTTACCGTCGTCACCTAGTTACTCGTGCATTCCATTAACTCGTGACTCTGCGAGGGCTTGTGTTTCATTCCATTTTATTGCGTCAACTCTGGCTGTTGTCGTCTTAGAAACCATTTGGCATGTAATATTTGCTGCTGAGTCTAATCGCGGCGAAACTTATGCAATTGATGGGAAAGCCCATAATTCCCTGTCCAGAAATATCTGCAAAGAATTTTGCTCGATCGGAAAATCTTCAATCTCAGCGATACGTTTACAATAGATGTTTAATGGAGTCTTGATTTCTACTCCTCCTAATGGAAAATCGCTTATATCTTATGAAACTAAGGAAGCCGAAAGGCCAGCTGAACCTGGACCTATTGCTGTAGAGCCTCCACCAGAGCCTTCCAATAATAAACTTGTAGAAAAAAAAAATAAAAATGTGTCGAGCCCGAGGGGGTTGATAAGGTAGTTTCCCGTGTAATTGACTAGCATTTGTTGAATAAATTATATAAAAAAAAAAAACTGAACTACGCCATGCTGCTAAAGCTGCAAGACTTCTATTTACGATTGATGCTCTGCAGAGCACTAGTGCAGGGTTGACTTAATCGAGTGCTCTGTCCTTTTCAAAAAAAAAGAGAAGCAAAATTTAGCCGAGCTATGGGCCATCCACAGCAAATGACCGAAACCTTCTAGCACCCGGCCCGGTCAACAAACGCAATAAGAAAAATAAATGAAAGAAGAGTCTAAATCCAATACCGAAGGTTTAAATTCATAAAGCAACCGTAATGAAGGGATGTAGACAGGACATGGTCTAATTGTCGAATCTTATCAAGCTACGAGCAAGTTTTTACCCCTGATAAGGGATAAGCCTACATTCACACAAACGTAGAGATAAAACTCTGTCAAAAATTAAAGGTAATAATAGTTGAATAAGACAACGCGGAGGTAACTTGTACACGGTATTAACATGGCAGCGGCATTATCTACCAGAGCAAAATCTTGACCAAAACGCAATAGTTAAACCATAAATTCAGTCAAATGGCATACATATAGATTGTGTCACTAATCTTAAGGGTTAAAAGCATTTTCTGGGATAATTAAAACTCTCCACCGTTTACCTCTATTTACCCAGTAAACACGGACTGACAGACATATTTGCAACGTTAGGATGCCGACCTTGGTCAAGCATCTCGAGGCTGTAATTGACGGCTTCCCCAAGCCTTTGTCCTTGCACAACACCCACTGTCGAATTCCAAGCGCCAAGCTCACGGGAGTCTAAATGGGGGGGGCCACGCTCACCACAACATCCCGAGCTCCAAGCACTAGAGATTTTCCCACCAACGAGTCTGAGGGTAATCCGCGCATACCCCCACAGTCGAACACCAAGCTCGCGCAAGAGCCTGCTTTCCTTGTTACTGGAGCCCGAGCTCAACACCCGAGCCTGCTGCCAGGGCGAACCGACCACGAGCACGCCAATATAGCTCAAGCGCCAGGTCACACGAGGGCCCAGCAGTGGGCAGACGGGAACCCTACCTCTGCATGGAAGCTCGACGCATGGCCATGAGCATACTAGCGAGGTTATCATTGTGGAAAAGACCTTCCATCGAAATCAACCACAGATTGAACCCTGTGTGAAACGCCCCATTGTTCATGGCGGTCGAGGGACGAGAGCTGGGCTCTCCTAAGTGCAAATGATACGATGACATTCATTACAACCTTTCGAGGGTAGGGTTTCGAGCTCAATCCTTGAGGAGCCGAGCAATTGTTACCCCTATCATCTGTTTTAAAATGGCGTTTCCTTCCTTGCCTACGACCCTGCTGCACCCAGAAATTCTTACAACAACTATTCCCGTCTTAAATATCACGTCCTTCTCATGGCTAGCTGCTTCCGTTCACAGGTAATGGCGGCTGCATTTCTCTTGGGAGGCACGATCTGGACAATCCCAGTGTAGTGGGGGCGCCTTCCCCCTCATTGAAGCTTAGTGTTAGGGTTTGAAGGCGTCGGCACCCCGGGTAAAAAAAAAAAATGGGTTGCCAAAAGAACTACCACGTTTTTTTTATATGACATCCCCATAGGGCGGTTCCGCGCGAGCCATCGGCGGTTTCTCATACCGCTTTACGGGCATGCGGACGAGCTAAGAGCATGACACGTATGGGGGTGGTATTCTTACCGCGCCCGTCTCCTTCGTTAAACCCCGAGCATGTTGATGGTGCGGGGTTCGTCGTGAACCGTTGGTTCCCTCCCTCATTGCCACGCCCGTGATCTTGTAGAGCCACGTCATTTGTTTAAAAGGGGCCCATGCACCACCCATCCTCCATCGTCCACGTGCCAAGCTAAGGGGCCCCACGTATCCTCGGTCATCCAAGTGCTCAACACCGAGGGCTTTGCAGATGACCGAAGGCTGAGCCCAAAGGCGACCCACGCACCACACTGCAGCCCCAGCTTCATTGCAAAAGAAGTTCCGAACCCAGCCCGAGCGATCCTCCGTCATTATCATTATCTCCCGCGTCTTTGCCCTACATGAATAACTCTGTGTCTGCCGTCGGTTGCGACGGAAAACCTTATTTTGCTAGTCAACTGATCTATCATATAACCAGTCTGAATGCCGTGCACCAAGACACAAGCTCAACGAGCCCACGACAAGGAGTGTTCGTGCATCATCCGACCAATGTTGTTATGGAAAGCCATAGAATGCATTTGATCCTATCACCCGTCAAGTCATTTATAATTTCCATAGTTCCCATGAAGCGTTAGATACCCAGCACCAAGGTTCTGAAATCTGTCCAAGCGAAGCATGGTCCATAATCCATGCCAATAAAATAAAGGTATCGAGTCACCATAAAAGACAAGCATTGAGTTTCCTAATGTCAAATCTAAATTTTGCATAAAAGGTAAAAGTATTGTAACGTGAGTACTGTCAAAATAGATCTTGATGACATCATAGTAGACAAACGGGAAATAGAACCCCAACCATTTTCCAAGGCTAATGTCATCCTTAGTGGACTAATTAAAATTAAGAAGAAAAAAAAAAATTTCATAAATAAAACCTATTTTTCCATTAGTGAGCGTTGTAAAGACCATTTCTTAAATTTAAGGCAATCTCTGTGGGAATGGAAATAAAGAATACCACTTCGAATGTATATATCCATATACATGATAACCGTTTGAGCATGGAGGTCTTTCAAATATATATATATACATGATGAACATCTTAGCATAGATCCCTTTTTAAAATAAAGTTGGATTCTATGTTCATATAATTCCTTGTAAATCTCACCATAAATTAGAGTGAAATGGCCACCATGGGATCTTGTCGCCCTAGTTGACTAACTTAATTATATCACAACCTTATATTACTTTTTTAATAATTCTAGTTTTATTATATCGGTTGATGAGAAGGTTTAAAAAAAAAAATATTTAGTATATGTTTTACATTGGTGTTGAGATGTGATCTATTTGGTATGTTAATTCATGATCTATTTTCATCTTTTGATTTATGAGTTATTTTTATTAGAAATTTAACACATAGGTGTGTTGATATATAATTTATTTGAATGATAAAGATTGGTGAAATTGTATGAAAATACCATATTTATCTCAATACGTGACCACTATCTAGGCTGGGTAGAAAGGAGTTTATTTCTAAGACATGCACAAGATAGAGCCTCTTAAGTAAATCAAATAACTGGAACATAAATTTAATAAGGAACACTTAGAGTAGGGTGGTAAATGGTTTCTCTTTCCGCACATGGCTAAGTTTTAGGAAGTACAATTCACAAGCCATGCAGATTGATGATTCAGGAAAATGGGAGAAGGTCCCAAATTACTCATAAATTTAGATAGATTATTGGGAAAAACTCGGATTTTGTGTTACTAGAAGTGGTGGAAAAAAAAAAAATTGGTTCTATTTGGACTAAATGAAGAAAAATCTATCAATTTAATTCAAGCTAGTCAATATCATTAAAAGACTCTCATTCCCGCTAGAATTTATCAATTATTAACTATTACGGTTGGAGAGACATATCTTCCAGGATTTCTTTTATTTTCAATACACAAAAGAAGAGAAGTTTATTACTGAGGTGATCAAGATTTCCTAATTCCTCATCCTGAGATATGGGACACAATAATAGACTTGACAGAGAACTGATGTGTTTTAAACATAGGTTCCATGAATTGGGGTTTACTGATTTTGCACCTAAAAAAAAAAAACCATGTTCCTACTTGAAGGAATAATAGGGAGGGGAATTGAAGGTGTGGCCAAGAACTTAGACATATTCTCAGTTTTGCAATGGATTGTGAATAAGGTTGATAGAATCAAATAATTGGTGGATATTATGAAATTCTTATACAATAAGTTAGGGAGAATGATAAACCACTTACTTTATTCAAATCATGGTTATTGCTCTTGATTAAGTAGAGTTAAAATTATAAAAAAATAAAAATAAAAATAAATTTGATGATATTTGATCAAGGTTACAATGAGTCATCCAATTTCTAGTGCATATCTACTCTTAGAAGGGTGAAGAATGCAACTTTTATTGTGTCTCCAAAAGTGAGAAGAGTTGGCCGATAAGGACTTGAAATCAATAGGAAAAGGATGTATCGGACATATTTTAAAGATTTACATGTTTGACGTTTCCATGAGAAAGGTGCGTGAAAATAAAATCCATATACATCAAGAAGAAAAGTTGACTTCACACAAAATGAATATTGGAGATTAGAATGATTCACAGTATTTCAAAATCTAATTTGACTTCACACATATTCAAAGTATTACGACGAACATGTAGTGAGCATATGTATTGGGAGTTTTAAAAGTTGCAACCTATATTAACGTTTCTATCTCTCAAAATACCGCATTCTTAGCCCTAATCCTGAAAAATAACAAGACAAAATTCTTTTAATCAATTTAGACCTATATACCTATGTAGTTCCCTATACAATTTCTTTTGCAAGGCATTGAAAATTACCGTCAAAAAGGTCCCCTAGAATGCTACTCCATAAGAGTAATCTGGTCTCCTCGAAGGCTATTTCATAAGATCTTATAGAAAAAAAATGGGATGCCTTGATCTTAAAATTTCCTTTAATCAAATATGACATTTCATGAATAATTCCCACTTCTTAATAAATATTAAGAATAATAATTGACAATAGGCATCAATAAGATTTGAAAGTTATGAAAGAAAATGGTGAGCAGATAAGAAGGGGGTGTACGTGTAAGATCAATTAGGATATAATGATAACAAAAATTTAAAATATAAATTGATTATGATGAATAAGACTAAGGTATGATTGACTATATAGAATCCTTCTAATACCATATAGGGGGATAATGTATAAGTGATGGGTTGGAAGGAGGAGATTCACGAGGATCAGGAGTCGACTGCACTATTAGTATATTTAAGCAATACTATAAGAGTAAATGGGATCTATGTGTAAAAGGAAACCATAAGTATTTCGAGTATAAGATAAAACTTGCATAGGTACTGCACAATGTAAGTTATGATGGCGTAAGACCAATTGCGTAGATAAGAGGTGATACTTCCGTATAAGAATGCATACCATGAGATAAGAGTAACATTACATAGCAGTGAATCGTGGATTTGATTATAAGTAATAAGGTTGAAACAAGCAAGCAAATTCTAGCTGGTGGTCCGACGCACGAGATCGCACTTTAAGATGAACTTTCTATACGAAACACCATAAGGGTTTAAACCAATAAGAGAACCATGTACTTGTATTAGCTAAATTATGAGTTCTAACGACCTCCAATTTAAATCGTTGATTACTTCATGTTCAGTTGGATCAATATAAGCTTTTGCGATGAGCAAACATCTCTGGATGTCATAACTTGATGGATGTTGCTAAACGGTAAGAAGTAGAATACTAAGGTGGAAAGCACTTGATTATAACCTTAGGGATTCTAGAGATTCAATAGAAGGATTAATCTAAATGTCCCTTTAATTACTAGAATACACGTCGGGGAATAAAAGAAGCAAAGCCATAGGATAATATCAGCATATTCGGTCAAGTCAAAGCTAAGTAAGACAAGTATGGCCAACACCTGCTACTTGCATGAATGAATAGTTTATGTGTCAAGAATTTCCCTGCATTATTATGACCGTAACTTCGGGACGAAGTTTCCTGAAGGGTGGGTGTATGTAATGCCCCATATTTTGACCTGGTGTGTTTACGAGTTAGACACCTTCCACTTTATTTGCTTATTATCTGTTGGACTCAGCTAGACAGAGTGAACTATATTTTCGGCATGATAGACATGATGATATGTTGCTACTGTGTTAATGATGTTACTACATTCATGCAGTTATTAAGTTATGATTAACATGAGATTCTTTTATTTCATAATGACAGTGTATGTTTGACAATCGTCCTAGAGGAAATGTGATATATAATGTGGTAATTATGCTGTGATCTATTTAACGATTTTTATGTGATGAAATAAATGATACTGACAAAATGGATCAGACAATGATAGAATGGAAAGTATATGTTTTAGCGTTTTCATTGATGAAATGTGAAATATACGGCATTGTACGTGGATGCCATCCTATGATGAAATTGATAGAACTATTATATTCCATGCATACCTGTGATGTGATAAAATTGTGATGTAAAATAAAATGATGTTGATGATATGGATCAATTGGTGATCGAATGGAAATGCTTGTATAAAATGTGTATTCTGCGGAATACTAACCTACAGGACACGAGGGCTATGGGATAGCCAGATACTTGATCTGATATATAAAGAAGAACCTATCCATGCAGGGAACCTTAGCAACCGAAACTGATGAAACGATGACGTGGACCGATAATCTCGAGAGCAGCGGAGTATGATTTGATAAGGGCGTAGGCCCAGTATGTTGAGAGGGATGGATGTGTTGCCCACCCTATGTTCCTATGATACCCGAGATCGTGGGAGGGCCGTGCTGAGACACGCTCCCCATGTATGTGTGATGACGATGGTCGGATGCCTACTAGGAGAGGATAGGTCCGCTTTCTGTTCAGCCGACGCTATCGCTCTCAAGTTCTATGTGGTCAGGTCGTTGAGTCCGACATCCACTTTTATACTAGCAGAGGAAGGACAGGGAGGTTGTGGCAGTAGGTTAACGATGGGAGGATATGATAGTTAGTACTATTGAGGGTTGGGCATTCATTGACCTGGAGTTAGTGGTAGTAGGTAGCCTTCCTTGTACCTGATTGATTGAACCAACGTAATCATAAAAGCAATGAAATGGAATCTTAAAGGTTAACTGATAAAATAAACGATGATGTTTTAGTAATATTATGATGAATGTGTACTTGTTCGGTTTGCATAAAGTATTATGAATATTAGTTAGCTGATATGCATAGAATATGTATATGACATATGTTTGTAGTACATGTCTGTCTTGTGCATACGCTGGCCACGCATGCACATTATGCACATGCGCAATAGTATTGGTTTACAACATACTTATCAAGATTTAACAATGTTATAAGTATCATAGGTAACTCAATTAAGTATTTACTGAATGACTTAATTAGTAAAAGATTGTCGAGTTCCAATGTGTAAAAGAAGTTAATTAGTCTTTGCGTGTGAACATGGTAATGAACGATTAAATTAAGTGTCATTAATTGCAAGTATCCTCAAGTGAAGGTGTCCTTGATATGAAGTATGATAGTTAAATATTAATACTAGAAGAGTACACTATGTAATTGTTGATTATGGTTAAGTAAACCATTAATTATATTTCATTACTTATACCTAGGGGTATTAGGTTGACACTTGTCAATTAAACAAACATATATTTTAATTATTATTCACAATTAATTTAATCACTATTATTATTAATCATTATTGTTATTAATATTATTATTAAATTAATAATAATAGTGTTAATAATCCTTTTAATAAAGCATAGTGGATTGAATAATAATAAATTTATTAAATAGATTATTCATTTAATTAATTAGCGGAATCATTCCAAGTAAATAAAATGGAGTTGTTAAATGAATTATTAAATAATCCTACTGCTCAAAAGAAAATTGGATGATTTAAAATAATATATATAATCCACCTTTTTACCTTAAAAAGGGGATGCATTAATGACTAGTACTTCCAAGACCACGACAGCTAGGGCGGTGGAGTGATAAGGAAGTTTGACTTTGGAAGGAGGTGGATTCCTATAAAGGGGAGAATTAACAAAGTAGTAAGGGGATGATTGTGGGAGAACTGTGAGGATTATTTTGTGAAAAAGGAGGAAATGCCGAGGAGGGGGTTAACTCGAAGCTTTGAGGAGGTGGGAAACTCAAATGAAAAGACTGAGGAGGGGGTTAACTCAGCAAATGATTACGATGGAAAGGTTCGATGGAAAGCTGCTGTCGGGATTATCGGTCTGTGGGCTCGGGGGCTAGGAAATCCGTTGATTTCCTAGGGTCAGCAAGATGATAGCTGATCGGCAGGGTGGACACATCATTTTGGGTTGCTAAGGTACCATACAGAATTCACCATGTAAGTCTTCTGATCTTACTGCAAATCTACAGGCCCAGGTATTTTAATCAGCTAGCTTGAATAAAAGGTATTTTCTTTTAATTTCAGATTATGCATGAAATAAGAACAGGGTTAGAATGAAAATCCTTAAGTTTATGTTTATTTAATTTGCACAGACTTATGAACTTTTAGAAACCTGAAATATAGACAGTTGATTCTCTTCTTTTAGAAAGCAAACGAAGAAGAATTTTGGTATTTACACATAAATGTATAAATAGAGACCCAGTGCCTAGATAGGGCACTACATTTCCCATGTTAGAAGTTTATTGCTTAAGGCCAGCCAGAGTGTTAAAATGGTTTTCAGAGGACCCGGGATAGTCCAGATCTTTTTCCACCAACTACGTTGTTCACCTAACAGAGAAAGGTTGATTGCAGCCTCATATCCAAGTTTTGCAGAAAAGCTACCATCCTTAATATTTTTGGACCAAAGTAATTTATTGGGCTCTTCTCTTCTGAGGTGAATGAAATAAGAATCTAGGAGAGACAAATAGTGTTCCCAAGCTGCAGCTTTTACTCCTGAAAGACCTATGCTTTGTGCTGATTTCCAATTTGATCTCTCCCCTACCTTAGAAGGCTGATGAATGTCTACAAGCTTGTACAGGTTTTTTTCTCTGAGATCTATGATTAGGTCAGCTGGGAGCTTGTAGTCTTCTCCTGCACCAGCCCAGGGATCTTCCCCCAAACGTATGCTTCTGTCATCTCCAATATTCCAGGTAATCTAGTTACCGACTAGAGGGAAAGAGAGAACTAGATCCTTCCAACCTATAGAGATGTTCTTGAAGATTTTGATTGGATGTCTGAACCAGTCTACTAATGAGAGAGGATGACGGTATTTTGAGATCATGGTTCTACCCCATAGAGAATTCTGAGATTCTGTAAGCCTCCATAGATTTTTTGCTGCTAATGATTTGTAGAAGAGGTTTGGGTTTTTGATTCCCCATCCTCCCAAAGTTTTTGGCATAGATAGAGTAGTCCACTTAACCAAAGGGATTCCTTCAGATTGTTTGCTTGCAGTCCAAAGGAAGGAAAAGCACTTTTTCCTTATTTTTATCAAAATTCCTTTAGGTATGTATGCAACAGAAACCTAATATACAGGTATGCTCTGGAGGACTGCTTTAAGCAACACTAGTCTGCCACCTCTGGATAAGAATCGATGCGCCTAATGAGAGATTCTTGATTCAATTTTCCTGAAAAGCCATAATCAATCCTGAAATGCATAAGCGTTAGGTTTGAGGAAAAACCCTAGATATTTGAAGCCTTCCGAAATGGGGAGTATGGTGAAAGAGTAAGACTCCTCAATCCTGCGGACCAAACCTTATGACAGATTATTGTATGCTAGACAAGATTTTTCAGTGTTAATGACCATGCATGTAGCCAACTTATAAGTGTCCAATAGGGAGGTGAAAGCTTGGATGTTCCCATAGGTACCTTCACCCAAAAGGAGGATATCGTCCATGAAAATAGTATGGGTTAGAACAATAGAGTTGGAGACCCGGACACCTTCAATTTGATTATCCTCGGCTCTGTGAATTAAGCCAATTAGAGAATTCACTACTAGTAGGAAGAGGAATGGAGACAAAGGGCATCCTTGTCTTAAACCATGGGTAGGTCTGAAGAAAAGCGAAGGAGACCCATTGATTAAGACCACAAAGGAGGTGGATTGTAGGAAACCCAATATCCATTCTACCAATTCTACCGACAACCCTATTTGAATCAGTAAAAGATGGATGAAGGTCCAACTTACCTTGTCATAAGCTTTGGAGAGGTCCATCTTAAGAGCAAAAGTTGGTAAAATTTCCTTCTTTATCGTATGGATGGCCTCCTGTGCAAGGGATAGAACATCATGAATTTGCCTATTGAAGAGAAATCCAAATTGTTCTTCTGTTATGACTTTGCTGAGGATAGGTTTCAGCCTTTGCACTATTAACTTGGCTATGACTTTGTAAATCAGGTTGCAACAAGTAATTGGTCCGAAATCTTGAAATGTATCACCTTTCTACTTCTTTGGAATAAGGTTGATGAGCGTGGAGTTTAGGGCTCCTGATACCTTCCCAGAGCTCTGTGATTCAGATACTACTTTCATCAGATCTTCCTTTATAAGATCATAGAATCCTAAGTAGAATTCCAAGGTGAATCCATCTGGGCCTAGACTTTTTCCTTTCTGGAAGGAGTGGAGAACTGCACTTATTTCTTCTTTAGTTACTACCTTAGTTAGATCCTCTGACATTTCCTCCGTAATGAGTCTTGGAAAAAGGTTTAAAACCTCCAGGATTTATTATATGGGGTACCCTAGGGGAGCCATGAACTTGGATTTAAAATGATCCACCGCAGCCTTGGCTTTGTCTTGAAAAGAAAGGGCTAAATTCACTTGTGCATCCTTGATTTCTACAATTGTGTTGATGTTTTTTCTGTGAGTTGCAAAGCAGTGAAACTTCGTATTCTTGTCTCCTTCTTCCAGCCAAAGCGCCCGACTTTTTAGTCTCCATAGTTGTTCTTCCTTTGCTAGCAGTTTGTTCCTTTCTTTTTCTAAGGATTTTAGGTTCTCCAAAACTTCGCTTGAAAAAACCTTGAAAGTATTATTGTTATAGATATCCCGTAGTTTAGACTTTGTATCCAAAAGGTTTTTCTCAGAGAACCCTTTGTAACTTTTTTTCCATTCTTTGGAAAGGAGCTTTATTCTTATCAGATTGTTTGAGAATTGCTGCATGAAGGTTTCCGAAGATGGAATTAGCTTTTTCCAATTTTCTTTAACCAAATTGCGATACCCTTCTTCTTCCATCCAAGCGAGGTTAAACCTGAAAGGGGAAGGGGGTTTCTTCTCCGGGATGGTTATTGAGAGCGAAATGGGTATGTGATCCGAAAATCCCCCTAATTCCACTGCTTCCCTTAAGATTAAACGGTCCTGAAACAAGTTCTCTACTACCAAGAATCTATCCAGTCTTTTGGATATCGCCTGATCTTCGCTTCGATTATTCCTCTTTGTGGGCTCAATTTTTAGGGGCTGAGCATCCACAAGCTTCTTTTCTTCGAAAAGATTATTGAAATAGTGACTTAGTGAATCACTGTGTGCATTTTTCCCCCAATATTCTCGTGAGTTGAGGGTTAGATTCATATCACTCGCTAAAATGAGATTAGGAGAGTCCATGCCCCAGAGCTCCTCAGACTTTCCCAAAAATATTTCCTCCTGATAAATGGCCCGTAAACATTCAAGAAGGAGAAATTAAGACCGGTTTCAGCAACCTCCAGCTTTGTTAAAAGTGCGCCATTGAAAGCAACCGATGAAAGGAGTTGAAGGTCTGGGCTCCAGGCAGTTATTAGACCCCCAAAGTGTCCGTCTACATCTAGGGCTTCCAAATTCCAGTCTTTTAAAAGGTGGTTTAGAATTCCTTTCCCCTTCGAGCCTTCCAGCATTGTTTCTTGCAAGAACATGACTTTTGGCTTTAAAGTAACAAGTAACATTTTGAGGGAATTTTGTTTGGAGGCCCCCCCTAGCCCTCTTATGTTGTATGATATAACTAACATTAAGCGCCCTTGGAATGGGATTTCTCCACTCTAAGAGCCCTACCAATGGTTTTTTGTTTTCCCTCTCTAATGTCTAGGGTTTCCTATAATTGGGCTTTTGAAAGAAGGGATTTTCGTTCTAATTGGGACTTTTGGGGAGGTTTAGAGCAAGCCCACCAGAAGAAGCCTGATCCATCGCAATAAGTTTTATCTTGGAATGGAGCCCGTAATACCGTCTGGCAATAGGGGAAGAAACAGAAGGTCCACTTGCTGCGGGAGAGGGAAATTTAAGGGGAGAAGGTGAAACAGGGAGGTTGAATAACGGAGGAAGAACATAAGTTTGGGATATGGAAGGGAGAACATAAACATAAGTAGAAAAAAGAGCTGGGGGCATAAAAGAAGTACCTTCTACGTCCTTGTGGCACCGGGATCGGTTGATTGGACCATTCCTTTGCTGTTCTGGCATCCGATGGCAGCTTCCGAACAATTATTCTTTAGGATTTCGTCACCCGCCTTCAAGTCTTTATCCTCAAACAACGCATCTGTCACCTTCTCTACGTAAGCGATGTCCTTAAACATAGGAGGAGTTGAGACTTTTGAAACTTTATCCGCTGACAATGGTATAGATGCTTTATCCTCACAGTCTTCATTTCTTTCCTTATTCAGACCGGAGGTGGTTGGTGAGTGAGCCCTGCTTACTCTGTGCCAGACCTTTTTAAACTCAGTGTGACCGGGCTGCGACTGAGAGTAGTCCTTTTGAAGGTGACTGACTTGTCTGCAATTAAAACATCTGAAAAAAAACTTCCAATAATCCATACGTTGGACCCAGATGCTGCCATACATCTCGAGCCTAATATCCTCAAAAAGACCTTCTCTAACATCCAATTCTACAAGAATCTGGGTGCACCGTCTATCTTGTTTGGTTTCCTAGTCATCCTCTACAAGAATCTGGGTGCACCGTCTATCTTGTTTGGTTTCCTAGTCATCCTGCAAAGCCACAAACTTGCTGAGCTTGTTTCTAATTGCTTCCAGGAAGTGTTTCTACTAGAACACCATTGGTAATCCTGGAAGAATTACCCAAATTTGTTGAGTATTATGAGGTTCTTTTCTGGCATTGAAGTTAACTGTCCATCTGTTCATAATTAGACTCGACGACCCCCATCTCCAGCACTGGTTAAGAAGAATATTGTCGCCTGCCTCTTTTTCGACTTTGAAGAGGAGCCAACCCCTTGGGAGGATATGAAATTTGGGCAGGTATCCAATTAAGGGGGGCCAATTCGTCTCCATCCAGGATTTTAAAGCTTCACGACCTGGTGTTTTCCCACATAAGCAACCGACTAGTGCAAATTTAAGATAGTCAGGAATTTCAATGATCTGTATGTCCTTGCCTACTGTAAGTTTGGGACTGCTTGTTTTTGGCTTGATGCTTTTTTTTTGAACGGGGACGTTGATCCACTTCTTTTCACGAACCTGAAGTGTCCTGAGGGGACGTACAGGGAGCGTGCGAAATCATGGAGGTTGACAACAGAATATCAGTGAACTGATGGGAAAGGACCCGAGGGGAGATGAGGAATTACTAGCGGTGAGAGGAGAATGAGTGGGGCGACAAAAATCCTTGTCCATGCAAAAAACTGGCTCGGAGTTTGATTCTCCATAGTCGACTTCGTCGACGTACATTATGGCCCCGGACGGACAGGGTTTTTAGAAAGCTGATAAAGCACCGGTTCCAAACAGGTAGAAAGGGAGGAGGAAAAGCCAAGGACTCTGTGCTGAGAGAAAGGTGCTCCATTGAGTTAAGATTCAGGTAGCCTTCGGGGCGCCTTCATCGAGTTTGGGCCTAGAGTTGGATCAGAGCCACTATGCTCCATCGCGCCTTAAGAGTGAAATTATATCATCAATCTCTAATTAATATATTTTTTTTTCCAAAGGAAAAAAAATCATTTTATTCATCGAATAAACATTAAACTGCTCCTGAGAGTTTACATTATGTAGACCGTCAATAGTCTTGTTTCATAGACCAGCTGGTCATCAGGAAACATTGCCATTTTATGCTCATCTGAGCTTACATCAAAATTATGTATTTTTTATCCCATAGGTTATTTTCTCAAAAACAGGGATTCTTAGAAAATCAATGCAGCCTTACAAGTGAGATGGAGATTAGGCTATCTCCGGCATTTTCAATTTCCATATATCCTGGCTGCATAGCTAAAGCCAATTTTGACAATAAGTCAGCATCTGTATTGAGTTCTCTATAGATATGGTTGAAGGTGGCCATTTCGAAGTTAGTTTTTAAAGCTCGTATTTCCCTTAGAAGGTGTTGTAGATAAGGGACTCTGATCTCGTTCAAGTCATTCGCCTAGTCTATCACCACCTTAGAGTCACCAAAGATTTGGATTTTTGAGAGCTGCTTGTTACTTGCTATTTTCAGAACATCCCATATTGCAGCGAGCTCTGCTTTGCTGTTTGTTGATCTACCTGTAGCATACTTGAAGCAATTTTTTTTGTTTTCAGAAAGAAAAATGATTCCTCCAGCGCCTCCCAACGCCGGTTCTCCTTGACTTGCCCCATCGAAGAAGGCCCAAGGGATGTTCTTGTCAATAGCAGGCTGAGTAAGCTTCCTCGGTTTTTTTTTTTTTGGGACATACTTAAGTTCCTGTAAATTCCTCAGTAGGATGGAACTTGTTATGTCAGGCGGAGTTCACTTGGATTGAAAGATTGCTTTGTTTAGTGCAGACCAAATGCTATAGGCAACGAGAGCAGGGAAAGCATCATAATTGCGTACCCCTGTATTGTGCCACCATTCTTTGGATCGTTGTTCTAATGTCTTGTTCTCTATTGAGACTGTATAGTTGACTGATGAAGCCATTGAACCCCATACAGCTCCTGCATAAGAGGAAGTATAAAAAAGATGAGAAGTAGTTTCGTCTTGAGCTTTACATAACATACATAACCCAGGTCCTTCGAATCCTCTTTTTTTTAAGACTTCCCATGTAAGAAGTTTGTTGTTAATGGATAACCAAAGGGTTATCTTGGTTTTTAGAGGGCTGTGAATCTTCCAGATTTTAGGCCACCACCAGTTCTCTTCTTCACGGAAGTGCTCGTTACATTATGTTTCGTACCCGAGTTTTGCTGTGTAGTCACCATTCTGACCGTTTTTCGACTAAATTAGCTTGTCCTCTAGCTCATCACAGAGGTGAATGAAGTATGCGTTCAAAGAGATAGTATAATGATCCCACTCAACTGAATGTGTTTCATTAAGACCTAAGTCTTGAGCAGATTTCCAAATTGTTCTGTCGAAGGGTAAGGATGGGTGTAATTGTGCATCAGCAAGAACACACATACTTTGTTCTCTTAACTTTGTTAATAATATCTAATTAATATCTATCTATATATATATAAACATAAAATTCAAAAATATTAAATATATAAATATAATCCAATGCATTACAACAATTTCTATACATGATAAGTACACAACATAAATTCAATTTCTAATTAATATATTAAAGATGAGATAACCTAAAATCCAAATCATATGTTAACCCTTTTTAATATATTTACAAAATATATATAACTTTAACACAACTTCAAAATGAATGCATATTAGATTCCACTTTGTGCATCTTATAGATCAATAAAATAGCTAAGCAACATTATTTTAATGTTTGCGATTTTTTTTTTTGAAAATCCAATATCTATAGTGTATTTACCCAACCTATTCCTAATAGTTTCGATTATGGAAATGCATTCATCCATAACACATTTCCATAGCAGATCTATCATTTTTCTGAAATAGGCAACCTCGAGGTAACTCCAACACCATCACCCATGTACCTGTGATTCTACAGCTGCATGCAGAACGGTTGAACATATTATCAGGTATTGGATATATGCTATGAAAGGGGATTCATGATTATTCAAGACATTTTAAACACCGACTTACATAGCCGATCCAAACATTAAACCTTCAAAGTTTATACAACTATAGATTTATATAACAACGTCATACTATATCATTTCCCAAAAATCTCAAAGCATATATATACATACATTTAGCTTGCCCGATTTCTAAAAGCAGTAATACAGATTGACATTCAAGCATAGCTTAAACCTTTCGAAGAGAAGATTATATAGATTAACACACTTAGTGATTTTTGATATATTTGAAAGCTTGTTTACAAGCAAGGACTTGAAGGAATCCCTTAACGCCAAGTGTTCGAACTTCGCTCTTATACCGCAATGTAACAAACCCAAAATTTGTATAGACAACTAAGCCACTGTAGTTTAAAAAACAATCATTAAGACGATCAAGCAATAAAACACTTACTTGAAAAAATGCAACCGACAACTTGGAGAATCAGCTCCTCCCAACCATAGACGAAAGCAACTCAATGGTTTTCCCAACTCCACCCCCGAGATCACCACCATGCACTAGAATGCAAGAAAACGCTTCCACGTAGCGTGCCGTAATAAACAAATGATGGACTTATGAAAAGAGAGAATACTCAACGAAGTTCCTCCATGCACAACATGGTGTCTCATGCTATCTCAGTCTATATAGTTTTTCCGAGGTCTTGTGCCATCCCAATCAAATCTCCAATCAATCCATAAATCCCTATGATTTAGGATCTTGTCTAGTTATTGAGTTTTAGATTGGATTTGATTGGTAAATATTTCTCTTGCTTTCTTACACATGTTCTCTTGTGCCATGGTGGTGTCCCCTCATTTAGTTGAACTCTCCAAGTGCCTTTTTATTTTATTTAATAATAAAAATAGTTTGTTACGCAAAGTGTCACTTTGTGTGTTTTTTTTTTTAAAGTTTTAAATAACTCTTACATAAAAATAATTGTCACAAATAGTAAACCAAAATAAAATAATAATGTTTTGGGGCATCACAATCATCATGCTACGTCACTTTATTACAATTCCCCAATGATGGGTTATGAACAAGCGAAAAAAGAGAAAAAATGGCAAAACAATGGCCTTCCAGACATCTAATCTTTGATAATGAACAAGTGACTTGTTCAATATTTGGTGGCTCAACGACAAGTCCAATTAAGTGCAACTTAGGGGGTAACAATACCCATAGATTTTTGAATCGGTGACCTAACACAAGGAGTCTCTTAACAATACACTCATTCACCGTCTATTCTACGCCCCGTGGGCTATACAATCCTTAATATTAATACCCCCTAATCCCTATCAAACAACATTATTAATTCAAAGCTATCATTTTGAGTGCACATAATCTCAAAATGAGTTATGGTTTTAAATATTAAGAATCATTATCACTTGTATGCTTTTGATATTGAAAACATATGTATAATTGCAATTCAATAACGGTAAAGTTGTAATTTTGAGTGCATACAATCTCAAAATAAATTATGTTTTTTTACCAATATTAAGAACCATTTATTATTTGTAATTTTTTTTATATATAACATAAATTTTGTTGGTATACATTTATACTCTTTAATGCCAATTGATTTGAAAATTTATATTAATTAAAATTATTTACATTTAATCTTAAAATGAATTATTTTTTTCTATTTAATATTAAAAGTTGTTTGATTTGGAAACTTATATTAATCATAATTCATTAATGATAAAGATGTCAATTTTAAGTATAATTAATTTTTAAATGAACTATATATTTCTAATCAATATTAAACTTCATTTATTACTTAGTAGTTAATATTAAAATTCATTTATTACTTTATACTTTGTTAATTTATATTTTAAGATTATTTACATATTTATTTACATAGAATTTGTTATGGTCATTAGATATGCATAGATAATTCAACTTTTAAAACTAGTCAATTTGCATATTTAGTATAAAATGATTATTTCCATAACATTAGAAATTAATATTAAATATCGACACACATATGATACACACTAACCTATATTTTTTCAATATCGACACACATATGATGTCACAATAATTCTAAAATTTTATATTAAATATGCAATGAGATATAAATACCTTCAACTAAAATAAAAATATTTTTCAATCAATCCTTCCATACTATCACAAATTATTTGATAGACAAACACATTACACATCAAATTGATTGTTAACCAAATAAAATTGTTTAAAATTTTAGTTTAATTAACTTTCCATTTCCACCGTCATAGGATGAAAAAAAGAATAGAATTAGAGAATTAAAGATAACAATAATAAAATGATACATCAACACCGTAAATGATGAAATAAACATGTACATATCACTCTCCATTTCCGTCACCCTGATTATCTTCCTTGCTTGGCATGATAGGATTGTTGCTCTATAAAATATGTTTTGATCTAGGTTTGTGTCTTAATATGAACCACCAATCCCTATCCAACACATCCGGGTAAAAAAACACTTGGTTGCAGTGTTATGAGAAAATATAAGGTTCCTCAGTTTCATCGTACATCTTTCTAGAGTTTATAAATACCAACTCACTATCATGATCTTCTTTTACGTTACTCCGGTTGAATGTGTCCCACCACTTGCACCTAAAAACAACACATTGAAAAGATGAGAGGTCCACTTCAAAGATCTCTTGTATCTTTTTGACGTAACCTAACTTCCCCCTAATAGGTTTTGATCATGGTGGCTAACACGACTAGATTGGTCAAACTCGACTTCCACTCCACAATCTTGTGTGACGTCCATCATCGACATCCTCGATGCAAAAATGATGCCCATATTCCCTCATATATGAGAACAAATGCACATGTAAAAAAGTGAAAAAGTGACGATATCATATGTTTAATAACCTGACCATTAATATATAAAATATAGATGTTATAATTCAAAAGTGCATCATAAAGTTAAAAATGTACACAAAAAAATTATTACTGAGTTGTTGCACCCGATCCCTACGTTTAGTGCATCCTCTTCAACGGGTGGGTAACGACCATATGAACCGTATTTATTTATGACTTGGTCAGCAACCCAACTATTGGGACATATCATTGGTATATTTTCTTTTAAATGATCAGGATAATGCATGCTTCTACCATTCAACCATCCGAATTCTTTCTTGTCAATGTCTCATTTCCTACTCTTCTTTTCATACAATGTGACCCACAGTTGTGTTACCTATGCATTGTAAAGAATGAATTTATTGATGGCATCAATTTATGAATTCATTGTTGTATTCATGAAATCAAATCGACATATAGTACGTATGAGATCAAATATAAATTATGAAGTTCAATGTGAATATTTACTCTATATAAATGTGACAAAAGGTAAGTGACTTACACTTTATCATGCATTTTTTTCCTTTTGTTTGGAGTATCTCCCCTTCCCTTTTGTCCTCATCACTTTGGTCATCTCAAATCACTACAATTGGTTTGTGGTCGATTTGATTGATGTACTCACTGTCATAACAGAACTACTCATATACTATGTGACCCTCTGCCATAAACCCATAAGGTTTTTCCCTTTATCGAACAAATCCCTTCATTTTTTTCCTATACCTCTCTAAGAATAACATCCAACGCATGAGACCACCCCGACTAATTCCACCTCATCAACTAGGTGAATTAGAAGATGAAATTGCAAGTCCATGAAACTCATCGACAATTCCTTCTCAAACATACAAACAATCTTAACTATCTCTTGATGCCATTGTGGAATGCTTTCCATATGAATCTCCTTTGATGTGATCCAATGTGTAAATGCATATAATTTAGATATGGCACATTGTAGGTCCTCGGGAAGTCATGGTTCACACACCCATGCCATATGAATATCATTTGATGTGATCCAACGTGCAAATGCATATCATTTAGATATGGCACATTGTAGGTCCTCGGGGAAGTCATGGTTCACACACCCACACATGAGCAAAAGATAATGACACTACAAAGTAAACACATAAAAATTTAATTTCATTTTAAATTGTGGCATAAAAATAAAAATAATAATAATAACATGTTTTTGACATACATACCCTTAGTAGATTTAGATGGTAATGTGATTTCAAACCCAACAAGTGTTCTTCTACAATGAAGCAACACTGCAGAGTAGACCCATATAAATAAGGTGCCTTCACGCCGAATATAAATTCATTTTCCAAAGAAATATCATCTTTCTTCAAAACCCATGGGACATCACCTTCTTTAAAAGACCAACAGGTTCCAACCTCTCATCTATTTTCTTGTCTTGGCGGATGCTTCTTTTTGGTATTTGAAGAAATAATGCATGTCCTAATAACCAATGTGTCACTTTGTTTCGATGATATATGTCTCCACAAATAAGATGAAACATTTTTGAATATATGCATGGGATCTAGTAAGTGGACAATCTTAAGATGCTCCCAATATGGGATCTTATAAAATACGGATTTCCTTTTCATCCATATGGGCATTTTATCAACATATGTGTCGAAGAATTAAGACTCATCAAACATAGGTTCCCCATATGAATCAAACATTTATGCAATTTATTTCTACTTCTCTTTGTCATATGCCCTAAGCCAGTGAATCGGTGTCATTATTTTAGGCATTTGGATTCTCTCTGGTTTACCATTGAAAGATGATGTTTCTCTTCTATAAGGGCGATCTTCTAGGAGGAATACACTCGAATATTCATACACCGAATTTCGTAGGTGGCTAGACCACCTATCCTTCATATAAGGTCCACACCATTTACATCCATGATAACCTTTTGTTACAAGACCTGTGATTTTATTGTATACAAAGCACATTAGTGTTGAAGATAAATACAGTCACACTGAATTAACTATGCCAATTTTTTTTTACGAATATAAACAAATCAATCAACATGTTTACTAGATAAAAATCCCAATCTTGGATAATCATGCGTGGTGTATGCACATATTCCAAACAACATAAAAATCCCTCTATTGGGATGGGTCTTGATACATTGTATATTTGTATCGTTTCCCACAATTCCTTTAATTCATCGATCAATGATTGTAGGTAAACATCATATTCTTCACTTGTCTTCTACCAAGGACTATAAGAGCCAACATAAGATGTGCATTCCTCATGGACAACCATGGGGGGGTATTTTTATTGATCACCACTACATTCCAAACAAAATAGTTGGTGATTTGTAGGGAATGTGGGTTGCAACCATCCATGGCTATGCTCAATCGAAGGATTTATACTTCATCCTTGAATTTATTGGGCCATGTATTCCCTATATGCTTTATTTTATTGAATCTGTTGGGATTATCATAACTCCTGACTCACCTCGGTGTGAGGTATGTCATCCCTGCAACATAGCTAATTCTTTGCAACGCAAGAGCCTTTGAATCCTTGGCATTATAGGCATGTGAATCAATATATTATGAGGAGGACCATGTGATTTACCCTTGTTTCTTGATTTATGGTACATGTCATGCCCACATTTTGGACATATCTCTTTGTTTGCATATTATTCGCCTTGATAGAATACAATCATTCAGACATGCATGATATGATATGTACTCAACACCAAACATTTTCAACATTTTCTTTTCCTCTTCGCAATTTTCAAGCAAGATATTATCACTTGAAAGTACCTTATCATTGAATAACCTATAGTCGTGGGAAATACAAATGTGTAATGTCATTTATCTTTGAGAAACACACGTTTGACATGCCATACATTGCTTCCAAGCTGTATAGTAACATTGTTTTCCCCATCTTGGTAGAATTTGATTGACCAGGTCCAAAGAGAGGGGTGGTGAAAGAAGACTTAAGGATTTTGAAGAAGGTATCCATGATATGAGCATCATCCCCTAGCTCATCATCCTGGAATGAATCTAAAACCATTGCCTCAATGGAACATGTATCTCGTAAGAAATCATCCAGACCAACCTCTATTTCATTGCCTCCATTGCCAACATGTGAAGAACTACTGTTATTGTAGACATTCCTAATTGATGAATATGGATGTAGTGGGAATTGACTAGGTGGTTGATTCCACCATGCTTGGTATGCTTCCTCTCCAAGTTGCACTCTTTTTGCAACATTCTCTCAATTTGACATTGTAGTGGGGTGCAACGGAATATGGTAGATACGTCACTCATCATCAAAATCTTGATTTCAAAAATATTGAACATTACATCGATGATATTAGTAATAATAATGCAATTTGTTTGTTCAAACATTATACCAAACAATTATTATTTAAGCATGAGAATTTTTTCCAATATTAAATGTCCAACTTCAAGCAATTTATAAAACAAAAGTTCAAATTGAGTAATACATTTACATTATCCCATTGAAAATAAAAAAAATACAATTAATCAATGATTTTTATTTTACGCCCCAAGGCAACGTTTAAAGGTAGTCCCAATACAAGGCGTCTTTGACGATTGGTTCGTGGTTTACGGAAGTTATATTCTATTAACAACTCATCACTAGGAGACAAACTACGTATTGCATGCACAACAAAAAATATGCATGCTTTCCTTTTCACAAAGAACTCTTGGTCATTGGAGTGTTCCTTGAATGAACAATTTGCGGAAAATAAATAGCACCTAGAACTATTTATGAACCCTGTAATGTTCCCATGAGTGCGTGGAAAACCATTGATATATAACAGGTACTTCCTGTTAAAGTTTCCATAAGCATAACCATTCATTCACATACTATACATGGAAATACTATGTTTGTATTTAATAATATTCAAGTAATCTGACCAACAATAAATAGGACCACAAAATGGCATAAGTGCTACTGACTATTTGGGATGAATGAGTACATGTGAAAGGATAATCAACCCAATATTTGCAACATCTATCTTAGAATTGGCATTGATCATAAAATTATTACCAAAAAAGGACAATTCGGTTACAACATCATAAATAGGTAGAGAAGACAGGAAAACACCATATAAAGTGCAGTTGTGACAAGTTTGGTATTTAGTTTGCAAATGCACGGGAATAGAGAAGTCATCGCTACCCTCCAAAAATTGAACCAACTTTGGTGTGTACTTGGACATTTTTCCTCTCGACTCATACAAATTTTTGGATTTCCTAGTAGATATTTTTTGGGTGGTATTGATATCATATTTTGGATCACTAGAAACTTCAGTTGGCTGAATAGAATCCGAGGGGTTGGTCAATTTAGGATGAAAGATAGTTGTTTTGGCTTCCAAATTTCAAAAAATGAGCATAAGGAAGTGTTCCTACATGTATTTTCTATATCACCTGTTAGTGTTTTTACCGCAGTAGGAGGTATTAGACCATAAACATTAGGTAGAATATCATTAATATAATGGGTGAGTGTGACACACCGAGGGTTCTCCATCAACCCTTAACATTTTGAAAAACCACATACTAATAGGGTGTCATAAAAGAGATCCAACTCATGATGAATTACCATCGATGACCCAAGATTGTGGCTGGAATATGGCATGTTATAATTGGAAGGGTAAAGTGTCTATCCATTTTCATATACCCATTGTTTGTGGTATCTTTCTTATGATAAGAACTAGCAACGTTTTCCAACTGGTGGAATATTTTTTGCATCTGAACTCAATCTTGAATCAAGATCCTGTAAAATACAATACATTGTTATTTAGATTCACATGGATAAATAACATAAATTCAATTAGATAATCAAAATATAAATACAATTTAAAATTACTGGAGATGGAAAGTAAGAACTCGATTAACTTTGACCAATATGGAATGTGTTGGAATTTGAAGAATTGACCATTTGATATTATAACTTTTTCTCCCTACATTTGAGAAAAATCAACAATCAATACATGTCTAGAGTCCTAAAATAAAATTTGAAAACTGTATCACAATATAAATTCCAATATAGTTTTCAAATCATTTTTTAAGAATAAGGTAAGTTTAAGCAACATATGTATACTATGAAGTACTGTAATTGATGTGGTTGAATCCTAAAAGAATATTTGAGATGAATATACTATTTTAAGTTCAAACATACATTCATAGGATTTTTAAATACTATGGTGTTCCTTAATAATACAAATGCACCAATTTGTCCTTAATAACTAAACGTATTGGTGCATCTAAAACACTTCCGCATCATCTTTAAACATCTGCAAATTAAAATATCTGCTATATTTGATAGCAGATATTTAATTATGCATTTTTCAATATTATTTCCATTGGTGCACTTAGCATATATAAGAGTACCACTGTAATCATAAATTTCTCATATGCATTGGTGAATGGAAATTCTTTTTTATATGTGTATGTTTCTATTGTATGCCAATACAGTGTGCTTTATAAAATATAGCTCACCAGTCACACTCATATCGTACTGGCACACCAATTTTCCGGGAAAAAGTTAAACGAAGTTATATGGGAACGATGCATTGTTTGTTATGACACAATGGTGCGCCTATATATATAACTGCACCGATATGCCGAAAATAAAAAAATAAAAAAGAGCATGATTTTTTTCCCCAGTTGAAAAGGGAGAGGCAATTTCTTTTTCAAAAAACTAATTTCATAAGTGTTTAAAGAAAAAGCTAATCACTATTTCATTGTTTTGATGAAATTTCGAGCGGGAAGTTTTGAATGAGAGACTTATAGGGGAGGAGTTTGGAGCAACTGGATTATTCTGAAGATCGAAATTTGTAAGGTATGGTGAATCACACAAAACCCCGCATAGCAGAAATTTCAAGTATGTAAATTCTTACTATTGATCTCAATGCACGATTTATTTATGTTCCTATTAAGATTTAAATAAATTTATAAAAAATAAAAGATTTCATAGTTACCTTCAACATTGGAACCGTTGCTTTCTTGATGCCTACTTTTGTTTTGTGGCTGCAAAATTTCACATTAGGGTTTAACTCTTTCTATTGTTTCACAATTTGGGTTTTTCTTTTTACGCATTTTAGATTTAATGGTGTAATGTCCCTTAAATCCTAATATATATATATATATATATATATATATGGGGTATAATTTATTAATAAGACCTAAGATTCATTTAAAATTAACTTCAACACTGAATTATAATGCCGAGAACGACACTTGTAGTTTAACCGAAGTATTTTCATGATAGCTTGTTTTTCAACTGTAATGATTTCGTGGTTTGCCGGTATAGTCCTGAACTCGTCTGTCATTACTTAATCTATACTAATGTTGTCGCTCTGCTACGTCTATTTATTTTATACATTATTATGTTCGCGTGCTATTTTTGACACATAACTTAATCCTTTATAAGTTGTCATTGTGACTATGTTGTCTATGCTTCCTTTGTAAATTGAGTTGTTGGATTATTATTTAACTCCATGATTTGGTTTGAAGGACTCCTATAGAGTTTGGGCTTACTTAGCTTGTTATGAGCTAAGGAATATTTACCCTTTGGTTGTAGGTGATATGGATTAATTTTATGCTAGATATATATTATTTTTAAGTTTGGGAAACATTGGTAAAAGATTTAATGTTTTAACTTGTAATTAAAAGCTATGCTCCCATACATAGGGTTGACCTCAAAAGGAGGTTTTTCGACTATAGAAAGTGGGTGGAAAATTTAGTTGCTAGTGGTGGTCGTTGAGGACTTTAATGGAAGCCATGTGATGACCTCGTGGAAATCCTCCACGCTGGGAGAGGGGGAGAAAAGCTCCATGATCCAAGGGTTTTGCAGAGGCGCAACGTAACCGAGCAGAGCTCTGTTGCTCAATATGAAGACTCATATTCACACTACACTTTGAAGGTAAGGGTTATTGCTTCCTCTGTTTAGTTTATTTATTTCCTTTATTTGGTTTTAATAGCATATTCCTAACCTGGAAGTTTGTTTCCGATAGGAGACCTCTGTGTGGTTCCTTGGAGATTGTTTCCGTGAGTGCTACATGGAGGAGAGGAGAGCGTGGGAACAAATGCTCTGGTAAGCCCCAAGTCTATGGCATCCCTCTTCCTTCATGTGAAAAGAATCGGTGGATATCTCTTCCGCATTTTGGATTTGTGGTGAAAAAATGTTGTGTGTTTTAAAGGCTATGCCATATGGAGAGACAAGGAGTTTACGACAATCTATTTGCTGCTCTGTTTGTTACTTGTAATCATTTTATTGGCAAAAAATTTGCCCAGGGTTTAAGTATTGTAAGCCTATGTAGGCATTTTGGCATTTTGTAGAATATCTCTGTGTATAAAAAAATGGTTACAAAGCCTAAATCTTAATCCTAATGTTTAAAGTTCAAGCTATATGCTAAATGTTTTATGCATTCTTGTTCCAATGGATGATTTGTTTCAATATGTGAATGCCATTGTGTCCTAGGGTTTTGAATACTATATTTATTAGTTGATGATTCGGTGCTTCCATGATAATTCCTCTGTTCTGTAGCGAATGATGAAGTAACTAAGTTCAAATGCTTACACTCATTAGTAGTTGAACTAGATTATGTTTTCCTATGAGATTTATGCTTGCTCTTAAAGGGTTCGCCCTCTGGTCCGCGGTAGGAGTGTGATCGTTGTCTGTAAGTGTTTATGTGGTTTATGGGAAAGTTGATTCTGAGCACTGTTTGTAAAAGGATGGTGGATCCAGGTGTTCTATCCAACGCTCTGTATGTCTGTAGAGTATGGGAAAGGCCCTAAATTTTACTTCGGGGTTTTCACTTCTTCTCCTTTTGTTTTCTTATTAGACGAAGATGGCGATGGAGCCATGTGCCAACGCATCTGCGTGGCCGTAGCTGGGCATGAGAAAAGGATTTGTATAACTGACCCTATGTTTTTTTTTTGTATATGTGAAAAATACTCGGGTGTTTTGCTTGTCTATCTTGTAGCTATTTAAATTGTCTATCATTTTCTAGGTGTTTCTACGTACCTAGGGTAATTTAAAAAGGGATTCGACCCCTGGTCTGTGAGGTTTCCAATTGATGTCTCTGTTTATAAAATTGAGCGCGTATTTTCTTAATCAAACGATAGTTAACTTCCTAGTGAAAGGATCTAGGGTTTTGCGATTTTACACAGGCTTGATTCTGTCGCGTATGGCTTCTTTGAAGTTTTAAATTGGGGAAAAGATTGATGGTGAAACTAGTGGGAAAGAGTATTGCGAATTTCAATGGTTACTATTTTTATTTTAATTTATATAAGACAAAGGTTTCGTGGAAAGGCTTGTTGTTTAGTTTAATCTTCTTGTATAATAAAAATAGTGATGTATTAATTTCTTTAATTATTGTTTTAGATCTAGCACAAGCTAGCTCTACTGGAGCGAGACTCGTGTGTAAAATTTGACTCTATCTTGTAAAAATGGTTTGCCCAAAAAATTCATTCGTTTAAATATGGCAATTCTAGTTTAGGCCAAGATTCTGTAACTGTGAAAAGTAGCATAGTTTATGAAGTTTTGGGATATCAAAAAAAAATATAACTAAGCTATATTTAAATGGAAGATTTATAAACTATACATGATCCCTGTTTAGAAAGGATATTTGAATGGAAAATAGAGAATGTAGAATGCAAAATTATTTTTATTCTAGTTTGTTTAAGATTGGGGTTTTAAATGTTTAATGTTCAGAAAAATAAAAACTACTAGAATAACCTAGAATGCGTCATGACTTATTACTTCTGTCAATGACCATTAAAATAGAATATCTAAGAGCTGTAAAAGAAAGAAAATGCACCTTGATCATGATACTTATAATGTCTGGCTATATTTCTATTGATGAACAAAAAAGAAACTGATATATATAAAACTCTTACCGAAAGTTGTGTTGATTGCAATCCTTCTATAACCTGCACATTATAAGCACAAAATGATAGGGACTATTTTTTTAACTGACTTGTAGCAATGTGACCAGATGACTTCAGAACTGCCATGTTCCTCCCAACCTTTGACCCAGAACCATTCCTGGTTCTTTGGACGGATCACCCCGAGCTGGTTCGAGCATGCAAGGAAATCTAGGACACCTAAGGATAGATTGTTGTTATCTTGGAGCTAAAATCTGTATCTTCCAGGCACCTTCCAGGTACCATATTTGGAATTTCTCTAATTCCATAAAGCAATAATGATAAGATAAGATGCCCTCTCTTGGTACTTGCCCTTGTATTTATAGGTAAATTGGCTAGGGTGCAACCTAGGATTTTGGAATGGGCAGTTTGTTATCTTGAGTTAACATCAATATTTTAAACATCTTCTTGTATTTAAACTGATATATATAAAACTCTTACCGGAAGTTGTGCTGATTGCAATCCTTCTATTACCTGCAAATTATAAGCACAGAATGATAGAGACTATTTTTTTAACTAACTTGTAGCAATGTGACCAGATGACTTTAGAACTACCACGTTCCTCCCAACCTTTGACCCATAACCGTTCCTAGTTCTTTGGACGGATCATGCCCGAGCTGGTTCGAGCATGCAAGGAAATCTAGGATACCTAACGATAGATTGTTGTTATCTTGGAGCTAAAATCTGTATCTTCCAAGCACCTTCCAGGTACCAGATTTGGAATTTCTCTAATTCCATAACGCAATAATGATAAGATAAGATGCCCTCTCTTGGTACTTGCCCTTGTATTTATAGGTAAATTGGTTAGGGTGCAACCTAGGATTTTGGAATGGACAGTTTGTTATCTTGAGTTAACATCAATATTTTTAACATCTTCTTGTATTTAACTCATAGTTTGAAATATATATAATATAATTAAAAGATCATTTTTAATTATAATTCCCCGATAACTTGAACTTTTTAATTGTTTCTATTTTGAATTAGAAAATAGAACTCTTAGTTTATTTATTTAGTTTATAAAAATAATATATATATATATATATATATATATTTCACTTATTTAATTTTATTTATCTTTTTATTATTCATATAACTTTACATATATAATATCTTCATCTATAAGATTCAATACTTTTGAGTCACACATAAGGAGACTGCTCCAAGAAATGGATGTGAAGAAGTACGTTAGTTTGGATTTTCTCGGAACATGTGAAGCCTAGATGAAAGATTTAATGGAGGTTGGATGTGGTAGGAGGCCCTGATGATGGCGGAGCAGTGGATCGCTATTTTGGTGGTGGTCTTTTCGGTTCTGGTGCAGCATTAGCATTGTTTTTTACGATTTGTTTATTTTGGTTTCCGATTTAGGTGGAGAGGGTTCAGGGCTTTCTTGGTGCGCATTGGAGGCTTCCATGGCGCTGGTGGTCTAGTTAGCTGGTAGCCGGGCGGGCTGCTGCAGTCACGGGGTCACGGTCTGGTCGGCACGAACGGTGGTGTGGGGTGGAACTGAACACCGTTTTGTTATTCCCGTTTTAAACTGTTTTTATCGTGGTAAACCCTAGGTGGTCTACCAGGGTTCTTACTTATGCTACGGTGGAAGTGGGGTTCCCCTGAATATGGCTTCGTATGACGACAGGGTGGACTACTCCTTCGATGCATCAGATGACTTGCCCATCTGGACACAGTCTGAGGGTGTCGGGTGGACGATTGGGGTCCCAGCTGGTGGTGGCGAGGTGGAAGGATTACCTACTTTAGAGAGCAGGTCCACCCTGGGGTTTTCACCGACAGATTTCTTGGCATTATCTCCCAGCTCCGGGGTTTTATGTGCTCCCATCTCCGGTATATCAGCGAATACTCCGCAGGAAGCGGGGGTTTTATGGACCTCGGACCAAGTTATTGAGGCCCTGGAGGGTTCGACGGGCAGGAATAAAGGGTATAGCACAGTGGATGATGGTTTTCGGGGCATCGTTGGCAGAGTTCCCTCTCCATTGAACCCGCGGCCAGGTTTGAACATTGCCGAGACAAGGGTGGAAAGGTGGGCGGGACAACTGGAAATCCACGAGCAGCGTGGCTTTGCTAGCCCTTGTGTGGGCACTGGTACGAGTTCAGACGAATGGGGTGGACCTTCATCGGAGGAAACCACTCACAAGGAGAAACGGGGCAGGAAGAGGTGGTTGAAGCTTAGCAGGACTCGATACAATTACGCTCTAGGGGAAGACATAGAGTGGCATCAACTGGTCAAGATGACCAGTATCACTTTGGTTGGCAAAGCATTGGGCAGATCTTTCTCTCTGCGCACCATTGAAGATTGGGTGGGGGAGAAGTGGGCTGGGGTTCTGGGCTATGCACCGGAAGTAGTGGAATTAACCCGAAACTGGTTTGCTTTCAATTTCCAGGCGGAGGAGCACACAAAATGGGTTTTAAACTCCAATTGGAGCTGGGATCACTACCCGGTCATGATCAAACCCTGGCATCCGCTGTTTGATGCTAGTAAGGAACGGTTGGACATTGTACCACTGTGGGTACGGCTACCGGGATTACCACTTCATTACTGGTCGGAGCGACATTTCAGAGGCATTGGGGACATGATTGGGCAATTTTTGGATGGAGACTACAGCTTTCTTCATACTAGGCAGCGGAAGGTGGCTCGTATTTTGGTAAATTTGAACATCCGTGATGGGTTAGTACCGGATGTTACCCTCAGTTGGGGGCCATATGTCTACTCACAGAAATTGGACTACGAAAACGTCCCCTTCAGATGTCGCCGATGCCATGCCTACGGTCATCCGGCTGCAGAATGCAAACTCCCGTTCCGGAGGAATTATGAGGGGCCGCATAAAGGTTCTGGAGCGGTGAAGGCTGCCCCCCTTCCGGATATCCCATTAGATGGAACCCCCCTGGTGTGGATTTGGACGGGGCTGAGGGACATGTTTCTCCATGGGATTTGGATGACCCTTGTTCTTTTGGCATGGCTCTATCGGTCTCTGGTGCAGCGGAGGCGGATGTAGCAGACTTACAAGGGGAGAGGGGTTTGGAGGCGGTTCCTGTTGGGGATTTGCTACCTGGGAATACTGCTACTGAGGCGACTCATCCGACGACATACTTGGAACCTGGTTCATCATCTGCGGGTATTGCTCACTCCATAAAACCCCTTTCTTTTCATTTTGCTTTAAAGAACTTGTATTTAGATAATCCGGACTGGATTGAGGCACTAAAAAATTTGAATATTTGTTCGGCAATGGAGTTGGTAGATACTACGGGTTTTGATCCTGACACCCCATCCTGCTCAGCTTTGAAGCAAATCCCTGGGGTAATGATGCTTGAACCTCCCCTTGTTGACGAACCTGGGCCTCTTGAAGATCCTCTATCCCCATCCCCTACCACATCATCAGATTCTGGTTACTTTCTGAGATCCCTTTCAAAAAACTCCCCGGGTGGGCTGGGGGTAGGTTTGAATAAGGGTGGCAGGAATGGTAGGGGTCGGGGCAGAAAATCCCACCTTGCTAAAGCACAAACCAAGGCCAAGATGGATCTCTTGGATGGCAAACAGGTGACTATTGATCGGGCGCTTAGAGCGGTGCGTGCCCAGAAGAAGGGACGTTGATGAAAGTTATGTCTTTTAACTGCCGGGGTCTGGCTGGTCCCCTCAAAAGATTAGCACTACGCAGAGTGGTGTCTATTGAACACCCGGATATCATTCTGCTTCAGGAAACTATGGGTGTTGGTGAGACTGTTAAAAAATTACTTGAAAGTTGGTTTGGTGGCTGGACTTTTACTACACTGGATGCCCGGGGCAGGTCCGGTGGTCTGGCTATGGGGTGGAACACCCGGTCGATATTGTGCCAGAATCTCTGGGGTATGGAAGTGGCACTGGGGATGACTTGCTCGTCCTTGGATTTTGGTGATACTCTCATGGTGGTTAAGGTTTATGGGCCTTATGCGAACCGAGTCCCTTTCTGGGAATCTCTGTTCTCTCATCCTCTGCTACATGTAGGGAACCTTATTTTGGGAGGGGATCTAAATTTTTCCCTTGGGCCGGCTGAAATTTGGGGTTGTAGAGCTCGGTCAGATCCTATGGCTGATTTTTTTACTCACCAGCTAGTTACTCACAATTTGCTGGATATTGAGCCGACTATCCTTAAACCTACTTGGAGAAATAATAGAACTGGTGATTACAGGGTTGAAAAACGTTTGGATCGTTTTCTGGTGTCTGACACCTTTGTGGATCAGAACTATTTACTAAGGCAGTGGGTTGGCTCGGGGGGCTCTTCGGATCATTTCCCTATTTTTCTGGAGATCCGTGCTGGTCCTGTGAAACCAGCTGGGCCGCTCAAATTTTACAAAATCTGGTTGGAGGATGAGACTTTTCCTGAACTTATTAGATCCCTTTGGGTTCCCTACAACCCCAGGGCAGGCATCTCGGCCTCTTATCAGTTCTCTGAAAATATCAAGCGAGTTAAAAGGCCGGTGAAGGCCTGGGCCTATGAAAAGCACATTAGAGATGATAGGGTTTTAAAGAATATCGAATTGGAACTGGAGTCTATGTATGATTCCGGAACTGGGGGTTTGGGCACACCGGAGGAGAAAGCTCTTTTGGTTTCATTGGAAGGCAGGCGAAATAAGCTGCTCTTGGAAAAAGAGGAAACGTGGAGACTGAAGAGCAGGGCTATTTGGCTATCGGCTGGGGATGAGAACACAATATTTTTCCATGCATATGCCAAAGGAAGGAAGGCGGCCAATACCATCTGGAGCTTGGAAGACTCTTTGGGACATACCCAGACTTCCTTTGATGATATGGCTGGGGTTGGGGTTGAACATTTCAAATCACTCTTTAAAGCCCCTGCACAGGCTCACATTTTGGATGTGGTTCGGATGGCTCAGTTTTTCCCACGTTTTGTGGATGAGGACGACAACCAATCCCTGATGGCTGTTGTTGGGGAAGATGAACTGAAGGGCGTTTTGAAGGGGTTTCAAAAAGATAAAAGCCCGGGTCCAGATGGATGGACGGTGGAATTCTTGCTGGCACTCTTTGAGCTTATTGGGAATGATCTTCTGCAGATGGTGGAAGACACTCGTAGATCGGGGAGGATCCCGGCTGCCCTGAACTCCACTTTTATTGCACTTATACCTAAGACTGACAATTCCTCTTCATTAAGCGACTTCAGACCCATTTCATTGTGCAACTGTGTATACAAGGTAGTATCAAAGATTATTGCAGGGTGGCTTAAAGGGATTCTGTCCAAAAATATTTCTGAGGAACAATTCGGCTTCCTGGAAGGGAGACAAATACACGAGGCTATTGGGGTTGCACAGGAGGGTATCCATAGCATGAAAGCTCGAAAGATTAAAGGAGCTATTATCAAGATTGACTTGTCAAAAGCATATGATAAGGTGAGCTGGCTGTATATTCATTTACTTCTCACTCATCTGGGTTTTGCTGTGGATTTTATCAGGTGGATTATGAGTTGTATCTCTACGGTATCCTTTGCGGTGCTTATTAATGGTGCTGCATCTCCTTTCTTCCGGTCTGAAAGAGGACTACGTCAGGGCTGTCCACTATCCCCTTTACTCTTCTTGCTGGTCGCTGAAGGGCTGAGTAAAGCATTGAATAAAGCCTGTAGGGATGGTACTCTCCATGGCATCCAAGTGGCACCTGATCTGTTTATTACGCATCTGCTGTTTGTGGATGATATACTTATCTTTTGCACTGGATCGACTAGGGATATGGAAACGCTACAGGACATCTTTCAACTTTTCTCTAAAGCTACGGGTATGGAGATCAATGAGAGAAAATCCACTCTAACTACCCATTTGCTTAGGGAATGTGAGATTGCGGCTATTCGGAGGATCTTCCCGTATACCTTTCTATGCCTGGAAGTGGGCTTCTGCTACCTTGGGTTTCATTTAAAGCCAAATTCATATACAAAAAGGGACTGGCAATGGATCGTTGAAAAAATCCACAAGAGACTGAAGGTTTGGAGCCATAGATGGCTGTCGCGAGCTGGAAGGCTGGTTTTGGTAAAATCGGTACTCGAGGCCATCCCAGTCTACTGGATGTCACTCTCATGGATTCCTACAGGAACGCTGGAGAGAGCTCGGAAGCTGTGTTTTCGCTTCCTATGGAGCGGTAAAAGAGATTTTGTTTCCCCATGGGTTCGATGGCAGAAGATCGCAATTCCAAAAGCATTAGGGGGGTGGGGTCTTAAAAATATACATTTTTTTGCAAAGGCATTGGCTGCGAAAGGGGTTTGGAGATTGTTGAAATCTGAAAGCCTGTGGACTAAGGTGGTCACTTGAAAATATATTGCCCCTCTAACTATTTTGGAATGGGTGCGGTCGGTGGATAAATCACAGGTTGGCTGTTCTGTTATTTGGAAAGCGGTCATCAATTCTTTTCCTGTTATTGGCGACCTGCTCACCTGGAATATTGGGAATGGACAGGCCCTTTGTATTGGGGAGGACCCTTGGTTTGGGAGTGCTGGTCGTCATCTGTTATCTGGTGAATTGATTTTCTCTCTTCAAAATTTGGGGTTTTTTTATCTATCCCAGTTGGCCGGTCAGGATAGAGAGCATCCATGGACTCAGACATGGGTTGATGCTGAATCTTTGGCACTTACTGTGGATGAACGGGCGGAATTGAGGTCTTATTATCGGGCACTCTCTCAGTCTCATATTCGCATCCGGGACAGGGAGGACTGCTTGGTATGGGAGGGGGCCCCGAATGGCTGTTATACACCTAGGGATGGATACATCAGTATCTGTCACTTCTTGAATCAACATGAGCTGGTGGGTTGGTGGAAAACCCTTTTGAAGATTAATTGCCCTCTGAAACATAGACTGTTTATGTGGAATGTCCTCGAGAATTCTATTCCCACCTGGGACTCTTTACAGAAGAAGAATCGGATCGGGCCGGGCTGGTGCATATTATGCAAAGCCTGTGAGGAATCTTGTGTCCATCTATTTCTCCATTGCTCTTTCATGGTGCAAGTGTGGGAGGAATGTTAAAGACTTTATAATACTTTATTTAACTGGACCGGGGATTCGTTGTTGTCAGCCTGGTCACAGTGGGGGTTGGATCCCATTGGAAAGTCATTCATGAATCTCCCATTACTGGTGGTATGGGGCATCTGGTTGGCACGTAATGGTATGATCTTCACTGATAACAAATGTACACCGGTGGTCACTGCTATTCAGATTTGTGGCTTCCGCCAGGCCTTCCCACACCATATCAGAGTTGCAAAACAGCGTGAGGTCCTAGCCTTAGAAATTGATGTTTCTATGCCGTGGGGTTTTTATGATGGATCTGCACTTGAACGTAGGTGCGGGGGTGGGGCTATACTGAATATTACAACAACTCACTCTTTCCATCTTTTCTGGGGACTGGGGGAAGGTGGAAATAACTATGCTGAGATTATGAGCCTGAAACTTCTCCTCATCTTTGCTAGGGAGAAGGGATGTCATCAGATTAATGTGTTTGGGGACTCTATGAATGCTACCAATTGGACAAATGGCACTCAACATTGCAGGGATCTTAGACTATCAAACATTCTACAGGACATTATGCAACTAAAACTTTCTTTTTTACACTTTGAATGCAGACATATTTACAGAGAGAACAACAAGGAGGCGGATGAGGCTTCTCAGGTTGGCCGGGACTTGGCAGTGGGGCTGTGGAAAGTGAAGGAGTTCAGGGATGGAACTCACTATGAATACTTTCATAGACCTTTTGCTGAGGATATTGACACACAGGGACTTTAACTGGAACTGGCACATGTTACTTTACTTTTTGGTTTTTTGTTCAAAGACTATGATGATGCGTAGGATGATAGCCTACTAATGGCGGTTTTATTTTTGGATACACAAAACTGTAATGTACTTATATGTTTCCTTTCTTTTTAAGTTGGCTCGGGGAGTCAACAGACAACTAGTAGTTTTTTTTTGGGTTACGATTGCTCCTGTTTTGTACTGGGGGTCTTATTTTGTGGATTATGATGACATGTATGGGACTTTGGTTCATACTGACCGGATGCACAGACACTGTTACCTACTGAACTATTTTTTTTTATCCTTAAGTGGATTACCGAAATGCTTAACTGCATCTACTGAATGTAATTTGTTCACCACTGCTGAATAAAATTACGCTTTTTTTCCGAGGAAAAAAAAAAAAATATCTTCATCTATACATATACATATTCTTGTATATATGTGAAGCTCTTTTATGATTATCTTTTTACTATTCAATGTATCATATAACATAATTATATATTCGATGCTTCCTTAATTCATGTCGATTCTTTATCATAGCTTCTTGTGGGTTTGGTCGGTCAACTAAGATAGGTAGCCCTAGATCCTCTTGCATGCTCGATTCCTCGTTTTAGTGGTAGTGTCTCTCAGTCCTTGATGAAAAGAATAGATAATGATTCAATTAATCAACTTGAATAAATATGATGAGTTTTGGTGCTATTTAGAGTTTTTCAGGCTCAACACCTTAAGTGAGGTAACCCTAGTGCTATTCAGAGTTTTTCAGGCTCAATACCTTAAGTGGGGTAACCCCAGTGCTATTCAGAGCTTATGCTCAACACCTTAAAGGGCGTTACACTAGTGCAATTCCAGAGCCTTTTGCTCAACACTAGTACTAGGATGTATTTGTAAGATACACCTACGGATACAATGGCCAAAGATCCGATGCTCCAGAGATTATGATCAACATCATGTTGGAGTGCTCCAGGGATTATTCCCAACACTTATTATTCATCTTGTGGGGTTATCTATGTGCTCTAGAGATTACACTCAACACATAATACTATAACCCATGTGCCCCAGGGATTATGCCCAACACATCCATGTACATCAGGGATTATGCCTAGCACATAATAAAAGTCCTCCATGTTCTCCAGAGCTTACAATCAACACAAACTAAAAGGTCATCCATGTGCTCCATAGCTTATGCTCAACACATAATGAAAGGTCAAAGTATTGGGATATTACATCCCTCCTTGCTTAGAACAACACCGTCTCGGTGTTAGGGACTCTAAATGAAACCCTGAAACAAGGCGAGGTAAGCCTCTTTCATCATGGTTTTATTCTCCCATGCGGCCCCATAAATTCAAGCTCCTTCTTAATTCAAGGTCTTATGGAGGCTTCCTTAACCCCTTACCTACAATAACCTCAAAGTACTATCAGTCCCATGACATATAATCAAAACGTAAAGTAAATGGGGATATCATAATCGTCATATTGTTAGTCATGCTTTGATGTTTCTTGCTTTTCATACCTATACTTTTCACAAACAACACAAGTTGTTTCTAGAGTTTCGTCATAAAACACATTCAATCATACGTTTTTTTTTCTTTTCAAAAATCAATTAGAACGCAAGTAATAATTTTCCTTTGCAACATCATGTTGTTTCTTTTTTGTGGCAACTCTTTTAGAGTTTGATCTTCTTACAAAGATTTACTTTTTAATTACCTGTACCTGCACATCTGTCATTCATACATGATCATGATCTAAGATAATATTTTCAAAATTCTTGACATGGCACTTCTTTTCCAAGTACCCTTAGTCATTCTCTACTTGCTTTTCCTAAAAACGCAATCATATCAATGCTCATAACATGAACTATGCATGAAAATAACATAACATATACATAATCTAAGCATAAATGTGCATAACATATGCATAACATGAGCATAAACAATTCTCAGTGTGGCAGATCATACCAGCTCAGTACCCAAATAGGTTTTGTCACTTTAGGTGTTCCTGAGCATAACATTACATGAGATTTGTCAATCTAGTTTAATAGTAGTTAAGGGGTTACTGATGCTCCAAAGTTTCTATCTCAACATCAATTAATCATAATGAGTCTAAGTGCTCCATAAAATATACTGCTCAACACTCACTCAACAGGTGCTCCAGAGCTTTTTTATTGCTCAACACGAATGAAGATTTTATCAATCTAGGTGATCCCTCGTTTATTCACTCAATCACCAAATAAGTTTTCTATCTTTATTACTAGTGTAGGGTAGTTACAAGGTCTGTTTATTATCCCTCTTTGTAGATTTTGTAAAATAAATTGAACACACAAAGTAAGCATTAAATGAATCAAATCATAATTTGCAAACTCATAATTGTAATAGTACTAAAATATACACATATAGGTAGTTCAAACCATGAGCCTAAGACGAGCCAATGGTAATTCATCTCGGGTCTATTCCAGCGGTCATAAATGAATAGCTTTACAACGATTGTGGTCTTATACTATGGTGCAGTCCAACACTGTTTATGTGTGCTTCGAGGTTCCTCCCGACTCAACATCAGATTATATTAATCTCTTCAAGACTTGATTAACAATCTATGCATATTTTAAATATGCTAAACATCATTTTAAACAAAACATGCTACTTCTAGTATCTTGTAACAAACATGTATCAATTATTTCAACAATTCTTAATTTCTTAAGTCAATTGCTATACCTATGCCATTAATTTCACTTCACATTTCTCATAATAGGATTTAAATTTTATCATCTTGTTTCCTATTCAACTTCTTAAATATATTAAATTATTCATGTAGTTGACTATTTCTAGTCTAATTGTAAGTCAACATCATGCTACCTGTTTTAAACAATCATACCATTATTTTTAGAAAATAACTCATGTATTACCTTCCGTTCACAATGCTCGGTGAAGTCTCTTTTACCCGCATACACTTACATGCTTCACTTACAATCTCTTTCCAGAAGTTATTTATATCATAATCTTTTGTTCATCATAAAGAAAAATATAACATTTATCAAGATCCTATCTCGATTGTAAATAAAACAAATATTGTTTGCCACCAAACACTCTCATGCGAAATTCTAATGCATTTACTCCTTTTTCGACAAGTATAGTCACAACTGGATTTGGACATATCTTGTAAGCATAGTCTATACCTTCTTTTATTATTATATTGTTAGTACTGCTATTGGCTGTTATGTCCTTTCCTCAGAAAACTTTAACACAAAGTTTTCAATAACAATTTTCATGGAATTTGTATGCGTAACCTTTTTCGCATAATCTCACAAGTTAAACTTCCCTTGTAATTCATTCTTCGATATTTATGTATGTAAACCTACCATGCACACATATTTGTATTTTTACTATGAAATTCTACTATTATTCATTTAGTGCATGCTTTAGTACTCATAACATATGATGCAGATGTCCATACCATAAGGTAACCAAATACGTATTAGTAAACATATCAATCATTTCAAAACCTTACGACTAAGTACAACATCTACAAACTTTCATGAATTCAACTACTTCTGTCGAGTTTCTGAGACTTTTCTCATGCTACTACATCTTGTTTATGCTTTACTAGTACTTTAATACATGAAATTTTTATCGTGGTTTTAATACCATGCATTCCAATGGTTTAGATCTTTTATCTTCCTATAACTTCCTATACTATAGGCTAAATGCAGGCCTTGACTTTCTACTCATACAAGAAGGTAATTGTAACAACCCTAGAACTGAAAAACATTGATCTAATTTTATTATAAAGTTTTTATGACCAAGGTGGTCAAGGATGACTGTAATTAACTATTTTTATTGTGGAGACACTCATCCATAGGGGACTGTTGAAGAGTGTTCACTAACCCACTAGGGAGAATGAAACTGCTTAGGAGACAAGGAGACAAGTGGCAGCGTCTGGAATCACTTACTAGCTGTTGCAGGAGGCAACTACCCTATATTTATGGTAATGACTCTCCAAGGGTGGAGGAGTTGAGCAAGTGGATCAATAAATGATATAACTGACCAAAGACCTAGGCAAGCTATGAAGCCATCGAATTGAGTAGGAGGATCATAAATTATTTTCTTTCTCCTTGGGCTGGATGGAAAAACTATCATAATTTTGAGCACACAAGGAAATTCGATGATTTCTTGGGGTATCTAACTAATGATTTCCATAGTGAGTCTGTCCATCAGTTGAGTACAAAGTAAGGAAGGATGGCAGGTCTTGAGGACTGCTGAGTCTTTGAAAAAGGTCTCCTACTCCTATTCGGTGTCTTCATCCTGGTGGTTCAGTGAACGGGATCGGGGGTCCCAAGCATTCCGCTGAGTGCTTGAGGAATTAGGTTGGGAGGAACGGTTTCCTGTGGATGTTTTCCCAGCTTTGTTGTTCAGGTTTCTTCTATTTCCTATTTTACTTGTTATTAAACTGATCTTTGAATTCGGATTGACTGGTTAAAATTGAAAACAATTACCCCTGTATTTTTCCTTCCAGCCGAAGATGGTGTACTCTACTACAGGGCATAATTTAAGAATGGATGTAATAAATTACAGATGCACAAATAAGAATTGGTATTATTTCATTTTCAGAATTTATATAAAACATTCTTTTCAAAATAGTTGATCATTTGGAATTTGATAAATATCGATGAAATGAAATATATAGTTCAGGATTAAAAACTAGTTATGTTTCAGTTTTCCATTGCCCTAATCCCCTATGTTAACCATTCAGAGGACCTTTTTGTGTTCTAGGGCAGGTCAAATTTTCTTATATTTTTTAACCATTAAAGGACAAACAAATTTCTATTTTGGTATCTCCAAAAATACTGATGCTTAAACACAACCAATCTCTTTTGAAAGAACAAGTATATTTAAGATAACAACAAACAAGCAGAGCCATCACATACAACTCATGACAAGTAATCATATACACTGTTGCAGACAGTAGTTCAACATTTAAAGTTTGTTAGGTGCATGTACAGGCAGATGCCCTCACATCCAAACATAAAACCAAGAGCATGGCATTTTATTTTTAAACCATAGAGAATCAAAAGTATTACAACCTAAGCTGGAACGTAGAACTGTCAAAGATCTTTCCCATAAACGAGTTTACCATCGCAACTTTTATAAAAAAAAAAATTGTGAACCAGGTTAGCTAAACATTGAAATAGCCTAACCTAGATTCTGTCATTTTAAGAGTTATGTCATACATCTTAGGTTCGAGATCGAGTCCCCACAGGTTCACGACAAACAAGCTACATCCAAATGACAATTTCTCTACTAAAGAGCGTAACCATACGTAGTCAGAAGTTCTAACTTCTTAAATACATTCCCTACCAAATCTCATGATAGTGCTAAGCAACTACATATTTCATCCATATAACCTTTCTTAACACAATCCCATTTATACAGTTTATCATCGTACAAGAAAACTAGAGTATTCAACTACCTTTTCACGCAAGCCAAACAATCGGAACTCTTACATGGCCAAAATTACACAGTTAATCAACGAGCAAGGCATTGTAAGTTTTTTGGCTTTTGCCATTTGCATTCTCAAACAGGCCGAGGAGACCATCAACAAAATTAACCAACCGTCAAAACATTTCATTTAAATGTCCATCATAAACAATCCAAGGTCCATTCCAAGAATGATACGAGTGTATTTCACAACGAAACCAATCATTTAAGGACTGAGACTAAACTGCAATAATCAACCGAGTTCGTATGAATAACTCCAACCAAAAATGCATGCTAAACTTTTACAAATACATGGACTCTAGCGTAACTACCTAAGGGTGCGACAGACCCATACATCTAGCTCACCCTAGAACAGTCAAAGTAAAGACTGTCTTCCTTTAACCCTTGTTACCACAGGTTGCAAATACTGAGATCTCCCATGGGGGACCAGGGGATTACCAGGGTCGAGTTCCCTTCTTCTTTTCATCAAAACCTCTCCTCCTTCCTTGATACCTGGAGCTTGCTGCCACAAGAAAACTAAGAACCGATCAACAACTAGTTTAGATACATGCAACGCCAACATAAAAACCCTGAAGTGTTGATAGGTTAGAAATATATTTACCTGGCAGGAGTTGTCAAAAATCCTTCACGAACATGCCGAGACCAAATCTAAAGGCTGAAGCCGAGGCCAAGGGCTGATCCCACCGAGAACTAGAGAGCCAGAGGAGACAGACCTCCACTTTCCAAATAGCAAAAATGATGAGAAACGCATCGATAAGGGAGTTAGGGTTCGAAGGAGCCATGTGGCCGAGAGAATTATTATGATTCAGACAGTCCAGACAGTTGCATTTAAGACCTCGAGATTCTACTCACACCCACAACCAATTCGAATCCGTTGGAAGATCACCACAATCAAATTTTCCAGTCATCATAAATGCCAAGACCTGTGCATTGAATTGAAAAGACTTTGTCCACAATTCCCCCTCGTAAGCATTGTTGGGCTTTGCAAACCCTAGCTAGGTCCCAATCCATGGACTTAGCTTAATACCTTAGCCTACTGTGAAAATCATTTGATTGTTTAGGTGTGTGGACCATAGGATAGGATTATTGCAATGCTATTAATAAGTTTTTCCCATTGACATTCAAATTCTAGGATAGTGAACTCATAAAAAAATTAATAAGTGTAATGACCTTTGTGATATTTTCCTTATGCACGTAGTATCAAATTCATGTTATTCAAGGGCGCTTAATGTATCTCTAGGACCCTTTAGAATTTAAACAAAGTTTAGCACCTTTAGGGTACCTAGACTGAGACCTGTTAATCATAGCATCTTCTAAGCATGAGTAATCAACTGAAGATCGATAGGTAATCATACCATGAATGATGAAAGCCCTTGCTCCGTTGACGGATCTGTTCAAAGTATCAAGTGCAGCATTAGCTTTGCAAGCTAAGTAAGCCTCGACATCTCTTCTCAAAGAACCCCTATATTGAAAGAAGCATAAGTACGACAATTGACATCAAAATACTTTAACATGCACATTCAAGATATAATTTACCGTAAGTTATGCATCCCAAATTTACTTATTTATGAATTTCTTGTTTTTTTTTTGGAGATGTTACAAGTGGTATGATAGCACAAGTTCATACTCTAGGCCTGGAAGAAGGCTCAACTCACGCATCCAATTCATAAATAGTATATATATATATATATATATATATATATATAATTCTAACTTGTGCTGATTTGTTTTGTTTTCAGGATATCAGGATTTTCTATTCTTGACAGGAAATGGAAGGGGCAGAAGGATCTACTGAGACTGGGCCACATCGTGGTCATGGACCTGGCTTTCTAAATGATGATAACATCTGGGTAGAATTAGAAAATGATAATCCAACTGAATTGTTAAAATCTGTGAGAGAATTGAGAACAGAACTACAACTAGTAAAGGCAGAAAATGAAAGAATATTAAGGGCCCAAGAGGAACTAAACCACAAACTATTAAGCAAGACTAGTAACGAAGAACAAAAACAAAGAAGAAAACTTAAAACTGAAACTGAAGATAAAATCTCTACACATAAGAACATGCAGATGGCCTCATTAGATGAAGGAAGTTTTTCTTCTTCCGATAATGATTTTAAGCTACGAAGGAGAGAATATAAAAGCTCTAGCGATAGTAGTGATAATGATTACTAACGTAAAAAGAAAAGAAATAAACCTTATGAAGAAATATCTGGAGAATTTAAAAATATAAAACCTCCAACATTCGATGGAGAAGTTGAGAAGGGTGAAGAAGCCGAAGCATGGCTATCTGGAATGAAGAAGTATTTCCAGATTTACAATTATTCTGAGAAACTAAAAGCTAAAATGGCTATCTACAACTTAATTGGAAAAGCAGACATATGGTGGCAGGATATTAAAAGAGTAAAAAGTATCAAAGAGAAGAATGTAACCTGGAATACCTTTAAAAGATATTTCAAAAAGAAGTTTCTATCTGACCAATATTTTGAAGAAAAGGCTAAAGAATTTTATGACTTAAAATTGGGCTCAATGAGCATGAACGAACTGAGTAGTAAATTTTTAAGTCTGTTAAGGTATGTGATGTATATAGTTGAGGAGAATCCTAAAATACATAGGTTTCTGACGTGTTTTCCATACCATATTAAGGACCGAATTGAATATGATAATCCTAAAAATCTCGAGGAAGCGATGAGAAAAGCTAACTTTTGTTATGAACAAGAGAAGAGGAAGGATAAAATATTGAATTGGAAAGATAAAAAGACAAACTATTATGAACAGCGAAAAAGGAATTTTAATGATAACCGTAAGTTTGGTAATTCACAAAATTTTTCTAAGCCAAATCTTAAAGGAAATACATCACAGAAATTTTCAACAGCAAGGCCTTTTGCATAGCCAAATTTATCTAATACCAGGTCTAATGTTCAGTCAAATGCACCAACAATAAAGAACAAAGAAGTTACAAATGTACCAATAAAATCTGCTGAACAAAAAGCACCAATAAAGTGTTGGGAATGCCAAGGACCACATTATGCAAATAACTGTCCCAACAGAAGGAGAAACCTTAGCAATTTGCACACAGTACAAGCGGAACCAATCATTGGATATTTGGCAAATGAAGTGCACAGGATCAACACAACATTGTATAACCGACAAGTAGATCATCAGACATCTATGGTCGAAGTAGAAGGTATGATCTCAGACAAACCTATCTCTATTCTAATCGATCCAGGTGCTAGTTTAAGTTATGTTTCACCCACCATGGTAGAAAAATGTAAATTGCATGTTGAGAAATTTGAAAATCCTTAGTTAGTTCAGCTAGCTACCGGAACAAAAAGGAGGGTGAATAATTTTGTAAATGAATGTGAGCTATTGATGAATCAATCTAAGACTCAGGTAAAATTAAATGTATTACCTTTAAGGTCCTATGATGTTTTGATTGGTATGGATTGGCTAGAAAGACATAAAGTAGTATTGAATTGCTTTGAAAATACTTTTACATATATAAATGCTAAAGGACAGACTGTTTTAATTAAAGGCATACCGAGAAAGGTTTCTGTTAGGAATATTTCTGCATTACAATTAAAAAGAGAAGCATGAAAAGGATGCAAGATGTTTGCTGTAAATGTAATCAATGAAGAATGGACAACTAAGGAAGATAAAATCAGACTTGAAGATATACCGATCCTAAAAAACTTTTCGGATGTATTCTCGGAAGAAATTCTAGGATTACCTCCGAAAAGAGACCTGGACTTCACTATCGAATTAGTGCCCAGTGCAGTACCTAACTCCAAGGCTCCGTACATGATGAATATCCTTGAGCTTAATGAACTTAAGTCACAATTAAAATAATTAATTGATAAAAATTATATCAGACCCAGTGTGTCTCCTTGGGGAGCACTTGTAATCTTTGTTAAGAAGAAAGATGGTATGTTGCGTTTATGAATCGACTACCGTGAGTTAAATTAGATGACAATTAAAAATCGATATCCGTTACCCCGCATTGAAGACCTGTTCGATCAAGTACGTGGGGCATCGATATTTTCTAAGATTGACTTGAGATCAGGATAACATCAAGTCAGAATTAAAGAAGAAGACATATTTAAAACTGCATTCAGAACCCATTAAGGGCACTATGAATTTGTGGTTATGCCCTTTGGGCTAACAAACGCTCCGACAGTCTTTATGTGTTTAATGAATAATGTATTGCATAAATATTTAGACAAATTTGTAATTGTGTTCATTGACGACATTTTAGTCTACTCCAAGACCAGGGAAGAGCATGATGAACACTTAAGGATAATCTTACAAGTTCTGAGAGAGCACCAACTTTATGCTAAATTCAGTAAATGTGACTTCTATAAGGATAAAATACAATATCTAGGTCACGTGATTTCCAAGGATGGGATAGCGGTTGACCCAGACAAGATAAAAACAGTTAATGAGTGGCCGGTCTCGAAGGATGTAACCGGTGTGAGGTCATTCATGGGGATTACCAGTTACTACTGGAAGTTCATTGAAGGATTTTCAAGGATTGCACATCCCATCACCTCATTACAACGAAAAGGGAAGAAGTTTGTGTGGGATCAAAAGTGCTAGGAAAGTTTTAAAAAGTTAAAAGAATTATTAACAACTGCACCAATCTTCAAAATCGCAGACCCTAACAAGGACTTTGTTGTATGCATGGATGCATGTAACAAGGGTCTCGGTGGAGTCTTAACTCAAGCAGGACATGCAATAGCTTATGAATAAAGAAAACTGAAAATTCATGAACAAAACTATGCTAGCTATGATTTAGAGCTGCCAACCGTAATACATGCTCTAAAAGTGTGGCGCCATCATTTGATTGGTAGAAACTTTACCTTAATGACAGATAATCAGGGCTTAAAATATCTGCTAGATCAACAAAATCTGAACGCTAGGAAAGCTAGATGGTTAGCTTTCCTTAGCGAATACGATTTTGAGATCCATCATATAAAGGGTAAAGAAAACAAAGTTGCAGATGCACTAAGCAGAATTGCTAAATTAAATTATGTAGCAGCAGTAAGAACTTACGAAACAGATTTGTAGAATCAGTTTCAAGAAGGAATTAAATTGGATAAAAATTATCATAAGTTATATGAGAAAATTTTAGAAAATGAATCTGTAAATATAATTTCAGATTACAGTTTAAAGGAAAATGGCTTAATTTTATACAAAGACAGATTATATGTGCCAAATGTTCCAGCACTAAAACTGTTGATCTTAAATGAACTACACAACAGTCCATATTCTGGACACCCCGGTTATCAAAAGACCATCACAATGTTGCGAAAAGAATATTTCTAGCCGAATATGAAAACTGAAGTTGCAGAATTTATAGCTAGATGTATTAAGTGTCAGCAAGTTAAAGCTGCACATCAGCACCCAGTTGGTTTATTGCAGCCATTACCAATCCCAGATTGGAAATGGGAGGTGATTAGCATTAATTTTATAACAATGTTACCAAAGAATCAGAAGCAAAATGACTCGATAATGGTGGTAGTAGACAAGCTTACAAAAGCAACTCATTTTATACCAGTTAAGACTACTCATAAAGCTGTAAACATTGCTGATATTTTCATGAAATAAATTTTTAGATTGCACGGGATACCCAAAGTAATAATTTCTGACCGTGACTCCAAGTTTACGGGTAATTTTTGGAAATCTTTATTTAAGAGTTTGGATACTAAACTCAATTTCAGTACAGCCTACCATCCACAAATGGATGGGCAGACCGAAAGAGTGAACCAAGTATTAGAAGATATGCTTAGAATGTATGTTAGCGATTAACCTAGGAAGTGGGAATAATACTTATATCTTGTTGAATTTGCTTATAATAATCACTATCAAACCTTAGCCAAAATGAGCCCTTTTGAAATAATGTATGGTCGTAAATGTAACACTCCCGTTTCGTGGAGTAACCCAGTTGATAGGCTGATATTAGGACCATAATTGATGAAAGAGATGGAACTAACAGTGAAACAAGTGCAGAGCAATTTAAAAATTGCGCAAGACCGGTAGAAAATCCAGGCAGATCGTAAGAGGACTCAACAGGAGTTCCAGGTTGATGAACATGTATTTGTAAAGGTAAAGCCCGAAAAAAGTTCTTTTAAACTGGGGAGCTATTCCAAGTTGGCACCTAGGTACTGTGGACCGTTCAAAAGATTATCAAGGGTCCGACCAGTGGCATATCAGTTGGCCCTACCACCTAACCTTAAAGTGCATAATGCATTTCATATTTCCATTTTAAAAAGATATATACATGATGCTACTCATGTGTTTAACTGGAATGACATATAGGTGGAACTCGAAGGAGATTTTCTGGTGGAACAGGACTGTATCCTCGACAGGAGGGAAATTTCACTTCGGAATCGCACCATTGGACAGGTAAAGGTGCAATGGAAGCACCTTAGTCTAGAGGAAGAAACCTGGGAATTGGAGAGTCATATGTGAGCAACATACCCAATTCTATTCCAGGAAGACTCAGAAGACCCTTAAGGGATGTTGCTCTAACTGAAAACATTTTATTTCGAGAAAAAACATTGATCTAATTTTATTATAAAGTTTCTATGACCAAGGTGGTCAACGATGACTATAAATAACTATTTTTATTGTGGAGACACTCATCCATAAGGGATTGTTTAAGAGTGTTCACAGAACCACTAGGGAGAATGAAACTGCTTAGGAGACAAGTGGAAGCATCTGGAATCACTTACTAGCTGTTGCAGGAGGCAACTACCCTATATTTATGGTCATGAATCTCCAAGGATGGAGGAGTTGAGAAAGTGGCTCAATAAATGATATAACTGACCAAAGACCTAGGCAAGCAATGAAGCCATCGAATTGAGTAGGAGGCTCATCAATTGTTTTCTTTCTCCTTGGGTTGGATGGAAAAACTATCATAGTTTTGAGCACACAAGGAAATTCAATGAGGGGTAGCTAACTAATGATTTCCAGAGTGAGTCTGTCCATCAGTTGAGTACAAAGTAAGGAAGGATGGCAGGTCTTGAGGACTGCTAAGTCTTTGAAAAAGAAGGTATCCTACTCCATTCGGTGTCTTCATCCTGGTGGTTCAATGAACGGGCTCGGGGGTCCCGAGCATTCCGTTGAGTGCTTGAGGAATTGGGTTAGGAGGAACGGTTTCCCGTAGATGTTTGCCCAGTTTTGTTGTTCAGGTTTCTTCTATTTCCTACTTGTTATTATTTTTTATGAAATGGTTATAATTAAACTGATCTTTGAATTAGGATTGAGTGGTTAAAATTGAAATAATTACCCCTGTATTTTTCATTCCACCCGAAGGTGGTGTATTCTAGTACAGGGCAGAATTTAAGAATTGATGTAATAAATTACAGATGCACAAATAAGAATTGGTATTATTTCATTTTCAGAATTTATATAAAACATTATTTTCAAAACAACTGATCATTTGGAATTTGTTAAATATCGATGAAATGAAATATACAGTTCAGGATTAAAAACCAGTTATGTTTCAGTTTTCCATTGCCCTAATCCCCTATGTTAGCCATTCAAAGGACCTTTCTGTGTTCTAGGGTAGCTCGACTTTTCTTATATTTTTTAACCATTAAAGGACAAACAAATTTCTGCTTTGGTATCTCCAAAAATACTGATGCTTAAACACAACCAATCTCTTTTAAAAGAACAAGTATATTTCAGATAACAACAAACAAGCAGAGCCATCACATACAACTCATGACAGGTAATCATATACACTGTTGCAGACAGTAGTTCAACATTTAAACTTTGTTAGGTCCATGTACAGGTAGATTCCCTCACATCCAAACATAAAACCAAGAGCATGGCATTTTATTTTTAAACCCTAGAGAATCAAAAGTATTACAACCTAAGCTCGAACGTAGAACTTCCAAAAGATCTTTCCCATAAACGAGTTTACCATCGCGGATTTTATAAAAAAAAAATGTGAACCAGGTTAGCTAAACATCGAAATAACCTAACCTAGCTTTTTTCATTTTAAGAGTTATGTCATACATCTTAGGCTTGGGATCGAGTCCCCACAGGTTCATGACAAACAAGCTACGTCCAAATGACGATTTCTCTACTAAAGAGCGTAACCATACGTAGTCAGAAGTTTTAACTTCTTAAATACATTCCCTACCAAATCTCATGACAGCGCTAAGCAACTACATATTTCATCCATATAACCTTTCTTAACACAGTCCCATTTATACATTTTATCATCGTACAAGAAAACTAGAGTATTCAACTACCGTTTCACACAAGCCAAACATCAGAACTCTTACATGGCCAAAATTACACAGTTAATCAATGAGCAAGGCACTGTAAGTTTCTTGGATTTCTCCATTTGCATTCTCAAACAGGCTGAGGGGACCATCAACAAAATTAACCAACCGTCGAAACATGTCATTTAAATGTCCATCATAAACAATCCAAGGTCCATTCCAAGAATGATACGAGTGTATTTCACAACGAAACCAATCATTTTTAAAGGACTGAGACTAAACTGCAATAATCAACCGTGTTCGTATGAACAACTCCAACCAAAAATGCATGCTAAAATTTTACAAAGACATGGACTCCAGCGTAAATACCTAAGGGTGCGACAGACCCATACATCTAACTCACCCCAGAACGGTCAAAGTAAAGACTGTCTTCCTTTAACCCTTGTTACCACGGGTTGCAAATACCGAGATCTCCCATGGGGGACCAGGGGCTTACCAGGGTCGAGTTCCCTTCTTCTTTTCATCAAAACCTCTCCTCCTTCCTTGATACCTGGAGCTTGCTACCACAAGAAAACCAAGAACCGGTCAACAACTAGTTTAGAAATGCAACGGCATCATAAAAACCCCGAAGTGATGATAGGTTACGAATATATTTACCTGGAAGGAGTTGTTACAAATCCTTCACAAACATGTCGAGACCAAATCTAAAGGTCGAAGTCGAGGCCAAGGGCCGAGCCCAATGAGAACCAGAGAGCTGGAGGAGACAGACCTCCACTTTCCAAACATCAAAAATGATGAGAAACACATCGATAAGGGAGTTAGGGTTCGAAGGAGCAGACAATCCAGGCAGTTGCATTTAAGACCTCAAGATTCTACTCACACCCACAACCAATTCGAATCCGTTGGAAGATCACCACAATCAATTTTTCCAGTCATCATAAATGCCAAGACTCGTGCATTGAATTGAATTTTTTTTTTCCATCATTCCCCCTCGTAAACATTGTTGGGATTTGCAAACCCTAGCTAGGGCCCCATCCATGGACTTAGCTTAATACCTTAGCCTGTTGCGAAAATCATTTGAGTGTTTAGGTGTGTGGACCATAGGATAGGATTATTGCAATGCTATTAATAAGTTTTTCCCATCGACATTCAAATTCTAGGATAGTGAACTCATAAAAAAATTAATAAGTGTAATGACCTTTGTGATATTTTCCTTATGCACGTAGTATCAAAGTCATGTTATTTAAGGGCGCTTAATGTATCTCTAGGACCCTTTAGAATTTAAACAGAGTTTAGCACCTTTAGGGTACACCTAGATTGAGACCTGTTAATCATAGCATCTTCTAAGCATGAGTAATCAACTAAAGATCGATAGGTAATCATACCATGAATGACGAAATCCCTTGTTCCGTCGACGAATCTGTTCAAAGTATCAAGTGCAGCATTAGCTTTGCAAGCTAAGTAAGCCCCATGATCTCTTCTCAAAGAACCCCTATATTGAAAGAAGCATAAGTACGACAGTTGACATCAAAATACTTTAACATGCATATTCAAGATATAATTTACTATCAGTTATGCATCCCAATTTATTTTATTTTATTTTATTTATGAATTTCTTGGTTTTTTTTGGAGATGTTACAGTAATTATTTCTATCCTTACCAAAATATTACATACTTTGTTCAAGTAGACATTTTCGACAACATAATTATCACTAATAGAGTCTCAAAGCTCATTTTATGCTTCTTTAGTACTTATGATTTATGATGCAACACATGTGATAATAATATCGAGCATTGTTTCAAAATATTAATGACCAATGCACCCATGTTTCATCTAACTGGTCTTGCTAAGTTTTTGGAACCCTTTTCATGCCATTATTAATCATGACTCCGATTCTAGGTTTGAAGTATTCCTTATAATCGACTCATGTCACGCTTCTTAAATATAGTCACTTATATCATACTATTTTTCTTTTGTAGGTGCACTCTTTCCTTTTTACATAGTTTTGAGGTACTCACGCTTATCTTTCCTTGCTGTTTGTCTCTAAATTTCTATATAGAATATAACTACTACTTTTATGCATACATACCTCATGACTATTTGGTCATATAGGAGGTAAACATATTAATCTTTATTCTTAGGTTCATTCTACTAACTGTTTTAAACCTTATCATTTTTAATTTGAACCGAATTTTGTCATAGGATGGGTTTTAACACATTTTCCTTTCCTATGTAATTCCTTTCTACTTGCTTGACTATAGCATGTAAAACAACATTTAATGATATACTAGTTTAGCTGATACTTGATATATTATGCATGTCAATAAGATAAAGAATTTTCGATAAGGTCATTTACTACTGAAGAAGTCTTGTATTTATATACTATACAGAGTACACATCGTCCTGGCTTGTTTCCAAGTCCATAGGTTGTAGTGTTGTAAACCGGCTCTATATTTTGTTTTCATTAGCTCAGAATTTAGTTCCACCACGAGCTCTTCTTCTCGGGGTGGCGAATCCAAGTTCCCATGTCTACTGTTGTCCCCTTCTGTGTCTCTGATTCAGATTGCTCTTATATTTGTAGAATTCAATCAGTCAGTAAAACAATATTTTGTTAGTTTTATAAAATCATAAGTAAAGTTTTGAAAACATTTTTCTATAGCGGATGTCTTTTAAATAGTGAGCCCCAAAAAGGTCTCTGAGTGTTTGAATCTGGGCTCTGATACCACTTGTAATGTCCCTTAAATCCTATTTTTTTTTGTATGGGGTATAATTTATTAATAAGGCTTAAGATTCATTTAAAATTAACTTCAACACTGAATTATAATGCCGAGAACGACACTTGTAGTTTAACTGAAGTATTTTCATCATAGCTTGTTTTTCAACTGTAATGATTTTGTGGTTTGCCGGTATATTCTTGAATTCGTCTGTCCTTACTTAATCTATACTAATGTTGTCGCTCTGCTATGTCTATTTCTTTTATACGTTATTATGTTCGCGTGCTAGTTTTGACGCATAACTTAATCCTTTATAAGTTGTCATTGTGACTATTTTGTCTATGCTTCCTTTGTAAATTGAGTTGTTGGATTATTATATGTAGAATGTGCATACTTTGTTGATTCCATTTATTAAATAATGACATTATTTTAAAACTCGTGTATTTTTTTGAAATAATGTAAACCTTTTGCTATGATTTTACAAAAATTGGGGGGGGGGGGTACTAAGCTCTTCCTATTACCGATTGCATGTGCAACATATAAAAAGGAGTTATGACATAGATTGTGCATACTTATTTTATTCCATTTATTAATCAAATGACATTATTTTAAAAACTCATGTTTTTTAAGAAATAATGTAAACCTTCTAGAAACAATGATTTTTAAAAACGAGGGGTACTAAGCTCTTCCTATTATAGATCGCGTGTGCAACATATAAAATGTTGTTATGATGTAGAAAGTGCATACTTTGTTTATTCCATTTATTAAAAAATTGACATTATTTTAAAAACTCGTGTTCTTTTAAGAAATAATGTAAACCTTCTAGAAGCCGTGATTTTAAAAAATTGGGGTTACTAATCTCTTCCTAGTACCAATTACATGTGCAACATATAAAAAGGTTTTGTCACGTAGAATGTGCATACTTTGTTGATTCCATTTATTAAATAAATGACATTATTTTAAAACCTCGTGTTTTTTGAAGAAATAATGTAAACCTTCTGCTGTGATTTTACAAAAATGGGGGGTACTAAGCTCTTCCTATTACCGATTGCATGCACAACATATAAAAATGAGTTATGACATAGATTGTCCATACTTCTTTTATTCCATTTATTAAGCAAATGACATTATTTTAAAAACTTGTGTTTTTTAAGAAATAATGTAAACCTTCAAAAACAATTATTTTTAAAAATGGGGGGTACTATGCTCTTCCTATTATAGATCACGTTTGAAACATATAAAATGGTGTTATGAAGTAGAATGTGCATACTTTGTTTATTCCATTTATTAAAAAATTGACATTATTTTAAACACTCGTGTTTTTTAAGAAATAATGTAAACCTTCTAGAAGCCGTGATTTTAAAAAACTGGGGTTACTAAGCTCTTCCTATTACCGATCACATGTGCAACATATAAAAAGGTTTTATGACGTAGAATGTGCATACTTTGTTGATTCCATTTATAAAAGCAATGACATTATTTTAAAAAATCATGTTTTTTTAAGAAATAATGTAAACCTTCTAGAAGCTGTGATTTTTAAAAATGGTGGGTAATAAGCTCTTCATATTATTGATCACATGCGCAACATATAAAAAGGAGTTATGACATACATTATGCATACTTTGTTGATTCCATTTATTAAACAAATCACATTATTTTAAAAATTTGTGTTTTTTATAAAATAATGTAAACCCTCTAGAATATGTGATTTTTAAAAACGGGGGATACTAAGCTCTTCCTATTATAGATCGCATGTGCAACATATAATATGGTGTTATGACGTAGAATGTGCATAATTTGTTGATTCCATTTATTAAACAAATGATATCATTTTAAAAACTCGTGTTTTTTTTATAAAATAATTTAAACCTTCTAGAAGCTTCTTACAAAATCGTAGCTTCTAGAAGTGAAATTTTGTAAGACTTCAAGGGTCGACATAACACATGGTTCCTGGGATAGATCTTCTACAATGTTGTATTTTTGAGCGGCTTGGACGTTGGGTTTAAAAATCGCTTTTTCAGATTGTGCTTTTGGGTGGACGCAATACTGCATCTGGTATAGATTTGTCTATGGTCAAAGGACCTTGTGACGGAGGGATAGTGGATGCGAATGTGTAGGATTTTTCAGTATTACCTCCATTGGATTCCTTATTGGGAATAGAATCATACGTACGTGCCCTGGTGGATAAGTTAATAGTTTCACTATGCATCATGAGAACATGAGCGGTCGTGGATGATTCTCCTTGAGAAGGAGTGGGTTGTTGAGCGACCAACTATTGTTGTTGTGTGGGGAAGGGGTCTGTTAAAACTACGAATTGAGGGTTTCCTTTGAGGAATTTTTGTACTTCTTCACGATGTGGACATTCTTTCGTGAATTGGTCGTCACCACATAGTAAGCACAGATACTTAGCCTTCTGTATCGGCTTGGTGTGAGGAGGGTCTGGATTGTTTTTGTGTTCCTGTTGGTTAGAAGATTTCTTTGATTTACCTTTGCTTTTCTTCTTACCACTAGATTTATGAGATGAAGTAGATTGTACTGAATTCACCTCCGCAATGGAAGCAGGAGTGAATGAATGGTTGGTGTTATTGCCATCCTGTGATGGGGTTGGGTTTGAAACCATGTGGCTTTGTGATCCAACCGATTGAGTAACAGGATGGGTATGAACGAAACCAAAGATGCCATCGACATGTGATCCCGTGGGGGGTTTCGTTGGGTCGTGTGTGGGGCGACGGGAATTGGGAATTATGTCGTATAACATGCCAGATTGATCATAGACTAAGTCTAAGTACTAGGCACGTGCAATAACTTGTTCTTCTGTAACTTCCCCTCCCATAGCGATGTATTTGGATATGATAGGCATCAATGATTTAGTAAACTAATCAGCCAATAATTGATCAGGAATGGGGGCTTTAGTGATCTGACGTATTCTTCTCCATTCATGAATATGATCATAAATATGAGTGGAGGATGATTGTTGGAGGGAAGTTAAAATATCCGTGTCAGTTTCATAGCAGATCGGTAATTGGAAATGTGTAAGAAAATCCATATCCAAGGATCAAAAGTCCACGAAAGAGTTTGGTGGTAATTCGATGTACCATTTGGAAGTTGTGCCGTGAGGGTTCATTGGAATAACCTGAAACAGATAGAATCATCCATTAATGAGTTCGAGGAACACCAAAAATGATATGTCATTATGTGGTTTTTAGGATCCTCGTCGGGTTTTTCGTCAAACTTGGGTATGTTCAATGGCAGTTTCATAGGAATGGGTGGCCATTTCATGCCATGTTGAATGGGATCGTTTGTCAAATGCGACAGATCTAGTAGATCTAATGTAGCCAGAAATGGCAACTGTCGGTTTGGATGCGGGTACTAGTAATATTGGTGTTGGGTGTGTGAGCTATCTCAAATAAAACACCTAATATTTAATTATCGACCGAGGTTGGTAATCTTAGAGTTGAGGCAAAATATATTCTAACGTAGAATGGTACCTAATTTTTCTGGCTTGTTAGACCTTCAAAATATTTAATAAAGAAGAGATCGAAAGATCTTTCAAAATGAAAAACCGAGTCAAACTTCAGAAAAACAATAAGAGAAGCAAATCAAATCTAACTAAACAACCGACTAGAATAGTATCAAATTATACTACTCTACTGTATATTTAAATGATGGAAAGGGATAGAAAAAGAACTGATAACCAAATAAGAATTGCTAGGGAGAACTTGTAAATGTAAATAATTCTAAAATTGAACTGCCTAACTTCATATAGAGAACAATTGTAAATAAACTATCTATGAGATAACCGAATTCGATGATAAATTTCATAAATAGAAACTATGCTAATCAAAGTAAATTACAAGCTAAACAATTCCAACAACTAATTCAAGAAGAAACATCTATTCTCATGTAACAGGAACCGGAGTGAATGTATCGTAATGACTTTCAAATGTAATAGTGAAACAAAATGGAAGTAAATCTAATCTAACTATGATTTGAAAATAAACTATCTAGAAATAAACTGATGGATTCTGAAACAATAACTAACTATCAAATCTGATACAAAAAGCTTAACTTTGGAAGAAGGTTAGAAGAAAGTGAAGGAAGGAAATGTGGAAGGAGGAAATAATAAGCAAAAACTCAATTAAAAACTATGTAACATAAAACTAGATTTAAATTACGCCTAGAACTGTAAATTAGAAGCAAGAAGCATTATATCTAATTGGTAGAAAAATTGGAATCTGAAAAACATAAAACTAATGTAAGAAGGGTAAAAATATGAACGACGATCTGAATTCCAGTCCGAACGACAGTCCGAATGACAGTTCGAATGGAGGAAAAACGAACTAAACTAAGGAAAAGGAGAGTTTTGATGATCTTGACATCAACTGGCGAATGCACATGAACCTATAATGCAAAGAAATTAAATAGAATACTTGTTGAGGAGTTACGTTAATAGACAACAACCTATTTTAATCATTGTCTAAAGGAGATAAACTATTTCTATGATATGTAGAAAAGAAGATTGAGATGAAAGAAAAGAGTTAACCTACAGCTGCAGGAATGAAGAAAACTAACAGAGAGGAAGGAAGGAAACTAATGCTAACTATGGAAGAATTCTAAGGCAATATCTAACTATAGATGATGGAAGAAAGAAAGGCTGAAAGCAACTACAAACTATTAAGCTTGGTCGACCATTTACTAATTCTGTAAGTACAAATTAAGTTAGCAGCATAACATAAATTAAAGAGGAGAAAGAAATATCATATACAAAAACGAAATTGATTATAAACACAGGAAAGCAAACAAACTATTTGCAGAAAAGAAAATACAGAAAACAAAGACAAAACCTCCAGTTGATGAGGGGCCCTTCCCAGTAATCAGAGATGGAAAACTGGATTGATTTAGCTACTCAGACTATCAACAAACTGGAACTTCCATTAACTTGAGAGAAATTACAGAACTGTCTCCAACTGGAAACTCTTAACGACTGCGAACTATCTCTAAACTGAAAGATTGAAAAAGCTAACCAGACTAACTCGTCTCAATCATGGAGACAACTATTTATAAGTTACAATAGGTGAGAGGGTCGACAGAGTCGACCTCTCTAATAATAGAGGTGTTTAAATGACTGTAATTGTTGATTGAATGGTGCATGCCAACGCAGGGAGCATCTACCCGGCTTACACGGGGTTGGTTTCTTCACGCAGGTACTGTAGCATCGATCTACCCTTGACATGGGCAGAGAGGTAGCAAGCTGTCGAATTGAGTGAACGGAGGAGAGGCTACTGGAGAATTGTCGTGGCAAGGCGTTGTGCTGGTAGGCTGAACATGTGCGACCTAGACTCCTTCCAGAAAAATGGTGTAAATAGGTAGCACGATTCCAGGCTGAATGCGAGGATGAATCGTCGTGTTGGAGTGTTGACGTAGATGCAAGAGTTATGTCGGCAGACCGAGTGTGGGTAAGCTGGACTCCTTCCTGAATGAAAGCGTGCAAGTGCGTGAGCAGACGTACATGATTCCCGGCTGAGCAAACAAGAGAATCGACGTTTGGAGCATTTTCATGGGCATGGTGATGCGTCGGCAGGCTCAACGAGCTTGGGGATGGATCTTCTAGAGCAACAACTCATTAACCATCAGCTCCACATGGCAAACAGAACCCACGTGCTCGTTTTTGCATTTAACAGTCTAGGACATGCGAACCATGGATTTTAGGGGCTGAACGCGGGGCTGAATGACGAGCTGAATGTGTTTAAGCTTTAACACGTAGCACATAGTCAGAACGAAAGGTCATTCGAAAAACATAGTCTGTCAATAAAAACATAAATGTCAATAATGTCCATAAATTGTCATTTGAACATAAACAAACCATAATTTAACGAAATATAAACAAGATTTGTATAATAGGTAAATATATGCATACCTGGGCTGTTTGATGGGCTGAATGATAAGAAAACAACCAAATAAAGCAAAAAATGATAGAAATAACACCATCTTGAGTAGATTGAATGATAAAAAATAGTGACAAAATGGACACCAACATTCCCCCAAACCGAGGACATGCCAGGTCCCACTGAGAAAAAGAGAAATTAGGAAGAAGGCTGAGCTGCGGCAGTAGCTGCCTTCGACTTGGATGATGAAGACATAGATTTGGCCTCAAGCTTCCTAAATTAGTCCTTTAAATAATTATATCCCATCTTCAGGGCAGTATTGGATGCTGTTTTGGCGTTAACCAAGCATTCAATGTCTTTTACTTGTGCACGCAGTGCCTTGTTTTCTTCATGAAGCTCAGAAATTGTTTCCACATAGCTTTGATTTTCATCTGTTATTTGTGCTATCACTTGGGTCAACTTATCCCATTTCTGCTAGCTCGAAATAGGTTGTTCTATGTCATGCTCCAAGTCCAATTGAGGACTCGTCTCTTTTGGAGATGTCTCAACATTAATAGTCTGTTCTTTAGAACTTTTGTCTTTTTTATATGCAGGAGAGCTTCTAGCAGCAGGGGTTTTACTCATCTGAGTGGATGCATTAGCTAGTGTGAGGAGGGGTGAATCAAAGGTATGATCGTCCGACTGAATATTTGAACATGATGGTTGAACGATAGTCTGGGATACAGACTGATCAACGGACTAGTCACAATTTATCTCTCTAAGTTTGGTAGGTATTGATGAGAAAAGTGGAGATTCGAGAGCAATCTCAGGAGAGTGTAGTGAGTGGACAGAGTGCATATCATCTAAGGAATTCTCATAAAACTGTACATATTTAGCGTTTGGTTCTTCTTGGGTAGAAGAGTGCTTCTGAGAAGGGGAAGTTTTGACAGTAGATAAATGAGGGTTCAGTATCTCAAAAACAAAGTGATCCCAAGTTTGACCTCTCTCCTCTAATTGGTGAATGATCAGAAGCTTAATAAGACAATGGTGATACAAGCTGCCAGAAGGATTAATAGTATTTTTGCTAACTTGACTTGACATCTTTTCCAAACTCTTTAGGAAGTAAAATGGGAAATTTAAGGTCTGATTATTGACAAAATGAGCTAATAGTCTGACATGGCAAGATTTAAAAATAGTGAACTTACCTTCGCAGGTGATTAAGTGGATGATAATGGTCAAAAGATCCAAGTACTCTGGCTTGATCCATTCTTTATGGAAGCCTTTGGTGCTAGTAATATGTTGAAAATCGGGCTTAAGGGCGAACTGGTGAGCTCCGCATGGAGGAAACAAATGCTTGTGCCATCCGGCACCTTCTCTAGGGATCTTTGTAGCTAACGCTATTGACTCTTCTGTCACGGAGAAAACAAGACAACCTTGGCCGTCTTGCCATCAAAACCTTTGGCAAACAGTAACAAAATCTCATGGTTGTAGCAATCAAGGTGGTGGAGAAACGGACTCCAGCCTGCTTGAGAGAATAACTCATGGCATCTTTTAAACTCAGGGATACGCAAAAGATCTTGATAACTACCAGGCTCGCACCGGTTAGGCATTGTTGATGGAAGACGGGTGATACAATGAATAAGTGCGGAGGATACAAGGAATTGCAGAGGACGCGGTTCACAGAGAAGAAATTGTTAAAATTTGAGCATTAATTCACAATACTCTTGGATCTTTACTGAGAGAATAACATATACAGTATATCAATGCATAAAAATCACAATAAGTATGACAAGCATCACAAGAATCAAAAGCATGAGAGACAAGAGACATAGAGTTTCCGTGGGGAAAACCCTAAGGTGAAAAACCCCACAACTTCCTCAGAGATAGAGAGAGTAATGGCTCAACCAAAGTACAACCAAAATACACTTGAGATAGTCTCCTAGAGCAGATGATCCTCCTCCTCACTAGTGCACCACTTTCTGAGTGAGAGAAGTGTGTCTTTTCCGAATGATCCAAATAGAGATCTCCCGATCTCTATTTATACTTAACCTGTTTGCCCAGTGACCTTATGGGGCTGACTTGTCTATCTAGATACATCCACAATATAATATATATTTTAGGGCCGACCCCACACATGGTGGTCTAATAACCCATCGGCAAGTACACACACTTGCGACACTTGTCAATCCACATGACAACACTTCCTTATAGAGGAATAACACATCTCTTATAAGGGTACAATAAATATATATGAAATACATTCTGAAGTTACATATACATCAACAGAAATGAAGGGCGAATAGAGTGAAGCAGAAGTTCATGCAACCATCAGTTAAATTAAAGTTCGTTTGGATGGCTGAATGGTCATAGGTGAGCATGCTTAAAAGGATCACGCTTGTACTTCGAAGATCTTGAGTCAAGTGCCAGTATTGAAGTGCATGCATTCAGTGGATGCGTGTTTGGTTTAGTGTGTTCAACCATTTCCAAAGCCAAGCTTTGGACAGGTTGAACGAAATTCACGTAACAGGATAGATTACACGTGGGAGATCATAGCGATTTGATCCAGATGCTGGCGATTCGTGTGATATCTAGGATCACAACGGTCATGCAATAATTCGTAATGACACAAGATTCATTCGTTCAACGAAGGTGAGATGGGTAAAGGAATAAAACCAAGTGTGAGATTTGACGTTTGATTTATCCCTATCATAATTGGTTAGTCATAATTTTCAAAATATCTAGCATGCTATTTGATATATAATCAAGCTAATATTTCATTCAACAATTTTTATTCAAAACGTCGCTCATCTACTGCATTCGTCACTTCATTCGGATCGGTGTTCGACCCGTCATTCAGTCCTACATACAGAATTTTTTCTGTACAAGATTTGCTTACTAATACTTGACTGAAATTGATTTTGCAAAGAATTTCTGAAGCTGTTAGTGCACAAAAGATGCTGTAAATTTTGCTTTTCTGGATCTTTTAATTGTGTTCCTCTTTTTGTTCTTGATTAGATCAATTTTCTTCTGCTTTTTGCATTAACTTGAAAACACCTATCATTCTATCAGAGGTAAATGAAATTTCATAAATACTCAACAAGTAAGAACAATTCTAATCTTCCCCCCAAACAAAAAATATGGCATGTCCTCAAGCCACAAAAAGAATGTTAAATATTCAATTATTTTCCCTTAGGAGGTTTACCGATAGCTGAAAGTGTTGTTATACTTTTCTCAAGAAAATGAAATATTAGCTAAACATGTAGATGATTCAGATATGTACATTCATAAAAAAGAATAGAACAGTGCTTAAAAAGGACCATATGAAGAATGATAGTATAATTGATATGAAAGATGCCATAGGAAAACTAGCCATCCATGACTCATGTTAAATATTTCTTGTCATCCCAAGATATAGATAAGGTGCACCGTAAAGTTTGTGAGATTTTTATAGTTATGGGTCCCCATTTCTAAGATAATCACATCCTAGGTATTGTTTTGAATTAGATGACAAGTTCCAAGTTCAACTTACAGTTATTCTCTAATGATAGTATAAATAATTGTCCTAAACATATGTTTGTATACTCAGGTTTCTTATATATGAATCATGTGCATAGAATTGCATTAACCGATCTTTGTTACCCGATATTGACCCACTGCCAGTAGGCATGTTCAGTACCCTGGCGGGTTTATCTTGGTACCATGCAAGCATAGCCCCGTTGCCAACGAGCCTGTTCAATACCCCGACGGATTCACTTGCATTTACCTAGCTTCCTTATTTAAGTTTTTACTTAGCATGGACCCACTGCCAGCGAGCCTGTTCAGTACCCCGACGGGTTTGCTTCGTATAATGATGTATATATATATATATATATATATTTTGTAAGGAAGCTGGTTGGCACTAGAGTGTGCTAAGCCTGCTAAACACATAATTCAAAATATTAGAACGAACCTTTATGAGCAACTTTATTAATAATGGCCAAAGTTCAAGATCATGTCAAAAGATAATAACCTAAAGCTATTCTTTGATCTATATCTATCTTTTTCAGAAGAAATTAGTAATGTTCCCCACAAAAATAAAAACATCATTCACTTCTAAGCTACCTTTAAAAGATGCTTTAAGAGACAAGTTTTGATAATGAATCTACAGATGAGCTAGTGATCCATAGGTGTAGGATAAAGATTTCTAGAGATCATAATGATGAAAGTAGGTCCTTTAAGCAACTGTTCTAATGATAAATCAGAAATGTGCATGTCTGAATCAAATACTATATTCAAAATCATAAAAGAAATGGTTCAACAAAACATAAAGAACACTTTATCTTTTGCTTAAAAAAATGTCAATTTCAAATAATTGAAAGAGAAGGGGATAGGATATATTGGAAAATTCTTTTAAGCACTTCCCTTCTTCGAATAATATCACATGAGCTGATTACAAAGATAGGGTTCTTGTGATTAAGTTGCAAAACCACTTATCAGATGATTCAAATTTTTATTCAAAACAAAACATATGTACAGAACAAGTCATGTAAAATTTTTGAATTTAACAAAAGGAAAAAAACAACTTCCTATTTTGATTGACAAAATTTTTATGAACTGATCATAATAATTTTCCCTGTAAAAATTCAATCAGTCGTTAGAAATGACTATTATTATTGAAAACAAAAACATATTTACATATATACAAAGGAAGATAAACCAAAATAATTCAAGGTCTAGGAGGAGGAGGAATGACTTCCTCTTCTACCAGTTCCATTTCCTCCTGTTGTAAGGCATTCTGTACAAAATCTTGTTTAGATATTGGTTGATAATAAAGTCTAAGTCTATGTCCATTTACAACAAAGGAAATTTGAGAATCGTCAATTGTCTTAATTTTAACGGATCCATTATCAAAGGCTGTAACAATTTCATATGGACCCATCCAACGAGTAGTTAATTTACATTTAAAGTTTTTATATCTTGAATCAAAGAGTAGTGCCCAGTATCCAGTTTTGAATTGTTTTTGTTTAATGTATCTATCATGCCACTTTTTATGTTGATTTTGTATTAATATTGTGCGTTGAATAGCATCTTGCCTAATCTCGTCTAATTCATTTATCTGCAGGATTCGTTGACTCTGTGCTTCTTCTAAGTTCATCCCTAATTGTGCAGCCATACGAAAGGTTTTGACTTGGAATTCAATGGGTAAAAGAACTTGTTTACCATAAACGAGTTCATAAGGCGTGTGGCCAGTGGTGTTTCTCCAAGTTATTCTATAAGCCCATAAGGCTTCTAGGAGCCTATCTGCCCAGTCCTTGTGGTGTAACTGGATAGTCTTGGTCAGGATAGCTTCTAATACTTTGTTCGTGCTTTCTACCTGACCATTTTCTTGAGTATGATATAGCGATGATTTGCAGTGTCTAATACCATATTTATCAGTAAGCTCTTTCATTAATTTGGAGGTAAACTGATATCCTTGATCGGTTACAATTTCCCTAGGTACACCGAATCGGGTAAATATTTCTTTATAAATGAATTCTACCACAGATTTCTCTGTGGCTCGGAATAAAGCTTTAGCTTCCACCCATTTGGTGACATAATCTGTACAGACTAGGATGTACTTCTTCTTGCGAGACATCGGGGAAATTGGTCCAACGAAATCTAGAGTCCATTTTTCAAATGGCTCAGTCATAACTTGGGGTTGCAAAGCCATCTCATCGGATGGTGTAGATCTATTCATTCTTTGACAACTGTCACATCCCTTGACATATTTGGTAGCATCTTTAAAGATGCTTGGCCAATAGTACCCAGAGTGCAATACTATGTATGTTGTTCTTTTATCAGAAAAATGCTTACCGCAAGGTCCACCATGACATGCATGTAGGATCTCTGCCATCTCGTCCTCTCGTATGCATCGTCTAATAATAAGATCAGGACCAGTATGAAAGAGATCATTATCTATCCAAGAATAATTGGAACTTTGAACTATGATCCTACGTTTCTCAGGTGGGGAGATATGGTTAGGTAGCTTTCCAGTTGCAAAATAATTGGCTATATCTGCAAACCATGGGGTTCGAATAGATACAACGAACAAATGTTCATCTGGGAAGCTATCATCAACAGGGCTGGCATTATCGTCAATTTGAATTCGAGAGAGGAAATCAGCCACTACATTCTCTCGATCGGGACGATCAACAATGGTAATGTTAAATTCTTGCAACAAAAGAAGCCATCGAGTCACTCTGCCATTGGTGATGGGTTTATTCATTGAAAAATTGATGGCGGAGTGGTCAGTGTGTATAAAAATTTCATATTCTGTGATATAATGATGAAACTTGTTGATGGAGTAGACCACTACTAGAAACTCCTTTTTCGTAACAGTGTACTTTGATTCTGTAGGAGTAAAATTTTTACTGGCAAAATAAATGGCATGCGATGTTTGTCCCTCTTTTTGACCTAAAACTACCCCTATGGCTATGTCAGAAGCATCAGTGGATATATGGAAAGGAAGGGACCAATTTGGGCCCCTAAGAATTGGTGCCACTGATAGCTTGGCCTTCAAAGTTTCGAAGGCTTGTTGACATGGTTCAGTCCACTGAAATTCTGTGTCTTTCATAAGTAGTTTGAACATCGGTGTGGCTATTTTAGTGAAAATTTCAATGAAACGTCTATAATAGCCAGCATGGCCAAGAAAATTTCTTACTTCCTTCGGAGTTTTCGGAGGAGGAAGATTAACAATGATCTCTATCTTGGCGGGGTCTACTTTGATACCTTGAAGAGAGACATGATGTCTCAGGACTATGCCCTCAGTCAGTAACATCTTACATTTTTCATGACTGAGAGCTAAGTTCATTTCTTGGTACCGAATAAGAATTGTTTCGAGGTTATCAAGGGCTTCTTGGAATGTATTACCATAAACTGTAAAATCATCCATATAAACTTCTACACAATCATGTATGAGATCAACAAACATTCCTAGAACTACACACTGGAAAGTAGCAGGTGCATTATACAAGCCAAATGGTAATACTCGATAGGCATATGTCCCCTAAGAACAAGTGAAGGTTGTCTTGTCCTGATCCTCAGGTGCTATTAGTATTTGATTGTATCCTCTATACCCATCAAGGAATGAGAAATATTGTTTCCCGGATAAGGTGTCTAACACCTGATCGATTAAAGGCAAAGGGAAGTAGTTCATAAGAGTGGCCTTGTTTAGTTCTCGAAAGCCAACACAGATACACCATTTACCCGTGACTTTCTTTGGAACTACCACCAGAGGAGAGACCCATTTACTGTTGGAAATTGGGTAAATGAATCCAGCATTAAGGAGCTTTTGTAGTTCTTCTTTTACTATGTCCTTTAGTGCTGGGTTCATTCTTCTCTAGGGATTCCTAACAAGAGGTATGGTTGGATCTGTGTAAATGTGATGGATACAGGTATCTGGGTGTATACCTTTCATATCGGTATACTCCCATGAAAATTCTCCAGTTGGACTCTTGAGAAATTTTAGTAATTGTTTTTGCTGGTTCTCATCTAAACCTGCATTTATATGCAGAAATTTGTCGGAACTAACCTCGCATGGTATGGTATAAGATCCTAGATGTTCTTCGATTGCAAAGACACAGGGTGTACTCGTGAATGTTGAGAGGCTCATAATTTCTTAGAATTCGTCTCCAAAGATATGTTCAAATTGGGAAAAATATTGAGGAAAGTCTATACAGGTTGTGGAAGAGAAAAATTGGTTCAACACGTTCTTGGTGTTCTGTTCTTGAAGTGCCCAGGAGAAATCACTAACAAGGAAAATTTCTTCCAAGTTTTCATCTCCAAAAGGACAATCTAACCAAAATAGGTTTTCATCTATTGGCTGAGCTGGTGGATATAAAGCTAGTTTTCTTGTAGAAAATCCATTAGAGATAACCATCTCTCCATCCCTACATCCTGTAAATGCATTGGCAGTAGCTAACCAAGGTCTTCCAAAAATAATGGGGTGACCTTTGGAAGGGTCTTTTGATTCAATAACCATGAAGTCCACGGGATATTCCCAAGAAGCTACTGATACAGTGATATCATCTAAGATCCCGATAGGCTGCACCATCGTGTGATCTACTAGTTCTAGCATTGTTGGAGTAGGGTAGAGGAATTGTCCTAGATTGAGAGTTTCTACAACTGTGGTAGTAATCAAATTGATAGCAGCTCCTATATCAATAAGTGTATTTCCTATGGCGGTGTTATTATTAATAATAGTCACCACAGGATTCCCTGGGTTGGAATATTTTGGAATTCTAGGTTGGTTTGCTATAAAATCTGATATCTCTCCTATTACATGAATTGTCGGAGGGTCCTTTTGTTTTCTCCCTGGTCTCTTAATACAGAGCTCCTTTATTACCTTGCTATAGATTGGAATATCCTTAATGGCTTGTAACAAAGGGATCTTAATGCAAATATTTTTCAATTCGTTAATGATATTGTACTTTGGATAAGTTACAGGTTTCTCTATTATTAGACGCTCCGAATATGGGGGTGACTTTTCTCTTGAAATTACTTCTTTACATTGATTGTTGTGTGCTGAAGGTTTAGAAACAACCACATCTTCAAGAATGGCATTATTCAAAACTTCACTAGGTATGTCTTCTTCATTCTCTTCTTGAATAACAACTGATGACTTGGGCTTATCTTGGATAACTCTTCCAGACCGCAGTTGTATCTCATGTATTGGTGCGGTCAAAATAACATATGATGGAAGAGGTAACAACCCAATGCTATTAAGAGCTTGGGTTGGTTTGTTGTTAGGATTCATTATCGGTTGTGCAGGTAATATTGTGGGTCTTAGAGGATTTATGTTCTGGAAATGATGAGGTTGATTAGGGATAAGGGGTAGTGAAGGAGGTACAAATCTAGGCATAAGTTGCTGAATATTAGGTGGGTAAGGATAGTTAGGCATTGGAGGAGGTGTTTGAGCATAAGCTTTCCCTCTCCATCCATGTGGAAATTGTTGTTGTTGAGCATTCTGAGGAGGGTACTGCAGTGGCCAATTCTGCCAACCTGAAGTGTTCCATTATTGAGAAGGTTGATAAGGATAGTAATAGGGTATAATTTGGGATGAATCTTGATACGATGGTTGATATCTAGGTTTCCAAGGCCTCCTAGATGGTTCGCCAAAGTTTTCACTCTTGTATACAACTTGCAATCCGAGCAACTATGGACAATCATTGGTTGGATGTTCTTCGATACAAAGGTGACATACTAATTGAGAACCCATGGCCCCTAAAATATATGTTTTGAAATTTCCTAATAGGTTTCCCAATTCTACCCTTGTAACTCCACCAGGACTAGATGTGTTTCCTTTGGGGTTCCTAGCATAAGTTTCTCGAAAGTGTCTTTCACCTTTCCCTCTGCTCCTAGATTAATTCCTACATAGTTCACAAATCCCTGTAAAATATTTGTGAGAAATGTCTCTTACTGCCATGAGATTAAGGTTATCTAAGAATTCTTCTAATATTCCTTTGAGGAAGAGTGTTCTTACTGCATCTTCTCGAAGATCACTATATTTAGATTTGTGTAACACATAGTTAAATCTCTCGAGATAGTCTTCTAAGCTCTCGTCTTCAAGTTGTTGAATTTTAAAAATGTCATTGCGAGAGTCTTTAGGTCTACAATAATCCTGATATTTCCGAAGAATTGCATTCTTCATGTCTTCCCAAGTTCTAATACTAGAGTCTCCTAATCCCATGAACCATCGAAGAGAAGAATCTTTTAATGTGGCAGGAAAGAGTTTTAGTTTTTGGCCGTCTTGTAAGTAATTATAACTCCTACAAGAATGTGTCCGGATTCTCACTACTCTTCCCATAGAAGGTTGGAAGTGAGGAGGGAGGGATGTTTTTCATAGTAACATATTGTGCAGTTTCTAAGATAGGGAACCCGAAGGTACCTTCAAATCTAACTTCTCCATCTTCTTCATCTTGTCGGACATGATCTTCATTTTCATCCCCCATGAAGATTCTATTGCCAAAGAGAGAAAATCTAGGTTGCTCCTTTCTTGGTGAATATGGGATGTCCCAACGTTTTGTTTTAGGAAGGGTATTCTTCTTTTTAGGACGAGAATTATCAGCTACATGGGAATCCAATTTTGGAGGTCCTACTGTTGTTGTGTCAATTTGTGAGATAACAATGTTTGTAGAGCTCCCAAAAAGAGCATCTACTTGTGCAGGATTGACAAAATCTACCAAATTTGGACCACCTATTATTGAAAAAGTAGTGTCTTTGGGTTTTTGGACTAATGGAGGGTTAAGAGGTTCTGAAGTTTTATCCTTCTGAGTTTCCTCTTGTCTAAGTTCAGTCTCAATATGAGCTTTAGGTTCTTCTAGTGGAATTTCTTTATGAACAGACTGTTCTGATGTCCCTATAATTTCCCTTAAAATGTTTCCAGAAAAGGTTTCTTTAGCCTTCCAAGTAGGACTATCCCCTTTAGGTGTCTTCCGATACCTTTCTGCTGAGTTAGTAGTTGGGGTGGCACGCCCCCCGTATAAGTTAATAGGAATTTTAGTAAGAGAATTAGTTTTAAAAAATCTACCTTGTGAATCTCTAGACCTATTCATGAAAACAAATTGAAACTTAAAATAAATTCTGTCTGCATAACTACTACCGCTGGGTTTTGGGGATGCCTGTTATAACAGATTCGCAGGTTCTTACCTCTCATCTTACTGCTCACCCATCACCAGCCTAATCTAAGTTTCAAAGAAAAGAACTGAATTTTAAAAGGAAGTTCAACTTATCTATGACTGAATTCTACCTATTTATCTACAACCCCCTGGCAACGGCACCAAAATGTTGGGTGTGTGAGCTATCTTAAATAAAACACCTAATATTTAATTATCGACCAGGGTTGGTAATCTTAGAGTTGAGGAAAAATATATGCTAAGGTAGAATGGTACCTAATTTTTTTGGCTTGTCAGACCTTCAAAATATTTAATAAAGAAGAGATTGAAAGATCTTTCAAAATGAAAAACCGAGTCAAACTTCAGAAAAACAATAAGAGAACTAAATCAAATCTAACTAAACAACCGACTAGAATAGTATCAAATTATACTACTCTACTGTATATTTAAATGATGGAAAGGGATAGAAAAAGAACTGATAACCAAATAAGAATTGCTAGGGAGAACTTGTAAATGTAAATAATTCTAAAACTGAACTGCCTAACTTCAGATAGAGAAAAATTGTAAATAAACTATCTATGAAATAATCGAATTCGATGATACATTACATAAACAGAAACTATGCTAATCAAAGTAAATTACAAGCTAAATAATTCCAACAACTAATTCAAGAAGAAACATTTATTCCCATGTAACAGGAACCGAAGTGAATGTATCGTAATGACTTTCAAATGTAATAGTGAAACAAAATGGAAGTAAATCTAATCTAACTTCAATAAATAGATGTAAACTACAAAGAGAGAAACTACAGTTAACTTTAAACATTATGATCTATCTACTATCCATGAGCAGAATAATATAAAACTAATGAAAACTAGAAGCAATTAGAAAACTTAATAAAGATATTCACTTCTAAACTTGATTTGGAAGCAAGTAGAAAACTTGATAAAGATATGAATATATAAGCAAGCAGAAAACTTGATAAAGATGCTTATTTCTGATCCAAATCTCAAATCATGAATGTCTTCATTAATTACATGAAATGGAAAATAATTCTTATGATTAACAAATTAAAACTACTTAAAGAATGAAATTGTTAACTATGATTTGAAAATAAACTATCTAGAAATAAACTGATGGATTCTGAAACAGTAACTAACTATCAAATCTGATACAAAAAGCTTAACTTTGGAAGAAGGTTAGAAGGAAGTGAAGGAAGGAAATGTGGAAGGAGGAAATAATAAGAAAAACTCAATTAAAAACTATGTAACGTAAAAACAGATTTAAATTACGCCTAGAACTGTAAATTAGAAGTAAGAAGCATTATATCTAATAGACAGAAAAAACTGGAATATGAAAAACCTAAAACTAATGCAAGAAGGGTAAAAATCCGAATGACAATCCGAATGCCAGTCTGAACGATAGTCCGAATGGAGGAAAAAGAAACTAAACTAAGGAAAATGAGAGTTTTGATGATCTTGACATCAGCTGGTGAATGCACATGAACCTATAATGCAGAGAAATTAGTTAGAAGACTTGTTGAGGTGTTATGTTAATAGACAGCAACCTATTTTAATCATTGTCTAAAGGAGATAAACTATTTCTATGATATGTAGAAAAGAAGATTGAGATGAAAGAAAAGGGTTAACCTACAGCTACAGGAAGGAAGAAAACTAACAGAGAGGAAAGAAGGAAACTAATGCTAACTATGGAAGAATTATGAGGCAATATCCAACTATAGATGATGGAAGAAAGAAAGGCTGAAAGAAACTACAAACTATTAAGCTTGGTCGACCATTTACTAATTCTGTAAGGACAAATTAAGTTAGCAGCATAACATAAATTACAGAGGAGAAAGAAATATCATATACAAAAACGAAATTGATTATAAACACAGGAAAACAAAATAACTATTTGCAGAAAAGAAAATACAGAAAACAAAGACAAAACCTCCGGTTGATGAGGGGCCCTTCCCAGCAATCAGAGATGGAAAACTGGATTGATTTAGCTACTTAGACTATCAACAAACTGGAACTTCCATTAACTTGAGAGAAATTACAGAACTATCTCCAACTGGAAATAGTTGACGACTGCGAACTATCTCTAAACTGAAAGACTAAAAAAGCTAAGTAGACTAACTCGTCTCAATCATGGAGACAACTATTTATAAGTTATAATAGGTGAGAGGGTCGACAAAGTCGAGCTCTCTAATAATAGAGGTGTTTAAATGACTGTAACTGTTGATTAAATGGTGCATGCCAACGCAAGGAGCATCTACCCAGCTTACACGGGGTTGGTTTCTTCATGCAGGTACTGTAGCGTCGATCTACCCTTGACGTGGGCAAAGAGGTAGCAAGCTGTCGAACTGAGCGAACAGAGAAGAGGCTACTGGAGAACTATCATGGCAAGGCTTTGTGCTGGCAGGCTGAACGTGTGCGAACTAGACTCCTTCCAGAACAATGGCGTAAACAGGAAGCACGATTCTAGGCTGAATGCGAGGCTGAATCGACGTGTTGGAGTGTTGACGTAGACGCAGGAGTTATGTCGGCAGACCGAGCGTGGGCGAGCTGGACTCCTTCTAGAATGATGCCATGCAAGTGCGTGAGCAGACGTACGTGATTCCCAGCTGAGCAAATAAGAGAATCAACGTTTGGAGCATTGTCATGGGCATGGTGATGCGTCGATAGGCTCAGCGATCTTGGGGACGGATATTCTAGAGAAACAACTCATTAACCATCAGCTCCACATGGCAAACAGAACCCACGTGCTCGTTTTTGCATTTAACAGTCTAGGATATGCCAACCGTGGATTTCGGGGGCTGAACACTGGGATGAATGACAAATTGAATGCGTTTAAGCTTTAACACATAGCACATAGTCTGAACGAAGGGTCATTCGAAAAATGCAGTCTGTCAATAAAAACATAAATGTCAATAATGTCCAGAAATTGTCATTTGAACATAAACAAACCATAATATAACGAAATATAAACAAGATTTGCGTAATAAGTAAATATATGCATACCTGGGCTGTTTGATGGGCTGAATGATAAGAAAACAACTTAATATAGCAAAAAATGATAGAAATAACACCATCTCGAGTAGATTGAATGATAAAAAATAGTGACAAAATGGACACCAACAATTGGTATGGCATTTAAGTACCAATAGATCGATTGATCATAAGGTCCTCCCATAGAGGGTTGACCATATGGTGGAGGTCCTCTCGCATTGAAGAGTGGACGAGATGGGGGTCCTCCAGAGTGATGGGTTGTCCGGATGGTGGGGGTGGAGATGGGACAAGTGGTGGAGGTGGAGGTGAGACAAGTAGTCAGGGTGGTGGTGGGGGACGAGGTGGGATGTCGGATGGGGGTTCACTCGGTAGAAAATTATGATGCCCCCATGGGGTGTTTGTGTGTCCAGAGTAAGGTAATATGGGATAAAGGTTTCCTGAATTAGTTTGATAGAGTTGAAACGTTGCTACATTGTGATTACCCGGATATGTGTACCCCCATGGGGGTTCGGCCCACACAAATGGTCCTCTCGCGTGATGAGCCCACAAACGTTGTCCCATGATTGGAGGTGGAACACCAATCGTACTATAGGCCATAAACGAATATTTTCCTTGACTTGTATGTTATCCACTAACTAGAGGTTTCCCCCTAGTTAGATTTTGTCCACCAACCGAAGTTTGCCCGGTGATTTGTTAGGAACCCATGTCAACCCTTCTATTTACTTTGTTAGTATATTGTTGTTGGATGCATATGCTTTGTAAGTCGTCCCATATTATTTGTTGATCCATAGTTTGTATTATTGTTGTTGGACGCATATGCTTTGTAAGTCGTCCCGTTGTATTTGTTGATCCATAGTTTGTAATGGCCAATGGTTTTGACCCATAGTATTGGCGCCTAGACTTAGTATATAAGTTTGTGTTGAGGCCAATGAAGGCACCATGAAGTTATTTTTTATTGAGCTTGCTTAAAGGAGGTTTCCCCCTCGAAGTGGCCTGTGATCACTTAATTAATATTATGTGATCTGATATATCGTGTATTTCATCAATTAATTGTTGCAGGTTCTTCTCATCTGGTATCAGAGCACTTTCTTGGGCTCGTTGGGTGAAATTTATGCTAATTTTTTTTTCGCATTTGTTGCAAGTTCGGATTTGGGAATAATCCCTATCCGTTTAATTGTGGGAATTACTTGGGCATAAGCCCTAAAATGCATTGTGAGGAGTACCACAGGAACCCATAAGTAGCTGGCCCATTGAGAGGACCTGCTAGCGAAAAGGGCAATAACCCCTATTTGATTGACTAGTTCCCATCCATGAGGTAAACCAAGAACTGTCATTTGTGGCAAAGCGATTATCATTTTTACCTGAGTCGTAGAGTGAGGGGTACTTCCACAATACGCAAGTTGTCAGACAACATTGGTGGCTGAGTGAATCCCCTGAACCTTTAGGAAGCCGAGCATACCTGGGGTCCATATCCAGCTGATAAATTGCAGATTTCCTCTGTCCAGAACTATTGATGATCACTTCTGCGTCGTTTCAAATCCATCTGTTGCCAATCACTTCTGCGTCGTTGCAGATCCATTTGTTTCCAATCCCTTCCGTGCCGTAGCAGATCCATTCTGCAAAAAAAATAAAAAGAAAAAAAGAAAGAAAGAAACAAACACCTTCCCTTCCCTTGTTTTCACTCCATTTCCCTTGAAAATTCCCTGACACCCCTGTAGTCCCATTCTGCATATTTCATTCCTAAGGACCCTATCCCAAATTCCACTTCCTAAAGCTAGAAATCCCACATTTGTCTTATTTTAGGGTTTGCCATAACTTCTTCGACTTTCACCCAATCGCCTTCAAATTTTACCACAGAGTTCCTTTACTATTTTTGCTTCTTTGTCCCTCTTTGCCAAATTTTCTCATTCTTTCACCCCGCTTTTGAATCCTCATTTTCTTCTTCTCTATCCATTCGAAAGTGTCCAAAACCTAATCAAACCCAAATTACCCATCAGATTTTTTCCCAAATCCATATTTTCCTTTATTGAAACAATTTCTGTTTTTGTTTTTCTACCCACTCTAAAAAAACAAAAAAAAACCTTGGTTATGGTTGTCACATGCGTAGGAGAAAAAACCATGGAGGAAGCACTTGCAGCCATCCAAACCAAACTCTAGGATCTGGATGAAAAATTTCTCAGCCTCCATCTTGAGCATTCAACCATGCACAATATACGACAGTCTGAGTCTTCATCAGACAATGGGTTCTCTTCTTCTAGCAATTTCCGTGGTCCGAAGCTTGATTTTCCTTGCTTCAATGGTATTGATCCGACTGGATGGATATATCATGCAGAACAATATTTCAATCTGCATAATAATTTTGATGGCAACAAAGTTCCACTTGCATCCTTTCATTTGGAACAGGAAGTGCTTCAATGGTACCGTTGGTACATAAAGGCCCATGAAGAGCCAAAATGGCCAGATTTTTTTCAGCTCCTTTTGCAACGATTTGGTCCTAGTGCTTTTGATGACTTCACAGGATCCCTCACTAAAATTCGCCAAATTGGAACTGTGAGAGAGTATCAAACCGAATTTAGGAAACTAGCCAACCACACCAAAGGATTACCTGATGACTTCTACCGGAGTTGTTTTATCAGTGGTCTAAAGGATGCAATCTGCACTAAGGTCAAAATGTTATGTCCCAACACAATGATGGAAGCCCTGGGGTTGGCTAAGTTAGAAGAAGATGAGATTGCAGCCCAACAATGCTCCAAACCCACTTTTGCGCCCTTCCATAATATGGGTTCTCAACGACCTCCCATCCCACCAGCTCCTCGACCAACTCCTATCAAGAATTTGTCTGAAATAGAGATGCAAGCACATAGAGAAAAAGGGCTTTGTTATAATTGTGATGAGAAATTCACTCGAGGACATAGATGTGTTAAGCAAAAGCTCTATCTCTTGGATGTGGATTCTCCGCTTGCCTCTGAAATTGGCAAAGAAGCTCTAGATACAATGGATGATCAGGTCGACATTCAAGAGCTGCCTATTGACCCTCTATCTTAGGACAACCACCCAGAGATATCTCTCCATGCTTTAGCCTAAATCACCACCCCCCAAACAATGCGGGTCAGGGGTTACTTCAAGAAGCTTCCTCTTACAATACTCATTGATTCTGGTAGCACTCATAACTTCATTGACCCTCGGATCTCCAAACAGGCTGATTGTTTTGTCCATCCTTGCTCCAACTTTGAAGTCATGGTTGCCAATAGGGGCACCTTACCTTGCAAAGGGAAGTGTCACAATGTGCGTATCTCTATGGGATATTATAACCTGTGCTCTGACATGTTTTCCTTGACCTTATGCGGATGTGATGTGGTTTTGGGTGCTCAATGGCTACGCACACTTGGCCCCATCTTATGGGATTTTGTTGAACTTTGGATGCAGTTTTCACCCAATGGACAAAAACACACATTGACAAGATTACAACTAGGGTCTTTCAGCATCATCAGTTCACATCGCATGGAAAAAATCCTTAATAAGAATTCACATGGTGTCATCGCTTAGCTCCATTCCATTCAGATGCAACCTTCAGTGGTCTCCACTACTCCTTTGGATCTACAACAAATTCTGGAAAAATATACATGTGTCTTTGCTGAACCAGTGGGATTTCCACCTTCAAGGCCAGAGGACCATCGTATTCCGCTCCTTCCTGGAATCATTCCTCCCAACATCATGCCATATCGCTACCCATTTCACCAAAAAACAGAGATTGAAATGCTCGTTCGAGACTTACTGAAGCAAGGTATTATTCGCCCAAGCACTAGTTCCTTTTCTTCACCAGTTCTTCTTGTCCACAAAAAAGATGGGTCATGGCGCCTCTGCATTGACTTCCGAGCACTTAATCACCTCACAATCAAGGATAAGTTTCCAATTCCTGTTGTTGATGAGCTTCTTGATTAGCTTCATGGTGGTCAATTTTTCTCCAAGTTGGATCTTCGTTCTGGGTATCATCAAATTCAGGTCCATGAGGATGATATCCCTAAAATATATTTTCACACACATGATGGCCACTATGAGTTTTTGGTCATGCCCTTTGGCGTCACTAATGCTCCTTCCACATTCCTGGCCTTGATGAATAAAATATTCCGGCCCTACTTGTGGAAATCCATTCTGGTCTTCTTTGATGATATCCTCATCTACAGTAAAACATGGGTTGAAAATCTCCAACATCTGGATCTGGAAATGCAACTTTTCTTTGACCATCATCTCCACGCCAAATAGTCTAAATGTGTTTTTGGATAGAAGGAAGTAGAGTATCTCGGACACATTATTTCAACACAAAGGGTTCGCGTGGATCCTGCGAAAATTGCTTCCATGAACAATTGGCCGCATCCTCAGACACTCAAGAGCCTTCGTGGTTTTTTGGGGTTGACTAGCTACTACCGCAAGTTTGTCAAGGATTATGGGAAGATTGCAGCTCCATTAACTTCTTTATTGAAAAAGGATGCTTTTACATGGACACCTGTTACTGAGTGTGCATATTCCAAACTGAAACAAGCTATGTGTACTACCCCTGTTCTAGCTATGCCCGATTTTTCCAAGACCTTCACTATTGAGAGTGATGCTTGCGCCAATGGACTCGATGCTGTTCTCCTTCAAGATGAACACCCCATTGCGTTCACCAGCAAAGCCCTTTCAAGTAAGAATTTAGCTGCCTCTACATATGAGAAGGAAATGATGGCTATTTTGCATGCAGTTCAGAAGTGGCAACCCTACCTATTAGGGAATCATTTTTGCATCAAAACAGATCACCAGAGTCTGAACTATTTCCTGGAACAACGTGTATCCTCCCCAGAAATGGGTTAGCAAACTCATGGATTATGACTATGAGATCACTTACAAGAAGGGTAAGGACAATATTGTGGCGGATGCTCTTTCTCGCACATTTGATGACCACAGTTCTCTTTCAGCTATTTCTATGCCTGTTCCAAATTGCTTGCAATATGTTCAATAGGGCTATGTCAATGACTCTTCATTATTTCAAATCATCCAACGCTTGGCCAACAACCCTTCTGCTGTACCACATTACTCTTGGGATGGTGCTTCCTTGAGATACAAGGGTCGTCTGGTGCTTCCCTAGAGCACAGATCTTCATCATGATGTCTTCTATGAACTCCATGCTTCTCCATCGGTAGGGCACTTCGGGTTCCTCAAAACATATGAGCGGAAACAACGTAACTTCTTTTGGCAAGGAATGAAAAGGACAATTCAACAGATGGTGGCTGAATGTGATACCTGCCAACGCAATAAGGGTGAAATGACTCTCCTGCCAGGATTGCTCGAACCTTTGCCCATACCTACACTGATTTGGACAGATATTTCTATGGATTTCATTGAAGGGATCCCTAAATCTGGTGGGAAGACAGTGATTTTGGTTGTGGTTGATCGCCTCTCCAAATATATTCAATTTGTGCTCTCAGCCATCCCTATACAACCTCCTCAGTAGCTCAAATTTTCCTGGACCAGATCTTTCGCCTTCATGGAATCCCTTCTTCCATTGTCTCGAATCGTGGTGCGACTTTCACCAGTAATTTTAGGAAATAATTATTTTGCCACACTGGTACCAAACTGAAGATGAGTTCAGGGTATCACCCACAAACAGATGGTCAGACTGAAATTATCAATAAATGCTTGGAAACTTATCTTTGTTGCTTCACCTCTGAACAACATCAGTGGGAAAAGTGGCTCCCTCTCGCTGAATGGTGGTACAATACCTCTTACCACACTGCCTCTAAAATGACCCCATATGAAGCAGTCTATGGTCAGGCATCGCCAGTTCTTCTTCCATACACCCCTATGAGTTCACCAGTTCAGGAAGTTGACATGGTCCTTCAGAACCACGATCAGATTCTTCGCATTTTGTGGGACAATATTCACATGGCAAGAAATCACATGAAGCAACAAGCCGATCAACACCATTTTGAGTGCACTTTTCAAGCAAGTGATATGGTTTTTCTTCATCTCCATCCTTACAAGCAAGCCTCCCTGAAACTCAAAGGGCGTCATAAGCTTGCTCCAAAGTTCTATGGGCCATATAAGATTCTTCAGAAGATTGGGTCCGTTGCTTATAAATTGGAACTTCCTCCTTCTTCCCGCATTCATCCAGTATTTCATGTCTCTTGTCTGAAGAAATTTCTTGGTACCAGTATCAGAGGACAAACTATTTTACCAAAATTGGATAATAAAGGATCCATACTTTTGGAGTCGGAGGCTGTCCTCAATAAGCACACTTGTTAGCTTCGCTCTCGCTCTATCACAGAGGTCTTAATTCAGTGGCACATAATGCAACTAGAGGATGCTACATGGGAACCACTCCTTCAGATTCAACAACAATTTCCACATCTAAAGATTTGAGGACAAAGCTTTTTCTAAGGGGGACGGGATGTTAGGAACCCATGTCAACCCTTCTATTCACTTCGTTAGTATATTGTTGTTGGACACATATGCTTTGTAAGTCATCCTGTAGTATTTGTTGATCCATAGTTTGTATTATTGTTGTTGGATGCATATGCTTTGTAAGTTGTCCCGTAATATTCGTTGATCCATAGTTTGTACTGGCCCATGGTTTTGATCCATAGTTTGTACTGGCCCATGGTTTTGACCCATAGTATTGGCGCCTAGAATTAGTATATAAGTTTGTGTTGAGGCCAATGAAGGCACCGTGAAGTTATTTTGTATTGAGCTTGCTCAAAGGAGGTTGCCCCCTCGAAGTGGCCTGCAATCACTTAATTAATATTCTGTGATCTCATATATCGTGTATTTCATCAATTAATTGTTGTAGGTTCTTCTCATAATTGTGTTTTGACCACTGACTATAGGTTTCCCTGTGGCCGTTTATTGACCATAAACTAGAGGGTGGCCTCCGATCATACTTTGTGTCAAAGGTTTTGTTTCAGTTATGAATTTAACAGTGGCACAAGGTTTCCCTGTAGTTGTTGGGGTCAAAAGAGGTCTAGAACCGACCAAATTATTTTGATGTGCACTAGGTGGGAAAGATGGTTGGCCTGGTTCGTAGGGGGTCATATTATGCATAGACATTACTGTTGAACGTAGAGTAAAAGAATGTATAGGGAAGTGGTGTTCAATATTCGCTACTTCGAAAGTGGATTGGAAAGGGAAACTCTGGCACCTTATCCATTCTCCAAGTGTACATAATCGAGCCACAGTCTCTCGAAGTGGTGTGAAAAAATATACATTTGGGACAAGTCTAGTAGGGCGGGGAGGTGATGGTGTCTCCACAACCAGTGATGAACCAAAATCAGAAATAATGTGTGCTACGGAGGTCCCCAAAAAAGAAGTGGTTGGACCAAAAGCAGTTTCTATCGGGTCATTTGAAGGTCGAGTGAAGATCCAATCGACAACACCAGGGTGACCTTCAACTGAGTGATGGAAAGATGTGTCATGTGAAGGAGGTTGTTCCACCAAAAATGGTCCCATAGGATTAGTGATGGGTGGATTTACAGGAGGAGAAAATTCCCCTCTTGATTCAGTGGTAGGAATCCCTTCTTCGCGCGATCCAATTGCAGTAGGTTGGTCCATATCCGTTCCTATATTTCCTTCCTCAATGAGGGGATATTCAAGTGGCAATTTTTGTATCCTACAAGATATCCTTAAGGGTTGTTCACCTAGGATGTTTAGTGAAAATCTCCTCTTAAGAGTCTTCGAAATTAATACACACTTCAAATTGTTAGAAAAACAAGATCGCAGAGCAATAACAATAAACATAAATGCAAATATAATCACACATACACATTACAAGAGAGACACATATATATCGTGATTCACCCAACTTGGGCTACGTCCACACTAAAGTTTCCAGTCCTTATTATTATACCGTCCAGCAAAGTGAAGGGATACAACCTGCAGCACAACCGATGTACTTCCTCTTCACTGTCTCACAGTCTCTCTTCTTGATCTCAGAGATCTTTACAATGCATAAAACCCAATACATCAACCCTAGCTGTATTACAAAGTCTTTCTTTTATAAGGGATATACAATGGGATAATAACCAAACCTGGGGTACAAACACGGTTGAATAATAATATCTCTGAATCTGGAGATCAGGCTCCACAACCAACACAAATCCTACTCAAGATAAAGTCGTAAGCAAACTTATATGATAGGTGGCATGAAAAGATGGAACCTCACGAGAGTATCAAGGCATCTCAACTCACGATATACTACAGGGCCCAACAGTAATACTCGAACCGATATTTCAGAGCACTAACTAGGGAGGATTATGACCGTACCCCTGACTGTATTACCTGACTACCTTGCCGTACATGAGTAGTATCCCTTTGAGTGATTTTCTCTGTGTATTTCCATGCCAAGACAACCAATGGTTCACTTGGATGGTTTTAGGATCCTAGTGGGGTCTCCCGATATATGCAAGGTACGTTGGAGATCCAATCCGTAGTAGTGTTGTCTAATGCACAATCGTTCGATAGGAGCCTTCATATATACCATCGAGTACGTGAAGTACCTTTCTATATACCCTTAGGTACATGAAAGGCCGTTTGATATACCGACTAGTATGTGAAAGAACTACAAGCCCCCGAGATGCAATGCAGGAAGATATTGAAAGTTGCTACGTTTAAAGATATCGAAACATGTCTCTAACCTATCACATGAGTTTCGAAATATTTTAACTTATACTACCACTTGATTTTATCTTGTATGGTTAGGTGGATGCATGAAGTGTAGACTCGAACCAATATGCCTAAATAATCTAAATGAGGTGCAAGTCTTTTGTCTTTCGATGAAAACTATCTAAGGAAAGGAGAGATATCTTTCTTCTCCTAAATGAACAAAATACCCCTATTCACTTTATTTTCCAACCAAACCAAAAGTCTAAGAACACTCTTTCATTCAATCAAACAAACCAAAGGATTTTTCTTTTTTTCTTTTGCAAAGAAGTTAAATCTACAAGCCAAAATGAAATATGAACTTCTTTTAATTGCAATATCTCTGATTTTTAAACCAAGGAACAAAAGAGGTAAAGAGAAATCCAAAAAGTATGAGAGCATTGACTATTTGTTCCAATAGATTTGAAAATGCCTAATTCCCACTTAATATTTTTGGAGAGATGAAGATTAACTCTTTTAAAACCAAGAAGAAATAAGCGTGCACAACTTTCAGCTCTTTCAAAGTTTTTCAAACAACTATCAAAATCACAAATGCTCTTTTTGACAACCTCAAGCAATGCACTCAAGATGAAGAGAGTAATTTTTTTTTCTCTAATAATGCATTCACCAATTCTAAAAATGATGTGACTTCCTTTGTCTTGATTCAAAATATGAGAGATTATTCAATGTCGCCATATTTAAACAAATAAATTTTTAAGAAGTCAATCACCCAAAAAGTGTCACGACTCAAGACTCACACCAAATTGCACTAAAGCCACGACAACATAAGCTTATTAAAGACTCAGAATTCAGAGCAAAACAAATCAGGGATTCTCAAAGAGTCACAAGACTAGTTGCACTTGCGAGGGATTGGAACTACCCAAGGCTAAGGAAGCAACCCCTTGACTACCTAGGACTCAATAAGAAGTCAAATCGAGCTCTAAATCTCAAAGTAAATCAAGGAAAGAATCAATCCAAATCTAAGAAAGACTGTGGCTCAGACAAGTGGAACACAGATCTTAGAAAACCAATCAAATCCAATTTTTGTGGGAAACTTAACCCTAGATACCAAGCTTCACAGGGTGATGCAACTTGCAGATATATACCAAAGCGTTAAGACCCCAATGATGCGGTTTGCACACAGGGAGAGAGCATCGATGACACTTTATGAACACTAGTAAAGTGCGTCAGTGACACGATATGCCTTAAGGAATGATGCATCAAAATTACAATGACGCAGCTATGACAATACCCACGTGCGTCAGGAGATATCCAAGTTTGAAAAAATAAAAATCCCAAGCCAAAATGAGGTAACTGGCCGAGTTAAAGATCCCTAACAGAGACTGGATCACCCAGTAACTCACAAGAGAATAGATCCAAAAGAAAGAGGCAAATTGAAAGGATTTAGGACGATAAACAAAAACAATGAAAATCACAGCCTAAACAATCCAAAGCCTATGGAATCTCCCTAGTATGGTCACCAATTTTGTTTACGGATAAAACCGTCGGTGCAGACACCAACCGATCTCCCTAGTCTAAATAGTTTAGATCTAGAAAAAACACTACAGAACATACAAAATTTCCTAGATTGATCAAATTACAAAATATGCAGAGGGATTTCTTACCTTGCAACTATAGCGATGTCTCCTTGCTTGATGTGGTCCTTGATCTTTAGCTGCAAAACAAGATACAAAAAAGGTGGAAACACACAAACGATAATAATATGCAATATTGATTAATCTAAACTAGTGGTCAAGGAAACTAATTCTAAAGATCTATAATGCACAATAAATCTTTATGGAAAGAGTATATATTACTGTATTAATGAAAGTAAATAAGAGGAGATTACAACGATTTCCTTGATGTTGCAATTTCTTCCAAATGATCTTTGCCTCAAAGATCCAATCTTGCTTCCAATGGATGAAATGGTTTCAACTCTAGCAGAATTTCTCCAGCATTTAGTTGCTCTAATCCTTCCTCCCCTAACTATGAAGAGGAGGCTTGTATATATAGTCCAAAGAGGATAGAAGGGGTTGGGGATTTGATGGAGAAGGCTAAGGGATCACCCCAAGAAGTTAAGGGAACGACTGCCACCTTCACTGATTTATTGGGATAAGCCTCCATGAAGACATTAGTTCTATAAGGCTCCCGAAGCTTCTATTTTTCCTTATTAATTGACACTGACGCACTTTTACAACTAGCAACCTATGTCATTGAAAGGTGATGCACATTGTTCAAAGGAAAACAATGTCAGCGACTCGCTTTGTCAATATGCAAAGCGCATCATCAAGGTCTGATGCATTATGTCAATGTGCAAGGTGGTCAGTGTGACAACATAGGAAAAACCAAGTCAACTCCCTTCCTTTAGTCAATTTGGCATCAATTCTTTAGGGATTAGGACAAGACAAGGATACATATCTCATGATGACGAGATTTTGGTGTAACAAAGAGTCCACAATAAGCATGGTGGGGGTTCTCGACAACACTAGTTAGAATGGAGATCTAATGATAGTATTCCGTGGCATATCAAAAATGAAATTGACCAGGAAGAAACCACCATGACAGTGGAGGTTTAGGGGAATTCTGATGAAAATCAGATGGAATGAGTATGTGGTGGCTTAGATCCATATTGGGTGCTCAAAATCATGCTTGGTTTTCTTCTGCAGGAAAAGGAACAACGATAGGTGGGTATTCATCTAGGGCTATCTTCTTTGCATGATGATGTTCACTGTAAACTTGACCTATTGGTGGAAGAGGCCAATACACCTCTACAAACTCCATGACAACCTTCGGTGAATTCCAAAGTCGAGAATCAAGTTCCTAATCATTAAGATGTATTTTATTTTGTGTTTGTTTAGCATGCTTGTCTTCATAGGTAGTCTATTTTCGTATAGTCTTAGTCTAGAACAATGTTGTTTTATTCATGGCCTCAAAACCTGGCGGGTCTTCCTAGTTTCTATATGTAGGGAAGGACCCCCTTCAAGTTTTCTCAAGAATCTTATCTAACATTATGTTGACTCAGAATGAGCCTTTCCACTATCTATCCTAGTTTCCACTTTGACAAATCAACCATGGAGCTCTAGTTTTGTACCTTTAGTATGTAACTCTTCTCTCTTACATTAATATAATTTCTAGATTATAAAAAAAGGGGGGGGGAGGAAAGGATATATAGAGATGAAAAAATAAAATAAATATAGAGAAAAAGAGGAATAAAAAATAAAAGAAGAACATGAAAACAATAAAAAAGGAGGGAGGGAGCTTAGAGAGAGAGAGAGAGAGAGAGAGAAGAAGAAGAAGTGACATGATGAACCAACAAAAAATCAAAGATAACAACTGGAATCTAATGAAAAATTTCAATACAACAATTAAACCACTATTTAAGAGGACACCTGATCATATCTTGATATAAGTAAATGGATATTCCTTGGGTAAAAAAGAAACCAAATAAATATGATGCAAAAGAGAGAAAATATACAATAGGTCATCCTACAAACAAGGGAAGTAGCATAAGAGAAAGACAAAGAAGTCATAGATAAGGCACACATATAGTTATTTTATGACAAGACTTTGGGATTAATGAAGGCATGCATAATAGTTCCAAAGGTATACCAAAAACCTAATATAAGCATCCAATTACCTCAATTTGTTGAGACTAGAGAACTTACAATTTGGATAACTAAGACATAAAATGATGGTAAAAAGTTACAAAGATGATGGTAAAGATAAGGAGATAAATATACTATATAAGAAAAATTGGCATCGATAGCGCAATCGTCAAAGTGCATTCTTTTAGAAATCAAGGCCTTGGGGAAACTCGAAGGAAGAATACATACTAGGGTTGGAAGATATAGAAAATCAAATTCACACAAAAGATAAAGAGAAGTAACTAAGAAAGTAACATGAGAAATAAACAAGAAATGGGTAGTAAAGACCAAGGAATTCTATGACCTAATGTAGAATGTAGAAGGCATAGAGAGATAGGATGACCTCAAAAAAATTGAATAACATTAGAATAGATTTGGAAGAAGGAATGTACAAATTGTAGGATTTAAATAGGTACTAATATGGTGAAGTTTAAACTTGAGAACTTCAATGAAGAATAATTTGAACTAGGCATAATGAGGACATAAAAAAAAACCAAACTTGTATTTTTATTAGAATAGAGGAAACACATGAAGAAACAAATACAAGGTGTTCCAAAGGGGGATTTATTCATATTTTTGAGCAAACAAAGCTAGAAAAGTAAATATGTGTAGCACATAGACAGTTTGAAGACAATTTGAAAAACTATGATATTAGAAGTACAAACTAGGGATAAAAATTCATACACAAGATATCCGAAAGAGGATAAAAAATAAGGAAGGCCAAACTGGAACATAGCCAAAGAATATCTTAGACTAATATTTGCAAAATACACAACTATATTACAAACTAGCCCTCCATTGAAAAAATAACAACATAACTTAAGAAAAGAAGAGCACAATTATAACAACATTTTCAAAAATAAATAGATAAATCACAGACATCAAGAGAGCTAGATAAATTTAAGAGACATCAAGAGAGTTAGATGAACAAGTCACAATCTGGGTACCTAATGAGGATGAGAGAGAGTTACCACTAATAGAAAAAAAACCTAACAAAAATTGGATGATACCCACCCTTGGGACTTAAAGGAGCACAATGACATAAAAAGAAATTTGGGACAAGACAAGCAAGTAGCTAGATAGTGTTGGGGGTAGTACTCCCAAATTTGTAATGATATCCTTTTCTTTCTAGACAAGACAAGCAATTTGTTATGATATCCTTTTTCTTCTAGATAAGACAAGCAATTTATTATGGTTTCATTTTCTTTCTAGACAAGAGAAGCAAATAAGTTGTATCACTTTAGATAAGAAAATTAAATAGAGATGTATATATTATGTTCTTTAAAGACAACGACACTAAATGAATGCTTACATGTGATTGATATATATATCCAGAATTATTATTATTTCAATATTCAGTAAATATTCTAAAAATGAATGTATTACATACAAATGTATTTTTAAAATATTTATTAGAAGTTGAATTTGAAACAAATAATAAAAATTACCTGAATGCAAGTGCTTGATGATAAGCAGGATGGAGGGTACTACGACGGGACACTTGGCCCAGGTTCGGACATTTGCCAGCTCCGTCGAGCATTATTTGGAATATCTCAACCTGATGTTTAAGGAATATTTCAGACTCAGGGAATGGTTCTTCTTGGCTTGTCGTAGACTAGCAATAGTGGTATTTTTTGATCTTTGTGTTAAGACCTATTTATTGTTGTGATAACAAATTTGTTTTGAACTCTAAATTACTTAAGGGAAAGTCTCATCGGACTTCCCTCATGCCAGTCTAATGTTTTGAAGCCATAAATTTACACTAGGAATTATATATGTATGAACCATTCATTTTTAATATAATATAATGTAAATAGCTTTATAAAAAATAAAAAATAAAAAAATATGATTAAAATAAATTATAATATAATTTTTCAATTTTATGGATTATATATAACCAAATATCCCATAAATTTAAATAAAAATATTCTATTCTATTTTACTTTATTTTCCTTTTGTAATTTTTTATCATTCATCATGTAACTTCAAAAATATTCTATTCTATTTTACTTTATTCTCCTTTTGTAATTTTTCATCATTTATCATGTCACTTCAATAATTAGTTACAAAACATAATCAAATTTGGTTGACTTCCATTGTTGCATAGCATCCTTAAATAATAAAATATAATGCACAATACCTCATCACTAGCATTCAATAATAACACTAATGATTTATTGTGCCCAAGGAGGCCAGTACTTTGTAGAACCGCTCGGAACATAATTTCGATAGCTCATTTAGTAAAGATGCGCGCAACAACATAAAAATGTGTTTGTTTAGCATGCTTGTCTTCATAGGTAGTCTATTTTCGTGTAGTCTTAGTCTAAACAAATGTTGTTTTATTCATTGCCTCAAACCCTGGTGGGTCTTCCTAGTTTCTATATGTAGGAAATGACCCCCTTCAAGTTTTCTCAAGAATCTTATCTAGCACTATGTTGACTCAGAATGAGCCTTTCCACTAGCTATCGTAGTTTCCACTTTGACAAATCAATCATGGATGTTCTAGTTTTCTACCTTTAGTATGTAACTCTTCTCTCTTACATTAATATAATTTCTAGATTATAAAAAAGGCAAGGAAAGGATATATAGAGATGAAAAAATAAAATAAATATAGAGAAAAAGAGGAATCAAAAATAAAAGAAGAGCATGAAAACAATAAAAAAGGAGGGAGGGAGCTTAAGGAGGGAGAGAGAGAGAGAGAGGAAGAAGAAGAAGAAGTGACATGATGAACCAACAAAAAATCAAAGATAACAACTAGAATCTAATGAAAAATTTCAATACAATAGTTAAACCACTATTTAAGAGGACACCTTATCATATCTTGATACAAATAAATAGATATTCCTTGGTTAAAAAAGAAACCAAATAAATATGATGCAAAAGAGAGAATTTATACAATAGGTCATCCTACAAACAAGGGCAGTAGCATAAGAGAAAGACAAAGAAGTCATAGATAATGCACACATATAGTTATTTTATGACAAGACTTTGGGAATAAGGAAGGAATGCATAATAGTTCCAAAGGTATACCAAAAACCTAATGCAAGCATCCAATTACCTCAATTTGTTGAGACTAGAGAACTTACAATTTGGATAACTAAGACATAAAATGATGGTAAAAAGTTACAAATATTGAAGGTAAATATAAGGAGATAAAGACACTATAAGAAAAATTGGCATCGATAGCACAATCGTCAAAGTGCATTCTTTTAGAAATTAAGGCCTTGGGGAAACTCGAAGGAAGAATCCATCAGACTAGGGTTGGAAGATATAGAAAATCAAATTCACACAAAAGATGAAGAGAAGTAACTAAGAAAGTAACATGAGAAATACACAAGAAATGGGTAGCAAAGTCCAAGGAATTCTATGACCTAATGTAGAATGTTGAAGGCATAGAGAGATACGATGACCTCAAAAAAATTGAATGACACTAGAATAGATTTGGAAGAAGGAATGTACAAATTGTAGGATTTAAATAGGTACTAAGAATATGGTGAAGTTTAAACTTGAGAACTTCAATGAAGAATAATTTGAACTAGGCATAATTAGGACATAAAAAAAAAAAAAACCAAACTTGTATTTTTATTAGAATAGAGGAAACGCATGAAGAAACAAATACAAGGTGTTCCAAGATGCAGTAGAGTCACAAGGAAAAATTGGGGTAAAACGACTCTTACAAAAAGGGGATTTATTCATATTTTTGAGCAAACAAAGCTAGAAAAGTAAATATGTGTAGCACATAGACAGTTTGAAGACAATTTGAAAAACTATGATATTAGAAGTACAAACTAGGGATAAAAATTCATACACAAGATATCCGAAAGAGGATAAAAAACTAGGAAGGCTAAACTTGAACATAGCCAAAGAATATCTTAGACTAATATTTGCAAAATACACAACTATATTACAAACTAGCCCTCCATTAAAAAAATAACAACATAACTTAAGAAAATAAGAGCACAATTATAACAACATTTTCAAAAATAAATAGATAAATCATGGACATCAAAAGAGCTAGATAAATTTAAAAGACATCAAGAGAGCTAGACGAACAAGTCACAATCTGGGTACCTAATGAGGATGAGAGAGAGAACTGAAAGAGTTACCACTAATAGAAGAAAAACACAACAAGAATTGGACGATACGGGCACCCTTGGGACTTATAGGAGCACAATGACATAAAAGGAAATTTGGGACAAGACAAGCAAGTAGCTAGATAGTGTTGAGGTAGTACTCCCAAATTCGGTATGATATCTTTTTCTTTCTGGACAAGACAAACAATTTGTTATGATATCCTTTTCCTTCTCGATAAGACAAGCAATTTATTATGGTATCATTTTCTTTCTAGACAAGACAAGCAAATAAGTTGTATCAATTTAGATAAGAAAATTAAATAGAGATGTATATATTATGTTCTTTAAAGGCAATGACACTAAATAAATGATTACATGTAATTGATATATATATAAACCATCATTATGATAATTAATCTATATATTTATGTTCTACAGAATTATTATTATTTTAATATTCAATAAACATTCTAAAAATGAATGTATTACATATAAATGTATTTTTAAAATATTTATTAGAAGTTGAATTTGAAACAAATAATAAAAATTACCTGAATGCAAGTGCTTGATGATGAGCAAGATGGAGGGTACTACGACGGGACACCTGGCCCAGGTTCGGACATTTGCGAGCTCCGTCGAGCATTATTTGGAAGATCTCAACCTGATGTTTAGGGAATATTTCGGAGTCACGGAATGGTTCTTCTTGGCTTGTCGTAGATTAACAATAGTATTTTTTTTTTTATGTTTGTGTTAAGACCTATTTATTGTTGTGATAACAAATTTTTTTTGAACTCTAAGTTACTTAAGGGAAAAACTCATCACACTTTCCTCATGCCAGTCTAATGTTTTGAAGCCATAACTTTACAATAGGAATTATATATATATGAACCATTTTTTTTAATATAATATAATGTAAATAGCTTTATAAAAATAAAAAAATAAAAAATATGATTAAAATAAATTATAGTATAATTTTTCATTTTTATGAATTATATCTAACCAAATATCCCATAAATTTAAATAAAAATATTCTATTTTATTTTACTTTATTCTCCTTTTGTAATTTTTTATCATTCATCATATCACTTCAAAAACATTCTATTCTATTTTACTTTATTCTCCTTTTGTAATTTTTCATCATTCATCATGTCACTTCAATAATTAGTTACAAAACATAATAAAATTTGGTTGACTTCCATTGTTGCATAGCATCCTTAAATAATTAAATAGTATGCACAATACCTCATCACTAGCATTCAATAATAACACTAATGATTTATTGCAGTGCTTTGTAGAACCGCTCGGAACATAATTTCGATAGCTCATTTAGTAAAGATGCGCGCAACAACATAAAAATTTGTTTACAGTGGCTCTTAATCAATGGAGTAAAGTTATTATCTATAAAATCAGATAGGTATGAGTGAAAAGAAAAATCATAGAGGACCTTGGAAATTTGTGATTGGGCCCATACATATTCACTCTAATATAAGTTATGTTATTTATTGGATTTTATAGATCAATTTGATATATATTGGATTAGTCACACTTTTTATTGGATTTTATAGATCACTTTGATATATATTGGATTAGTTATATTTGCTATGGATGTATTTAAAGTTGTTATATTATTGGGTGGAGGGGAAGTGTCTATTTGTTTCATAAAAAAAATTGAAAAAATTAAAATTAAAAATAAATTAAAAAAAAAGAAGAAGAAGAAAGAATTGAAAGGTTTGTAGATTTGATCCTTCTCGAGGCTTTGTAGAATCAAAATTAAATAAATTTGTAAAACCAAAATTAAATAAATTTATATTGATAGAGAGAATTGTTTACACTTCACACTTTTTTTGGTTTATTTCTGATAATTAATCTTGATTAAATAAAAAATATACATTTTGGCTTTCAATAATCACTTGTTCCATATGATACCACATGGCCACCACCTCTTTAAATGATATGTTATTAAAATCAAAACTCATGGTATTTGATGGCGATGGCTGATATATACAATTGATTTTAATTAATCCAACTTTATCATCATGCACATGGTGGTTGAATATGCTAATTTTGTTATATATATAAAAGTGAAGTTTATCAAAATTGCAGGAATATTATATGTTTCACATGATTCAATCTTTGTTCATTTTAAACTTGGTCGGATACTTTAGAATTAATAATTTTGTTATATATATAAAAGTGAAGTTTATCAAAATTGCAGGAATATTTTAAGTTTCACATGATTCAAGTTTGAAGTAAACTTTGTTCATTTAAAACTTGGTCGGATACTTTAGAATTTAAAATTAACCAAAGATTTTGACCAAATAAAAAAACTTCTACAAATTGAACTCCACTCAATGTTGAGGATATGTTAAACTCATCGATCACCGACTCAATGTCGAGGATATCTTAAATTCACCTCTCTGGTATTCGGTGGAGCTGTGCTATACATAAATTAGTTTTAATTAATACAACTTTATCATAATTGCTCTTCATATCTTAACCTCATCTCTTTATTTTGTATTATAGTACGCACCGAGGTTCCTTTAATTACTCCATGGTGATATTATAATGATTTTGTACCGTGCTGATAGTATAACAACTTTAAGTACGGCCATGGCCGGTGTGACTAAAGAGGATCAATGTTCTCACAGGCACAGAATAAGTCCATAAAATCCAATATATATCAAACTGATCTATAAAATCCAATAAATAACATAACTTATATTAAACTGATTCTGTATGGGCCCAATCACAAATTTCCAAGGTCCTGTATGATTTTTCTTTTCACTCATAGCGATTTGATTTTATGATTAAGCGTCACTGTAAACAATTTTTTCTGCTGCTGCGCGCATCTTTACTGAATGAGCTATCAAAATTATGATTCTGCTCAATATCCTGTGCAATTCGTTGAGACTCGACCCACACTCCTGGAATTCCCGTTCCTCTCATTCCAACCGTGTATAAACCTTTTCCTTTCCAGCTTTCAAGCGTTGGGCTTTTTGGAATGCCCTCCGGGGTGAAAGAATCGACTTCACTCTGCAGTTTGGAAGAAATATAAAAAATATTAATTCTCATGAACTTATAAACCTAATTATGGTATATATAAATTAAAATCTAATTGAAAATGATGATGTTTTAAGTTTAGATGGTTGGAATTGAATCCATTTTTTAATCAAAATTGCGATTTCAACCAAAATATTACAAAATTCTAAAAAAACAAAAAAAATGCCTATCGTCTATGGTTTAAGCTACTCTATTATAACGTTTCATTTAATCATACATACAGATAACCAGTCGCGGACGTTGTTTCTGTATCCAGTGGCAAACACAACAGCATCAAAATTCTGACTGTGCCCGTCTGTAAATTCTGCCCCTTTTTCTGTGAAACGCGCTATAGCCGGAAGAACCTGCAAATGGAATATAAATTAGATACCATGTTTAAGTTTGACAGAGAGAAGAAAACCAGATATGGATTAATGGGGACAACATGCCTTAATATCGCCATTTTTAATGAGACGATACGTGCCAGGGTCCAGAACGGGTGTCTTTTGAAGCCTCTTTTTCATGGATAAAGGGCCTTCCTCATGTCTCTTCAACCCGTATTTTGAGGTGCTTCCGAGTGCCCACCATGCACCCAACATTAGCAACATATCAGCCATCCATACCGAGAATACCTTCAGTAATATGGAAATAAGTGTAAACGTGTGCACGCCCAATATCTTTGAAGGTAAGATATGCACCTGCAAATCAATTTTACAACTTAGAATGAAATCCAATTTCACAACTTATAATGAAATCTAAATTCATCAAATGTTTAATAACAGTAAAGGGTAGTCAGGAGGAAATGTTTAATAACAGTAAAGGGTAGTCAGGAGGAGGAGGAGCTCTGTTAGAAAGTTGAAATTCTCAATGTTTCGATCGATCCCTATTATGGGATCATCAAGAGACCATTTGGTTAATTTTGAAGTTTTGATGACAGTACGTTGATAAAATGATCGATCCCTATTATGGGATCATCAAGAGACCATTTGGTTAATTTTGAAGTTTTGATGACAGTACGTTGATAAAATGTTTAATAACAGTAAAGAGTATTTGGTTTATGGGGATACAGTTAAACGTTATTATAAAATAAATTATTTCATTGGAAGTAATATGGGCTTTTGCCATGAACAACAGATAGATTACTAATATGACTTTATTGGAAGTAATCTGAACCTACTCCATGGACACAAACTAGACTACTCTTTAAGATACCTAGGAATAGGCCATGAACACAAGCTAGACTACTATTTAAGATGAAAGTTCTTTTAACTACTATTTAAGATACCTACGAATAGGCCATGAACACAAGCTTGACTACTATTTAAGATGAAAGTTCTTTTAACTACTATTTAAGATACCTAGGAATAGGCCATGAACACAAGCTAGACTACTATTTAAGATAAAAGTTCTTTTAACTACTATTTAAGATACCTAGGAATAGGCCATGAACACAAGCTGGACTACTATTTAAGATGAAAGTTCTTTTAAGAGAGATATTCCTTTCTTTTATTAATAGTAATGAGTCAACCATCACCATTAACTATCCATTTTTTTATTAATAGTGATGAGTCAACTTCACTGGTTGCCATTTTGCCATTAACTACCTAAGACTGTGGGCAAAACCATAATATTTTTGATATTAATAAGGATGAAATAAAACCAATGGTTGATACCTCTGAATTATGATAAATCTTCCCATCTTAGAAAAGCCTTAAATCTTGCCATCTTAAAAAGAAAACCTTACGTATCCACGGAGGACGAGGGAAGGCTTTGCACCGAAGTAAGCAAGGTCCAGCGCTATCTCCATTCCAGAGTTTCCACAGCCGACGATTAAGACGTTTGATTCTTTGAAGTTGGCTCCGTTTTTGTAAGCGCAAGAGTGCAGAACATTGCCCTTGAATTTATTAACACCTTCAATCCGTGGAACTTGAGGTTCTGCATTCTCTCCGGAAGCGACTACAAGCCATCGAGTAGAATACGTTTCAAATATACGAAAGTTCCCTCTTTCACGATTCACAGTGCGCACCTTCCACAAACCGCTATTTTCATCGTAGTTGGCCGAAATTACAGTCTCATTGAAACGCAGGGAAAGTTGGAATTGGCGTGCGTAGCGTTCTAAGTAGTCTACGTACTGGGCAGACGTAAGGGGGTCGGGACAATTGTGGTCAATGGACAAAAGAGGAAGCTCGCAGAAACGATTGGGAAGATGAAGATGGATACGGTCGTAAGTTCTATACTTCCAGAGCGAGGCAATGCAGTCAGCTTTTTCGAGTATTAAGCTGGAAATCCCTTTTTGTTTCAGACATGCAGCAGTTGCCAGCCCAGAAGGACCGCCTCCAACTATGATCGGACCATCTTCAAACTTCACGTCGCCAGCTTCCAAATTGTCACTACTGAACGGAGCCATTTATCATAAAAAGTCTCGCAGCGTGTGTTGCAGAGTAAGTGAATTTGTGAAAAACTTTGGTATCCTCTCCACTTATAGCAGGCGCTGAATCTCTGAACGGAAGGTGAAGGGCTCCACAAAAATAATGAATGACATTTTTTCTCAATGCAACGATAACAACAGTAACATCGTCATCATCATGATCCGTAGACGACTGCACAACAACTTAATAATTCTAATGAGACCAGTGAACATTAACAGCGAGAAGGTTCCAGAAGAAGGTTTGAATGAGTGGATATAACCCTATCGCTGGTTATAACTGAAAAGTCAATTAATAGGAGGCCAAGTGGAAACAACACTTACTTCACGCTCATATTTTTATAATACACGGGGCCAAGTGGATGCAACACTTTGTGCAAGTTAATCTGTGTTAGTCTGACCTGGGACAAAGACATGGATAGCTTTCTTGAAATTCAGGTTGGCACAATAGATTTTAGAAATATTAAAAATTCATTTTAAAGTTGCAAGGGGTAAGATTTTGTGTGTCGATATCCTATGCCAATGGCCATGGCCGTGCGGTCTGGACGGTGGTGGAGTGTAGCGTAAGTGCGCAGTGCAGTGGGAGTGGGATGACTAATATAAAAGGCGGTTGACATTGATACGCACAATGCTGCCGCCAACAACAGATGTTTTATATTTTCTCCACATTCACACGGTTACATTTCGATTCGCCAGACGAAAGCATGAGCGGGCCACTGCAGAGTATATACAGAAACTCCCATGAGCTCGACCCTTTTTAATAAACAAACCTCCTTCGTTCAGTAATACATTTCTTTATGTTCTCAGGTACGGCATTTACAATTGGACGGTTCAGATCCACTATTTTTTCACTAGTCAAAAGCCGGTTTCCGCATGATGAGATCCATTATCTTTTCTAAGTCAAAAGGTTATCCTCGTAATTCCGCCCACTGCCTGCCGGCTTTCCCCTAGGAATAATAACACGTAATAATTGGTAGTAGGGTTGCAATGATAAATGGTGTTAATTAATAGAATAGAGTCGGTTCTTTTGACTTCTTTCTCTCACACACGGATACTAGGCTATACGTTGTCTTTTCATTAAGCAGTGATTTTTTCGACCATGACTGACACTCCCTTTCATGTTTTTGCTTAAATTCTAAATGAACCTTTCCTGTTTTCAACACCAAAACGATGCACTGAGAAAACAAAACAGTCTTTAGCAACAGCGACTTCAAAAATAATGTCAGAAAACAGTCTTTGCCCAAAATCTGTCAAAGATGAATAATGTAAAAAAAAACAGTCTTTGCCCAAAATCTGTCAAAGATGAATAATGTAAAAAAAAAACAGTCTTTGCCCCAAATCTGACAAAGAATCATACTACTAAAGTCAAAATTTATACGAGGCCTTGGCCAAGATTCAACTACGAGAATTGAGGCCTTGGCCAAGATTCAACTACAAGAATTGAGAAGGAAGAAGAATGATCTACCTCCATCCACTAATAAGAAGGAAGAAGAATTATCTACCTCCATCCACTAATAGTGTTTTTAGTAACATTATTCACATTAATCCTAATGAGGCATGGATTTAAGAACTCTAAAAGTCTCTAAATTCTAAAAACTTATTGGATCATATATAAAGGTCATTTTCAACCAAATTTCACATAATCTTAAAAACATCACAAGAAAGAAAGATTGTTTAGTCTTGGGGACTTCCATTTCATTATATTGGATAAGGCAAGGCATACCTTCTTCATTGAGTCGAGAGGTGCTTTCTACCGTCCAAACAGGTGAGATGTGTCATGTCTGTAATGTTGAACTGGTATATGTAGGCTTTAAAAAAACAAATACAATGTAGGCTATAAAGTTTGAACTTCAAACAAAGAAGTATCTTTTATTGCACTAGCGACTTTCGGAAACTTAAAAAGCAATAGAGGTTAATCACTTGATATGCATATTAATCCTCAGTATTAATCTTTTTTCCCTAGGAACACCATCTGCGTCATAATTTCTAGTCTTCAAGGAAAGAGTTGTTTGAATGGCCAGAAATATCTGGGAATTTAGTAATGCTTTCTTTGCCAAGATTTCATAGGTCGCTCCTCTAAGTATCGTGAATAATATAGGTATATTATCATTTAACGCAAGGGTTTATGTGCCTTCCAAGCTTAGCTTCAACCCATGCCCAAGAAGTCTCAGGTTCCCATACTGTAACTCAATGGTTTGGTGCTTCAATTGGTAACTTAGCTAAGACATTAATATAAAATTTAATCAATCAGTCTGGCTCTTCATTTTGTGCAGATCAAATCTATGGATGCTCAAGATTCGTTGAATACAAGGTATTGACCAATCTCCCATATGAAGCTTAACTTCACATTATGGGAATCTTTTGCTAATATTGGACACAAATGTCTTTTGTTGTTCTGTTTCCCAACAAATTTTCAACCTATGTTATATTTTACATTGATTGTCAACATAGTTGATTATGACTTCTAAGACATTTTTTTATATATAACAACATGACATATCTCATAAGGTTAATTATGTAATTTCTGAGATTTGTAATTGGATGGGTAAGGAATTTAAGGGGGATGTAAATCCCTTTTCTTACCACTTAAACTACCTTTATTTTGATAGAACATTTGAATTGTTAAGGCTTTCAATGACATGAAACTGAGCAATTGTTGCAAACGAACAAGTCTCTTCCTTCAACTTTGTTTCTAAAAATAAATAGTCTCAACTATTAAGGATTTTAAATGGCATGGAAGTTTCAGCTCAAAAACTAGAAAAAAATAAATATATTCTAAAGTTAAAAATAACTAAGCACATAGAATTTTGTTGACATTGGATTTGCTTACCGATGGTGACAATTAGAAGTGTTATCCTTTTAGAGCCTTGTCAATGACTCCTCTTTGTGTACACCTTAGCATTCATAAGAAACACACGCATCCGAAAAAAATCATGGCCTGACTATACAACTTCATATTCAAAAACCAACATAGATCCATCTTAACTCTGGCTCAATTAAGCATTGAGAATGATCATATCCCTTGAGGTGCAAACCCTTTTTAGAGTCCTAAACATGAGAAAAGGTTTGCACCTCAAGGGATTTGATCCCTCTGGATGCTTGATAGAGGCATCTAGTTAAGCTGGATTTATGCTAGTATATATATCTCCTTCATATATGTATATCTCCCTACTCATCACCACACTTTCAAATGGACTCACTTTTCCATCATAAATATTTCCCTACTTAGCACCACATTCTCAAAGAGACACACTTTTTTAAAGCTATTATAGAAGCTTCTATTAATTGGTAAAATATGAAATAAAACTACTAAATGCACTACCTATGAGAAGAGATAGGGCAATCAGTAAAGCGTAAGTTTTAGTCTTACATAAGGACACCCGAAAAAAATAAACCTTCCCACAAGAGGGAAACCAGGAAGCCATATAAATTGTATACAACATCCCTAAGCTATGTGTCATTACGAAAACTATTGAAATTGCTAGAAACCATCGAACAAGCAAGACAGAGACAAACTACACTAGGATTCCTATACAACAAAATATACAAAACTTAGACAAAAAAAAACATCATTCCTAGAACAAGTTATACCCCACTAGGAGAGCCATGAGCAGCGATCGTCAAGCCTAGATTCCCATTGTCTTGTTCGATTCTGAGCAACACTCCCATCGCCTTGGAAACGTTGTCTACACGCTTATGGATTTCTTCCATATTATCATGTATATACCACTTATCAGGTGATGCACTTCCTCTTTTTACAATTCCTTTTCTATGAGAACCTTTTCCAAAGTCGTCTTAAGCACCTAGTAAGGGCTAACAATCTTGGTGCTATGCTACTGCTCCTCCAACTCAAGAGATTCCAAAGACTCAACAGCTTGCTCAGCATGCATCGGGACATCTAGATTAAAAGATCGGACTTCGTCACGCCTCTCGGTATCCTGATGCACATGACTACCACTTTCACACTTACTATGATAATGCTCCTATGGGGCCATTATGACTAGAGAAAAAAGAGAGGGGAATCGAGTCAGACGTAGAATTCCTTCTCGACTTTGGTTTTCCTTCCAGCCTCCAATATAATCCAAATGAAAAATCTCCTTAACTCTCAAAACTATGTCACTTTGATGCCCATTAAGAATGTCACAACAGCTTAAATAATGACCAAACACATGAATGTAGGCTGGCCCAGTAGCACGCTGTCAATCATTATCAGTACCACCTTCATTATTGACACACATGAGGGAAAGTGAAATGGTAAGGATAGGATGGGGCATGGAGTATATTTTAGTATGACTGAAATACCTGGTTTGGATGCACGACCATCTCCCTCATGGATGAAGGATGGTCCAAACATTATTGGAGTACATGATGGATCCATAAACATCTGCATATATTGATTTGGGCATTTAATTCATACCACCTATTTCCATGAGAAACAAACCAGACATCTTGCTTCCACCCTATGATTCAAGTACATGCCATCTCCACGCACTCTTGAGTAGGAGGTCAATTTGCATTGCCATGGTTAGACATCCTCCACAATGACAGGACTAGGATGATCATTAAGACGAGTGGCGCATGCATGCCACCATTCGTCCACTTACATGGCCTTGTAATCATTCAGTAGAGTTATAATGGTGATGAGAGGAAATCTGCAGATGATTTTTGAAATCGACAGTTTCAAAGAGTTATAATGGCTGGCCCTCACACCTGCATCCAAATTCAAAGAAACATGCTTTGGCTCTCACATATCTACTACATTTCCTATAAATAAAAGTTGAACATATTCATGATCTCTTATGTATCTTCATTTCTTTTTTAAAAACATCATTGATATTTTATAGACCCATAATCTTTCTACATTGATTCTTCATATGATGGAAAAAATAAAACTTAGAGAGGCTCATGCTGGGCTTCCTTTACTTAATAAATAAATCATACCTTTAATTTATATACCATGTTCTATGTGCCTCTTTATACACTTAATAAGGTGCCTCATATAAATAATTTCCATTTAAGATTGTTTTAAAAACGAGGTGTGACAACCTAGATAGATTTTTTAGATCTCACCGAGCTCCTTTCTTGTTTTATTTTTAATCATAATTTTTTTCAAGTCATCATTAAATTTCGTGATCATTTCGTGATCAAATATAAAGTCAAGGATAAGACATCATACTTTGTATATGGCTGCTTTACAATATTCATATACCAAATGAAAAAACAATTAATGTTTTGAAAACCTCTCGAGATACATTTTGAAATATACTTAAAAAATAAAAAAATAGCATTAAAAAAATAGTATAATCTTTATGGGCAATATATTATAACCAGCCTAATGAATGAAGTGGGTGGAAATAATATAATATATTGTAAAAGGAATATCGTGCATAATGATCCATTCATGTTACACAAGTCAAATGCTAGCTGAGTTATACCGCCCACTGCCTAGTCATTCAACGGTTTACCTTTGGAATAATCTCACGTACTAATTTAGGATCATGGTTGTAATGATAAAATGTGCTAATTTAATTTAATTTAGGATCATAAGATCATGGTTGTAATGATACAATGTGCTAATTTAATTTAATTTAATTTAATTTAAGATTATGGTTGTAATGATACCAGTATAGATCCATCTTAAACTTGTATCTATCAAGTATTGAGAGGGATCCAATTTCTTGAGGTGTATTTCTTTTTTAAAATTTAAATTCAAGAAATTTGATCTTTCTTGATTGATAGATTCGGGTTTAAATTTTAAGTTTTTATTTAATAAACGAACATTTATTTTTTAATTACTTTTCATAATATTTTATTTTATGAACCAACATGGATTTTTTAAAAATATTTTTCATAATTTTTTATTTTATGAGCATATGAATTTTTTTAATTATTTTGTTACGTTATATCACGTTAGAGAATCTCTCCCACACTAAAGCTATAGAGCACTTTGTTTCACTCAATACAAAAATATGCTAATTTAATTTAATTTAATTCAATTTAATTTAATTGAATCGTTTCTTTTGACTGGTTCATGGAACATGGACATTGCATTGCATGTTACGTGATATGCGTTTTTCATTTTTCAACCATCCACAAAGGACACACGTTCCGTTTCACGTTTCAATAGATTCAGAGACAGAGCAACAATAATGTCAAACATAGCAGGCGCTAAATAAGGAACATTGTTTTTACTTAATTTGGATTCCGATAAGAATCAACAAACCTCGTCACATTCTCAAAGCACACACATTTACAATGAAATGACTTTAATGTGAGAAGGCGGCTCGCCACAAAGCAACAATGAATTCAAAAGTAATGTAATGTGAGAAAACATAGGCTTGGATAGAATCGGACAAAGATTCATACTATTATTATGAAACGGCCACTCTAGATATGCATTTGAATGGGGTCTCATATTTAAATTATTCATCATTAATTTTGGGTATATTCTTTTAAATAAGAGTTTGGAAATCTCTAGCAATGTGCTTAAATAAGAGTTTGGTATATCCTTCATATGCCTAATAAGGTGCCACACATGGGTAAGTCCTATCTAAAATGTGTTAAAATGCTATTCCAAAAGAGCTCTAACAACTTCTGGGCTTTTTAAATCTCTCGTATCCTTCCTTTTTCTATTTTTCCAAGCAATTTATCCCAAATATTATTAAATTTGATTGTTCTATGGATAACAACCTCTTAACATGTATAAGGTCACAATCAAGATTTCATACCTTGTGTATCAATGTTTTGCAATATTTATATGACAAATGAGAAATAATGAGTATAAAGGGAGACCCTCTATGTCCATTTTTCACTACCTTAAAACAATATAGGATGAAACAAAAAGAAGGTGGTATAACCCCAAAGGCCATAGCACAACATTAAATACTTTGAATCTAGCACTTATAAATGTATGACCATGCTTAATCCCATGAAGCCTATCTAATATATCTTGAATGCTCTCTTTTCTCTCTCACATTTTAGATTGGATAAGCCATAAGGGGTACATTAGCTAGGCAATACCCTATCATGTTCAGTAATATTGGGAGTTTTAAAATCACGTGAAAGCTTAGCAACATAGTGCTTGGTAAGGGGATGTATTTTAATTTACCTATGATATAGTTATAAGGAATTTAGAACCCAAAGGGAAAATAAAAAATGAGCGAGTTTAAACATGGTTTGAGCAAGCAAAACTGTGGTGGTTTTTTAAGCGAAAGGAAGGAGGAAGCAATATGACAATTAGTAGGTGAAAGTGGATAATCTATTTGGACCAAGATACTAGGGATATAAATAAAAAGACGTACCTGAAAATGTAAAAAAAAAATGAAGACCTATGATATTTAGTAAAAATAGGTTGTTTCATAAATTGTAAATGTCTATTAAGGGGGTTCAAGAGATGAGTTTTGGAAGATAAAAAGGAATTAAGGAATTATGGGTGTTGTAGAAAAGCATACATCCATTTTGAAAACATAATTTTAAATCTTAATTTCTTGTATGGATGGTGGGGCCTACTTGGGATAATTTTTCATATACACATTAGGAATGAAATTTCAAAGGCTTGAAATGTGTTTGCCTGTGTTCAAAGGGGATTTGGAGCATCATAGAGCCAACAAAATCTCAATCTAGGCTCAAATAGTATAAAAACACTTCATGTTTAAAATATCATTCAACACTTACTCTTAGTTAAGTTTAAAAAACATGTTAAGACATAGTCAAAATATATTGTGGAAGGACTCATTGGAAAGTGCTATGAGTTTGGTAGACATATCATCTAATAGTCTTATTTAATTGATGTTCATGTTATTTATCAACCCGAGCGTAATACTTTTCAAAACACCTGCATTGTATATGCAACCATAGTGATTCCCCAGTCTGGAGATGGTAAGTTGATTAATGGGGAGTTTCTTTATTCAATAATTTCCTTTTCAATTTCAAGTTAAAACTTATGCAACAAGGTAAATTAAATCCTAATCCTACTGATTTCATTCAACCGAACATATATCTATGAATCTTGGCACACAAAACTCACTCAGGAGGTCACACCATTAATATTGTATGAAACCAAATCTAATCTCACAAGATTTACTCAACCAAGCGCATTGCTATGACTCTTTGACATGGAGAGTAAACTTGATGAGTGACACTTTAAATGCAACAACATAAATAAATGGTAGAAAATAAATGAAGTTGTAAATTGCAGGAAATAAATCTATCTAATCACAAAACAAGAAATAAATTGTAAAAATAAAATGAAGCTGTAAATTGCAGGAAATAAATCTATCTAATCACACAACAAGAAATAAATTGCAAAAATTAATTGAAGCTATAAAAATTGCATTCTTGAAAGAGGGGATTGAACCCTCCATTGTACCTTTGAAGCCTTAGCTCCAAAGAGAGCAAGGGTTGTACCTCTCAAAACCACAACTATTAAAAAAAACACCAATAGAGAAGAACTCTCACAATCTTTAATTAAAATTGAAATGAATAAGCCAATACCATCTTCATTTTTTGGCTTTGTTCTTATACAAAAATTGCCCTTAATTAGGGGGCAGCTACCCTCTTCCATCAAAGAAGAAGATAAAGGAGTATCTTAATAGTTTTTAAATTGAGAGTTGTTTCCCTTTAAAAAGGGGAAATGTGGTGAAAAGCATCATCAATAAAAGAGCACGATATAGTAGTGTAATGATTATTGTTGTAGTCATTTTAATTGTCTAGTGGCATTGTGTTGTTGATTGTGCTTGATGGGTCCTGGTTATCTGGGTACTAAAAAGGATTTGTATCCCCTACCTGTCTACTGACAGAAATTTAGTCAGTGAGTGTTGTGGGAAGACTCATGAACACCTGCTACGGAAAAAATTATCAGCAACATTGGTGAAAGACTTCAACAAATTTGTCAATGGACTTGTCAGCAAATTCATTAGCAGACTCATCAACAAAGTTGTCAGCAAACTCATCAACAAAGCTATTGGAAAATTTGTCTGTAGACTCATCAACAAACTCTTTAGCAGACTCTTTAGTAGTTGCGCATGAATTATTTGGACCAAGAATACTTCCCAAATGTCAATGTATCTGCAACAAAGATGAACAATCAATATTGTCCTTCAACATGGATCATCAGTTCCTCCAACATATAATGATTTACAAGAACTCATGCATTCCATTCAAAAACTCTATAAAAGCTGTCAAATAGATCAATTTACAAGAAGTTACTAGATAAAACCCAAATAGCTATAATAGGATAGCATATGTAATGTTTAGGGCACAAGATGGGATATTTACAGGTTAAATGTTCATGAAAATGCCAAAAGAAGATGAGCATAATGATACATTTATGAGGCTCATTAGTCATTGTTTTCAAAATTCAGCATATCAACTAGACACCATAGAGAAATAAGAGTTATGCCATCCTTCGAAATGGATTTCAAAAGAGTTCTAGTAGTATAAAATATTGAAAAAAAAACACCAAGTATCATTATTGTCTTGCAAAGAATAAAAAAAAAACTAATACCACTAAAACATGTGCTTGGTGTGCACTTCAACTTGTCCGGCATTGTTAGGTGGATCTCCTAGGTTTCCTCTTCTTTTGTCTCTCTAAGAGAAGATCCCATTGGCATGCAAAGGTTAGAAGAATTTGAATGAGACACTTTTTGTATGGTATAGATCATGTTCCTTAACATTGGACATCCAACATACAAGACTTGCATTTTCCTTTTCTATTGCATTTGGGGTTCCATTATGATGACATTTTGTGAAATGCATTAATGCTCATTGGTATGGAATGTAGTGTTCACTAAAAATATGGAAGTCATTATCATTGATATAACATTCATGCCTACATAATACCCTATGAATATCATGAATATCCATGAGGAAATTCCCATAATTTCTAAGGCAATCCACGATCCAAAAAAATGATAAGCACCTATAAATTAGCAATAGAATTAGGCTCACAATGTACTAAACGATCTAAGGTCTAATAACTCCAACCTACCCATAGGGTAGATTCAATAATGATCTAATTCAAAAGGGGATGAGGTTCAAGTTCACTACCAATGCAGTCGAGCTGGAAAAAATCAACAAAAGAAAAGATATTGACAATACTAGCTGAGTCATTAAGAAGAAGAAACTTCAAACAACCCCTATACATCACGCCAAACTCACCTTGAAGGACCAACATATATTAGTAAAAAAAATCAACCAATCAACCTACATGAGAAGAACTGACTAGAAAATAAACAAATAGGGAGTGAATTCAATCACCCAACAACAAATACAAGGCGCTTGAGCCCTCAAGCTAAAATAAATACTTAAGGAAGCATTCCAAGTTTAGCCTAGATTTTCTCAAAAACTATGGTTCAACTTCAATTAAAATTAAAAAAAACACTAATGCCAAGTCAAATCCCAAATCCATAAGGTCTACTAAGAGAGTATCTATATAGCAATGAAATGAATCCATAAGAGATGGCCAAAATTACTTATCTAGGATACCAAGGGTTCCAGGGGATGTACCCAAAGTCTCCACCCTCTTTCCTTCACTCTAGAGTAGATCCTTAGCACCATAATACCACGTGTAAAACAAGATATCTACTTACAAGGTTCAAAATGCCAACTGAAAGTTAATAATAACATGCTATTTGAATGATGCTTTAATCACCATTCACCCATATGCATTCATTCCTTCAAATATGTGGCCTTGAATAAGGCATTTTCCAAAGGATTCATAACATGTTACTAACCATGATAATGAAGATGTACTTAGGGGATGTGGTGGAAAGAAGTTTCCCCATTTTTGTTAAACTTACTTGAGAATTGATCAGCATGGCTATGACCCTGTCAATTGAGGTCTCACGGAACATGGAAGAACTTTGTATCTTCCTCATGGACTCATAATTCCTTTTCATTCCCTCTATAATACGATTTAGATGTCCATCAAATTGGAGCTACTCATTAACTTGATAATTATAGCAAAGTACTTGTCGACAATAAGAGACTTGACTCTATTTGCGTCTAAATATCTTATCCCTTAGAGGATTGCATAATATTTTTCCCAATTATTTGTGGCTATCCCTATCCCCCATTCATATCTCAATTCTTGTGTACCTATGGGATCAAGAATAATCCCCCCTACACCTAACACCCTTGGGTTTCCTTTTGAGGCTCCATAAAAAAACAGGATATGCTTTTGTTGACTTTTTTTTCCAATCTTTGAATTCTTCTTCTCCTTCTTGAATTTTCCAATGGTTCTAATGTGTGGGTTGGGGATGAATGGTCCTTGGTTGAGTGACTACTCCAAATAGGATATCTGCAACCAATCCTTCTCATTGTTGTTAAGAAAATGGACCTATAGGCCTTTCATACCTCTCACTCTTATATCTTTTGACATCAAACTCTGAGTTTTGGTTGTTGCATTCTTAGGGTTTACAAATTCCTATTGAAATATGTCTTTATTGTGGGCCAACGAGACTTCCCAACATATTATTTTTGGCATTGTTTTCCAAGCCCTCTTGATGATCTATGTATTTTAGAAAGAACCTCAATATTTCCAATGCCACAAGGTGAACATATCTCTCCACGAATCTAAAACATACATGCTTCTATTAATCTCCTCAAAGGAAATTTTCCCTACCTATCTTGTGTAGTTGCATTCAAAGAACATATGGTAATTTTCAACTTCCTTTCACATAAATAATAGTGAGAGGGCCCTTGTATACCATGTTTTTGAATATTTTCTATTGTAAGGAGTTTTCCATGAATCATTATCCAAGAAAAGGAATTGAACCTAGGTGTTCCATCACCATGCTAGACATGTTTCCACATTCTAAATCGATTGGCGAAGGGAAGAGTCTGAATTTGAATGTGATTGCTCAATCTGATAGTGTAATTGTTTTGGGCCTATCCTCAACGATTAGAGACTATAGAATCTAATGAAGTGAAACTTTTCAAATAAGGAAAGAAGATAGAGACCAAGTGAGTTAAGTGGTCTCGAGGTGATAAAGACGGTCATACCTTTCATCTAGAACCATTTTTCATCCCAAACTAAAATATTAAACATAGATTTAAGTCATTGGTTTCCCATCCATTCTTTCAATGGAAAAAGTTCATATTTGGCTTTGATAGTAGGGTTTCCTATAATACTGTCACTCCACACTTTGAACAACTTACCATTCATTGCCTAGAATCCATGTGAGCTTAGACTAAATTAAAGGCACTATAACTTTACATAGGTTATGTATCTATGACCCAGTTTTTTAGTAAGTGGGTATTCCAAATATCAATTACCCTCGAAATATTTTTTGAAGGGGGACCTTTTTCCACTAATCACAATTACTAGAAATTAATCTCCATATTTGCTCCAAGGGTTATGTTCATTATTGTGGGATCCTTAATGCCAAGTCCTCCTTGTCGTCTGGGAGATCTAACAATATTCCAACTAACAAAATAAATTTGTATTTATTCTATTTCCCCCCTTGCCATAAGAATTTAGGAATTTCTCTTGTTATTTATTGCGTGATGTTGGTGGGAGCAAGCATGGTCAAGCGCTAGAGTAAATATAGATGGATGATAAAACAAACTTGATAAGAACAATCCTTCCCATAGGATTCAACCATTGTGATCTCCATTATTGAAATTTGAGCTTAAATTTGTTGATGACCGCTTGTCAAACCTCTATTTTAGAATTTATAAGAGAGATTGGCATTCTAAGGCACTTGAAATAGGTATAGAATTCCAAGCAAGGAAAATTCATAAATCTGAAAATAGAGCAAAGAAGCAAAGGACTGATGTTACATCCATATATTTGTCTCTTTACATTGTTTGTTTTACCCCTAGAGGCATTGAGAAAGTGGTCTAAAATCATTTTAAACCAATCCACCATTACCATTGACACCCCTCCCAAATGTAAATTATCATCTACAAATTGTGAGTGGTTTATTCCAATGACTCCTCTAGAAAAGCTAATTCCATGCAAGTTACTAGGAAACCTCTCAGCTTCCAATTTTCTACTCAATACCTCTACAATTATAATATATGATAAAGGAGGGAGGGGATAGCCCTATGTCAACCTCTTTCTACTTTTAAAACAATTGGTAACCCTACCATTGAATAAAGGTGCTATCCAAGGACCATTAATACAATATTTTACCCATAAAACAAATTGTTCATTAAATACAAATTTACTCATGATATAAAAAATAAAAGAATGCCTTACCGAGTTAAATGCATAGGCCATGCCAATTTTAATAATCACCCCCTTTTCCTTATTCTCTTTGTTGGAGTGTATTGCTTCCTAAATCATTATGGCATTGTCAATAATCTAATGTTTTTGCATGAAACCGGCCTAATTATCTAAGATAATGTTTTTGCATGAAACCAACCTAATTATCTAAGATTATCTTGAAGAGGGTCATCTTGAGCCCATTAGCCATTATTTTGGTCAAGATTTTGTAGGAATAATTGCACAATAATATTGGTGATAATCTAGAGAACGTTGAAGGGTTCACCTCCTCTGGAGTAAGATCTAAAAAGGAGGAGTTTGTGTTGCCCCCTAATTTGTGTTTCTTTTGTACATGCAAGAACATGTGTTTCAAGTCAAATTTGATAATAGAACAATGTGCTTGATAGAAGTTGATTAAGAAACCATCTGGCTCAAGTGCTTTGTCAGGAGCAAGTCCCCAATTAGTCCTTATGATTTCCTTCTCTTGTATGTCCTTTCCTAGCTCTTCATTTTCAACTTTAGAGATTAAATGAGGGATGTTTTCAAGCATTATGAAAATAGAATTCTAAAACAATATTGAGGGATGTTTTCAAGCATTATGAAAATAGAATTCTAAAACAATATTGACCATTAATGGATGGAGGTCAACATGCTACTTAATCCTCGTAATGCCTTGGCATTATCCACTAATGGTGTCTCTAAAATTATGATTAATCATAATGAGGAATTGATTTCAAAGAACTCTAAAGGTCTTCCAATTCTAAAATCGTATTGGACCATATAAAGGCCCCCCTCCAACCATACACAAGAAAGGTTGTTTAGTTTTAAGGACTTCTATTTATTCATTTTGGACAAGGCAAGGTATATATATTTACTCAATACCACATTTCCAAATAGACACATTTTTCCCTCGTATATATATATATTCAACATTACATTTCCAAATGGACACATTTTTCCCTCATAGATATCTCCTTACTCAACACAACACTTTCAAAAATACACACTCCTATTCACACAAATCTAACATATTCCCTTTCTGCTCCAAAAGATATTCAAAATGAAATATAAAAAAAAATACACTCTAATCTTTTTTCAGGATAAACCCATAATGTTCTTAGATTTATTCTTCCTCTTTCAATGATCAAAACACTAAAACTTGAGAGGCTCATCGTGGACTTCCTTTACTTACTGAATTTTGACTCTAATTTTTTCAGCATTGTTCTGTGTTCTTGATTGTAAGATTAATAAGGTGCCTCATATGAACAAGTTTCAAGGTCTTTTTAAAATTATGTTAAAATGATATTTCAAAGAGTTCTAACAACATTTATATTTTTAAATCTTTTCTGTTTTTCTTTGTTTTATTGTTTCATTTTTAGTTATTATAATTTTCCAACCATTATTAAATTTCATTGAACCTCCGTGAAGGGTGAAAAGAATATGAAACTTAGCAACCTCCCAACCAACCAATAAAGCTGAGATCCATTAACTATATACAATCAAATGAAAGTTGAGTTCCATTAACTTTATACAAGTCAAATGATGTCACTGCTTACCTTCGGAACAATCACACGTACTATTTTATCATGATGAGTGCAATGACTTTTTCCTGAAACATGAATATTGAATTGCATGTTACGTGAAATGCGTTTTTAAACCATCCAGAAAGGACGGACATTCCGTTTCACGTTTTGCTTAAATTCAGAAGAACCAGAGACACAGAGCAACACTAATGTCAAACATAGCTGGTGCTAAATTGAAAATATCGCTTTTTACTTCATTTGGATTTCGATAAGAATCAACAAAGCTCGTGAGTCCGTGACATTCTCAAAACACACCTACAATAAAATGACTTAAAAAGCAATGCCATGTGAGAAAGGCGGCTCGCCAGAAAGCAATAATCACGTAACGTAAAGCTTGGCCGGAATTGGACAAAGATTCATATTGCTAAACTCAAAAACATTATTCTCAAAGGACCAGTCTCAATATGTATTTGAACGGGCGTCACGGGAATATCATTTCGTGTAGTTTATGATCTTTAATTCGTGGATAAAATTTTGGTTATAATTGTCCAACTTTGAAATTTTGGGTGTTTCAGGGGTTTTTGATGGCGTTGAATTTCTTTCTACCCTCAAAATGGTCATTAAAATACAGTTAAATTCAGATTTTATTGTGCCGAAGAGGCACATTCTATAGGGCAGTAGGGGGAAGATGTGTAACTCCTTCTGTGCTCATTCTCTAGCTGGCACGTGTCTTTTAAAAGAAATAATAAAATATTATAAACAATAGCATGTTGACTCAAATTAATTGCGCGGAGAGGAGCTCTAGCCCAGTATGAGAGAGATCTTGTAACATGTGTCTAGTGTTTGTCGAGTTTGTCTCAAGTAACAAAATAATACAAAGTAAACAAAAAAGAATAATACAAAGTAAAAAGTAATAAATATTATGTCGGCCATAAACCAAAAAGAATAATACAAAGTAAAAAGTAAATAGGAGGGAGATCTGAGTAAGAAAATAATACAAAGTAAACAAAAAAAAATACAAAGTAAACAAAAAAGAATAATACAAAGTAAAAAGTAATAAATATTATGTCGACCATAAACAAAAAATAATAATGCAAAGTAAAAAGTAAATATAAGGGAGATTTTCTGTGCTTGATAGAACCTAGGATTTGGATTTGTCCTAGTTTAAAACATTTACAACCGCATATATATAAAAGTTAAAACTACATATTGGATAAATTAAAACCTTCTTCAACAATTACACTCTAAAAATAAATTTGTACTTGGAGAGATTTGATCCCTCTTGGCACTTGGTAGATCCCCTTTAGATGAATCTATGCTGATAAAATTAAAAAAACCGGATTCCAGTGAAAAACTTCTTCCCTACCAAATCATCGAATTTTTAGACAACTCTCATTCATTTTGGGTAGATCCGTCTTGTAAATAAAAATGTATAACTCTGAGTTGGAAAACCAAACTATAAGAAATGAATCTAATCAATCTACCTTCTATTATCATCCTCTCATAAATCTTTGCAAATGGAAAGGCATTTTTTTCATGATTTACCATTAATAATAACAAGCACCAAAACGCTTGCATCATATTGGTAAATTTGGAACCAAAGCAAGATATAAGGGATAAAGCTTCAATACACTTTATCATAAGGTTTGCCATAATTAATTTGTAGCAAAATGAATCTAGTTGCCTTATTTTCTTAGCTCACTTTGTACATTCCCAAGTAGCAAAAGGAATTTAGTTATTCTTTAGGTTGTATCTTCCTTTACCTTTTTATTTCAAATTTATAATTATTGAACAATAACGTTTTATTTAAAATTTACAATTTTTGAACAATAATTTGTTAATGCCAAGTCCATGGCTGAGATTTGATGACATGGACTAAGAAATATGATCCACATGAAAAGTCTTCCAATTCTAGAAACTTATTGGACCATCATATATAGGTCATCTCCAATCATATGACACATTAGCTTTAAAAATTCACAAGGAAGGTTGTTTATTCTTAGGGACTTCCATTATTCATCTTGGACAAGGAAAGGTATAGTTCCTCCATAGATAACTCCCTAGTCAACATTGCAATTTCAAAAGAACACACTTTGGTTCATCCAAATCTACCATATTCCCTTTGTGCTCCAAAAGTTACTCAAAATGAGGTACAAAGGAAATATACTCTAGAAATGAAGATTGGCCATGCTCACAATCTTCTCTATATCTTCTTTGAGAATACCATAAAGATTTTGTAGACTTGTAATCTTATTCTATTGATTCTTCCTCCTCAAACGATAAAAGAATAAAAAATTAGATGTTCATCACACACTCATTCTTTTCCTAATGAATTTTGACCCTCATTTTTGCACCCTTGCTCTATGTTCCTTTATATGCTTAATAAGGTTCCTCACATGGGAAATTCCTATTTAAAGTGCATTAAAATGATAACCCAAAATAGATCTAACAACTTCTGGATCTCTTAAATCTCTCATATCCTTCCTTAATCTATTTTTGCCAACATTTTGCCCCAACCACCATTAAATTTCATTGTCCTATGAATAACAACCCCCTAGCATGTATAAGGTCAACAACAACACTTCATACTTTGTGTATCGATGCTCTGTACAATATTTATATGCCAAATGAAAAATAATGAGTGTAAAGGGAGCCTCCCTAAGTCTGTTTTACACTACCTTAAAATAGTAGAGAACGAAACATTAAGAAGGTGGTCTATCCCCAAAGGCCATAACACAAGATTAACAACTCAAGCTTTGACACTTATAAATGGAGGAGCATGCTTAATCCCAAAAACATATATAATTTACCTTGAATGCTCTCTTTTCTCTCTCACATTTTAGATTGGGTAAGCCACAGGGGGTGCATTAGTTAGGGAATACCCTACCATGTTCAGTCATATTGGGGGTTTTAAAATTACATGAAAGCTTAGTGATATATGTGTGATGCTCTGTATTCTAATTTAACAACTAAACAACATTAAGACCTATTTTATATTTCTTTGCTTATTGAATGTTGGACTCAACTCAGCTGAGAAAAGACTATTTGTGGATTTATGAACTTGTCTATATGTGGCAGTTAAGTTTAAAGTTTATTGCTCATCTTATTAATGATGGGAATTGTGTTATTTACTTCTATCTTGAAAAACTAAATGGAATGATAGGGTATGTCGATATGAGTTTATATTACGACTAAAGGAATAAATGGATGCCATGCAAATGATGAATATATAAACTTTTTTACATTGATTGGAAGTTGATAACTTGGTAATCACTTGGAAATAGTGAAAGGTTATGCATGATCTTATGTTTTGGATGAGACTAACCCACATGCTAGAGGGGTTAACTAATATATATATATATATATATATATATATATATATATATATATATATATATATATATATACTTGTGATACTAAAGTTACGCTAATTTCATCATGACATCAAAAGAGAAAAGGGTGGGCTATGAAGCATTAATTCATGGATTAATTGTTGGTTCGATACATTTTATAATATGTGGGCTAGTGTAGTTTTATGTAGGAAACTAGATTTTTCCAAACTGGTAATTGGATGACATGACTCTAAGAACATCATTAATAGCATAGTGTGATTATTGATAGGGCATTGTCCCTACTTCCATTAGGAAGGGTGGAGGTACTTCCCATCGTTTATCCTCTAAATCCTAGAGTTGTGGAAGGGTCGTGTTAAGCCATACTATCCACCTTGTGTACATTGTTCTAGTTGACACTTCCACTTATGGTTTATGTATGGGGTTAGGTCAATAATATACTTGAAGCTCCTTGATATTCCAACAGGGGAATAGCTAGGAAGTGGAAGATGGAAGTAAGTTAGTAAGGAATGATGATTTAGAATAGTAAGAACATTGTTAGGGATTGAGATGCCACTTTAGTTTTGTACTTGGTTTCTTTCACCTATAAATCATTTTTTAGTTCATTAAGGGTAAAAATAGGTAAAATGTTCGATTGGTACTAGTGTATTATGGCTTAATTAGTAAGATTGTATAGTGTTGTGTTTACTGGATTATTGTCTTGCATGTATGGTTATGATCATTCAAGAACTATGCATTAGAGGTGGTGATGGTTATATTTAGTACACACACAAGCTATGTGTATATTGACCACATATACATACCCTGCATGCATACACTAGTATCAATATGTGTGTGTGTGTGATTAAACTGTTATTGTTATTAACAATTGATGCATGCTGGGTGCAATTTGGGTTAAATACATAATTATAATTAGCATTTCATTTGTGTTAATTAGAATTTCATTTGCATTTATATTAATTACATTTCAATTAGATTCACTTACATTTCCTTGTATGAATTACATTTCATTGGCATTTATATTAATTACATTTCATCTAATTCAATTAATTCTCATTTATATACATCACCTCTCATTTGCATGTCATTTTAGAAATTGGATTCACTTAATGCTTAACAAATATAAATTCACATGAATGGTATTTGACTTGCTCTAAGAGTATTTGATAGGTAGATGTTTTATTATTTTATTTATTTAGATTTACGAGATATGAATTGAATTAATGTGAAAACTTTCCCTCTTAAGCGGGTTGTCATATCATTATGTTGGTAGGTAAACTATTATTATATGATATTTTGACCTTCCTAGGGCCCTTCTTGAGAGAGAGGAAGGTTGTGGCAAAGGACTAGTTAAAACACATTTTGGGGATGATAGAGGGGGTTGTTGGCTCTTACAAGAGGAGTTGGAGATGGAAAACATTGTCTATGAGTAATTTGGAACTAGATCCTCGAGGTTGATTCTTGAACTTTGAAGGGTTAGTGATTGTTTTTATTGTTGTGGGAGTTGTAGGCATGGAGTGTTAGGACACCCCATAGGTTTACTAGAACTAGCGGCTTATCTACTAGTTCGTTGGGAGGTTTAATACCAGCTTGGGTAACATTATCTCAATAGAACTAAAGGCTAGACATTTGGAGTGCTATTGGATTTCTAAATCTAACAGTTACTAAGGTAATCTACTATTCTTGTCTTGGTGTATTATTTCATTTAAATTACATGCAAAATTGGTATTAAGATGAATGCATAAATTGTATCTATTATGCTATAGTTATGTTGAAATCATGGTAGCAAAAATATAATTTTTTACAAGTACAAATCCACATTTATAATATTTGTTACATTAAACAAGTTTACTAGTAGTAGTGTTAGTTAACTAACACCCATCATTAGGATGGGTGTTACAGATGCCGGTATAAGAGCCTAAATTAAAGCTTTAATATTGGAAACTTAAGGGACACAATCAAAATATAACATAAATATGAACTTAAACCCTAATATGAAATTAGACAAAAATCCGCACTTAAAAAGATCCAAAAATCTAAACATGAAGAGACCTAGAAATCTGAATCTAAACAAAAACAAGGGTAAGAATTGAAACAACAAAAAATTTATTGAAGGAAAGCTCGATAAGATTCCTATAAAACTATAGATTATAGTATAAAAATGGAACATAGTCCCATAATTCAAAAGGTGGAACAACAAGCCTTTGAAGGTATGCTTTACAAAATTTAACATACGTCTATAGCCTTGTGGAAGGAATACTGAGGAACATCCTTCCTAATGCTTAAATCCATCCTTGCAATACTTGTGAAAAAAAAATACTTAATATGACTTGCAAGAGTCTTGTTACCTGCATGATAAAATCTAGTTACCAAATAAAGATAATGGTAAACATATTATGAAAATTACAGAAACAAAAAATGAATAAATCCAACTGAAAATTCTAAATATATATATATATATATATATATATATATATATATAGAGAGAGAGAGAGAGAGAGAGAGAGAGAGAGAGAGAGAGAATCCTACGTAGGAATAGATTAAAAAAAGGTGAGAAATATGGTATGCTTAAATTTATAAATGAACATTATATATAAAAAAGTTTACACACACACACACACACACACAATGTTCATTTATAAATTTAGGTATATATAATGTTCATATATATATTGAAAAAAATAGGTTTTTAGGTTAGCCGAAAACCATGGCTACCTAGATTGAGCTTTTGTGAGATGGCCTAGTGACCATGGCTACCTAGGTTGCCATTGCCTCGGCCATAATATCTAAGGCTGAGCCCCAAAGTTCTAGCATTGGAAACCATGGGAACATCCCAATAGGTCGCGACCACGAAACAATAGTCATCATGGCCCGAGGGAGAGGATCAATCCCTCAGGTTTCCCCTTCTTGAAATAAATAAATAAATAAAATGGGGTGGGGAGATAAACCCATATTAAAAAAATAAAATTCATACATAGAGAAAAATAAATCTAAGGTAACCTTGAAATATAAAGAAAGAAAAAAATCCTTGAATGCACATTATAAAAATCATGAATGGAGAATTTAAAACAAGAAATACCTAACCCAGAATGAGAAGGAAGTATTTGGGAGAATTTTTAACTACTTGAGAGAGAGTCGAAATCCAAACTACATTGTTAATCACCTGCAAAAAGAAAGCAAACCAATGTTGAACTCCACTTGAAAAGCTTAGACGACCTCCACCATGAAACCTCTTGTTGGTTGCAGTTGATGGATTGGATTTGAGGAGATATGGAGGAGAACCGAGGCCATGGATGGAAGCTCATGAAAACTTGCAGCCCTCAAATGACTTGGAACCCTAAATCCCTAGGAAAGAGGAAAGGAAAAGCAAATTTTTGTTTGGGAAAAATGAAGGGGGATGGGAGAGGGAAGGACTTTATCCTCCCACCTCCCTCCTATTAAAATAATAGTTTTAAGGGTGAGTTGCATGAGGCCCATGAGGACACATGGACCTCTTGCATGGCCCCAGGTAAGTATTAAAGTTTGTAAACTTTGTTAAAAATAATTCCTTTCTTTAAATTAAAATTAAAATTGATTTAATATTATTTTTTTATCTATTTTAAAACTTAATTGTAGTAAATAACATATTAATCTAATTCACTTTAATTTATTTAATATTATTCACTTTTTAAAATTAAATTATACTCTAGATTAATTCTTCTTAATTGATATGCTCATTACAAGTGAATGTAAAAGATACTTACACATATGCATATCATTGTGTAATATAGTACTATGACTTAAGCCATTACTCATAAACCTTATTGTTGTGATGCAAAATTAGTATGGTTAGTATGTTTGGGAATTAGGGTCAAGGTCGAGCAACACCACCACCTAGGTCGTTAATGATAGCACCATCGGTACTATCACCTGATATGATTATTATAATCCATTTTTTGGAGGCAATCAACAAGGCACTTAAGGGGCTTCTAGCAGTGAGCAATGTTCCTATTGTAGAGGAGGAACCCCCACCATCGAGGGAGGGTAATCCCAGAGTTTCAATGAACATGGAGCAATAAACTCCTCCCCAAGACATTACATAAATATCTTTAGAAAATTAAGCTCCCAAATTTTTATGGGGTCATCCTGGATAACGTGACAAAACATGGCTAGAGGGCATGAAGAGGTTCTTTTCACTAAAAGAGTATACCTCCACATCCACGTCCAAAATATCCATTTTTCAACTTCAAGACCATGCCTTGAACTAATGGGGAAACATTGAAAAATAGCTGCATCCCACTCCAGATACCGTCCCGTGGTAATTATTTGAAGATAGATTCTAAAAAAAGGTACATACTCGCATTCTTCAAGGAGGAGCCAAGTGGAGCCTTACATGCCCTGGAACATGGGAACCAAACTATGGAGGAGTATGAGATATGATTCATATAACTAGTAAATTATGTATCCTACATGGACTCAGATCAATGACAAGCATATCACTTTGTTTATGGGTTTAATTACAAGATAATATCTCTTGTATAGATGTAGAAACCATATTAGGTGTCAGATTTAATTGAATGTGCCCATTGTGCAAAAGAGAATACAAGATCCAAAGGGGCCAAAGAAGGTGTATAAAACGGATTACCCGATCTCAATTAGGGCATGTTGGAAGGCCCCATAGAAATTTTCCAGGGGGGCACTCTAGGCCACCTCTTTATGGCAACGGGCCTACACTAAGGGTGGTAGCTAGTGCAATATCATAAGAATCATTAGGGACTCACGAGAGTCCAAGGAATTCACAAGGGGTAGTTAGTAGAGGTAGGGGTTCAAGGGGAAGGAACTCATCTGAGATATCTCTATCGATTAGCACATAGATCTATTCCACAATGCTTGTTGGGGGTGTGGGGTTCCACATTTTCATTATCACTGCCCAGAGTTTCAAACATGCATCATGCACAGGAAAAGAAAGGCCCCAATGAGGAATTTTAGTAGTAATCACCAAATGTATGTAGCAGTTGGTAACCAACAGGTAGATCATCAATCCATTGTGGTGGAATATTCAAGTAAAATAGACAATGTTAAGGTTAAAATATTATTTGATCCCAGTGCGACATATAGTTTCTTTTCTCCATTTTCATTAGATAAATGTGGTTTGGAAGCATGCAAGCACAATGATGTTAATCTATGTAAAATGGCTTTGAGGGTAAAGCAGATAGTAGGACCTAGTGTTGAAGAGTGTTTTGTGGACCTAGGGCTATCTACAAATAGGATAAATGTGTATGCCACTACCATAGGAATTTACGATCTTATCATTGGTATGAACTAGCTTGAGGATCCCCGAGATTTTGTAGAATGTTATGGGAAGAGTGTGTGTTGTTTAGATGATGAAGGGACAACAATTAGGGTTCGTGGTATTAAGAAAAAGGTGTCCCTAATTTTCATCTCAATGATGAAAGTAAAGTGTTTCCTAAGGAAATGATGTCGGTTGTACTTAGTAGAAGATGTAAGTGGGGAGAAGGGTCTTCAAATATTTGTGAGGCACTTTCAAATATTCAATTTGTTATCATAATGATGTTTTAGGAGACCAAAACTTAACTGATATATAAACTTAACTGATATATAAGGCTATGTTGATTTTGATTTGGTAGGGGATGTAGGTAGAATAAAATCTATGAGTGGATATGTGTTTTGACTATTTGATGTAGCAACAAGTTGGATGAGCAAGCAACAAGATGTGGTGGCCTTGTTCCCTACAAAGGTAGAGTAATGATGATAGTTATGCATGCATGTAAGGAGGCCATTTGGCTTAGGAAACTATGTTCAAATGTAATACTAAGTCAAAGAGTTATTACAATTTAATGTGATAATAATAGTTTCATTGTTTGGCCAAGAACCCAACCTGTCATGCAAAGACAAAGCATATTGATATCCAATACCATTTCGTTTCAGACATGGTAGAGGATGGAAAGGTGATACTCGAGAAAGTTGGCACTTTAAAGAATGTTGTAGATGCATTACAAAACTAGTGAACATAGTTAAATTCAAGTGACCTTCCTTGAGTCTTTGGGGCTTATGCCCCCTTGTAGTTATCTCACAATTTGATGCATTCTCCCTTAGACTCTAGCAAGCTATATGAAAAGTTGGAGAATGTTCCTAGACATGTGTATCATACACCTTGCAATTTTATAGTAAAGCAGTTATCTCAATAAATGCAAAGTAGTTGTAGGCAATGATTGTTGAGCAACAATAGTTGGCCAGTTAATTGCTAGTGGTTTCCAGCATGTAGGATTGGAAAACCATAATTGGTTTATGGTTTTGATATGCCTATTTATTGAGTTCTTGGGTTAGAGGTAGTGAGGGAGTTTTTAACTTACGGTTATACTATTGAAATTTCTCCACAAGCTTTATGTTGTTAAATACCCTTGCTGAGAGCACAAAGACTTTGTAATGTATTGTGACCATTCAATAGTTTCTAAATAATACATTGAGAGTGCTTTGGAATGCAGGATTTTCTTTCGGAAGGATTTTTCTGAATAAATCATGTTATTTAATGGTTCTATGTTTTTGTGTTGTTTATTATTACAAATGTCTTTATTTAATTTTTGATGGTTCCATACTTCTGTTTTCTTTCCATTGTGGGATACCTTTATTTAAAGAATTTCAATTCTAATTTTTACACCTTTACTTTATGTTCCTCATAATGCTCAATAAAGTGTTTCATATAAACAAATTCCAAATCATATTAAAATAATATTCCACATAGTTCTAACAACTTCTTGATCTTTTAAATCTCTCATCTCTTTCCTTGTTCTATGTTTTTTACCATCAACTACTATTAAATTTCATTGTCTTATTAATAACCACCTCCTAGTGTAGAAACCATTTGTGATTATCTATAGGGTCACGGAAAAGACTTCACACCCTGTGTACTAAATGAGAAACAATGAGCAGAAAGGCAGCTTCCCTAGAGCCATTTTGCATTACACTAATATTAGAGTATAAAATAATAATAATAACAATATAACATCGGGTACTAACAAAGTGAAAATAAATAATATATCGGTACCAACGTAATATGTGAAAAATAAATAATATATTAAGGATCCATCATAATTTTACAAGTCAAATAATTATGGTGCGTAATACCGCCCACCGTTGTAGACCGCTTGCCTTTGTAATAATCACACGGAGAGTGGGGCTGCCGTTATGGTCGGGTGGCTGGGGCAGTCGGCTGTGGCCGTCCCCACTCAAGATCGACCCCGTGATCCAGGTAGATTCGGCGCTCTCGTATATTGAACTTGCCGGTTTAACTACTATGTGAAAAAAAATTACACAGAATGATTTAGCACATAATGGTTGCAATGATAAAATGTACTAATTTAAGTTTATTTAATTCAATAGAGTCGTTTAATGATAAAAATGTACTAATTTAAGTTGATTTAATTCAATAGAGGCGTTTAATGATAAAATGTACTAATTTAAGTTGACTTAATTCAATAAAGTCGTTTTTTGACTTCTTCATGAAACATGGATATTGCATTGCATGTTACGTTATATGCGTTTTTCAACCATCCAGAAAGGACAGATATTCCGTTTCACGTTTTGCTTAGAACCTTTTGCCTAACTGCAGACACAACAACACTAAGGTCAAACATAGCATGTGCTAAATATCTCCACTCTTTGTTTTGTTAAAAAAATGATATTAAAACAAAGTCAAAGTATAGTGTACAAGAGCTCATTGGAAAACCCTTTGAGTTTAGTACACATATCATCTAACATATTCAAAATCCAAAATCGGGGTTCAGATATGGAGAAATGGAAACTATAAACTAGGGGAATTCAACATGTATCATATATTTAGTTAGTTGTGGAGCAAATTTTGGGTGTTAATAATCATGAAATGAGCGTTTTACTAAAAATTCTATGTTATTGGAGATTTTAGTATGGAGATGTAGTCCAAATTTTATGGCTTGATATGAAATACAAAAGAAGGAAACCAATTTTGAAGTTTTTATGAAGTGTTTTTTTCTTCAAACCTTAGGCACATGTATCTCTCATTGCAAGTGTCAAATGAAAATATACTTGAGGCATTCTTATGTTTAGGCATGGTGGTATCATGCCTACATTTTGTGGGCCAAAACTAAGTACAACTAATGAAATTTATCCTTTTCCACTTTCCCTTAAGTTTAAGTTGAAGAGTTCTTGGTTTTTGATCAACTATTCATAATTACTTCGAGGAAAATCTATGATCTCTTTCGTGGTAGCCCATGGTGAATGTAGTGAAAAAGTGGGTTTGTGCTACCCTATGCATTGTGCCGAAAAGGATGGAAGACCACACAAGCATGCACATAGACTACTAAAAGGGGAAGTGAGAAGAGTGGAGCTACCACCCAACATTACAACCAAATAGAGAAACCCAACAATTAGAAAAAAAGAGGATGAAAATAAGAGGGTAAGCCGCCAGATTAATTAAGATCTCTAGACCTTGGTATTGATAACCTAAGGTTGAAGGGGTGGTAGGTTTCGGGGGGGAGCTCCTATGACCTCGATGGACAAGAAGAAAATGTTTTGCTTGGTGTATAGGAAGGGAAACCAACAATATGGCCACAGTCCTCACCCTCTACCTTGGCCTTCGCCTTATCAAAGAAAGAGGAATAAGATCCGTGAATGTAATCGGGGACTCGATGGTGGTCATATAAGCAATGCACTCTAGAGTCAGAGATGATTCAATGGAACTCAGAAAACTCATGAGAAGAGTGAGTTACCTAGCAAATTTCTTCGACTCAGTCTCCTTCTATCATGTCCTAAGGCACAACAATGGAAGAGTCGATTCATTGGAAAATAGGGGGGCTAGTCTTTTCCAAGGAGAACTCGAACTAAACGAGGAGGTCCTAAAATACTTAATCTTGACATGATAGAAAACTCAAAGTTCTCCCACGCGTGAAGGTACTTCTCCCTGGCTAATGCAACATGACATATCTTGGATAGCTTACTCTCCAATATCTCGTTAGCTCGGAGGTGCTAGGAAACTCATACAATCTAGGAGGCTATTCAAGCCCTACCCCCTCTCTCCGATCTCATTTCACTCACTAGTGGTTACCCTCTTGACGCGGGTGGATCTCAGGTGTATCTGGAATGTCATGTTCGGCTCTTACCTTGCACTAGCTCCTTCCATTATTGGTGGGAGATGGAGGATAGGTTGTAGGAGCGCTGGAAGGAAAAGGGGTATGCTAGTTAGGTTAGGATTCAACTTGAGCAGCTTCAACTAGTGGAAAAACCTTTCCATTTGGAAAAAATGGAGTGCAACCGATGTCTTTCATGTGATATCTTTTCCCAAGAAGGGAAGTGAGGGCTCTCTGAAAAGAGGTGGTTGGCCTCCAGTGAGTTATTACGAATGTTTTGGGATATTACCAATAGAAAATTCTAGAAATTTAGTGGAGCGTGGAAGAAATGAAAGGAATCATGGACGAGTAGGGAGGTATGAAGGAGTGGCTTGAAGAGGACCTCAATGTGCACATTCTGGTTCAAGATTCAGACATGGCTCCTAACATCATGACCTCGACAATATTAAGGAATACTGGAAATGAAATAGCCCATCAAGTAGACATGATCATGGAAGGTGACAACGATAGTCAACAAGATTTATCTCAGAGCTAGTAGGGTCTTAAAAACTTTCTTTATCTTTTTATGTTCTATAGATGTAATTATGTCCTAGGCCCGATATATTAGAATGTATGGTATGTGGGGGTTAATCCCATATTTTCATTTTGTAAGACGGTTTGGTAGCCCCCTCACCTCTGTCGATTTCTCCTTAGACATGGAAATACATATATTCGTAGTATGCATGCTTCTTTTTGTAAAATTTTGTTGTTCGGTACTTAGCGCAACCTTTTTTAATATATTTACCTACTCATTTCTATGAAAAAAAAACGATAACCTAGGGTTGTAGATGGTTAGGGTAAATAGAATAGGATTCATATTAGGTTTTACCAAAATATTAGTGATGGTATCGAATAATTATTGGGATTGATAGGCCCAAGATGTGTTGGATCCAAATTTCATTATCAACCTCAGAGCATAAGAATATTTAAAACATTAGGATTGTGTATGCAACCATAGTGATTCTATGTCAAATCCCGCTAGCACAGTTCATTTCAATGGCCTTGTTCTATATGGTGACCCGAGTTCGAACCCTGCAATGTAGGTGAGAGGAGGAACTTAAAAATCCATCCATGTTAAGGGTTGGTGTGGCCCAAGCCAGGTGCAATCCCTGGGTGATTTTAATGGCTTAGATGCTCTTGGGTCACAATTTCTTAGACCACAAGCTAGTCCTGCAAGTCATGGACGAACTAGCAAATAAAAATAAACCATATTGATTCCCTAATCTAGAGATGTAGATTGACTGATGGGGGGGTGACTTAATTTAAATAAATCATTGCAAAAATCAAATAACTAAGCACATTATAGGAAATAAATCTAGCTAATCACACAATAGGAATAAATGTAGCTAATCATACAGCATAAGTAAATTGCATAATGAAATGCTACAAATAAGAACTATGCCGTAGGTTTACTAAGTGAAGTCCATGTGTTCAAAACATCATTTTAAATCCTAACCCCTTTGTGTTCAAAACAAAATATTAAAACCTAATTTCTTACATGGATGATCGTACTTGCTTGGGATAAAATGACATATATAGGAAGAATGGCATTACAAGGGCCTGAAAGGTGAATGAATGTGTTCACAGGGGTTGTGGAGCAACATAGAGTTTCCAAAATCCAAATTTGGAATCAAATAATATAAAAATGCTTCACATTAAAAAGATTGTCCAAATCCTCAACTCTTAGTTATGTTTAAAAAATATATCAAGATAGAGTCAAATTATAATGTACAAGGACTCGTCGGAAATCCGTTTGAGTTTGGTACACATATTATTTAACAATTTAAGAATTGGGGTTTAGGCTAGACTAGGATAAGAGTCAACATGTACCATAAATTTAGTTAGTCATGGAGAAAATTTTGGGTGTTGATATCCATGAATCGAGCATCTCACTAATTTTTTTGAGGTTATTGGAGATCTTAGTATCAAGATGTTGCATCCCAAATTTCATGGCTTGATATGAAATCAAAAAGAGGAAAACACATTTTGAAGTTCTTATGAAGTGTTTTTTCTCCAAACTTCAGTACATGTATCTCTCATTGCAAGTGCTAGTTGAAAATCTATTTGAGACATTTCTATGTTTAAGAATTGTGATACTATGTCTAAATTTTTGTGGGCCAAAACCAAGTACAACCAAGAAATGAGAAAACAACATTTATCCCTTTCAACTTTCTCTTGAGTTTAAGTTGAAGAGTTATTGGTTTATGATCAACTATTTGTAATTCCTTATAGGGAAATTTATGTCCTCTTTAATGGTAACCAATGGTGAATGTAGTGAATGAATGGGTTCATGCTACCGCATGCATCATTAGGGAAAGGATGGAAGACCACCCAAGCATGCACACGTAGTACTAAAGGAGGAAGCGAGAAGAGTGGAGTTACCACTTAGTCTTAGGGAGAAATAGAGAAACCCTAGGGTAAGGAAAAAGATGATGAAAACAATAGGGTAAACAACTATATTAATTAGGATCTTTATATCTTGTTAATGATGACCTAGGGTTATAAATGATTAGGGTAAGTAGACTAGGTTTAAAATTAGATTTTACCAAGAGATTAGTGATGGTCTACAGTAATGCTTGGGATTGATGGGTCCAAGATGCGTTGGATCCTACTTTCATTATCAACCTAGAAACATAAGAATTTTCAAAAAGTTGGCATTGTATTTGTAACCACAATGATTCCGAAATACGGAGATGGTAAATTGATTGATGGGGGCTAAGTTAATGGTTTTTTCATGTGCCTATTCTAATTGTTGAAATAGAGACTAAGCTATGTAAATAATTCATTGTCGAAATAAACTAAGTACACCAGTAGGAAATTAAATTGTAGGAAATAATTATAATATTACAACATGAAATAAATTGTAGAAAATAAATCTAGCTATTCACAAAAAATGAAATAAATCTAGCTAATCACACAACATAAATAAATTGCATAATGAATCACTATGCTAACGAAAGGAATTAACAACAAGAAAGAAAGCTCTAAACATGAAATGAAGCCAAAAATAGGAAATAATTGTCTCAATATTTATTAAAAATTGAAGTGTAGTAGTCAACCCCACAATGGGTTCAAACTTAAACATTTATAGAAAAGAATTGGGTTTCTTGGGTGGTTCCAAAATCCTAGAAAACCATAACAACTTTTAACCTAATTATTTCTTGAAATAAAATATTCCAAAAAAGTGAGTAACTGACAACTTCTTGGAAACATAAAATATGAATTCTGTCTCTTACAAAAATGGCTACGTGGCTAGAAATGGTTGGGTGTAATATAATTTCTCTACATGGTTTCACTACCCATTGAGATATCTCCACATTTCCTTCAAAATCCATTTTTTGCATCATGATATAGTGTCATGTTCCCATTTTTTCAGCACCAGGAAGCATCCAATGTCACATCAAACCCCCATGGATCCTAGTGAAAATCAGTGAATTAATTAATTAATCGGGATAACATTGGCCAATTACTCTAGGAAATTAAATTAACTACGAATAATTTAGCCTATAGTTGTTTTAATAAATTAAATTAGAGGTGATGCAATTATTATTTGGATATTTAATTATTATTAAATATGATAATGAGCTGGATGAGGGCGCATAAGGAGATAAGGATAGCTTAATGAGATGTCAACCAAAGAAGAAAGTGAAAGAAAAGTAGTGAGAAGCAAGAAAGTTCATAAAGAAGGAAAGTGTACAAAGCAGGCAAGTACTGAGAAGAAGTCAATCTTGAAAAGCAGGAAACATTAGGAAATAAAAGATGGAGAAGTTTCCAAAAAGGAATAAAATCCAGTCAGTATGAAAAGCAGGAGACATTAAGAAAATCCGGGAGGGCGTAGTTTCCAAAAGGAAGAAAGCTATCAAGTATGGAAAAGCAGGAAGATTCCAACTTAGTCAAGGAAGGTGCATTGGATGAGGCCAAAGAGGTTCATTAGAAACTTGAATTGATCAACAAGTCACCCAATCTATACAAGAAGGAGGGAGAACCACTTTCACATCTTTTGAAAGTTTATTTTTGTGATTGAGAAAGATCAGTGCTTCTCTAGGCGTTGGATATGCACCCTTAGACACCTATGGGAGATATGCCCTATAGTTCTTGTTCCAGTATTCTGCATATGATCCAGTGCAACCATTAATTACCGATTTGCATATCGTATCCAACCCCTTTCATGTATATATTGATCCTTCAGAGTGGATGCAAATATCTAGGATGATTTGAGGTGGTTTTGATGAGTTTCACTTAGAGAGAGAGATTAGTTGGAGAGATTGCAAGAAGCTTCAGAATCCAGTACACCTCCCATGAGAATCTACCATCTCATTGTCCTCCTACAGATCAGATTCAGTGATTACACTTCTGTTAAATATACAGCATCAGGAGACATTCTCCAAACCAATCTTGTGTAGCCAATATTGATCCTCCCGTATAGAGGTGAGCACTTTGATTGCCTTCTGGGTAAAGGTTATTCCTCCCGTATAGGGGTAATTGATCAAAGTAATGGTGCTGTAAATTATTGTTGGACAAGGATCTGAACTTGTGTGTATCAAGTCATGATTATCATGTGAACCTTCCGTATAAAGGTATTGTAACACCTCCAAAATCCATCAAAATTTAAAATTTTTCTAAGTAGTAAAAACTTACCATTAAGTCTATGATCTACTTATTAATTTGTGGAATGTAGAACTTTGAATGTTTATTCTTATTATTTATATCACAAGTATAGGATTGATTCCTATGATTGTTATAATACAGTTCTTTTATACATGATAGTCTTTCGTTTCTAACGACTGTTTCACTTAGTTTATTATACTGCATGCCGACTATGTCATTTATAAAACATGGTTATTTTTATTAATATGATGTTGGACTGAAATATGTTTTTCTTTTGTTGAAGGGGTCCTTGTGATTCCCCGAGGCTTACTTAGCTTTTAGCAAGCTAATGCATAGACCTTTCTTCTCACAGTTCCAGGTTTAAAGGTAAGCGTTCGTAACAAGGTTATATACTAACCTAGCTTAATTTCATGTCCCCTCCTGCCATCCCAAACCAAAAATGGAACATGACTGCAACATGGGGGTGTCTAATTCTTCCCCAAAGCCATAAGACTAAATTGTAATTAAAATAAAATGCATAATTAAATTATAAAGTGGAATTAAAACATATTAACACACACACAAACTGGAATGCATCATCATATCTATCCCAAGCAGATGATGAATCAACATGCAAAGAATCAATCCCATTCTCATGCTATGCACAGAATTCATGTCGACCATATTAAGATAATCATTTCATTCCATTAACATGAATAATTAGCATTCAAAGCAGAACATAGGATGATCACAATTTAAACCACAGAGAATACTTATCTTTGAAATGAACTGTCCAAGCAACTGGCTATGTGAGACTAACGTTCCACCCAACCATAGGTCTCTGTCCAGCCTGTATTCTTTCAGCTGAGAGACCACCCTCGAGCTGGGATGTGTATCCACTAAGGAGGAACTAAACAGGCTCACTCACAGCCATGATTTCACACAAACAATCATGCTAATCCAACACATATTTGGGTTTATCAAGCACGCAAGAGACCAAAGAGGAGGATGCTAAGCTAGTGAGCTCAACCATAGAGCTACAGGCATCTCAACTAAACTCAAACAGTCATGGTACCCATAATACCTACCACACCCAACAAAAGGAAGGTCCTCTTCTTTGCAACACAGTCCCTCAGGTGTCCCTTCCCTCCAGTGCTCTTCAGGGTGGGAATAAAAAGGTCCAGCTGCTAATTCCTTGAGATTCTATCCTTCACTGGGTTTATCAAGCAAACCCAACCTCTGTACAAACAATCACACTTGGATTTTCTCAATTCGGTGACCAAATAACTCAATCCTATAATTGGGTTTTTGGGCTATCAAAATTGGGGTTTTCTATGGATTTCTTGCAATCTAACACTCTCAAATTCACCCCAAGGTTCATGTCTATGGATCCCCCATCGGATTTCACTGTCCACATGAAATTCTGGGCATTTATGGCACTTCAAAACGTCGGTTCTTGCAAAGTTGCGATTTTTGGCTTTTCTCACTGCTGGGCCTGTGTAATGGATGAAAACTGAAGCTTAGATCTTCAACCATGGAATGGGAATGAGGAAAAATGAATTCCCATGAGGTAAAGTGGCTTGTGGGTCAAGAGAAATAGAGCCCATACCTACCATACAAATTTCTGGGCTGCCCATGCTCCATTGAAGCCATGGACTGATTTCTTCAACAACTTTCTTACACAGAATTAAATGTTAGCAAAGAAAGTCAAATGGGTTCACAAGATGACATTTGGCAGCATATGGTTCGACCCCATAATCCCCTCACCACTCCCTAGTGGAATACACATGGCCCCCTCTGATTAGTTGCTTCCATAGCCAATTTTGGTATTAAATATTTACATCAATTTACAATATTCCATGGCTTAATAGCACATGGATAACATAATATCAAATAATTTTCCATTTTAAATAAAATCCGAGCATACACTAGCGAGGCCTTGGCCTTGAGCTCCACGCTAGGGAAACATACATCGCATGTATACAATATTTACATTAAAAGCCAATATATATCCCAAGGGTCAAAATGGGGTATTACACTTAATGTTTCCAAGGCATAAAAGTTCCTATACTAACCCTAAGGTTGAACTATGGACATGTATTAAATAACTCCAAGGATATCAAGCCAAGGTGATATCTTACCAAATTTTTTAAGAGTTACCAACATCTATATGCTAAGAGCGCATAACAAGGTTTCGACCAACAACTATAGAGGAGGGGGTTCATCTTTACATTAATACTCCATGGTATTACTTTGACTATCACCGAAGTTACCAAACTATGGCACTGTGGGTAAAAATTAGAGTCGAGATGGTTGGCAGTTGTATGACTTAAATGAGGCCATGTGATTACTGCCATCTTGGCTCCTCGATGGTCGAACCATAAACCTTATAATCGAAAAGGGGTTTGTGAAGTTGGTCATTTGGCTCATTGTAATTTTGGAGAGTCGAGCTCTTGGAGCTCTCAGCCGCCATGGTTAAGATCTATGATATACGCAGGGGTTATGTCCATCTGTTGCGGGGATGCCAAGAAGGTGATTGTAGAGGTTAATGGCGTTGGTTAGCTTCGAAGGTGATTTCTCACTTCCTCAGTTTTAAATGCCATTAATTCCTTTCGAGTTATAATCTGGTTTCTAACATACTAGTTTGGTTGTAGTGACAGGTTTTGTGGAGTTCCAGGTTGCTGCTACGATGATGTGGGTGTGAGCAAATGGAAGAGTTGGGCTTAGGTAAGCCTCAGGCCTTCCACATTCTACGCCTCTGTTCAACAAAGCTTGTATTGCTTACTACTAGCATTGGTCTTTATTTGTCTTGTTGTAAGACTTTTGGCATTTTGAGTGGAATGGTAACTTGGGAAGGTTTCACGGTGTCATACCCATATTTAGGGTTTCGACCATCATTTTAGTTAATAAAAGGATACAGTGTTAATTTTCTTTATTTTGTATCTTTCTCATAACTTTGTCAATGTTGTTACTACTAGGTTCTTTGTTAATGAAATCTCCAGTCTGTTTGTAAAAAGGTTAATGCGTAAATACTTGGGCATAAACCCTACTATGGCAAGTTTGGATTTGTGTTTTAAGGATGTGCTGCTATTAAATCCTGTGCATAATGAGATTTGATGTATAAAGGAATACAGGTTTCAAACATGTTTCATACTCCATCGAATATGTTTTTAATGGAACTCTGGGTTGAGCCCTAATGTGAATGTTGTTTATTTATTTTGTTTTTATAAAGAAAATACTTGTGCCAACGATGGCTTTGTCAAATATTTGATTCAACTTACAAAGTTAATGTGTATGTATTGGAATTATTGGGAAGAGCCCTAACTATGCTTCAGTTGGATGTATATAAATGTTTTCTGGTTATTACAAGAAATGCCATTAAATAAAGGATTTGGGCAAAATCCCTACTTACAATGTGCAGTATGTTAATAAATTTCTTAAATTTTTATGGCCATGTTAACGATGTCAATGTATCTTAGTTATATGTATTTCAGTTTTAAGTCTCTTTTTATAAATACAGGGCTTCGATTGTACAAGATTGATACTGGATCCTTAGTTTTATAGGGGTATTCTTACGGGTCTTGAACCCTTGACCTATGCTAGGTTATGTTAAAGATTTATTCTGGATTTGTTTATGAGATTGGGTAAAACTCTTGTCGTGAACTATATGACTTTTTTGCTTAAAGAAATGGGGCATTAAAACACTTTGTTAATATTACTATTGCATAGGTTGGTTTAATTTATTTTTAAAAACGGGTGATGCCCTAATTCTGTATGTTATACAATATTTGTTATACAGTGAGGGTTGAGCTTTGTTAGGTTATTCCGATACCACTTGCTAATTTCTTTGTTTTTTTTTTAATTGATTAAGATGAGTTGGTTAATGATTTTTGTAGGGATCTCGATCCCGACTTGTATAATTATATTTTAGGAAATTGTTTTCGTTTTAAAGCAAGCATTCAGATAAAAGATAAATCTGATTAATACTGAGGATTGATGTAATGGAAATGCCTCTGTTGTTTATTACTTAGCTCCTTAACTGTTTGTTTTTATTTCCTGAAATTACAGAGTTATTCCGTAACTAGAAATAGTTATATATTTATATTATCTAGATGATACTACTGTGTAATAAAATACTAATTTTATTATTTAAACTTATTCTACTTTTATACTATTGTGCATACACTTGATTAATGTACAATGTTAAGGAATGGTTATTAGTATATCATCTACAACTATGTAATTTATGATTTTATACTCAGCTTTAATCTTTTACTGAAAACATTGTAAATTTGACCAACATCAAAATCGATTTATGATGTATTATAGAGAACAACATTATACATGCAATAATTTGAAATCTTTTCTAATCTACTACTTAAACGAACTTCTCTGTACTAGAGTATATCACAAGTGTGAAAGTAAAAATACAGAGAAGGTTTATCTTCATCTTTCTATATTTTTCAGATCCTATTCATTCAATCATTTATGCGGAAACAATTTATCAGTTCAATACTCTATCGATTTTAACAATTAAATAAGCATTCGACAACAATGAAACCAAACAACTTTAGATAGAATTCTTCAGAATATACAGAGTAAGATTAGAAGATAATAAGACAAAACAATGCAGAACCTGTTTAGACTGTGTAGGTGGATAAACACCCAAAGAAGACCATTCCTCCCAACCGTCTCCTAAAAGCAGCCAAGATTACTTGCTTTAGGACCCTCGAGCCTGTTCATTGAACCACTAGGATGAAGATACTGTGTAGAAGCACGTGACAATCCCTTTGTATCTCAACAATCATGAAGACTTGCATACAACGCTCTCTGCAACTAAGCAGGATAAAACAGTCTTACTCTGCAACTCATTAGTTAGCAATCACCTCATCGAATCTCTTGTGTGCTCAACATAGTAGTTTCCATCATATCACAAGGAAAATATGGTGAGCCTCCCCAATTCGATGGATTAAGTCTGCCTAGGTATTTGGGTTAGTTAAAAAAAAATCATTTATTGAGCCACCTGCTCAGTTCCACCTTCCTTGGGGAACATGACCACATTTTTAGGGAAGTTGCCTCCTGCAATAGCTAGTAAGTGAGGGTAGATGCTGCCACCTCTCAATTTCCTTCTACACCAGTTTCATTCCTCCTAGTGGGTCAATGAACACTCTTCAACAGTTCTCTTTGGATGAGTGTCTCCTATTTTAATTTATTAAATAATAATAATATTCAATTACAGTTGTCCTTGACCATCCTTGGTCAATAACATAAAACTTTACAATAAATTTTAATGTAATGTTTTCTGCAACATAAAATATTTCAAGTTCTAGGTAGGTTACAGGTATCCATGAGATGGACCTCTCGTATAGAGGTGGACCTTCCGTATATAGGTCATGCTTTCCTTGTTAAAAGCATTTAATGTTTTGTGATATATTATTAACCATGATCACCAGATTGCTATTAATTCTCCTTTAGAGAATGATCACCTCTAAAGTGAATTACTTTAGCATATGGTCATTTGGTCCGGAATAATATAATATGATCACAACATTTGATAATTCTTCTTAGTATAATGTAATCTGATGGATAATTAAAGTTAATACATATTGACCATGCAATAAGAGATAAATACATAAAATATAAAGCATAGAGATCAAGAGAATTCGAAATCGCCCATGCAGACAATTCAGCTAATTAAAGAGAACTCGAATTATTAAAGATTCAGTTATAAATCTCCAGTTAAGTATAAATGCTTCAGTTAAAGATATGTCTCATTTAACTAAAGAACTCACAGTGGTCACTTCAAGTAAATCAATCCGCATGATTTAAGTTAACTAAGTGTTAAATAAAAGGGACTAGTTAACTAAAGTATTTACACTTTAGTTAAACTAAAAGACGACACTTCAGTTAAAGAGAAGATCTAGTTAACCAAGTGTTATTGCATGATGACACTTATGTTAAACTAAAAGATGAAACGTGAGTTGTGACACTTGCATGTAGACACTTAAGTTAGCCACCTAACTAAGTGGGAAAGCTTTCAATTAAGAGGTGAGTTCATCCTAAGTGACAGCTCGGTGAGATGAAGCACTGCATGAGAAGTGGGTCGCACCACTCCATGCAAGATTAATACATCTAGTTTGAGGGCGAGTTCATCCTGAAGTTATAATTTAAAAATAGAAGAGAAGATTGTATAAATATGATATACATGATTGTTGAATCTAGTGCGAAGCGAATTCTCTTCTCCATTGAAGGCAAGGCACTTCTCTTTGTGTAGGGTATTGTTCATGATTGTTATTGTTGTGCTAGGAACACATATGATTGATCTCTCTTCTCTATTGCTTCCGTATCTTCACCAAGAAGTTTGGTGATCTCTTATCTTTCGAAAGAAATATGCTATGTTGTAAAAGAAAGCATTCTCTGCTATCCATTATATTATATTGATAATAATTGTTGTGGTTTTTGTTCTCATAATTTTGAGGATTTTCCCGAGGGTACATCTTGTGTTATGGTTGTATGAATTTCATGGATTGAATTGTCTCATTGCTTCAAGTCTCTGCATCTAAAAGAATTAAAGATCAAAGCTCAACCAAATTTCAACATGGTATCATATATTAGGGCGTGAAGGAGCTCAATTTTCAATGCCATCTAGATCCTATGTTGATCCTGAGAAGTTGAGCACAAGATTTGAAAACTATGGCATCAATCTTTGTACGACCAGAAGACTGTCTTGAGGGCTCCTCAAAATTCAACACTTGGAAGGATAAGATTCTCAACATCCTAGAGGAACATGACTTGGATGGCTATGTATCCACTGTGGTGGAGGAGCCTACATCTAATGCAGGGTGCATCAAATTGAAGAAGAATCAAGCTAAGGCTAAACGAATAATCTATGATTTGGTAAAAGATAACTTGATGCCCGTAATCACACCGTTGAAGACCGCAAAAGAATTTTATGATACATTGACTAATCTGTATGAGAAGAAGGCCCCGAGTCAAAAGAGGGCATTCAAGAATAAGATTCAGAATTTAAATATGGAGACAAATGAGACAGTGGCCTCTTTCTTCTCCAAGATCTCTCAGGTAAGAGATCAACTTGCTAGTATTGGAGTAGTGGTGGATGAAGAGGATCTTCTCCAAACTACTATTGATGGTCTTCCATCCTCATGGGAGACATTCTTGGAAACCGTAAATTGCTGAGAGGTACAACTTAACTTCGAAATGTTGTGGCATGACTACATCCAAGAGGAGGGGCGAATCCAGAGCAAGAAAGTGTGCATCAAAGAAGAAAATATTGACATCACGGCAAGAATGAAGAAAGGAAAGAAACCCTTCTTCCAAAATAATTTATCTCATTCAAAGAAGGAGTTCAACAAAGGATTTGACAAGTCAAAAGCTAGATGCTTCAATTGCAACAAGAAAGACCATTTTTCAAGATATTGTAGAGCAAAGCGGAAATGAAAGTTTCATGCTTCTACCGCGATAGAAGATGAAATCACTCAAAAGAATGCATTCGAAGAAAAGGAGACAAGAAGGGAGTATTATCTTGTCTCATCCCTTTCGGGATCCATCATCACAAATGTAGACACATGGTTGATTGACAGTGGTATATCCAAACATATCACTGGTTACAAGAGTACCATCACCAATATAAAAGAGAAAGAATTCACATGCATGGTAGAGTTGGGGGACAACTCAACTTATTTGATCCAAGGAGTTGGATCCACCTCATTCCAACTAAGCACCGGTGATATTATACATATGGAGGAAATTATATATGTTCCAGGATTGAATAAGAACCTCCTCTCAGTTTCTGTTCTTGAAGATAAAGGTTTCTGAATTATCTTCATGGATACCAAAGCACTTTTATGGCCTAAGAACAAAAGCCTAGAATCTGCTGTTGTGATTGGAGTTCGAGAGGGAGGACTCTACTAGGTACTCGGGAAATACATTCAAGCTATGATTCACCACACTATCATTCCAAGCGAGCTATGGCACCAAAGGCTTGTACACCTACACTACAAAGTGCTACCAAGACTTCAAAAGATGGTAAAAGGTATGCCCATATTTGATTTTGAGCATTATAGTGTATGTCGGGGTTGTGCACTTGGGAAGAATGTTAAGAAACGTTTTTCTACCATTTCTACTAGATCTAAAGGGATTTTAGATTTAATACATTCTGATGTATGTGGTCCCATGTCATCCCCATCCTTGAGTGGCTTCTTATATTATGTATTGTTCATATATGATTTTTCTAGGAAGTCATGGATTTATTTCATGAAGGCTAGAAGTGAAAATCTTAGAAAATTTAAAGAGTTTAAAGCCCTAGTTGAAAATCAGAAAGAAAATCACATCCATGCATTAAGGTTGATAATGGAGGTGAATTTGATTCACATGCATTTAATGAGCTATGTAGTGATGCAAGAACATATAAAGAGTTAACAGTACCATACAACCCTCATCAAAATGAGGTTTCTGAAAGAAAGAATAGAACCATATGTGAGGCTGCAAAATCCATGATGCATGATCAAGATATGTCTATCTCATTATGGGAAGAAGCCACCTGTACAGCTGTGTACATACATAATAGAAGCCCACATGCCATTCTAGATGAAAACACACCAGAAGAAGTGCTTACTGGTGAGAAGCCAGACATCTCACACTTGAGGATCTTCGGGAGCCCAATATATATTCATGTATCGAAAGAAAAGAGAAAAAAGATGAAGCCTTATGGAAATAAAGGCACCTTTATGGGTTATAGTGAGTCATCCAAAGCATACCAAATATATGTATAGGGTGAGTGACACATTGAATCCAGTCGAGATGTTACCTTCGATGAGGAAGCTGATTTCAAAAGATCGAAAGAGATTCAATTTGATTAAGAGATGGAGGATCCCGAGTCTGATTCCCCCCCTTCAAAGTCAGAGAGGGAGAAACTAGAAGATTCCTCAGATTCACTAGCTCCTGAAGAACCAGTAGAACTGGTTGAGAGGTTAGCTGATGAGACTCCCACTAAGAGAAGATTTGCTTGGTACCGAGACATCTTACAAAATGCAGAGAAACATGGAGCACCAGCAAGGTCATCGAGGGAGCGCAAGCAACTTGACAACTATTCAGGGTATGTTGCACTGATGAGTCACATAAGTGATTCAAAACCATCCTCATATGAAGAAGCTACAAAGCAACAAGTTTGGAAATATGCAATGACAAAAGAGTACAACTCTATAATGAAGAATGATGTTTGGGAGGTTGTTCCCAAACCTGATGGGAAGTCCATTGTGACTTCCAGATGGATTTACAAGATAAAGCAAGATACAGATGGTAGCATTGAGAAGTATAAAGCCATATTCGTTTCCAGAGTTTTGTCACGTCCCCTTCCATCTATCCCGTGCAAAGGAGAAAACATGACCAAACATACTGGGCTTATTTGGTAATCTCAGCCCCATACATTACTAAGAAATTCATAGATAAATAAAAAATTATGTTTACATATTCATACTCAACAAACACGGCGGAATTAAACACTATATATACACACACAGTTTCATCATGCATTCAGCATATAAACAACAGTCATTAATTAAAACATTGTAGAGCACATAATTAACACAACTCAATCACAAAGAATACTTATCTTGAAATGAAATTTTCCAACAAATGGCTATGTGAGAGCAACGTTCCACCCAACCATAGATCTCTGTCCAGCCTATATTCTTTCAGCTGAGAGATCACCCCCGAGCTGGGTTGTGTATCCACTAAGGAGGAACTAAACATGCTCACTCACAACCATGGTTTCACTCAAACAGTCACGCTAAGCCAACTCCTAGTTGGGTTTATCAAGCATGCAATAAGTCAGGGAGGAGGATGCTAAGCCAGTGAGCTCAACCACAGAGCTACATGCATCTCAAATGAATTCAACAGTCATGGCACCCACAATACCTACCTCACCCAACACAAGGAATTTCCCCTTCTCTGCTGCACAGTCCCTCAGGAGTCCATTCCCTCCAGTGCTATTCAGGGTAGGCATAGAAAGGTCCAACTGCTAACTCCTTGAGATTCCAGCCTTCACTAGGTTTATCAAGCAAACCCAACCTCTGTTCAATCCTTCACACTTGGATTTCTCACAATTCTGTCATCAAATAACTCAATCCCGTCACTGGATTTCTGGGCTATAAAAACTGGGTTTTCCAATGGATTTCGGGGTATCTAATACTCTCAATTTCACCCCAAGGTTCATATCTATGGATCCCCCATTGGATTTCACCATCAATACCAAATTATGGGTGTTTATGGCACTTCAAAACGTGGGATCTTTCATAGTTGCGATTTCTGTTTTTTTTTTCACTGCTGGGTATGTGTAATGGATGAAAACTGATGTTGGGATGTTACAATGGAATGAGAATGAGGAAGAACCAATTCCCATGAGGTAGAGTGACTTGTGGTACAAGAAAAACAGAGCCCATACATGCCATACGAATTTCTGGGTTGCCCATGCTCCATTGAAGCCATGGACTGATTTCTCAACAACTTTCTTACAACTGAATTAAATGTCAGCAAGGAAAGTCAAATGGGTTCTTAAAATGACATTTGGAAACCTATGGTTCAACCCCACAACCCCCTCACCACTCCCTAGTGGAATACACATGGCCCCTTCTCATTCATTGCTTCCATAGCCAGTTTTGGTATTTTATTGAAATATTAAATATTTACATCATTTACAATGTTCCATGGCTTAATAGCACATGGATGAAAAAATGTTAAATACTTGTCCATTTTAAATAAAATATGAACATATATTAGATGGGCCTTGGCCTTAAGATCCACGCTAGGGAAACATACATCGTATGTACACAATATTTACATAAAAGCCAATATATCACAAGGGTCAAAATTAGGGTATTACATTCCCCTCCCCCTTAGAACAACACCGTCCTCGGTGTTCTCAAAACTGAACAAAAATGGGAATGCCTCTCTCATGGCATCCTCCAGCTCCCATGTAGCCTCATCGGGACTAAGATGCTCCCATTGGACCTTTACCTGCCCGATGGCTCTGTTCCAGAGTAAAGTGACCTTCTTGTCGAGGATGCGCATAGTCTCTACTTGGAACTCTCCCTTGAGTTCCACCTGTATCACATTCCAATCAATCATATGATTAGGATCATGTACATACTTCTTAAGCAAAGATACACAGAAAACATTATGAGCTCTTATATTAGCAGGCAATGCAACTCTATATGCAATTGGCCCTATCCTATTTAGGACTTCAAATGGCCCACAATATCTTGGTGCCAATTTTGCACAACTACCCAACTTGAGAGAACTCTTCCTTGGTTTTACTGTCAAATAAACATGATCCCCAATCTGAAATTCCTTATGCACTCTTTTCAAATTTGCATAACTCTTTTGCTTGTCTTGAGCTGCCTTTAAATTCTGCCTGATCTTAACAAATTCTTGTTCCATTTCCTTGATCATCTCTGGTCCAAGCTACCCTATTCACTGGGCTATCCCAATTCACTGGAGTCCTGCATCTCTTGCCATACAATGCCTTAAATGGACTCATCCCCAATGATGCATGATGTCCATAATTGTACACAAATTCTACCAAGTGTAGGTAATCTTCCCACTTGGATGGTTTATCCATCACATACATTCTCAGCATGTCTTCAAGAACCTGATTTACCCTCTCAGTTTGGCCATATGTTTGAGGATGATATGCTGTACAAAAATTCAATCTAGTTCCCAATTCCTGAAATAATCCCTTCCAGAAATTGAAAGTGAACTTTGTATCACGATCATAAATTATTGCCTTAGGCAATCCATGCAATCTGAATATCTCTCTCATGAAGATATTTGCAATGTCATTATCCTTGTGAGTGGACTTGACTGGAATAAAGTGAGCTACCTTTGATAGCTTGTCCACCACAACCATGATTGAATCATGCTTCTTCACTATCATGGGCAGACCTGTTATAAAATCAATAGAGATCACTTCCCACTTCCACTCCGGAATGGGTAAGGGCTGCAACAATCCTACTGGATGTCAGTGCTCTGCCTTGACTTGTTGGCACTTCTGACACCTAGCAATGTACTCAGCTATGTCCTTCTTCATACCATGCCAAAAGTATTGTTTTCTTGCTGCTGTTATAGTCTTTGATATCCCAGATGTCCAGAGTATGGCATTTGATGTATTTCATCCATCACTAGTTTCTTCAAATTTGCACTATTTGGAATGTATAGTGTATCTTTATAGATGAGGATATCGTCTTCACCAAGTTGATATCTTGCACACTTTTCATCTATATTTTTCTGCTGCAACTTTTTTTTAATTTGAAGGTAAGTTTCATCACTAGTTTGAGCGTCAAGGACTCTTGTCTTCAAATCTGATTTGCACATACTTAATGCTGCAACATGAAATTTTCTGCTAAGACCATATGCAACCTTATTCTCCTTCCCTTTTACATGCTTAATTTCAAAATCAAATTCACAAATAAACTCCATCCATCTAGATTTCTTAGCATTCAAGTTTGGCTGATCCAACAAATACTTCAAGCCCATGTGGTCTGTTCTAAGCTCGAATCTTCTTCTCAACAAATAATGTCTCCACATCTTGAGAGCATGTACTATGGATACTAATTCTAAATCATGCGTGGCATAATTCTTTTCATGCTCTTTTAATTTCCTTGACTCATAGCAAATCACAAATCCCTCTTGCATGAGCACTCCACCTAGCCCTTCAATGCAAGCATCTGTGCAAACTACAAAATCATTCTTTGGATCTGCTATCTTCAAAATAGGAGCATTGGTTAGTAACTCTTTTAATTGCTGAAAACTTTTCTCACATTTTTCAGACCATACAAACTTGATATTCTTCCTTTGCAATGAAGTGATTGGATGAGCTATCTTGGAGAAGCCTTCAATAAACCTTCTGTAGTAACCAACAAGACCCATAAAATATCTAACATCTGAAACATTCTTTGGAGTAGACCAATCCATGATGGCATTAATCTTCATTGGATCAACTGCAATTCCTTCTTCATAAATAACATGACCCAAATATTGCACCCTATTTTGGTAAAACTCACACTTGCTTAACTTGGCATACAACTGATGTTCTCTAAGGACTTGCAACACCATCCTTATATGCTCCTCATGTTCTCCTTCATCCCTTGAATAGACAAGAATGTCATCCAAGAACACAATTACAAACTTATCCAAATATTTGCTGAATACACTATTCACGAGACACATGAATGTAGCAGGTGCATTGGTAAGACCAAATGGCACCAAAGTGAACTCATAGTGACCATACCTAGTTATGAAAGCTGTCTTGTGAATGTATTCCTCCTTAATCCTCACTTGATGGTATCCAGGCCTCAAGTCAATCTTTGAAAACACTTTAGCTTCCTTCATCTGATCAAACAAGTCATCAATCCTTGGCAATGGATACTTGTTCTTGACTGCCATTTTATTAAGCTGCCTGTAATCAATACACAACCTTAAAGTCCCATCCTTCTTCTTAACAAATAACACAGGTGCTCCCCAAGGAGACACATTAGGTCTGATATACCTCTTGTCCATTAACTCTTGTAGCTGCATCTTCAACTCTACCAATTTTGGTGTGCTCATTCTATAAGGAGCTTTGGAATTTGGTGCTGCCCCTGGGACAAGATCGATGGTAAAATCAATATCTCTCTTTGGTGGTAGTCCTGGCACTTCATCCGAAAACACATCTTGGAATTCTTGCAACAATGGGAAGTCTTCTATCCTTAGTCCTTTGTCCTCTGACGAATTTGATATATGAACTACATATAATTGACAACCTTTCTTATAAAAATTTCTCAACTGTAAGACTGAAATCTGTCTTACTGAAACTTGCTTGAGAATTCCTCTTACCAATCTTGGTCTTCCCTTTTCCTCAATACATTCAAGTGCTTTCTCATAACAGTCCAACTTGGCCCTATGCTTTTCCAACCAATCCATGCCAATTAAGACATCATAAGATCCTAATGGTAGTACATTTAAATCTGTATGTGTGTGGAGTCCATTCAATTCTATAGGGCACTCCACCACTACTTCACTAACTTTTCTCTTGGTCCCTGTGGCTAATTGAACTAGCTAAGACTTATTGTGTTTCACTTTTCTAAGAGAACAACCTTCAACCAATTTTGGAGAAACATAACTATGAGTAGATCCTGGATCAATTAAAACAGAAATAGTTTGCTTAGCAATCTTACCTTCAACTTCCACCACTGCTGATTGATGGTTTGCTTGATGATTATCCAATGCTGCATAAATTCGAGGCATTTTCCTTGCCATATCCTCCACTGTAGTTGATCCCTTTAAGTTGTGCAAGCTCCGGGGATTCCCCTTCCGATGTGGACAATCCTTTAGCATGTGGTTTTCTCCACATCCCCAACACTGAAGTGGCCCTTTTGATGTCTTATCTGCTGCTACTACTGGCTTGAATCCACTCCTTGCTTGCTGCCCCTGTGTAAAGATTTTGGGATGACTTTTGAATGGTGGTTTGAAGCCAATTTTCTTTTGATCTGTTGGTGTTTATTATGTGTTAAATAATTCCAATATTTAAATTGTCAACCCGAGGAGGGAGCTTATGAGATGCAATCACTATATGTGTAGGATTGAAGGCTAACATGCAACTATATGACTTTAAACTACTTGCATGACTTTCATAATTATTCTATCTATGAAAAGCAAGAAATTGATTAACCAATAAAGCAAATATAAAACTTAATAAAGATGTTGAATTGAACTATATTTGGTTATGGAAACAAGTAGAAAATTTGATAAAGATATTTTGATTATGGAAACAAGTAGAAAACTTGATAAAGATATTTATTATTAATCCAAATCTTAAACCATGAACATCTTCATTATTTGTATGAATGGAAACTAATCCTATGATAATTAGATGAAACTATAAAAAACTAAAACAACTTAAGAAGTGGAATTATTAACTATTACTTGGAAGACAAACTATCTAGAAACAAGACTAATAAATTCTAAATAGTAACTAATTAGCAGATCATATTGAAGAACTGAAATTTGGAAGAAGGTTGAGAAGAAAGTTTCAAGAAGAAAGTAGGAGAAAGGAGGAAATAATAACAAGACTAAATTAAGAACTTTAAGTAACATGAAATAAACTTTAAATTACATCTAAAACTGTTAAGGAGGAGTAAGAAGAATGATGATTGAGAGGCAGAAGAAATTAGATTTTGAAGAAGGCCTAAAACAATGCAGAAAGTAAATAGGTCCGAATGACGATCTGAATGCTTGTCTGAATGGCGGTCCGAATCGAGGAAAATGAGTTAAAGTGAGGAAAATGAAGAATTTGGATTATTTAATTACTAGCTGGCTTTATGAAAATGATCCTACGGTGCACAGGAAGCAATAGATGATTATGTAGAAGCTAAACTATTAAGAAGCTATCTATTCTAATCATTGTCTAAGAGATGAACTATTTCTATTGGAGCAAAATGATGGAAGATAGAAGTCACCTACAACGACAAAGGAATGATTTCTATGAGAAGTAGGAAGAAGGTTAAGATGGAAGAAGAGAAAGAGTTAACCTACAGCAAAATAGAAGAAAAACTAACAGAAGAGAAGAGAAAGAAGCTAATACTAACTATGGAAGAATTTGAAAGCAATATCTAACTACAAATGATGGAAGAAGGACTGAAAGCAAATTGTTGGTCAAACATTTCCTAATTCAAAAGAAGAGAGATTATATTAACAACAGAATATTAATTACAGAGGAATGAGGATGACCTACACAAGAAAAACGAATTAGATTACACACACAGGAAATAAACTAGTTAATTGCAAGAAAAGAAATGCAGAAAAAGATAACAAAACCTCTGGTTGATGAGGAGCCCTTCCCAGCAATCAGAGGGGAAACTAAATCATCTTAAATGACTGTCAGCAGAGCATCAACGAATTGCTACTTCCATTAACTGATAAAATTACAGTGTTTACAAAGAACAACCTATCTATCTATGTCTATCTCCGTATGCTATCTGATCTTACACATCTGCTGGGTTTCTCCTAAGGAGGCATCTATTTATAAGTTACAATGCGAGAGAGGGTCGACAAAGTCGACCTCTCTAAAAATAGAAGTTTTAATGTCTATACAACGGTTGCATAATGATTTACGATGGCGCAGAGGCCACCTGCCTTCCTTCACGACGTCAATTCTTCCGGACATGAACAACTGGGTGTTAGTTTCCTTCAATTGTGGGCAGAAGCAGGTGTTGGCAGGCTGAGCGTGGGAGGACGAAACTACTGGGATGTCGATGTGGCAGGAGCATGTGCTTTTAGGCTTGGCGAACAGGTGAATGGTTCTTCTGGAGTGTAGGCTCACCAACTGTGAACGACACGTTCCAAACAGAACACATGCTGTTTCCCATATTCCGTGCGTGTTGATTCCCTTCACGTGAACAACAGGTGTGTTGGCGGTTTGGATGAGGGAGGACGCAGATCTTCTCGAATAAGGGCTCACGATCTATCAGGGCCACATCACCAACAGAACCCACGTCGTGGTTCTTATCTTTAATGCCCATGGATATGCCAATCATGGATTTCGCTAGCTGAATGCAAGGTTGAATGATAGGCTGATCACGTTTTAGGTTGGCATATAAGCACTCGGTGTGAATGAAGGGTCATTTGAGAAACGTAGCCTACAAATTAAAACATAAATACCAATTATTCCCATAAAAATTCACTTTAACATAAATAAATCATGATATAACTAAATGTCAACAAGATTTGCATAGTAAGTAAATATGTGCATACCTGGATTGTTTGATGGGCTGAATGGCAAATAAAACAACTTACTATAGCAAAAATGATAGAAATAACGCCATTTCGAGTAGATTAGATGATAAAAAATGGTGACAAAATGGAGGTGAACACTCCCCCAAACTGAAGATATGCCAGGTCCCATTGAGCAAAGAGAAAAAGAAATAAGGAAGAAGTGGACACAGTTGGATGGACTCGGAAAGGATGAGAGCGAGTAGAGTGATGGTGAGGATCAGCCAGGGGTCAGTTTTTAAAACAAGGTCCAATTGAATGTTTGAAAAATCATGAAACGGAAATTTGGCACATTTAAATGATCACACCAATATTCAGAATTTTTTGAAACATGTACCATAATAAAGATGTCTGCGTTAATGAATTCATATAGTTTGTGAAATATTCAACCATGTCCAAAGTAAACTTTGGACAGGTCGAAAGAAAATTTTCATCATGAGATTATAACATACAAATCATGATGATCTTTGATTAATAAAATGACGGTTCACATGTTGATTTTTTGCATATAACTTAATGAAAAGTTAAAACCATATGATAACCAGATAATAATTCTGAAAATCGCAATAATGCATGATTAATTGATTCATTTGGTGAAGTCAAGATGAATTACAGGAATGAGATCGTGTGCAGAGATGATATTTGATTAATCCTTGATATAGTTAGTCAATTAGATTTATAAATAAAATTTCAAAAATTAACTACCTTAGCACACTTAATCATGATTTTATAAGCCATGGTTTCATTCGAATCATCATTCATTTGATTCATTCGACCCTTCATACAGACCATTTGTCTGTACACGATGTGCTTGCTAGATCTGATTTCTGCTAATTATGCAGAAAAATTCTGAGGCTACCAGCACACAAAAGGATGATGTAAACCTGCTTTTTTGAAGTCTTCAGTCGCTCTTCTTTGTTCAACATGGATCAAAACAATTTTTTTTTCTCTTCTGTTACTTACATTATTCCTGAAGCAACAGATTATTGTATAAGCACTTTTTAATTGTATTATAAGTAAACAGAAAAATAGAAGCAATTCTGAATCCTAGTAAACAGAAAAAAATAGAAATAATGTTGAATCCTCCCCCAAACCGAAGGAATGGCACGTCCTCATGCCATTAGCAAATTAATACTGGGTTGTATGCTTCTTATGTAAACACTCTAGATCAACATCAATTAGTAGGAAAATCTAAAAAAAGCATTATTATTCTAAAAATTAGAACTTTTTGAGAAAAAGATGTATTCATGATATGACCAAAACAATATCATACTAAGTCAGATTCTTCAATACATGCAAATTCATCAGTTTATGCTCATGAAGACCACATACAGAATAATATTGTAAGAGATGCGAAAAATGCCATAGGAAAAACTAGTCGTCCATGACTCATTGTAAAGATCTCTTGTCATCCAAATAATATAGATAAGGTTCACCATAAAGTTTGTGAGATCTACTATAATTATGGGTCCCATTTCTAGGATAATCATATCCTAGGTATTTGTTTGAATTAGACGATAGGGTCCAAGTCCAACTTACAACCATTATCTAATGACAGTATAAATAATTGATCTAAACATATGTTTGTATACTCAGGTTTTTATGAGCTCCGTGATTAGCAATGCATTAACCAAACCTCTTTTACCCGATATTGCCCCGCTGCCAGCAGGCATGTTCAGTACCCCGATGGGTTTATCTTGGTACCATGCAAGCATAGCCCTACTGCCAGCGAGCATGTTCAGTACCCCAACGGGTTTACTTGCACTTATCGAGCTTCCTTGTTTAAGATTTTATTTAGCATGGACCCGCTGTCAGTGATCCTGTTCAGTACCTCGGTGGGTTTGCTTCGTATATATATCTATATATATATATATATATATATATTGTAAGGAAGCTGGTTGGAACTAGAGTGTGCTAAGCTTGCTAAACACATAATTCAATATTTTAGCATGAATCTTATGAGCAACTTTCTTTATAATGGCCCAAATTACAGATCATGTCAAAAGATAATAACTTAAAGTTGTTCTTTGACTTCATAGTCTATCTTCTTCATAAAAGGTCAGTAATGTTCCCCACAAAATAGAAAATATCACCCACTTTTAGGATACCTTTTAAAGGTGCTTTAAAAACAAGTTTTGATAATGAGTCCAAGATGAACTAGGAGTCCATAGGTGTAAGATTGAGTTTTGTGGAGATCATAATAATCAAAGTAGGTCTTTGAGTAACTGATCTAATAAGAAATATGCATGTATGATGGAAGATTGCTTTGGTTTAGTCATTAACATGATCATATTCTTAGTTCTTTTATTTTAAAGGAAAATAGAAAGTGAAGTTGTATGAATATCTAAAGCTAACTAACCATATACAACTTTTTATTTATATACTTACTATCCTATGCTATCTAAAAGAAAGAAAAACCCTTTATTCAAATGTAAGAACTTTTCCAATGTAACCATGTGTGAAGCAAAATGAAAAACATACCTATATCCACATATGAAAAAGTTAAAGCAATGATTATCTGGATGTGGAGAATCAACCGACTTACTTGCTTTTGCAACAAAAGGTGTTGAATAAAGGAACGGTATTGTGGCCTCATTACCTCTTGAAACCATATTTCAATGTAGTTGTGGTATTTACCTTCCTTCATTATGTCATGCAGATCCCCTCCTGTAGGTTGATTGATTTCAGAAGTATGCATAGGATCTGCTAGTTTGCATGTAGAGAATTCTTTAATTTCCAATTTCTCTCCTTTGGATGTAGTTCCCAAGTTATCAATTTCCTTTGCAATTTGGCAAGGAACATTTTTTTGTGGCTCCTGGGGCTTTGGTATGTTTGTTGTGTTAGGAGAGGTAGATAAACTCTTAACTACCATCAGGATGTGTTCTACCTGATAAGAAGAATTCCCAACTGCTGCTAGGATTTGAGAGAGATTTCTCATCTTGATGGTCACCTCGGAATCCATTTTGTTGGTTGATAGATCTTACTTCACACATGGATTAGTCCCTGGGGTTTTTACAACACCAAATTTTTTTTATGTGTTTTTTAAAATACTTTCTATCACTAAAACAAATTTGCGAACTAAACTTACTGAAATAATAACACATTTGAAAATAAAGAAGGCAACTTTACGAAAATAAATTGCAGAAAATTAAACACTTAGACGTACAGAAAGGAAATCACACTTGTGCGGAAAGGAACAACAAGGATTTGGGGCAACCCACTAAAGTGGATGTGTCAAGCTATTACACTATGGAAAACTGTAGTGAGGTCGTCTTTGCGTCTTACCATTTCCCCTCCCCCTTGCTGTGTAATGTAAAATAAACCTATCTACCCCTATCTACCTAGACTCCAATCCTTTTAACACCTCTCCGGCAACAACGCCAAAATGTTGGTGTTTATTATGTGTTAAATAATTTAAATATTTAAATTGTTAACCCGAGGAGGGAGCTTATGAGATGCAATCACTATATGTGCAGGATTAAAGGCTAACATGCAACTATATGACTTTAAACTACTTACATGACTTTCATAATTATTCTATCTATGAAAAATAGGAAACTGATTAACCAATGAAGCAAATAGAAAACTTAATAAAGATGTTTAATTGAACTGTATTTGGTTATGGAAACAAGTAGAAAACTTGATAAAGATATTTTGATTATGGAAACAAGTAGAAAACTTGATAAATATATTTATTATTAATCCAAATCTTAAACCATGAATATCTTCATTATTTGTATGAATGGAAACTAATCCTATGATAATTAGATGAAACTATAAAAAACTAAAACAACTTAAGAAGTGGAATTATTAACTATTACTTGGAAGACAAACTATCTAGAAACAAGACTAATAAATTATGAACAGTAACTAATTAGCAGATCAGATTGAAGAACTAAAATTTGGAAGAAGGTTGAGAAGAAAGTTTCAAGAAGAAAGTAGGAGAAAGGAGGAAATAATAACAAGATTTAAATAAGAACTTTAAGTAATATGAAATAAACTTTAAATTACATCTAAAGCTGTCAAGGAGGAGTAAGAAGAATGATGATTGAGAGGCAGAAGAAATTAGATTTTGAAGAAGGCCTAAAACATTGCAGAAAGTAAACAGGTCCGAATGACGATCCAAACGCCTGTCTGAATGGCGGTCCGAATGGAGGAAAATGAGTTAAAGTAAGGAAAAGGAAGAAATTGGATGATTTAATTACTAGCTGGCTTTATGAAAATGATCCTACAGTGCACAGGAAGCAATAGATGATTATGCAGAAGCTAAACTAATAAGAAGCTATCTATTCTAATCATTATCTAAGAGAGGAACTATTTCTATTGGAGCAAAATGATGGAAGATGGAAGTCACCTACAGTGATAGAGGAATGATTTGTATGAGAAGTAGGAAGAAGGTTAAGATGGAAGAAGAGGAAGAGTTAACCTACAGCAAAATAGAAGAAAAACTAACAGAAGAGAAGAGAAAGAAGATAATACTAACTATGGAAGAATTTGAAAGCAATATCTAACTACAAATGATGGAAGAAGGACTGAAAGCAAACTGTTGGTCGACCATTTCCTAATTCAGAAGAAGAGAGATTATATTAATAGCAAAATATTAATTACAGAGGAATGAGGATGACCTACACAGGAAAAACGAATTAGATTACACACACATGAAATAAACTAGTTAATTGCAAGAAAAGAAATGCAGAAAAAGATAACAAAACCTCTAGTTGATGAGGGGCCCTTCCCAGCAATCAGAGGGGAAACTAAATCATCTTAAATGACTGTCAGCAGAGCATCAACAAACTGCTACTTCCATTAATTGAGAAAATTACAGTGTTTACAAAGAACAACCTATCTATCTTTGTCTATCTCCGTATGCTATCTGATCTTACACATCTGCTGCGTTTCTCCAAAGGAGGCGTCTATTTATAAGTTAAAATGGGAGAGAGGGTCAATGAAGTCAACCTCTCTAAAAATAGAAGCTTTAATGTCTATACAACGGCTGCATAATTATTTACGATAGCACAGAGGCCACCTGCCTTCCTTCACGGCGTCAATTCTTCCTGACGCGAACAGCTGGGTGTTAGTTTCCTTTAACCGTGGGCAGAAGCAGGTGTTGGAAAGCTGAGCGTGGGAGGACGAAACTGCTGGGACTTCGATGTGGCAGGAGCATGTGCTTTCAGGCTTGGCGAACAGGCGAACAGTTCTTCTGGAGTGCAGTCTCACCAACTGTGAGTGACACGTTCCAAACAGAACACAGGCCATTTCCCATATTCCATGTGTGTTGATTCCTTTCACGTGAACAACAAGTGTGCTAGAGGTTTGGATGAGGGAGGATGCAGATCTTCTCGAACGAGGGCTCATGATCTATCAGGGCCACATCACCAACAGAACCCACGTCCTGGTTCTTATCTTTAATGCCCATGGATATGCCAATTGTGGATTTTGCGAGCTAAATTCAAGGCTGAACGTGTTTTAGCTTAGCATATAAGCACGCGGTTTGAATGAAGGGTCATTTGAGAAACACAGCTTGCAAATTAAAACATAAATACCAATTATTCCCATAAAATGTCACTTTAACATAAATAAATCATGATATAACGAAATGTTAACAAGATTTGCATAGTAAGTAAATATGTGCATACCTGGACTGTTTGATGGGCTGAATGGCAAATAAAACAATTTACTATAGCAAAAATGATAGAAATAACGCCATTTCAAGTAGATTAGATGATAAAAAATGGTGACAAAATGGACGTCAACATGATCAAACCTCCCTCTTGGATTTCCCTTCCATGCTGGGTTAACCTCTGATTTCCCTTTATTCTGCTCATAGCAATGCATTTCCATTCTAATGGCTTCATCAAGACTTGGTGGATTAACAAAATCAATTCTATCTTTGAAACTTTAAGGTATACTTCCAAGGAAGCATTGGATCTTTATCCTCTCATCTTTGATATAGTCAACATACCTCAACAATTCCAAAAATTTGTGGACATGCTCTTCCATAGATTTCTGTCCCAACTTGATATTATTGAACTCTTTTGTCTTATTGTCATAATACCTAGCAGAAATGCATTTTTCCTCGAAGTACTTCTTAAATCTCTCCCAGCTGATATTCCTTTCACTGATCCCTTTCACTTGCAAGAGGTGCTCCCACCAAATTGAAGCTCTACCATTTGTATTGTAAATGGCAATTCTGGCCTTTTCATTTCCTGAGTAGTCTTGAATTCTGAAATACTTCTTCATTCCAAGAATCTATGCCTTTGCCTCTTGGCCTGTCTTATCTTCTCCATCAAACGTGGGAGGTCATGCTTTCCTAAATTCTCCTTGTGGGATTCCTTTGAATTTATTTCTTCCATCAATTATCCTGGGCATATTCCTTGGACTTCTTTGAGAACTTCTGGAGTCACATGATCTGATGGAAGAAGATCTAGAGGAAGGTGTTCTAGCAGCTTCTTGCTCACAGAACTCTTCCTTGGGATTGGAGTCCTCTTCCTTGAATAACCTCTAGAGCGACTCTCTACATCTCTTCCTTCTTCACCTACATTGCTTGGGTTGGAACCAAGGTTTATCTTCTGTTGCATCTTAGTGAGGCTTTTAAAAATAGCAGCATTGAGTTGGTTTTGTTCTTCTTGAGCCTTCATCAACCTTTCATTGAAGCTCACCATGGTTTCAACCAAATTCTGAGGAGTTACTTACTCCCTTCTCCCATTGGATTCAGTCTCAACATTCTCTTCTTGCACATTTTCTCCTAGCACATCTTCTTCATGCCCATAAGGATCCTGAGCATCATTTATGGTCACCATTTTTCTTTGGAGACTCTCTTCCCTGTATGCTACTTCTGCTACAGTATTAAATCTTATGAGCTGCAAGCACTGTGCATTATGAAAATATTTGTTATACATCATAGGAATACTTATATAAACATAAACAATCAATATTTAACATAATCAAACTCATGGAATCATTTACAGAGTTAATATGTCTTCATTTCTTTTGCCCATTCATGCAATTCTGGAAATCGCCCATATTGTCAACAATATTTCAAAACAGTCACTGGCACTTTTCTGCTCTAATTATCTATGGGGTATAATAACCTCATTCAAATTTTGGTCATGCACCATTGTTCCCTTCTGGATAAGCTTTCCAATTCCTATCCACGTGCTCCATTCCGACGTCGGGTGTGGAAACTACATCACTTCAAAAATTACAATTTTCACCACAATTCTGCACTTTTTACACAGTTGCAAAATATCCTAAACTGCCAACTCCAGCCACCTGTAGAAGCAAATCTAGAAAGATTCAGGAAAATTTTTCTACCGGGAAAAGTTATTCCATATAAAAAGGAACACTTAACAACTTGCGTATCTCTGTTCCGATGCACCATTCATCTTCTATAAAATTTTGGGTTTGATACTTTTCACTTTTAACATTTTTCCAAAATTTCAAATTTTTGGCAAAAAATGGCTATTTCCCAAACAATGCATTTCTGGAAAATCTTTGTCTAACGTGAATTGTCTGTCTCAATGAGAATAAGAAATGTTGAGTTCAATAGATTTCTTGAATCCTTCATCTAAGGTCTCTTTGATCCACTGCAAGCTTTTCAAAATCTCCAAAAAGTGGCCCGAAATAGTGCTTCTTGGCCTTCTGAATCACCCCGGTTCCACATCCTTTGGAGTTTGGCTCCAAAATTCCAAACTTAACACCGTGCCTTCTCCATGACCGCTCCATATCAGTTTCATCTCAATATGACCTTTTGTCAAGCGTTGGAACACTGATTTATAAAAGCCAATAATTCAAATTATATGCCAAATTGGAGCATAATGGGCTCGGGATCTTCACTGGACCTTTCATGGCATTCGTTAATGGCCTCAGAACTCCACTGAACTTATCCAATTCTGATTCTTCATGCTCTTGCTATCCAAAAATCAATTTTCAGGCTCTATACTTTTTTTTTTAACCCGCAGCTCCGTAATCCCGCAACCCCGCAATCCCGTAATCCCGTAATTGCGGGTGCGGAAAGTCAAGTTGGGAATACAAAAATTTTAACCTTTCCGCAATCCCGCAACCCACAATCCCGCAATCCGCAATTGCGGGTGCGGAAATCCAAGTGGCGAATACATAAATTTTAACCTTTCCACAATCTCGCAATCTGCAATTGCAGGTGCAGATTTGCGGAATGCCAAAACACAAGTTTTCAAAAGTTACGTTTCTGCAATCTGCAATTGCGGAAACACCTCCGTTCCTGCAACTTGCGGGGCTCATAACTCCCTCATCCCTTAACCAAATCAGGCGAGTCTAGTACCATTGGAAATCTCTTGGCGAGATCTATGCAATAGTGTGGTACCCTGCCCCACCTGAGAACTCTAATTCCATCATTTTTCCAAATAAAGATGACTCCCCAAACATCACCAATACCACGTTAAAACATTCTGGTATATGCCTGTAACTTACAGTTTGGCCCAAGCAGCCCCAGTGCTGCAACATGGGCTCTGATACCACTCTGTCACGTTCCCTTCCATCAATCCCATGCAAGGGAGGAAACATGACCAAACATACCGGGCTTATTTGATAATCTTAGCCCCATACATTACTAAGAAATTCATGGATAAATAAAAACTTATGTATACATATTCATATTCAACAAACACAACGGAAATAAACACTATATATACACACAGTTTCATCATGCATTCAACATATAAACAACATTCATTAATTAAAACATTGCAGAGCACATAATTAACATAACTCAACCACAAAGAATACTTATCTTGAAATGAAACTGTCTAACAATTGGCTATGTGAGAGCAACGTTCCACCCAACCATAGATCTCTGTCTAGCCTATATTCTTTCAGCTAAGTGATCACCCTCGAGCTAGGTTGTGTATCCACTAAAGAGGAACTAAATAGGCTCACTCACAACTATGGTTTCACTCAAACAGTCATGCTAATCCAACTCGTAGTTGGGTTTATCAAGCATGCAATAAGCCAGGGAGGAGGATGCTAAGCCAGTGAGCTCAACCATAGAGCTACAAGCATCTCAAATGAATTCAACAATCATGGAATCCACAATACCTACCTCACCCAACACAAGGAAGGTCCCCTTCTCTGCTGCACAGTCCCTCAGGCGTCCCTTCCCTCTAGTGTTTTTTAGGGTGGGCATAGAAAGGTCCAACTACTAACTCCTTGAGATTCCAGCCTTCATTGGGTTTATCAAGCAAACCCAACCTCTGTTCAATCCTTCACATTTGGATTTCTCACAATTATGTCATCAAATAATTCAATCCCGTCACTGGATTTTTGGGCTATAAAAACTGGGTTTTCCAATGGATTTCGGGGTATCTAATACTCTCAATTTCTCCTCAAGGTTCATATCTATGGATCCCCCATTGTATTTCACTGTCAATACCAAATTATGGGCGTTTATGGCACTTCAAAACGTGGGTTCTTTCACAATTGTGATTTCTGGTTTTTTTCACTACTGGGCATGTGTAATGGATGAAAACTGATGCTGGGATGTTCAAAAATGGAATGGGAATGAGGAAGAACCAATTCCCATGAGGTAGAGTGACTTGTGGTACAAGAAAAACAGAGCCCATACCTGCCATACGAATTTCTGGGCTACCCATGCTCCATTGATGCCATGGACTGATTTCTCAAGAACTTTCTTACAACTGAATTAAATGTCAGCAAGGAAAGTCAAATGGGTTCTCAAAATAACATTTGGTAGCCTATGGTTCAACCCCACAACCCCCTCACCACTCCCTAGTGGAATACACATGGCCCCTTCTCATTCATTGCTTCCATAGCCAGTTTTATTGAAATATTAAATATTTACATCATTTACAATGTTCTATGGCTTAACATCACATGGATGGAAAAATGTTAAATACTTGTCCATTTTAAATAAAATACGAACATACACTAGTGGGGTCTTGGCCTTGAGCTCCACGCTAGGGAAACATACATCGCATGTACACAATATTTGCATAAAATGCAATATATCACAAGGGTCAAAATTGGGGTATTATAAGTTTTTGCTCAGAAAGAAGGCATCGATTATGATGAGACCTTTTCCCCTATGGAAATGTACACCAAAATCCGAGTAATGATTTCACTTGCATCTTTTCTAGGATGGAAACTTCACCAGATGTATGTGAAGATAGCCTTTCTCAATGGTGAGGTTGAGGAAGAGGTTTATATTCAGTAGCTTGAAGGATTTTTGGTGCATGGGAAGGATTCCCATGTTTTCAAGCTAAAGAAAGCTCTATATGGGCTTGGTACTCTAGAATTGATAGCTACCTTCAGAAACTGGGTTTCTGTAAGAGTGAAGCTGATCCAAATTTGTACTTCAAAGTAGTGAAGAACCAACCGTTGATATTGGTTCTGTATGTTGATGATTTGTTTCTCACTGGATAGGAACATCTGATTGCTTGGTGCAAAAGGGAGCTCACCTCAAAGTTCGAGATGAAATAATTAGGTCTAATGCACTACTTTCTTGGCCTTGAGATCTGACAAAGAAAAGATGAAATTTTTCTATCTCAAGGGAAGTACAGTGTGGATATATTGCGCAAGTTTGGCATGATAGATTTCAAATCTATGACTACACTAATGGTTTCCAATTTGAGGAAACTTTATGAGTCAGGATCTGGATCATATCCAGTAGATCCCACTTTGTATAGACAACTTCTGGGCTCGCTAATGTACTTGATACATTCGAGGCCTAATATATGTTATGTTGTGATCATTCTGAGTCAATTTATGTCTGATATGAGACACATACATTGAAAATATGCTAAGCATGTGCTTAGGTACCTTCAAGGTACAATTTCATATGGACTCAGATATGCCTGTAGTGGAGGAGTCATTTTACTTGGTTATACAGACTCAGAAATGGGGAGGAATCATTGTGGACCATAAGAGCACATATGGATACTGTTATAGCCTAGGATCAACTATGATATCTTGGTCCAGCAGGAAGAAGGGCTTTGTAGCCCAGATCACTATTGAAATAGAATACATAGCTTCTAGTGTTGCCTACCGAGAATCAATGTGGCTCAAAAATCTACTTGCAGGGTTGTTCAGTGAAAATATTGAGCCTACAGTTATTAGGTGTGACAATCAGAGTTGCGTCAAGCTTTCCAAAAACCCAGTGTTTCATGACAAGTTGAAGCACATTGAAATGAAGTATCACTTTATTCAAGACACGGTCCAGAAAGGTACAGTGAAACTTCAGTACATTACTACTGATGAGAAGATTGTAGATGTGTTAACAAAGCCTCTGGCAGTGACGAAGTTCATGTACTTCCAAGACAAGCTTGGTATGGCAAATAATTCCTCCCTCACTGAGAGGAAGTGTTAAATATACAACATCAAGAGACATTATCCAAACCAATCTTGTGTATCCAAGATTGATCCTACCGTATAGAGGTGAGCACTTTGATTGCCTTCCGTGTAAAGGTTAGTCCTCCCGTAATGAGCTAATTGATCAAAGTAATGATGTTGTAAATTCTTGTTAGAAAAAGGCTCCGGACTTGTTTGTATCAAGTTATGCTTATCATGTGAACCTTATGTATAAAGGTATCCATGAGATGGAACTCCCGTATAAAGGTATCCATGAGATGGACCTCCCCCTATAGAGGTGGACCTTCCGTATAAAGGTCATGCTTTACTTGTTAAAAGCATTTAATGTTGTGTGATATATTATTAACCATGAGCACCAGATTGCTATTAAGTCTTCTTTAGATATTGATCACCTCTAAAGTGAATTACTTTAGCATATGATCATTTGGTCCAGAATAATATAATATGATCACAACATCTGATAATTATTCTTAATATAATGTAATCGGATGGACAACTAAAGTTAGCACATATTGACCATGGAATAAGAGATAAAAAGATAGAGCATAGAGATCAATAGAATTCGAAATTTCCCATGCAGACACTTCAACTAATTAAAGAGAACTCGAATTATTATAGGTTCAGTTAAGTTTCAATGCTTCAGTTAAAGATATGTCTTAGTTAACTAAATAACTCACAGTGGTCACTTCAAGTAAATCAATCAACATAATATTAGTTAACTAAGTGTTAAATAAAAGGGACTAGTTAACTAAAGTATTTACACGTTAGTTAAACTAAAAGACAACACTTCAGTTAAAGAGAATATCTAGTTAACTAAGTGTTATTGCATGACGGCACTTATGTTAAACTAAAAGATGACATGTGAGTTGTGACATTTGCATTTCGACACTTAATTTAGCCACCTAACTAAGTGGGCATGCTTTCAATTAAGAGGTGAGTTCATCCTAAGTGACAACTCGGTGAGATGAAGCACTGCATGAGAAGTGGGGCGCACCACTCCATGCATGATTAATACATCCAATTTGAGGGCGAATTCATCCTGAAGTTAGAAGTTAAAAATAGAAGAGAAGAATGTATAAATATGATATACAATATTGTTGAATCCATTGTGAAGCGAATTCTCTTCTCCATTGAAGGCAAGCCGTTTCTCTTTTTGCAGGGTATTGTTTGTGCTTGTTATTGTTGTGCTGGGCACACATCCGATTGATCTCTCTTCTCTATTGCTTTTGTATATTCACCAAGAAGTTTGGTTCTCTCTTATCTTCCGAAATCAATCTGTTATGTTTTAAAATAAATCATTCTCTGTCATCCATTATATTATACTGAGAAGAATTGATGGGGTTTTTGTTCTCATAATTTTGAGGATTTTCCCCAGGATACATCTTGTGATATAGTTGTATGAAATTCATGGATTAAATTGTCTCATTGCTTCAATTCTTTTCATATAAAATAATTAAATATAAAATATCAACCAAATTTCAACAACTTCTCCTTCTTACTCTTCTATGAGCATTCTTCTCCAATCTTTGTAAGAATTCAAGATTGATGACTTTCTATGTAGTCTGAGCTACGGTACATCTATTTATTTCTTAATAAAATTAGTTAATGTTTTCTAATGCATATTTTATACATTTCTAAATCATATTATCCATCATAAGGATAATTTGAGAGCCTTAGAGGCTGTTTGTGCTCACATTTGTCAAGACTAGCTCTTTAGGTCTCATTAATTGACTAGTTTTGCAGTATTAATGATTAAAAGATGTCTGATTGCCTATTTTTTGTTCTGTCGGTCATATGAGGTTTTAATTCAATGATGAATCCCATCCAAGTCTCTTCCTGAGGATTCGTAGCCTTCTTAGCTTGTTTGGGAGAGCCTGAAGTAAAACTACTTGAGTAGTCCACAATGAGATGTTCCTCCTTTTGCCTCCAAACACTACCTAATCCTCCCAAAACCTCAGTAATTGTTGTCCAAAAGTATATTATGGGGATAATGAATGTTATACACCCTCTGGTTTCTTCCTAGTGTAAGTGGATGAGTTTAGTATGCATATGCTGGTGTACCTAGGCAACCTTGGTGTAGACTTCAGTAGTAGCTGTGGATTGAACCATAAATGGTACCAGTACCTTGTGCATAGGACTCTGAATCTGGACTTAATTATGATATATTTGATTATTTACACTCCTTAACATATTTTTCAGATCCAAAAAGTCCAACCATCAAGCTCTTGGGGGGTTTATCTATGTCAAAGACTAGTTTCTTCATGACTAGTTTTGAGGACTAGTTTCAGTTGTGTTAATTTGTGTTGATAATTTTAAATGTGAGATAATATCCTTTGAAATATGATTCAGGGATATCAAATATAGAGAAACTCATCCATAGGCTACAAAGAAACTTGTCAACACTCGGTGAATTTACCAGAAACTAAAAATGCACTAACTCATTGGGAAAATTGAACACAATAAAATAACTTAGTAGTACACTAGGTAGGTTTCTACATGACATTGGGTTTTTGTAGCACTCATAAGAAATCTCATTGACAACTCATTTGAACATTCCATAAGAATTATTTGGACCAAGAAGACTTCAAAAATAGCAAAGTCTTCACAAAAAATGAATAGACACTAGTATTTCCCTACAACATAGATCATTAGTGCCTCCAACATATAATGAACTTCAAGAACTCACACATCTTAGTCAAAAACTCCATAAAAATGTTAAATACATCAATATACAAGGATTTTATAGGTAAATTACAAATGGATATAATATGATGGCATATGTAACGCTCAGGACATGGCTATGGGATACTTAGGGGTATGATAATCATGAAAATGCAAAAAAAGATGATAAAAATGAGACATTTATGAGGCTCATAAATTAGCAAAGGAAAACAAGTAAACTAACTAGCGATCATTCACTGTAAATTCCTTTAATAGAATAGAACTCACCCAAACTTTGTTGTTGTATATGATAGATATCCCTACACTGAAATGGAATGTTGTGGCAGTCCTCCAGAGTGATCCATGTCTTAGTATGCCTTGCACAATAAACTCCAAATTCATGCAAGAGAGGACTTGGTCCAATTTCCAATAAGAAGATATATATTCAATACAATCAATAAAACACTAGATCTAATATTATAAAGATAAATCAATGAAGCATGTCGATTAAATAGACTTGGTTCCCTCAGAGGGGATGCTAAATCCATTTCCCTAAATGTGATGGAAACTCCTTTGAGGTTTTAGGGATGAAAATTCCATAGTATGAGTTGAGTTCCACCAATAGAGATGCCCTAGACTGAGTTAATCAAACCTACAAGATTGGAAACAAAGTGGCCAAAGGAGTCTAGGTAGAGGTGTTGGATATGATAGGTGTAAGAAAACATATGAAGTTTGCGAAAGGATATTAACAATTAGCCTAAATGATACCACAAAATCAAGGTTTTCTAAATATAAAGAGAAGAAGAGTTTAATAGTTGAAGATGCCTTACAAAGTGGAGAAAAATGGAATTTATAGAGAAGGAGCAACTTCAAGGCATGAGAGAACATTGGATTAGCCATAGGGTACCTAATTCAAATGGAAATTTCATCCCATGCCTTTGTGTTGCAATCCATAGGTTTGGTTATAATGTTACCATGAGTTTTTAGGCCCGAAATGACCCTTTTTTATGCAACTTCTGGATTCACAATTATGATACCAAAAGGGAATCCATGATATGTTTAGTGCCGAGATATCATGATGGTTTTAGGGATTTAGTTAGCTCAAGTTTACTACATCTATGTCAAGTACTTGATGGGTAAGTTTTTTCACATACATTGTAACCTTTGTCTAGTGCAGCATTAAGACTATTAGATACCTAAAAAAACCATTATTTTTTTTATGATACTCAACATAAATGAAAAATGATTTCATTAACTCATTGTAGCATTCGGTAGTGAAAGCAAAGCTACAATAACATTTAACATTCAATTTACTTTAACGTATGAATGTAGTTATATAACGAATTCAACCATAATTATGCAAATTAGATACATAAACAAAAACTTGAACAAATTAGAAAATAATAAAATGGACAACAAAAAAACACCAAAAACATGGCATTCCATAACACTATTAGATTGTTTATCTTTCTGGGAAAATAATCCTCCAATTTCCTATAATTGAAGGAAATTCCACTTGGCCTTAGGCTTTGTGTGACACTTTATATGATAGAGTCTACCCCCAGTTTGAGGCTATGAATTGATAGGGTTGAAGCCCTAAGATATATCTATAATTCCTCTTACTTAACCCATAACCTGGAAAATGATCATGAGTAAAAAGTCCCTTTATATCTATCCCAATAAAATAGTACCATTACACCTCATCCTACATAAAACCAAGAATCAGAGCCCATTCTTTTCTAAATCATCCCTCAAGATATTTAAATTCCCTTGTAGTGCTCCAACACAGGATGGCCAATGAATATCTCAACTATGATTTCCCTATGCACCATCCATCAATCCTTTCATCTATAGGCTTACAAGAATATTGAGTACAAATTCCTCACAAATTCTTTACAAAATTACTATGGATACTCCCATAATAATAGAAACCAACGACATAAGCATGCATGATAATATATCTTCAATTATTTGGTGAATATTCATCATAATCTTCTTGGTTTTCGTTATTGTGGCAGCAGTTAAACTTAGAGCAAGAAACTCTCCACAAAATTCACAAAAAATAGTAATTCGAACTCCACTTTGCATGGATAAAATAATATGATATATTTGCATGAAAATCATTTATCATACATCCTCATGAGAAGCCCCCATTTCGCCTTTAATCCCAAAGTTTAGTAACTTAAACAAACGTCAATTATCAAGGGTTTTAATAATTAAGGATTTTAAGGAATTAGGTTAAATTACTCACTAAGAGCCTTTTGCTTCAGCCTCCTATAATCCCTATTTCACTTCCACCACTCATGGAATCATAACTCCTCATCCCTTTTTAGTCGTTTTTCATCTATATCCATTAGATTTTTTATATAATAAATCAATGTACATATTTACAATGTCTGCGGTCATTTTTTACTTAAAGCATATATGTTAGGCTTATAGATATTTTATCATTAGATATTCATTCATAATCAAATCGGTCTAAACCGAGGTATTATAGGTTTTGGTTAGTTATGGGTCCAATTTAAGGCATCCCATGTGACCATGGATTTATATTGGAGGGTTTGTACTGCCAGTTGAGCCCATGGAGTTAGGGAATGGACCAAATGGATGCCCCAAGAGGTGAAAATGAGTCAAATTGGAAACCAGGGATAGGTATAAACCAATGGAGTAAAAGGGACCTAGTAAATCCAGATTATCACTAGACATTTTAGTGAGGTCCCATGTCTAGGCTAGGGTGAGATAGACTCTAGGAAGTTATTGTATCATCATAGTGTAGGTCACACATGAATTAAACATAGGGTGGACCAAATAAGGTTTCCCTAAGTGGGTAGAAATATGTGAGTAACTAAGTGTGGATTTCATATGCTACATTAACCCACCACCCCCCATGCCCCAACCCATCCCTTGTAGGAGATATTGTCTATAAGACGTGAATAGTAGAAAGTTGCAAGCAAGGAGAGAAGTAAGAAAATTCAAAGGAGTAATCTAGAGGTTCTTGCAGCATAATCTAATGTAATGAAGTCACAAGGGAATCCTTTATTGGTCAGGCCTATATAATATGTAGTACCTTTGGAGGTGCACATACCTCAAGCATCGGTGCAAGGTGAACCCAGAAGGGGTGCCCTGTGGATTAACATGATATTAGGTGAGAAAAAGAAAAAAGGAAAAGAAAAATAAAGAAACAAGTGATGTATGTCAAGAAGGAATGTTGGGATAGGGGAACAAGCAAGCATGATTACTATGTAAGAATGATAAAAACAAAAATATGAAATGAAAATGGCAAGACAATGAGAAATAAGTTTTTATCATATAAATGATACAATGATTAAAAGATAAAATTAGAGATCTAAAAGAAAAATTAGTTCTAGAATAAGTGAGAAAATAATGAGTGAATTTAATGACATAATAACATCTCAACTATAAAATCACGAGTAATAGTGAGAGTGAGAGTGCCATACATGTACTTACCTACAAGCGAGACATGACAATGTATGCATAAATTTAAGTGATCTATGTACATGAATTCAAAAGGGTTAGCATCTTGCCTTGAACGGGTTAGGGATAGTGACAAAAATTATTTGGGAAAGGAAAAAAATTAGGATGAAAGGAAAGGATGAGAGGAAACAATTCTAGCGTGGTTCTAAAAAAGGTAGGAGAAGGAAGAAAAATGTGATGTTGGCATGACATTGGTAGAAGGGTCTACCTGATATACATTGGGTAAAATTCAACATGAATGTGAGAGGTTGCATACACTAATCCCAGGTTATGGTGAGCATGAAAGTGATGCATGGAAATCCAAGGTTAGAATGAGAAAAAGAGGTGACATACACTAACTTGAGCCACCACAAGCATGAGGGAAACATATGATAGTTCAGATTTAGCATGAGCATAGGAGGTGACATGCATCAACAAGGAGTTGATGAGAACATGGGATTTGTCATAAAACAATACAGAGTTGATGAAAGCATGGGAGGTGACATACATATACCTAGGTTCATTGTAATGAAAAAGAAGACCAATGCCAATGGTATACTAGAGGAGGAAAAAAGGGGTGAAAGGAGGATATGTGATTAAAAAATAAAACCCATAGTTGTAGCTTATAACATACAACAACTATGATTAATGCCTCATTTAGAAAATATTGTGGATGATTACCATTAGAATACAATTGTCTCAAGTGAGGCCTACTTGAAATGATGACCTAGAGGAAACCAACCACTTGAGAAGTGACCAGGGAGGGGAAGTGACCAAAAGGAGAGGAAAATAAGAGAGAGGATTTATAAGAGTAGCAAGAAGAGACTAATGTGTAAAACAACATTGGAGGAAAGGAACTCTCGAAGTAGGATATAGTTGGTGTTGATTAAGGACTCCTACTATTGCCCCACAAAGGTACCATATACGATAAAGATTCATTCAACTTTGTGGTATCTTATTAAAATAAAGAAACCTTCTAGAGTTAGAAATTTTATCTCAAGCTAATATAAAAAATCTACGGAAAGGTCAATGGAGGGGAGCCTATCTTGAGCATGCAGAGGGAAAAGGTGAGAGGATAAGAAGCAAAGAGAGGGACAATAAGCTAAGAGATTACACCAAGTTGATCAAGGTAGGTGAGAATGAGAGTGTTGGGTTCTAATACCTATTGCAGTGAACATTCATGATGATTATTATAGTTAAAAATATAACAGAATTAATAGTGGAACAAAGCACAATCACACATAGTACAAAAAAATTACCCTGGAAATCCCTCTATCTAGGAAAACCAACAAACTAGTGAGCTTAATTGCTCATGTATTAGCAACACTCTTTACCTGCATTTACTACAACAATTGACTAGATTACAATACATCAAGCATGAATTCACTTACACTCTACTACTATCTTCAAGTGTTTATTCTTTCACTCATGTACATAGCCTTCTTCCTTACATCATATTTATAGATTCAACACATAAAATAGATCATGGTACCCAATTTAGTTACAACTAACTTTTCACTAATGGAAATCCATAACTTCCTAATTGAATGGAGTTATTATGTTATAGTCAACTTGACTGAGTCAACCATAGTCGATTTCCCATTGAGCCTCTTTTTGACCAAGTGTTCGTCGAATCCATACCTTCTTTGTGCTTATTGAATTCCCCATCCACCAGTCGTGCTTGATGACTAGTCAACTATACTAGCCATCTTGTCAACCATATTTCTACCATTTGTTGACTTCAATTCTAGTCGACTTTCTACTAGCCAACTATTGACTTCGATTGTCTATTTACATGCAAAGAATATAACACACCCAACATTCTCTCACTCGTTGTCTTCTTTGCATACACAAGAGATTTCAGATCTTTAGTTCACTTAAGTAGGGCTAACAATCCCATTGATTCCTTACGCCAAGTAAACTTTTCAGTGTTCACGTAATTGGTCAATGAGTCTGCAATGTTCTTCATAGTTTATACCTTTTCCAATAACACTTTTTGATTCTCTGCCATGTCTCTCATAAAGTGATGTTGCAAATCAATATGATTTGTCTTTGAATGGTATGCAAGGTTCTTTTCTAGGAATATTGCACTTTGAATGTCACAATCCAACCTAATAGTTTGTTGTTTGAACCCAACTTCTGCATGAACAAAATATCTACTACCGAACCACCTCTTTGCTTGCATGAGAAACTGCCATGTATTCAACCTCAGTAGTCGACAACATAAGGACCATATGCTTCCTACTCATCCAACTCATCGTTCCACTAAATAGCTTGAAAACATATCCACTAATCTACAGTTTGCGGTTGATATCTCAATCCTAGTCGAAGTCGACAAAACCATATAAATATATATTCTTGTCATTTTCAGGTTTTCCTTGGTATCAAATTGCATAATCCGTTGTGCCACACAAATACATGAAAACTCTCTTGAATGTATTCAAATTCTCCTTTCTAGGTGTCGACATGTATCTGCTCAATACTCCCACTACATGGGAAATATTAGGTTGAGTACATGCCATTGCATACACAAGACTACATACAAGACTAGAATAGGGAACATGTGTCATGTACTCTATTTATTCCTATGCCTGAGGAAACTATTCAATAGATAACTTAAATCCTACAGGAATATGAACCTTGGTCAATTTGCACTCCTGTATGTTGAAACGTTTCAAAACTGTCTCAACATATTTACTATGACTTAACCTGAACCTTATATCTACTAAATCTCTCTTTATTTCAATTCCAAGAATGAAATGAGATGCATTGAGATCCTTCATTTCAAACTTGGAGGATAGATGAAATTTCACCTCCTTAATTAGATCCATGTTATTTCTGACGAACAACATGTTGTCGACATAGAAAATTACATATATAAAGTGATCACCAACCTTCTTTCCTTACAAACATTGATCAACCTAAATTCTCACAAACCCTAGTTGTTGGATATGCTTATCAAATTTATGGTACCACATCCTGGGTGATTGCTTTAAACCATAGAGAGAATTCTTGAGATTGTATAACAACTCCTCTGCTCCTTTCACTATGAATACTTTAGGTTTCTTCTTACAGACTTCTTCATCAAGATTACCATGAAGAAATATTTTCTTTACATCCATCTATTCTATCTCAATATCAAATATTGTAGCTAAAGACATTAGTACCCTTATGGAATTCAAATTTTCAATGGGAGAAAAAATCTCACCAAAGTCGAATCCATTGAATTGGGAATATGCCTTTTGTACTAGTCAATCCTTATACTTCTTGACCTATCCTGTTGCATTCACCCTTTTCTTAAATACCCACTTACTACCAACGGGTTTCCTTCCATTTGGTAATGTGACCAAATCCCATGTTTTATTCTTCCTTAAGGACTCCATTTCTTCTTCCATGGCCCTTTTCCATATTTTACCCTCTGTCGAGCTGGTCACTTCCTTTACCATCCCGAGATCATCTCCAATGGAAGATAATGCAAAAGAAGAGTGAAAATAAGGTGGAATATACCTTTTGGGTTGTTTCTTTTCTCGACTAGACCTCCTAATGATCGAAGTTTGATGTTCCACCTCTTTGCCAGATTCATTCGACTCTATCACGTCCCCTACCGTCCATCCCACTCAAGGAAGGGAACACGACTAAAAATCAAGGCTTTCAAATTTCTAGCCCCATTCATCATTTACAAATTCATGCAAACAAAATACATATGCAAATGCATAATACAATAAACATGCACAATGTAATTAAACTATATCCACACATCTATCATACATTTATTTTCATAATCATAACAATATTTAATTAAAAACATTTTATAATTGAAATACAAGAGAGTACTTATCTTGAAATGAATTAGTCCTGAGCAATTAGCTATGCAACTGCAACGTTCCACCCAGCCATATGCCAACTGTGCTCATCAATTTCTCAGCACAGTTGCCACCCTCGAGATGGGCATGATTTACACAAGGAAGGGGAACCTACCAACTCATGCATAGATAAAAATATACCACAATTTAGCCAAGGCATTCCATTATTGGGTTTATCAGGTTGTGAAGGAACTAGAAAGGAAGTAATTGCTAAGCTAGTGAGCTCAACCACAGAGCTATCAGCACCTCCACAAGATTTAGCTAGCTTGGCACCCACAATAACTACAAATCCAACAAAAGGAAGTATTCCCTTCACTACTCCACAGTCCCTCAGGACATACCTTCCCTTCTAGTGCTCTTCAGGGTGTGAATAGAAAAGTATCCAAATCCCTATCATCTTTGGTGAGGTTATACCTTTCACTAGGTTTATCATGCCAATTCCCACTCCTTCTCTATTCATGATTGCTTGCATAAAAGTTCAAGACAACACATGGGATGCATATGTCCCAAAACAAAACAATATCTCCCTACATACACAAAGCAAGCACAATTGTTGGACATGGAAAAAATGTTTTAACTATGGCATGCACAAAACAATATTTCCATGGGTTTTTCCCAGATCGTGGCACATCAAAAACGGATTTTGAGAGGGGAAAATGACCACAAGGAGAAAAATGATATTTCCCATGGGTATTTGAGTGATTCAAATAGCTAAAAACAACCTCTATGAAACCACAGTTTGAATTCCCTTTCCTCCCAGACGTTCTACCACCCAAAAACTCCCTTCCTAGCGAGAAAAATGAAGAAAAACATAGCAAAAACCTGGAGGAAAATGCCCATCAATCCCAGACTGTGTGAGAGAGACAAACACATTAATGAATAATGGGTTGGGGAGAAAATTCATGGGTCGTTTCTTGCCCTGTAATACCCCATTTTGGCCTTATGGTTTATTGGCCTCAATGTAAATATTATATATATGCTATGTGTGTGTTTTCCCTAGTGTGTAGATCAAGGCCAAGGCCCCCACTAGTGCATGTTCAGTATTTAATTGCATAGGCGAGTATTTGACAGTTTGATTATCCATGAGTTGTTAATCCATGAATATTTGTAAATGATGTAATTATTAATTTATACAATACAATACCCAAGAAGTTGGCTAAGGAGGCAACCAATGAGAAGGGGCCATGTGTATCCATTAGGGAGAGGTGAGGGGGTTATGGGATTGGTGCCCATGATGGAACATGTCTAAATGTGAACCCATTTGACTCCCCATGCTAACATTAATGCAACTGTAAGAGGGTGGGTGAGAAAACCATACCCATGAATTCAATGGAGTACGGGGAAACCTGCGAATCCATATGAAGGGTATGGCCCTGTGCGTTTCTTGTCCCTTAAGCCACTTCATGCTTGGGAATTCGCCATCCTGTTTTCTACCCATGGATTGACAAAGAACCCAAGTCATTCACGCACCTGCTGAGGCCAACCATGAAGAAAACAAGTAAAAATCGTGATTTCCTATGTGAGCCGAATGTGTAGAGTCGAGAACGGCAAGGAAAACCTGTGCAAGAATGAAACCAGTTGGAATATCCATAGAATGGTTTGTGGGATAAATTTCAAAGATTAAACGACCTAGAAAATCGTTGAGAGCCCTTAGATCGATTGTAGAAGACCGAATTTGTAGGGAAGAGTTTAGGGTGCGGCCTTGTGAGTAATTTGCTTGTATAATAGAGTCAAAGGTCACTTACGGTTGAGTCTTCTTGATAAACCTAGTGAAAGCTGTAATCTCATGAAGAACAATAGATGAACCTTTCTATTCCCACCCTAAATAACATTGGAGGGAAGGGTCCTTGAGGGATTGTGCAGTAGAGAAGAGGGCCTTCCTTGTGTTGGTTGAGGTAGGTAATGTGGGTGTCATGCTGGTTGAGTGGTCTGAGATGCCTACAGCTATGTGGTAGAGCTCACTAGCTTAGCAGTATCCCCCTTGTTCCATGGATTGGTTGATAAACCCAACTATAGGTTGGCTTAGCATTGGGATGATACCTTGACTGTGACAGAGTCCATTATCCCTCCTTAGTGGATACACAGCCTATCTCAGGAGTCGTCTCTCAACTGAAAGAGTACAAGCTGTATAGAGACCTAAGGTTGGGTGGAATGTTTTCCTCACTTAGCCAGTTGCTTGGTGAAGCTTCAGTTCCAAAGATAAGTGTTTCTATGTATTAAATGATGTTATTTCATGTATTATATCTAGTTGTTATGCTATTATTATCATGCTCTAGGAATCTCAGGGATAATTTTAAGGACCCATACTTATTTAAAAGTGTATAAACCTTGGCAAATCTTACCAATTCTTAAAATGTCAAATATAAAATATTTGGCGATATTTTTCTAAAATTATTTGAATTTCTAAGGATTTTATATAGTTTATATAATAATTTGGCAATTTTTAGAGTGAAAAAAGTTTATCCCATCAAAATTGGGCGAAACGAGGCTTAAAAAAATGCAAATTGGCGAATTGTTTTTTGGAAAAAAACATGGAAAAATAGCCCATGGGCTAAATTTAGCCCCTAAAATTATCCTTGTCTAGGATAATGATTGAATGGTTACATGGAATGGATCAATAGGAATATATGTGTAAGCATGAATATGAAGTGGAATTCTTGTTTGATTTCCCCCTCATTTACATGAAAGATATGCATGGCTAACCTATGTAGATTGTTGGTGTGTTAACTAGTTTAATCCATTAGACGTGTTTATCATGCATTGTATTCACCCTTCAAAGGGATGGCTTGACCTCACTTGGACTTGGGGAAGAAAGGGGATAGATAACCCCCTGATGTGTTTCAGAGCCCCTCTGTGGTCAGGTGAAGGGAGAATTCATAGCAAGAAGAAGGAAGAAGGATAAAGGCACTTAGGTGGAGTTATGAACAAAAATTCAACTTGGAATTTGGCATGGTTGGAGTGCTTAGATGGGGTGGGGATTGCATCATTGGATAGATCTCTCCAAGATATTTCCAATGGTACCAAACTTGTCGCATTTGGAATAAGGATGAGGGAGTTATGCCCATCTGAAGTTTTCCCTGGAAATTTTGCAGGAGCAGAAGAGGTGCTTCTGCAGTTTCGCATCCACAATGCGGATTGTGGACGTTGGAAAAATAGCGTTGAATCAAACTTCCGCATTCCCACATTCCGCAATGAAAATTTCCAAATGTGGAAGGAGGAATTTTCCGAAGGATTGGAATTGGATTTCTGCATTCCCGCATTCCGCAATGCGGAAGGAAAATTTTTCCGGAGTATTGAGTTTGGATTTCCGCATTTCTGCATTCCGCAATGCAGATTGCCGAATGCAGAAAGAGAAATTGTCGGAAGGACTATTTTGGGGATTCCACATTCCGAATTCCACAATGTAGATTGTGGATTTCGGAATGTGGATCGATTTCCTTTGCGACTATGTGTGGATTTGGAGAATTTGGAGAAAAAAAAAGAAATCAGAGGGTCTACCATGGCCTCTGAAGGCCACTTGGGAGGTGTGGGAGCATGAAAAAGTGGTATCAGAGCTCCAGTTGTAGCACTGGGATATTTTAGGGCCGAGCCATGCATGAATTAAGGTCAAGAAATGTGCCCATGGCGTGGTTTTGCTGAACACTTATTGATTAATTGATTGACCAATGAGTAATTCCGGATTTGAATGGTTATGTTAAGGTTTATTTACATGCTTGTAATTTCTAATATATGCCTCTGTTGTGCACATTGGTTGCAACAATTAATCCTTGAAACGTACAACATGGCAGTGCACAAAAAGGTGGGAGAATGGTCACCTTCAATGATGCACATGATTTGTTTGAGCCAAAGGATGATGTGCTGGGTGAGAACGTGTAAGAGGGACATATGGAGGCTGATTCTGATGGAAGAAGAGCACAAGTGACGCCCCCAAACTTGGCCGAGACCATGGTAAGATTCAATGAGTGGATGATGAAGACGCATGAAGAGCAACACCAGCTCAACGCAGCCATCTTCCAGAGCCTCATAGACATGCATTAGAGAATAAATGGTGGGTCTAACCCAAGAACCAAAGGCCGAGAGGAAATAAATGCAGAAAGTAACTCTAGGGGCTATTCTAGGAGAATAACTCCAATCCCTAGAAGGGATTCTGTGAACAAAAAACAAAGAACTCCCTCTCCTAGGTTTTCCTCGAACAGGTCAGGTGAATCCCAAGGTTCTCAAGGAATCCCAAGACATACTTCCAGCACAAGTAAGAGAAGAAAGAGGCATGAAGGTATCCTACATGGTGAGTTTAGGAAGGCAATGCCTCCCACTTTTAATGGTGAAAGCAAAGAAGGTCAAGAAGTATAGGCATGGCTTCTTGGAATTAAAAAGTACTTCATAATGCATGAGTATTCATAGAATGAAAATGATAGGGTTTCCATCTATAACCTTAGTGGAAGAGCTTCAATTTGGTGGGAACACCTCATACAAGTGAAAGGAATTAGTGAAAGAAGAATCAGCTGGGAAAGGTTTAAAATATACTTCCAGGAGAAATACTTATCAGCTAGGTATTATGATAATAAAAGAAAAGAGGTCAATGAACTCAAATTAGGGCAGAATACCATGGATGAGCATGTCCACAAGTTTCTGGAGCTACTGAGGTATGTAGATTACATCAAAGATGAAAGAGTGAAAATACAATGTTTCCTTTGTAGTCTACCATAGAATTATAGATAAAGGATAGAGTTTGTAAATCCATCAAGCTTGGATGAAGCCATTAGAGTGGCAGAGCATTGCTATGAGCAGATTAAAGGTAAATCAGAGATGCAACCAACATGGAAAGGTAATCCCAGAGGAAGGTTTGAACAAAAGAAAAGTGAATCCAAAACACCATTCAGAAATCAACCCAAAATATTTCGACAGGACCAACAAGCAAGAAGAGGATTCAAGCCAGCTGTAGTAGCAAAAAAGACACCAAAAGGGCGACTCCAATATTGGGGATGCAAAGGAAACCATATACTTAGATATTTCCCACATCAGAAGGAAAATCCAAGGGAATTGCATAACATAGAAGGAGAAAATATAGTGGGAGATATGGAAAGGGAAACACCTAGGATTTATGCAGCACTGGATGATCACCAAGTAGACCATCAATCAACAATGGTGGATATTGAAGGTAAGATTGCTAAGCAATCTATTTATGTTTTGATTGATCCAGGGTCTACTCATATTTGTGTGTCTCCCTAGGTAGTTGAAATTTATTCTCTTGGTAAAGTAAAGCATGGTAAGGCTTGGATAGTTCAATTATCCACAGGTACCAAGAGGAAGGTAAGTGAGGTAGTGAATGAGTTCCCCATAGAATTGAATGGACTCCTCACAATGCATAATTAAATGTATTACGACTAGGATCATATGATTCCCTAATTGGCATGGATTGGTTGAAAAGACATAGAGCCAAGTTGGAATTTTATGAGAAAGCCCTTAAATGCATTGATGATGAAGGAAGGCCAAGGTTAGTAAAAGGAACTCCTAAGAAAGTTTCAGTAAGGCATATTTCATCCTTACATCTAAGAAAGTTCTATAAAAAGGGTTGCCAATTATATGTTGTGCATATATCAAATTCAAGAGAATATAAAGGGCCCAGGTTAGAATACTTTCAGCTGTTACGGGAGTTCTAGGATGTATTCCCAGATGAAGTGCTAGGAATGCCACCCGAGAGAGACATTGAATTTTCCATTAACCTTGTTCTAGGGGTAGCACCAATCTCCAAGGATCCCTATATAATGAGCACACTGGAATTGGTAGAATTGAAGATGCAATTGCAAGAATTAATGGACAAAGAGTATATCAGACCTGCTGTATCTCCTTGGGCTGCACTTGTGTTATTTGTCAAGAAGAAGGATGGGACATTGAGACTATGCATTGATTACAGGAAGCTCAATAAGGTGACAATTAAGAACAAGTATCCATTGCCTAGGATTGATGACTTGTTTGACCAAATGAAGGAAGCTAGAGTGTTTTCAAAGATTGACTTGAGTTCTGGGTACCATCAAGTGAGGATTAAGAAGAATACATTCATAAGGAAAACTTCACGACAAGGTATGGCCATTATGAATTCACAGTGGTGCCATTTGGTCTTACCAATGCGCCTGCTACATTCATGTGTCTCATGAATAGTGTCTTCAACAAATATTTGGATAAGTTTGTGATTGCATTCTTGGATGAAATCCTTGTGTATTCAAAGAATACATAAGAACATAATGAGAATTTGAGAATGGTATTACAAGTCCTTAGAGAACACTAGATGTATGCAAAGATGAGTAAGTGTAACTTCTATCAGCAAAAATTATAGTATTTGGGTCATATTATATCAACAGAATGCATTGAAGTAGATTTAGAGAAAATTGAAACCATCATGGATTGTCCTACTCCAAGGAATACATCTGATGTTATATATTTTATGGGTCTTGCAGGTTACTACAGAAGATTCATTGGAGGATTATCCAAGTTAGCTCTCCCAATCACTTCATTGGAAAGGAAAAATATCAAATTTGTATGCTCTAAAAAATGTGAGAAGAGTTTTCAGCAGTTGAAAGAGTAGATTACTAGAGCTCTTGTTCTGAAGATTGAATATCCAAGCAAGTACTTTGTGGTATACACATACTCTTGCATTGAAGGGCTCGGTGGAGTTCTCATGCAAGAAGGGTTTGTAATTTTATATGAGTCTAGAAATTTAAAGAAGCATGAAAGGAACTATGCCACACATGATTTAGAGTTGGAATCCATAGTTCATGCCCTCAAGAGATGGAGACATTATCTCTTGGGAAGAAGATTTGAACTCATGACTGATCATATGAGTTTAAAATACTTGTTTGAACAACCAAATCTGAATGCTAGACAAACTAGGTGGATGGAGTTTCTTTGTGAGTTTTATTTGGATACTAAGCATGTCAAAGGTAAGGAAAACAAGGTTGTTGATGCACTCAAAAATAGATTCCATATTGCAGCAGTAAGTGTGTGTAAATCAGATTTGAAGGAAAGGATTCTAGAATCTCAAATCAGTGATGAAGTTTACAATCAGGTCAAGGAAAAATTGCAGCAGGGTATTTTGGATGAAAAGTATGCAAGATATCAGCTGGGTGAGGATGATGTTCTCATCTATCAGTGTACTAGACTGTACATTGTATATAGTGCAGATTTGAAGAAGCTTGTGATGGATGAGATACATCAAAGGCCATACTCTGGACACCTAGGATGTCAGAAAACTATAACAACAGGAAGGAAAAGATACTTTTGGCATGGTATGAAGAAATACATAGCTGAGTACATTGCTAGATGTCAAAAGTGCCAACAAGTCAAGGCAGAGCATCAACATCCAACAAGATTGTTGCAGCCATTGCCCATTCCAGAATGGAAGTGGGAAGTGATCTCTATGTATTTTATAAAAGGTTTTCCAATGATAGTGAAGAAGCATGAGTCAATAATGGTAGTGGTGGACAAGCTATCAAAGGTATCCCATTCCATTCCTGTCAAGTCCACTCACAAGTCCAATGATATTGCCAATATCTTCATGAGAGAGATATTCAGATTGCATGGGTTTCCCAAGGTAATAATTTCAGATCATGACACAAAGTTCACTTCTAATTTTTGGAAAGGATTGTTCCAGGAATTAGGAACTCAGTTGAAGTTTAGAACATCCTTTCATCCTCAAACTGATGGTCAGACTGAGAGAGTAAATCAGATTCTTGAAGACATGTTGAGGATGTATGTGATGGATAAGCCATCCAAGTGGGAAGACTATCTACATTTGGTAGATTTTTCATACAACAATGGACATCAAACATCATTGAAGATGAGTCATTTTGAATTGTTGTATGGAAAAGGATGCATAACTCCAGTGAATTAGGATAGCCTAGTGAACAGGGTAGTACTTGGACTAGAAATGATTAAGGAGATGGAGCAAGATATTTTTAAGATCGAACAGAATTTGAAGGCAACACAGGACATGCATAAGAGTTATGCAGATCTGAAAAGAGTGCATAAGGAATTTCAGATTGGGGATCATGTTTACTTGACAGTGAAACCAAGGAAGAGTTCCATGAAGTTGGGAAGTTGTGCCAAGTTGGAACCAAGATATTGTGGTCCATTTGAAGTCCTTGATATGATAGGACCAGTTACATATAGGATTGCATTTCCTGCTAACATGAAACCTCATAATGTTTTCCATGTCTTTTTGCTTAAGAGATATGTACATGATCCTAATCACATAATTGATTGGAATGTGATACAGGTGGAACCAGAGAGAGAGTTCCAAGTGGATCCTATATGCATCCTCGACAAGAAGGTCACTTTTCTCCAGAACAGGGCCATAGGGCATGTAAAGGTGCAATGGAGGCACCTTAGTCCCGAAGAGGCCACATGGGAGTTGGAGGATGCCATGAAAGAGGCATTCCCATTTTTGTTTAGTTTTGAGAACACCGAGCATGGTGTTATTTTAAGGGAAAGGGAGTTGTAATACCCCATTTTGTCCTTATGATTTATTGGCCTCAATGTAAATATTATATATATGCTATGTGTGTGTTTTACCTAGTGTGGATCTCAAGGCCAAGGCCCCCACTAGTGAGTGTTTAGTATTCAATTGCATAGGCAAGAATTTGACAGTTTGATTATCCATGAGTTGTTAAGCCATGAGTATTTGCAAATGATGTAATTATTAATTAATGCAATAAAATACCCAAGAAGCTGGCTAAGGAGGAAACCAATGAGAAGGGGCCATGTGTATCCATTAGGGAGAGGTGAGGGGGTTATGGGATTGGTTCCCATGCTACCACATGTCTAACTGTGAACCCATTTTACTCCCCATGCTGACATTGATGCAACTGTAAGAGGGTGGGTGAGAAAACCAGACCCGTGAATTCGATGGAGTATGGGGCAACCTGCGAATCCGTATGAAGGGTATGGCCCTGTGTGTTGCTTGTCCATTAAGCCACTCCATGCATGGGAATTCGCCATCCTGTTTCTAACCATGGATTGAACAAGAAACCAAGTCATTCACACACCTGATTTCTTATGTGAGACGAATGTGCAGAGCTGAGAACGCCAAGGAAACCCTATGCAAGAATGAAACCGGTTGGAACAACCATAGAGCGGTTTGTGGGATAAATTTCAAAGATTGAACGGCCTATAGAACCGGTGAGAGCCCTTAGATCGATTGCAGAAGACCAGATTTGTAGGGCAGAGTTTAGGGCGCATCCCTGTGAGTAATTTTATTGTATAACAGAGTCAAAGGTCACCTAGGGTTGGGTCTGCTTGATAAACCTAGTGAAGGCTGTAATCTTATGAAGAACAATAGCTGAACCTTTCTATGCCCACCCTGGATAGCATTAGAGGGAAGGGGACTTGAGGGATTGTGCATCAAGGATGAGGGCCTTCCTTGTGTTGGGTGAGGTAGGTAATGTGGGTTTCAGGCTGGCTGAGTGGTCTGAGATGCCTACAACTCTGTGGTAGTTCTCACTAGATTAGTAGAATCCTCATTGTTCCCTAGATTGCTTCTTAAACCCAGCTATATGTTGGCTTAGCATTGGGATGATACCTTGACCGTGAGAGAGTCCATTAGCCCTCCTTAGTGGATACACAACCCAACTCGGGGGTGGTCTCTCAGATGAAAGAGTACAAGCTGGATAGAGACCTTAGGTTGGGTGGAAAGTTGTCCTCACTTAGCCAGTTGCTTAGGGAATTTTCAATTCCAAAGAGAAGTGTTTCTATGTATTAAATGATGTTATTTCATGTATTATATCTAGTTGTTATGCTATGCTTATCATGCTTTAGGATAATGATTGAATCGTTACATGGAATGGAGCAATAGGAAGCTATGTGTAAGCATGAATATGAATTTGAATGCTTGTTTGATTTTCCCCTCATTTACATGAAAGATATGCATGGCTAACCCCTTCATATTATTATTGTGCTAACTAGTTTAGTCCATTAGATGTGTTTATCATGCATTGTATTCACCCTTCAAAGGGATGGCTTGACCTCACCTGGAAAGTTGTCCTCACTTAGCCAGTTGGGTGGAAAGTTGTCCTCACTTATCCAGTTGCTTGGGGAAGCTTCAGTTCCAAAGATAAGTGTTTCTATGTATTAAATGATGCTAGTTCATGTATTATATATAGTTTTTATGCTGTGCTTATCATGCTCTAGGATAATGGTTGAATGGTTACATGGAATGGATCAATAGGAAGCTATGTGTAAGCATGAATATGAAGTTGAATGCTTCTATTATTTCCCCCTCATTTACATGAAAGATATGCATGGCTAACCCCTACAGATTGTTAGTGTGTTAACTAGTTTAGTCCATTATATGTGTTTATCATGCATTGTATGTACCCTTCAAAGGGATGGATTGAACTCACATGGAATAGGGGAATAAAGGGGATAACCCTATGATGTGTTTCAGAGCCTCTCTGTGGTTAGGTGAAGGGAGAATTCATGGCAGGAAGAAGGAAAAAGGATAAAGGAACTTAGGTGGAGTTATGAACATAAATTCATCTTGGAATTTGGCATGGTTGGAGTGCTCATATGGGGTGGGTATTGCACCATTGTATATATATCTCCAAGAGATTTCCAATTTTACCAAACCTGTCCCATTTGGACTAAGGATGAGGGATTTATTTCCATCTGAAGTTTTCCTTGGAAAGTTTGCAGGAGTAGAGGAGGTGCTTCCGCAATTCCACATCCGCAATTCGAATTGCCGATTGCGGACGTTGGAAAAATGCAATGAATCGGACTTCTGCATTCCTGCATTCTGCAATGCGGATTGCGGAATGCAGAAGGAGGAATTTTTTGGAGGATTGGAATTGGACTTCCGCATTCCCACATTCCGCAATGCGGATTGCAGAATGCAGAAGAAGATATTTTCCGGAGGATTGAGTTTGGAATTCCGCATTTCCGCATTCCGCAATGCGGATTGAGGAGTTCGGAAAGATAAATTGTCAGAAGGACTATTTTGGGGATTCCACATTTCGAATCCTGCAATGCGGATTGCAGATTTCAGAATGCGGACTACGAATGGACTTCCGTTACGGCTGTGAGTGGATTTGGAAGAATTTGGAGAAAAAAATAAATCAGAGGGTCTCCCATGGCCTCTGAAGGCCACCTGGGAGGTGTGGTAGCGTGACATGCCCAAGAAGAGAAACATGATTTTAAAAAATGATGGTTTCCCCATGCAAAAAATTAGATAGCCATACCTTCCATTTTCCAAAACAATAACTACCTCAACCACCTCTTGGAAGAATTAAATGATTGGGTGCATTAGTCAAAATAGGTAGTTAATGGTTTATGGGTTCTCTCATTGAAACTTGGCTTGACACTATTTGGTTTAAGGGTTTGAATATTTCCCTCTCTATTCCTTGTAAAAATCATGCCCCCATACTCTTGTTGCATTGCATAGCTAGTTGTGGGTATTTCTATTAAAACACATATTTACATCATATTTACCATTTTTCATCTTGCCATGCTAACACGTGATCCACGGGAGTCGATTTTTAATTTCCGATATATGAATGATAAATTGATGGCTTGGCCTTGGCCTTGAGCTCCTCACCATGATTTTATAACGATATTCCATTATTTACATGTTAAGTGCAATGGGGTCAAAATTGGGATATTACATTCCCCTCCCTCTTAAATTAGCACTGTACTCAGTGCTCTTCAAAATTGAACAAAAATGGATATGCCACTCTCATGGCATCCTCTATTCCCATGTAGCCTCATCGGGACTATAGTGCTTCCATTGCAGCTTCACCTATTCGATGACCCGGTTCCAAAGCAATGTTACCTTCTTGTCTAGGATGCACAATGGATTGGTTTGGAACTCTCCCTCGGGTTCCACTGGGATCACATCCCAATTAATCACGTGATTAGGATCATGTACATATTTCGTAAGCAAATAAACATGAAAACATTATGAGCTCTAGTGTTAGTAGGAAATCCAAGTCTATATGCAGCTGGACCTATTATTTCAAGCACTTCAAATGGCCCATAATATCTGGGTGATAGCTTGGCACAAATCTCAAGCTTCAAGGAACTCTTCCTTGGCCTCACTCTAAGATAAACATGATCCCCAACACTAAAATCCCTATGCACCTTGTGCTTATCTGTATAGATTTTCTTTCTATCTTGGGTTGCTTTTAAATTCTGCCTGATTCTTGCAACATCTTGTTCCATTTACTTAAGCAATTTTGGCCCAAGTACAATTCTGTTCATTGTATTATCCCATGTCATTGGTGTCCTGCTATAACATCCCAAAAATTCATAAAAATTAAAATTTTTTCTGTGCAGTATTAAATGCTAATAATTTGTTATGAGGAAGTTTGATAATGATAATTTAACCCTTTCAATTTAGTGGATTAGTTATATTTATAGTGGTGACACCTATTTTTTTTATAAAACAGTCGTCCTTTGTTTAAAAGTGTCCAAATGTTGTGATTCTGTAATTCCTTTATTTTTTCCATAACCTTTCTTTCAAATAATTTCATCTATTCTTGTTGTCTGAATGTTTCCTTAATAGCATTTATTATCTATGTGTTAAATTCAATGATCTATATTGTTCTAAAGATGTACACCTTTATATACAATGATGACATTGATTTCTAACCTCTTTCTTTCTTTTATTGAAGGGGTCGTAATAATACCCCGAGGCTTACTTAGCTAACATTTAGCTAACGCCACTTAATACCTTGTACAGATCTCAGGTAAAAGTCTATTACCAGAAAAGAATATTGAAAGTTGAAGAATTATATTTTGTACGTCGTTTTTGGCTTACTTCCCTCACGCTAACACTTTGTTAGCATGTCTGCTATTTATGCTTAGGGTAAGCCATACCCTAGCTACAATTCAATTACTATAAATATATATCAATGACTATGTAATTAGTCCTATACTTATTTATAACAAAATCCTACATTAGCATGCTATCTTTATATCTAGTTTGGATTTGTAATACTTCATAATCCATACATGTTTTACATACTTTATTTTTATTGTCTTTATAACTAACACATATGAATATATGTCAAACTTCAAAATTATTTATTAATCTAATGTATTATTTGGAGGTTAGTGGTGTCATTCACCACTTCGACCATATGTAAGGCCTAGTTAAAGGAGTAAATATAGCGATGAGTTTTTTAAGCATCCTGACCTTATAAATTATACAATGCATAGAACAAAAATGAAACTTAGTGGAACTATTTGTTGGCAGGTGTACTGAAGTTGGACAGGTTTAAACTTAAATGTTAAATAAATGCGACCATGGTGGAATGCACAATGGAAAACCCCATGGAATAGATTCACGTGATGGATTTGGGTTTTGGGATAAACCCTAACCATGCATTGAAGGACTACCATACCATCGTAACTCATTTCATTCATTTGACATTGTTAGTGGTAGGGGAGGCCGATAGGCTCCCAAATGTTTAGGGTTTGAAAGCTTCATGTGTTGTATTAGGGTTGTAATGGAGGTTTTGTGGCTTGCCTTGCGGTCACGCAAATAAGGTAAATGATCTGAAAAATTACAGTATTAACTCTTTTTTCTTTAATGTATACTTGTATCGTTAATAACCCTAACTTGTTCCTTGTTTTTTTTGAATTCGAGTGACAAGTGTGATTCTTGACGAAGCTTGCATCTGTCTGGAGTGGGATCTTCCTTGATTAAGGTGACGATACATAAAACGGCCCTCATAAGCCTCAGTGGTTCTCTTGGACAACCTCCTCATGACTCTTGATGTAAAAAAAATGGTGTTGATAAGGCATTGATGCGAGTCTATGTATACTTCACCGAGATGTGGTTTAAATCTTAAATTTGGTTTTAATGTTTTGTTTGGGAAAATTGTAAGCTGTTTGGAAACTAGGTAAAGAAACTGTAGGGTATTATACCCTCGAGCTACGACTCTTGTAAATCCTGTTTGGAAGGATACTTTGGTAATGAAAATCGAGTTTGGTTTATTAAATTCTTGTATATGTATGAATCCTGAAGCATTTAGGTTTGAACCCTGCAACCAATATATGTGTAAGATTTTGGTTTCTCAGGCGTAATGCCAGCCTTCACGAAAAACATGTGCACTCAAATTAAAGTGCAGTTTTGTTTTTATTTTGAAATGATAATGTTTTGAAGGTTTTTGGGGTTGAACCCTGTCATCGTCGTGTATTTGTATTTTAAGTTTCAGGCATGAAAATAACCCATTTAGGAACTCGGCGTTTTTAGTCTATTGATTCTGAACATCATTCCCTCTGTTGGTTCTTTTATTTTATTAAAATAGCTTTAAGCCGTAACAGCCCTGTCGAAAAACTCGACCTAAGTTCAAATGTTTATTTATTAGTTGAATGGTTACTGAGCTGGGCTCGTTAATGAAATTATTATGTTGTGAATGTGATTATGTACAAGGTTTTAAATGAACATTATAATGATACCAGAGGGTCTTCATAAGACTTGATCCTGTAACTTGTTTTACGATTTTAGCAATGGTTTTAAAAAATGGTTTTGGAGTTCGTAGGCAACTCTATAATTTTGAAATAGAGTGCAGAGTTAAACTTTATTTCCAAACTCCAATTTTGGGTTGAAATTTGTGTGTGTAAAGAATGAGTGTAAGTTTAGATGAACTAGGCAAAACACCAGTAGGTCTCGATCATGAGATTGGTCTTAACTGAGAGCTTACTTTTGATTAGAATTAATGTTACTGAATTCTTCCTAAATAATATGCTTAGATTCGATAGTTTCTAATTAACAATTTATTTGATGTGTGAGCATGGATATACATAGATGTTAGGGTTGCAAAAATGAATTCGATTCTATTCTTATACTGTACATGCATTAGGATTATAATAATAACTTTAATATAGTTTGGATACTAAATAAATTATTATACTTTCCAGAATGTAATCTGGATCTATTCGTTTGATTTTGAAATGAGAGTTATTGTAATTACCTTGTTTATAAAAGATACTGACAGATCTAAATTCGATATTCTGTATATTTATATGATATTGAGCTTAGCCTTGAGCTTATATGTTCAAACTCGAAGTTCTGAGAACAACCCTAAAAGTGATCATTATTATGCATTTGTTTTAGAGCAATAATGTTTGTATACTGTTTGTACAATAACTGTTATTTTATAGATTAATTCTTATTCCAGTACTGTGAAATTGATGGAAATTCTAACTATTTGTTTTCTTCTCAACTTGGCATTTTACTATGCTACAATAATTATGAACTGCAGAGATATAGACTATAATTCTAAACAACCTGAGTAGTATTTCCATAGTTAATATCTATGTATAAAGCTTTTCGCAACACAAAAGAACAATTATTCTAACCATATTTATTCAATCTAAAATTGAGAGATCATTCAAATCTATCTATTTAAACAATCTTTCTGTACTAGAGTACGTCACATTATTTTGAGTGGAAAAATACAGAAATAATTTCTATTCAATCATTTAAGCATTCATTCAAAAATAAATATCCTTTCAATATCTCTAATCTAGCAGTTAATTAAAAAGCATTAGAGAAATTTTGAGGTAAACAAATGGCCTCAAAACAAAGAAAATGTACTATAAAAAACAACCAATCACATTCTAGTAGATGACATCATCCCCCTTGGTGAGGTGGCATTGCATGAGTTAAGAATGCTTATTTGTCAAATTTTCTATGGGGGATGAAAACACATAGTTAACCAAGGTAGTGGTGTAAGTACTTTTAACTCATAAAGTAAAGTACTCATAATGATAGTCTTTTCATAAAATAATATTATTGTCATTTTCAAGTGAAGTACTCTTAATTCATAAAGAAAGTCCTTTCACATTTTTTTATAAAATAATATATTATCATTTTTATGTTTTTAATTTTAAATTATATATTCACTCCATTCTATTTAATAACATAATATCAAACTAATAAAGAATAATAATAGATTTAATAAATAATAATAATAATAATAATGCAATGTGGATTATAATAATATTATTAACATTTTACATGTAAATAAATTCTCAATTAAATTACATTATATTAAATTCATGAGAAAAATACTAAATATAAAAATTCAACATAAAATTTAAAAAATAGTTCTTAAAAATATTTTTTATTATTTAATTTCATTTGCAAGTTCAAGACAAATAAATGCTAAAGGACAATAATTTTTTGGGAATTTACAATGAAGCTTAGTCACATCAATGTAGACTTATTTTATTAATTTTATTTCTAGTGAATTTTGAAAAGCAACTCAACCATGGTTATTTATATTGTGCATAAAAAATAGTGTGGGAGGTGACTTGTCATATATACCTACCCCATAAAACCCCCAATTCATAATATTTTAATATATCTCATATTTTTGTAGTACATCTCTCAGGAGGCCATTTTTTGACCTCAAAATCTTTCTAATGACAATTTTCAGAATTAAATTAGCAGACTAGAAGTAAACAACTGAACAATGTAGAACCTGATAACTGTAGAGGGGTACAAACACGCAAAGGATCCCATTCCACCCAACCTTCTCTTGAAGATGGCCAAGTCACTTGTCTTCGGACCCCCGAGCCTATTCACTAAACCACCAGGATGAAGATGCTGTGTGGAGACTAGAATGTATCCTTCTGCAAATCAGCAGTAATACTTATTGTACTCAACAGTATTACTTCATCCTTTAGTAGTATTGAACTCTGCATTAAGCAGTACTAGTTCAGATATGCAGACTTAGTTCTATCAATTACTTCCTAGCTTCCCCTCATCGAATCTCATGTGCATTCTTATTTTTCTCTTTTAAAAAATTGTCACAAAGGAAAACTTAGTGATCCTCCTGCTCAATTCGATCGATGTAATAGAGTGTCTAGGTCTTTGGCCAATTTCATCATTATGGAGCCACCTTCTTTGTCCCACTTTCATGGTGAACATGACTATAAATATAGGGAATTTTCCCCCATGCAACAACTAGAAGTGAATGATGATGCTGCCAAGTGTCAGTTTGCTCTCCACCCCAGTCCATTCCTCCTAGTGGGTCAGTGAACACTCTTTTAACAGTCTCCTTTGGATATTTGTCTCATCTTTTATTTATTAATAATAAAAATATTAGAGTATTTAATTACAGTCATCCTTGACCCCACTTGGTCAATAATCATAAAAACTTTACAATAACTTATAACATAATGTTTTTCTCACAACATAAAATGTTCCGATTTTGGGTATGTGACATACACCCCCTCTTAATGTTTTTCTCATCGTCCTCGATGTTTCTTTAGTCATCATCCTCTACGCCTTCCTCGAACATAATTGGATATGCCAACCTCATATTACTCTCCAATTCTCAGGTTGCTTCATCTGGACTAAGGTGCTTCCATTGCACCTTTACAAGTCCAATGGCGCGATTCCAAAGTAAAATTTTCCTCTTGTCGAGGATACAATCCGGTTCCACCAAAAAAACTCATTTGGGTTCCACTTGAACATCATTCCAATTAATCACATGAGTAGCATCATGTACATACTTTTTCAAAATGGAAATATGGAAGACATTATGTACTTTAAGATTCGGTGGTAAGTCCAACTGGTATGCCATTGGTCCAACCCTTGACAGTATTTCAAAGGGTCCACAATACCTTGGTGCTAGTTTATCACAACTTCCTAACTTTAAGGAGCTCTTTTTGGGTTTTACCTTGATGAAAACATGCTCACCAACCTGAAAATCTTTTTGAGTTCTTTTGAGATCTGCATAAATTTTCTGCCTATCTTGTGCAATTTTCAGATTGCCTTGTACCCGTTTCACTGTTAGTTCCATCTCTTTTAAAAATTCAGGTCCTAACATCAATTTGTCAATTGGATTACTCCATGAAATAAGAGTATTACACTTTCTACCATACAAGATTTCAAATGGACTAAGCTTAGCTGAAGCTTGGTAATGGTTATTATAAGAAAATTCAACTAAGTGCAGATAATCCTCCCATTTACTTGGCTGATCACTAATATACATTCTTAACATATCTTCAAGAATCTGATTTACTCTTCCCATCTTTCCATCCATTTGCGAATGAAAAGATGTACTGAAATTTAACGTCGTATCCAAACCTTTAAATAAAGACTTCCAAAAATTTCCTGTAAACTTAGAGTCTCTATAAAAAAATTATGACTTTAGGCATTCAATGCAAATGAAAAAATTTGTTTCATAAAAATTTCAACAATGTTAGTAGCCTTGTAAGTTGTTTTAACAGGTATGAAATGGGATGCTTTATTAAGCTTATCCACAACTACCATCATAGAATCATTCTATTTTTGATTTTTAGGTAAACCAGTTATAAAATCAATGCTGATTATTTCCCACTTCCAATCTGGAATTGGTAATGGCTGTAATAAACCAGCTGGGTGTTGATGCTCAGCTTTAACTTGCTGACATTCAAAGCACCTAGCTATGTATTCAGCTACTTCATTCTTCATAATCGGCCAAAAGTAATCTTTTCTCAACATTATTATCATCTTTTGGTAACCAGGGTGTCCTGAATAAGGACTTTTATGTACTTCATTTAAAATCAACAACTTAACTTTAGGATCATTAGGTACATACAGTCTGCTTTTATACAACATTAACCCATTTTCATTCAGACTGTAATTTGTTATTAAATTTTCAGATATATTTTCAGCAACCTTTTGCTGTAATTTAAGATAGTTTTCATCGAATTTTATTCCTTCTTCAAGCTGATTTTCCAAATCTTTTTTATAAGTGCTCATTGCTGCCATAAAATTTAATTTTGCATTTCTGCTCAAGGCATCATCAACTTTATTTTCTTTACCTTTTATGTGTTGAATCTCGAAATCATATTCGCTAAGGAAAGCTAACCACCTAGCTTACCTTGCATTCAGATTTGGTTGATCCAACAAATATTTTAAACCTTTATTATCTGTCATTAATGAAAACTTCCTTCCGATTAGATGATGGCGCCACATTTTAATGCATGTATCACGACATCCAATTCTAAATCATAGGTAGCATAGTTCTTTTCATGAATTTTTAGCTTTCTAGACTGATACGCTATTACATGAACTTCTTGTGTTAAGACTCCGCCAAGACCATCGTTGCATGCGTTAGTGCATACAACAAAGTCCTTGTTCAGATCTGTAATTTTGAGAATAGGTGTAGTAGTTAATAGTTCTTTTAATTTCTTAAAACTTTCCTCCAAACAAATTTCTCCCCCTTTTTCTGTAAAGAGGTTATGGGATTTACGATTCCTGAGAATCCTTCTATAAAATTTCTGTAGTAACCTGTGATTCCCATAAACGATCGTACATCGGTTACGTCATTAGGGACATGCCGTTCATTAATTGCTCTTATTTTATCAGGGTCTACTTCAATTCCATCCTTGGATATCACATGCTCTAAATACTGTATTTTATCTTTGAAAAAGTCACACTTGCTTAATTTAGCGTACAATTGATGTTCTCTTAATACTTGCAAAATTATCTTTAAGTGTTTGTCATGTTCTTCCTTAGTCTTCGAATAAATTAAGATGTCATCAATGAACATCACTACAAATTTATCTATGTACTTATGTAAAACATTATTCATTAGGCACATAAAGACTGTTGGAGTGTTAGTTAGCCCAGAAGGCATAACCATAAACTCGTAGTGTCTGTAACGGGTTCTGAAAGCAGTTTTAAAGATGTCTTCATCTTTAATTCTGACTTGATGATACCCAGATCTCAAGTCTATTTTAGAATATATCGTTTCTCTGCATACTTGGTCAAACATATAATCTATGCGAGGCAAGGGATATCTGTTTTTAATCATCATTTTATTTAACTAACGGTAGTCTATGCATAACCGCAAAGTACCATCTTTCTTTTTAACGAAGATTACAGGTGCTCCCCAAAGAGACACGCTTCTTCTTATGTAATTTTTGTCAATTATCTCTTTTAATTGCGATTTTAATTCGTTAAGCTCTGGGATGTTCATTCGGTAAGGCGCTTTTGAGTTTGGTACCGCACCAGGTACTAATTCAATGGTGAAGTCCAATTCTCTTTTCGAAGGTAATCCTGGAATTTCTTCCGGGAACACATCTGAAAAGTTTCTTAGAATTGGGATGTCTTCAAGTTTTTTCTTATCTTCTTTAGTTGTGTGTTCATTGTTAATTACATTCACAACAAACACCTTACATCCTTTATGAACATCCTTATTAACTTGAAAATCAGAAACCTGTCTAACTGAAGTTTTCCTAGGAATTCCTTTTACTGTTACAATTTCAAATTTATCATTTAATCAAGTAAAGGTCTTTTTAAAATCATTTAACACTACCCTATGATTTTCCAGCCAATCCATTCCAATTAAAACATTGTAAGAGCCTAATGGTAATACATTCATATTAACATGAGTTCTAAACTGATTCATAAATAAATCACAGTCTTTAACAAAATCAACTACCTTTCGCTTCATCCCTGTAGCTAGTTGAACCAAACATGACTTTTCAAACGTTTCCACTTGCAGTTTACATTTTTCTACAATACTAAGAGATACATAACTGAGAATAGCTCCTGGATCAATTAGAATAGAAATGGGTTTATCTTTCAGCATACCTTTTACTTCTACGATTGAAGTTTGATGATCATCCTGTCTGTTTTCCAAGGCTGCATTGACCCTGGGCATCTCCCTTGCTAAGTCACCAACAATTGCTTCCTCTTGCACTGTATGAATGTTGTTGATGTTCCTTTTTTTGTTAGGACAATTGTTTGCATAATGCGGTCCTTGACATTCCCAACATTTAATAGGTTCCTTTTTTTCGTTAACTTTAACATAATTATTAGGTGGATCTCTGTTTCTTACAACTATAAAAGTTTTTCGTATATTTCCTCTTGAATTGTTTCCTTGAAATTTTCTGTTAGGAAATTTACGTGAGTTATTATTTCCAAAATTTCGATTAAATGTAAAAAATTTCTTTCTTTGCTCAAAATTATTGGGCCTTTTATCTTTCCAGCTCGGTATACTTTCTCTTTTTCTATTATGTTCATAACATAAATTTTCCTTTTTCATGGCCTCTTCAAGAGTCTTGGGATCGTCATACTCAATTCTATCCTTTATTTGAAAAGGAAAACAACTCAGAAATCTCTATACCTTGGTTTTTTCATCGGTAATGTAAGGCACGTATCTCAACAAACTTAGAAACTTGCTGCTAAATTCCTTCATATTCATGGCACCCAATTTTAAATTGTAGAATTCTTTAGCTTGTTCCTCAAAATACTGTTATGATAGAAGTTTATTTTGAAATTACTCCAATTTGTATCTTTCTCTCTTATTCCTTTTACACGGCTTAGATTTTGCCACCAGATGTCAGCTTTCCCAGTTAGATTATAAATTGCCATTTTAGTTCTTAACTGGCTTGAGTAGTTGTAAATTTGAAAATATTTATTCATACCGGACAGCCATGCTTCAGCTTCTTCTCCTTTTTTTGTTTCTCCATTAAAAGTTGGTGGTCTAATCTTCTTAAATTCCCCTGAAATCTCTTCGTAAGGTTTGTACTTATTCCTTTTAGTATAGTGATCACTTTCACTACTCTCGCTGGAATACTGGTGCTTCTTCCTGCGTGTTTTAACATTAACTTTGGAAGAAGAGCTACTTTCATAATAAAAAAGTTTTAGTTTCTTACCCTTACATTGGTAGGACATGGTTCCAGATTCATAATTTATTTCTATTCTTTTATCTTTCTTGTTATTATGAAAATTATCTAGTAATATCTGATTCAATTCCTCTTGTACTTTTAAGATTCGTCCATTCTCTTCCGTAATAGTTTTTATTTCAGTTTTAAAATCCTTAACTGTTTGAAGTAATTAAGATGAATTGTCATTTAATTCTACAAATATATTCTCTTCATTAATATGTTCCTGCTCATTATTAATTTCTTAATTATGATGGGACTTGCCCTCAGCTGACTCTTCTGGTCCTTCCATACCTGTAAACTAAATATAAAATGTGCTGAACATAAAACAAATTAAAACAAAAATCAATAATTGCAATTCTGTTATTAATTTCAATTGCGGGAGTTGAGCCACTTGCAAGCCTATTATTTGAACTTGTGCTCTGATACCACATGTAACATCCCAAAAATTCGTAAAAATTATTATTATTATTATTATTATTTTTTTTTTCTTTTTTTTCTTTTTTTCTGTTCTGTGCAGTATTAAATGCTAATAATTTGTTATGCGGAAGTTTGGTAATGATAATTTAACCCTTTCAATTTAGCAGATTAGTTATATTTATAGTGGCGACACCTATTTTTTTTATAAAATAGTCGTCCTTTGTTTAGAAGTGTCGAAATGTTGTGATTCTGTAATTCCTTTGTTTTTGTCGTAACCTTTCTTTGAAATAATTTCATCTATTCTTGTTGTCTGAATGTTTGCTTAATAGCATTTATTATTTATGTGTTAAATTCAACGATCTATATTGTTCTAAAGATGTACACCTTTATATACATTGATGACATTGATTTCTAACATCTTTCTTTCTTTTCTTGAAGGGGTCCTAATAATACCTTGGGGCTTACTTAGCTAACGTTTAGTTAATGCAACTTACTACATTGTACAGATCTTAGGTAAAAGTCTATTACCAGAAAAGATGATTGAAAGTTGAAGAATTATATTTTGTAAGTCGTTTTTGGCTTACTTCCCTCACGCTAAAACTTTGTTAGCATGCCTGCTATTTATGCTTAGGGTAAGGCATACCCTAGCTACAATTCAATTATTGTAAAAATATATCAATGACTATGTAATTAGTCCTATACTTATTTATAACAAAATCCTACATTAGCGTGCTATCTTTATATCTAGTTTCGATTTGTAATACGTCATAATCCATACATGTTTTACATAATCTATTTTTATTGTCTTTATAACTAACACATATGAATATATGTCAAACTTCAGAATTATTTATTAATCTAATGTATTATTTGGAGGTTAGTGGTGTGATTCACCACTTCGACCATATGTAAGGTCTAGTTAAAGTAGTAAATATAGAGATGAGTTTTTAAGTGTCCTGACTTTATAAACTATACAACGCATAGACCAAAAATGAAACTTAGTGGAACTCTTTGTTGGCAGTGTACTGAAGTTTGACACGTTTAACTTAAATGTTAAATAAATGCAACCATGGTGGAATGCATAATGGAAAACCCTGTGGCATGGATTCACATGATGGCTTTGGATTTTGGGATAAAACCTAACCGTGCATTAAAAGACTACCATACCATCGTAGCTCATTTCATTCATTTGACATTGTTAGTGGTAGGGGAGGCCGGCAGGCTCCCGACTGTTTAGGTTTTGAAAGATTCATGCGTTGTTTCAGGGTTGCAATGGAGGTTTCGTGGCTTGGCTTGTTGTCACGCAAAGAAGGTAAACCATCCGAAAAATTACAGTATTAACTCGTTTTTATTTAATGTATACCTGTATCGTTACTAACGCTAACTTGTTTCTTGTTGTTTTTGAATTCGAGTGACAGGTGTGCTTCTTGACGAAGCTTGCATCTGTGAGGAGTGGGAGCTTCCTTGATTAAGGTGACGATACTTAAAAAGGCCCTAGTAAGCTTCGGTGGTTCTCTTGGACAACCTCGTCGTGATTCTTGATGTAAAAAAAATGGTGCTGATAAGGCATTGATGCCAGTCTGTGCATACTCCGCTGAGATGTGGTTTAAATCTTAAATTTGGTTTTAATGTTTTGTTTGGGCAAATTGTAAGCCATTTGGAAACTTGGTAAAGAAACCTTAGGGTATTATACCCTCGAGCTACGGCTCTTGTAAATCCTGTTTGGAAGGATACTTTGGTAATGAAAATCGAGTTTGGTTTATTAAATTCTTGTATATGTATGAATCCTGAAGCATTTAGGGTTGAACCCTACATCCAATATATGTGTAATATTTTGGTTTCTTAAGCGTAATTCCGGCCTTCACGAAAACCCTGTGCTCTCAAATTAAAGTGCAGTTTTGTTTTTATTTTGAAATGATAACGTTTTGAAGGTTTTTGGGGTTTAACCCTGTCATTTTCGTGTATTTGTATTTTATGTTCTGGGCAAGAAAATAAACCATTTAGGAACTTTTCTTTTTTAGTCTATTGATTCTGAACATCAGTCCCTCTGTTGGTTCTTCTATTTTATTAAAATAGCTTTAATCCGTAATGGCCTTGTCGAAAAACTGGACCTAAGTTCAAATGTTTATTTATTAGTTGATTGGTTACTGAGCTGGGCTCGTTAATGAAATTATTATGTTGTGAAGGTGGTTATGTACAAGGTTTTAAATGAACGTTATAATGATACTAGAGGGTCTTCATAAGACTTGATCCCGTAACCTGTTTTACAATTTTATCAATAGTTTTAAAAAATGGTTTTTGAGTTTGTAGGAAACTCTATAATTTTGAAATAAAGTATAGACTTAAAATTTGTTTCCGAACTCCAATTCTGGGTTGAAATTTGTGTGTGTAAAGAATGAGTGTAAGTTTAGATGAAGTGGGCAGAACCCTAGTAGGTCTCGATCATGAGACTGCTCTTAACCGAGAGCTTACTTTTGATTAGAATTAATGTTACTGAATTCTTCCTAAATAATATGCTTAGATTCGATAGTTTCTAATTAACAATTTATTTGATGTGTGAGCATGGATATACATAGATGTTAGGGTTGCAAAAATGAATTTGATTCTATTCTTATACTGTACATGCATTAGGATTATAATAATGACTTTAATATAGTTTGGATACTAAATAAATTATTATAATTTCCAGAATGTAATCTGGATCTATTCGTTTGATTTTGTAATGAGAGTTATTGTAATTACCATGTTTATAAAATATACTGACAGATCTAAATTCAATATTCTATATATTTATATGATAGTGAGCTTAGCCTTGAGCTTATATGTTCAAACTTGAAGTTATGAGAACAACCCTAAAAGTGATCATTATTATGCATTTGTTTTAGAGCAATAATGTTTGTACAATAACTGTTATTTTATAGATTAATTCTTATTTCAGTATTGTGAAATGGATGGAAATTCTAACTATTTGTTTTCTTCTCAACTTGGCATTTTACTATGCTACAATCATTATGAACTGCAGAGATATAGACTATAATTCTAAACAACATGAGTATTATTTCCATAGTTAATACCTATGTCTAAAGCCTTTCACAGCACAGAAGAACAATTATTCTAACCATATTTATTCAATCTAAAATTGAGAGATCATTCAAATCTATCTATTTAAATAATCTTTCTATACTAGAGTACGTCACATTATTGTGAGTGGAAAAATACAAAAAGAATTTCTATTCAATCATTTCAACATTCATTCAGAAATAAATATCATTTCAATATCTCTAATCTAGCAGTTAAGTAAAAAAACAATTTTCAGAATTAAATTAGCAGACTAGAAGTAAACATTTGAACAATGTAGAACTTGATAACTATAGAGGGGTACAAACACCCAAAGGAGCCCGTTCCACCGAACCTTCTGCTGAAGACAGCCAAGTCACTTGTCTTAGGACCCCCGAACCTATTCACTAAACCACCAGGACGAATATGCTGTGTGGAGACTAGAATCTATCCTTCTGCAACTCAGCAGTAATACATATTGTACTCAACAGTATTACTTCATCCTTTAGTAGTATTGAACTCTACATTAAGCAGTACTAGTTTAGATATGTAGACTTAGTTCTATCAATCACTTCCTAGCTTCTCCTCATCGAATCGCATGTGAATTCTTATTTTTCTCTTTTCAGAAATTGTCACAAGGAAAACTTAGTGAGCCTCCTGCTTAATTCGATGGATGTAATAAAGTGCCAAGGTCTTTGGTTAGTTTCATCATTATGGAGCCACCTGCTCTGTTCCACTTTCATGGGGAACATGACCATAAATATAGGGAAGTTGCCCCCTACAACAACTAGAAGTGAATGATTATGCTGCCAAGTGTCAGTTTGCTCTCCACCCAGTCCATTCCTCCTAGTGGGTCAGTGAACACTCTTTTAACAGTCTCCTTTGGATATTTGTCTCCTCTTTTATTTATTAATAATAAAAATATTAGAGTATTTAATTACAGTCATCCTTGACCCCACTTGGTCAATAATCATAAAAACTTTACAATAACTTATAACATAATGTTTTTCTCACAACATAAAATGTTCAGATTTTGGGTATGTGACATACACCTCTTCTTAATTTCAACATCGTCCTCGATGTTGCTTTATTCATCATCCTTTGCGACTTCCTGGAAAAGAATTGGATATTCCACCCACATATTACTCTCCAATTCCCAGGTTGATTCATCTGGACTAAGGTACTTCCATTTCACCTTTACCTGTCCAATGGCATGATTTCGAAGTAAAATTTCCCTCTTGTCGAGGATACAATCCGGTTCCACCAGAAAATCTCCTTCGGGTTCCACCTAAACATCATTCCAATTATTCACATGAGTAGCATCATGTACATACTTTTTCAAAATGGAAATATGGAAGACATTATGTACTTTAAGATTCAGTGGCAAGGCCAACTGGTATGCCACTGGTCCAACCCTTGATAGTATTTCAAATAGTGCACAATACCTTGGTGCTAGTTTAGCACAACTTCCTAACTTTAAGGAGCTCTTTTTTGGGTTTTACCTTGATTAAAACATGCTCACCAACCTGAAAATATTTCTGAGTTCTTTTGAGATCTGCATGACTTTGACTCCTATCTTGTGCAATTTTCAGATTGCCTTGTACCTGTTTCACTGTTAGTTCCATCTCTTTTAACAATTAAGGTCCTAACATCAATCTGTCAACTGGATTACTCCATGAAATATGAGTATTACACTTTCTACCATACATGATTTCAAATGGACTAAGCTTAGCTGAAGATTGATAATGGTTATTATAAGCAAATTCAACTAAGTGCAGATAATCCTCCCATTTACTTCGCTGATCACTAACATACATTCTTAACATATCTTCAAGAGTCTGATTTACTCTTTCTGTGTGTCCATTCGTTTGCGGATTAAAAGATGTACTGAAATTTAACATCGTATCCAAACCTTTAAATAAAGACTTCGAGATATTTCCTGTAAACTTAGAGTCTCTATTAGAAATTATGACTTTAGGAATTCCATGCAAACAAAAAATTTGTTTCATAAAAATTTCAGCAATGTTAGCAGCCTTGTAAGTTGTTTTAACGGGTATGAAATGGGATGCTTTACTAAGCTTATCCACAACTACAATTATAGAATCGTTCTGTTTTTTATTTTTAGGTAAATCAGTTATAAAATCAATGTTGATTATTTCCCACTTCCAATCTGGAATTGGTAATGGTTGCAATAAGCTAGCTGGGTGTTGATGCTCAGCTTTAACTTGCTGACATTCAAAGCACCTAGATATGTGTTTAGCTACTTCATTCTTCATAATCGACCAAAAGTAATCTTTTCTCAGCATAGTTATCATCTTTTGGTAACCAGGTGTCCTGAATAAGGACTTTTATGTACTTCATTTAAAATCATCAGCTTAACTTCAGGTACATACAGTCTGTTTTTATACAACATTAACCCATTTCCATTTAGGCTGTAATCTGTTATTAAATTTTAAGATATATTTTCAGCAACCTTTTTCTATAATTTAAGATAGTTTTCATCCAATTTTATTCCTTCTTCAAGCTGATTTTCCAAATCTGTTTTATAAGTGCTGATTGCTGCCATAAAATTTAATTTTGCATTTTTGCTCAAGGCATCAACAACTTTATTTTCTTTACCTTTTATGTGCTGAATCTTGAAATCATATTCGCTAAGGAAAGCTAGCCACCTAGCTTGCCTTGCATTCAGATTTGGTTGATCTAACAAATATTTTAAACCTTTATTATCTGTCATTAATGAAAACTTCCTTCTAATTAGAAGATGGCGCCACATTTTTAACGCATGTATCACGACATCCAATTCTAAATCATAGGTAGCATAGTTCTTTTCGTGAATTTTTAGCTTTCTAGACTGATACACTATTACATGAACTTCTTGTGTTAAGACTCCGCCAAGACCATCGTTGCATGTGTCAGTGCATACAACAAAGTCCTTGTTCAGATCTGCAATTTTGAGAATAGGTGCAGTAGTTAATAGTTCTTTTAATTTCTTAAAACTTTCTTCACACCTTTGATCCCAAACAAATTTCTTCCCCTTTTTCTGTAAGGAGGTTATGGGATTTGCGATTCTTGAGAATCCTTCTATAAATTTTATGTAGTAACTTGTGATTCCCATAAACGATAGTACACCAATTACGTCATTAGGGACATGCCATTCATTAATTGCTCTTATTATATTAGGGCCTACTACAATTCCATCCTTGGATATCACATGCCCTAAATACTGTATTTTATCTTTGAAAAAGTCACACTTACTGAATTTAGTGTACAGTTGATGTTCCCTTAATACTTGCAAAATTATCTTTAAGTGTTCGTCATGTTCTTCCTTAGTCTTCAAATAAATTAATATGTCATCAATGAACACCACTACAAATTTATCTAAGTACTTATGTAAAACATTATTCATTAGGCACATGAAGACTTCTGTAGCGTTAGTTAGCCCAAAAGGAATAACCACAAACTCGTAGTGTCTGTAACGGGTTCTGAAAACAGTTTTAAAGATGTCTTCATCTTTAATTCTGCCTTGATGATACCTAGATCTCAAGTCTATTTTAGAATATATCGTTGCTCCATGTACTTGATCAAACATATCATCTATGCGGAGCAAGGGATATCTGTTTTTAATCATCATTTTATTTAACTGACAATAGTCTATGCATAACCGCAAAGTACCATCTTTCTTTTTAACGAAGATTACAAGTGCTCCCCAAGGAGACACACTTGGTCTTATGTAATTTTTGTCAATTAACTCTTTTAACTGTGATTTTAATTCGTTGAGCTCCAATATGTTCATCGAGTAAGGTGCTTTTGAGTTTGGTACTGCACCAGGTACTAATTGAATGGTGAAGTCTAATTCTCTTTTCACAGGTAATCCTAGAATTTCTTTCGGGAATACATCTGAAAAGTCTCTTAGAATTGGTATGTCTTCAAGTTTTTGCTTATCTTCTTTAGTTGTGTGTTCATCGTTAATTACATTTACAGCAAACATCTTACATCTTTTACGAACAACCTTCTTAACTTGCAAAGAAAAAACATGTCTAACTGAAGTTTTCCTAGGAATTACTTTTACTGTTACAGTTTCACACTTATCATTTAAGCAAGTAAAGGTCTTTTCAAAACAATTTAACGCTACCCTATGCTTTTCCATCCAATCCATTCCAACTAAAACATCGTAAGAGCCTAATGGTAATACATTCAGCTTAACATGAGTTCTAAACTAATTCATAAATAAATCACAGTCTTTAATAAAATCAAATACCTTTTGCTTGGTCCCTGTAGTTAGTTGAACCAGCCAAGACTTTTCAAACTTTTCTACTTCCAGTTTATATTTTTCTACAATATTAAGAGATAAATAACCGAGACTAGATCCTGGATCAATTATAATAGAAATGGGTTTATCTTTTAGCATACCTTCTACTTCAACCATTGAAGTTAGATGATCAACCGGTCTGTTTTCCAAGGTTGCAATGATCCTGGGCATCTCCCTCGCTAAGTCACCAACGGTTGCTTCCTCTTGCACTGTATGAATGTTGTTGACGTTCCTTTTCCTGTTAGGACAGTTGTTTGCATAATGCGGTCCTTGGCATTCCCAACATTTAACAGGTTCCTTTTGTTCATTAACTTTAACATAATTATTAGGTGAATCTCTGTTTCTTACAACTGTAAATTTTTTTCGTATATTGCCTCTTGAATGGTTTCCTTGGAATTTTCTGTTAGGAAAGTTACGTGAGTTATTATTTCCAGAATTTTGATTAAATGTAAAAGTTTTCTTTGTTTGCTCAAAATTATTGGGCCTTTTATCTTTCCCTCTCGGTATACTTTCTCTTTTTTTGTTCTATTCATAATAGAAAATTTCCTTTTTCATGGCCTCTTCAAGAGCCTTGGGATCGTCATACTCAATTCTGTCCTTTATATGAAAAGGTAGACAACTCAAAAATATCTGTACCTTGGGATTTTCATCAGTAATGTAAGGCATGTATCTCAACAAGCTTATAAACTTGCTACTAAATTCCGTCATATTCATGGAACCCAATTTTAAATCATAGAATTCTTTAGCTCGTTCCTCAAAATATTGTTCTGACATAAATTTCTTTTGAAAATACTTTTTGAAATTACTCCAATTAACATGTTTCTCTCTTATGCCTTTTACACGTTTTAGATCTTGCCACAAGATGTCAGGTTTCCCAATCAGATTATAAATTGCCATTTTAGTTTTTAACTATCTTGAGTAGTTGTAAATTTGAAAATATTTATTCATACCGGACAACCATGCTTCGGCTTCCTCTCCTTATTTTGTTTCTCCATTAATATTTGGTGGTTTAATCTTCTTAAATTCCCCTGAAATCTCTTCGTAAGGTTTGTACTTATTCCTTTTAGTATAGTGATCACTTTCACTACTGTCACTGGAATACTGGTGCTTCTTCCTGTGTGTTTTAACATTAACTTCGGAAGAAGAGCTACTTTCATAGTAAAAAAGTTTTAGTTTCTTACCCTTTCATTGGTAAGACATGGTTCCAGATTTGGAATTTATTTCTGTTCTTTTATCTTTCTTGTTATTATGGAAACTATCCAGTAATATCTGATTCATTTCCTCTTGTACTTTTAAGATTCGTCCATTCTCTTCCTTAATAGTTTTTATTTTAGTTTTTAAGTCCTTAACTGTTCGAAGTAATTCAAATGAATTGTCGTTTAATTCTACAAATATATTCTCTTCATTAATATGTCCCTGCTCATTATTAATTTCTTCATTATGATGGGACTTGTCCTTAGCTGACTCTTTCGGTCCTTCCATACCTGTAAACTAAATATAAAATGTGCTGAACATAAAACAAATTACAACAAAAATCAGTAATTGCAATTCTGTTTTTTATTTCCATTGCGTGAGTTGAGCCACTTTCAGGCCTAGTATTTGAACTTGCGCTTTGATACCACATGTAACATCCCAAAAATTGGTAAAAATTAAAAAAAAATCCGTGCAGTATTAAATGGTAATAATTTGTTATGTAGAAGTTTGATAACGATAATGTAACCCTTTCAATTTAGAGGATTAGTTATATTTATAGTGGCGACACTGATTTTTTTTATAAAAAGTCGTCCTTTGTTTAGAACTGTTGAAATGTTGTGATTCTGTAATTCCTTTATTTTTGTCATAACATTTCTTTCAAACAATTTCATCTATTCTTGTTGTTTGAATGTTTTCTTAATAGCATTTATTATTTGTGTGTTAAATTCAACGATCTATATTGTTCTAAAGATGTACACCTTTATATACATGGACGAGTTTGATTTCTAACCTCTTTCTTTCTTTTATTGAAGGGGTCCTAATAATACCCCGAGGCTTACTCAGCTAATGTTTAGCTAATGCCACTTACTACCTTGTACAGATCTTAGGTAAAAGTCTATTACCAGAAAAGAAGATTGAAAGTTGAAGAATTATATTTTGTACATCGTTTTTGGCTTACTACCCGCACACTATAACTTTCTTAGCATGCCTGCTATTTATGCTTAGGGTAAGGCATAACCTAGCTACAATTCAATTACTGTAAAAATATATCAATGACTATGTAATTAGTCATATACTTATTTATAACAAAATCCTACATTAGCATGCTATCTTTATATCTAGTTTGGATTTGTAATACTTCATAATCCATACATGTTTTACATACTCTATTTTTATTGTCTTTATAACTAACACATATGAATATATGTCAAACTTCGGAATTATTTATTAATCTAATGTATTATTTGGAGGTTAGTGGTGTCATTCACCCCTTCGACCATATGTAAGGTCTAGTTAAAGGAGTAAATATAGTGATGAGTTTTTAAGTGTCCTGAATTTATAAACTATACAATCCATAGACCAAAAATGAAACTTAGTGGAACTCTTTGTTGGTAGGTGTACTGAAGTTTGATACGTTTAAACTTAAATGTTAAATAAATGCGACCATGGTGGAATGCACAATGGAAAACCTCGTGGCATGGATTCACGTGATGGATTTGGGTTTTGGGATAAACCCTAACCGTGCATTGAAAGACTACCATACCATCGTAACTCATTTCATTCATTTGACATTGCTAGTGGTAGGGAAGGCCGACAGGCTCTCAACTGTTTAGGGTTTGAAAGATTCATGCGTTGTTTCAGGGTTGCAATGGAGGTTTCGTGGCTTGGCTTGCTGTCACGCAAAGAAGGTAAACAATCCAAATAATTACAGTATTAACTCGTTTTTCTTTAATGTATACTTGTATCGTTACTAATGCTAACTTGTTGCTTGTTGTTTTTGAAGTCAAGCGACAGGTGTGCTTCTTGACAAAGCTTGCATCTGTGAGGAGTGGGAGCTTCCTTGATTAAGGTGACGATACGTAAAAAGGCCCCAGTAAGCCTTGGTGGTTCTCTTGGACAACCTCGTCATGACTTTTGATGTAAAAAAAATGGTGTTGATAAGGCATTGATTCCAGTCTATGTATACTTCATCGAGATGTGGTTTAAATCATAAATTTGGTTTTAATGTTTTGTTTTGGAAAATTGTAAGTCGTTTGGCAACTCGGTAAAGAAACCGTAGGGTATTATACCCTCGAGCTATGGCTCTTGTAAATCCTGTTTGGAAGGATACTTTGGTAATGAAAATCAAGTTTGGTTTATTAAATTCTTGTATATGTATGAATCCTGAAGCATTTCGGGTTGAACCCTGCAACCAATATGTGTGTAATATTTTGGTTTCTCATGCATAATGCCGACCTTCACGAAAACCCTGTACTCTCAAATTAAAGTGCATTTTTGTTTTTATTTTGAAATGATAATGTTTTGAAGGTTTTTGGGGCTGAACCTTTTCGTCGTCTTGTATTTGTATTTTAGGTTCCGGTCATGAAAATAACCCATTTAGGAACTTTGCTTTTTTAGTCTATTGATTCTGAACAACATTCCCTCGGTTGGTTCTTCTATTTTATTAAAATAGCTTTAAGCCGTAACGGCCCTGTCGAAAAACTTGAACTAAGTTCAAATGTTTATTTATTAGTTGACTGGTTACTGAGCTGGGCTCGTTAATGAAATTATTATGTCATGAAGGTGGTTATGTACAGGGTTTTAAATGAACATTATAATGATACCAGAGGGTCTTCATAAGATTTGATCCTGTAACCTATTTTACGATTTTAGCAATGGTTTTCAATTTCGTAGGTAATTCTATAATTTTGAAATAAAGTACAGAGTTAAACTCTATCTCCGAACTCCAATTCTGGGTTGAAATTTGTGTGTGTAAAGAATGAGTGTAAGTTTAGAAGAATTGGGCAGAACCCCAGTAGGTCTCGATCATGAGACTACTCTTAACCGAGAACTTACTTTTGATTAGAATTAATGTTACTGAATTCTTCCTAAATATTATGCTTACATTCGATAGTTTCTAATTAACAATTTATTTGATGTGTGAGCATGGATATACAGAGATGTTAGGGTTGCAAAAATGAATTCGATTCTATTCTTATACTGTACATGAATTAGGATTATAATAATGACTTTAATATAGTTTGGATACTAAATAAATTATTATAATTTCCAGAATGTAATATGGATCTATTCGTTTGATTTTGTAATGAGAGTTATTGTAATTACCCTGTTTATAAAAGATATTGATAGATCTAAATTCGATATCTATATATGTATATGATACTGAGCTTAGCCTTGAGCTTATATGTTCAAACTCGAAGTTCTGAGAAAAACCCTAAAAGTGATCATTATTATGCATTTGTTTTAGAGCAATAATGTTTGTATACCGTTTGTACTATAACTGTTATTTTATAGACCAATTCTTATTTCAGTACTATGAAATGGATGGAAATTCTAATTTTTTGTTTTCTTCTCAACTTGGCATTTTAATATGCTACAATCATTATGAGCTGCAGAGATATAGACTATAATTCTAAACAACCTAAGTATTATTTCCATAGTTAATATCTATGTCTAAATATTTTCGCAGCACAAAAGAACAATTATTCTAACTAGATTTATTCAATCTAAAATTGAGAGATCATTCAAATCTATCTATTTAAACAATTTTTCTGTACTAGAGTACATCACATTATCGTGAGTGGAAAAATACAGAAAGAATATCTATTCAATCATTCCAGCATTCATTCATAAATAAATATCATTTCAATATCTCTAATCTAGTAGTTAAGTAAAAAGACAATTTTCAGAATTAAATTAGCAGACTAGAAGTAAACAACTAAACAATGTAGAACCTGATAAATGTAGAGGGGTACAAACACCCAAAGGAGCCAGTTCCACCCAACCTTCTCCTGAAGACAGCCAAGTCACTTGTCTTAGGACCCCCAAGCTTGTTCACTAAACCACCAGGACAAAGATGCTGTGTGGAGACTAGAATGTATCCTTCTGCAACTCAGCAGTAATACTTATTGTACTGAACAATATTACTTCAACCTTTAGCAGTATTGAACTCTGCATTAAGTAGTACTAGTTCAGATATGCAGACTTATTTCTATCAATCACTTCCTAGCTTCCCCTCAACGAATCTCATGTTCATTCTTATTTTTCTCTTTTCAGAAATTGTCACAAGGAAAACTTAGTGAGCCTCCTGCTCAATTCGATGGATGTAATAGAGTGCCTAGGTCTTTGGTCAGTTTCATCATTATGGAGCCACCTGCTCTGTTCTACTTTCATGGGGAACATGACCATAAATATAGGGAAGTTCCCCCCTATAATAGCTGGAAGTGAATGATGATGCTACAAAGTGTTAGTTTTCTCTCCACCCCAGTCCATTCCTCCTAGTGGGTCAGTGAACACACTTTTAACAGTCTCCTTTGGATATTTGTCTCCTCTTTTATTTATTAATAATAAAAATATTAGAGTATTTAATTACAGTCATCCTTGACCCCACTTGGTTAATAATCATAAAAACTTTACAATAACTTATAACATAATGTTTTTCTCACAACATAAAATGTTCAGATTTTGGGTATGTGACACCTGCACCTTCTTCCATACAAAGTCTCAAATGGACTCATTCCTAATGATGCTAGTTGACCGTTATTATATGCAAAATCTACCAAGTGTAGATTATCCTCCCACTTGGATGGTTTTTCCATTACATACATGTGAAGCATGTCTTCAAGAACTTGGTTTACTCTTTTTGTTTGCTCGTTTGTTTGAGTATGGTATGCGGTGCTAAATTTTAGCTGTGTACCCAAATCTGCCAAAATACCCTTCCAAAAATTTGAAGTGAACTTGGTATCCCTATCATAAATTATTGCCTTAGGAAATCTATGCAATTTGAAGATTTCCTTCATGAAAATATTTGCAATGAAATCAAATTTATATGTGGACTTAACTGGTATAAAATGTGTTTCCTTTGTTAACTTTTCCACCACCACCATGGTGGAATCATGCTGCTTTATTATCATCGACAAACCTGTAATAAAATTCATGGAAATTATATCCCATTTCCATTCTAGGATTGGAAATGGATGTAATAAACTTGGTGGGTGTTGGTGTTCAAACTTCATCCGTTGACATTTCATGCCCTTAGAAATGTATTCAACGATGTCCTTCTTCATCCATGGCCAAAAATATTGTTTTCTGGTTGTAGCAATTGTTTTATGATATCCCGTGTGACCAAAACATGGAGCTTATGGATTTCATCCATAACAGTCCTTCTCAAGTCTTCCACATTGGGTGTAATGCCCCCATTTTGACCCCCTTTGCATTAAATCGTAAATGATGTAAATATTGTTATTTAATCATGGTGAGGAGCTCAAGGCCAAGGCCCCACCATTGATTTAGCATTTTATGTATCGACAATTAAAGAAATAGATGCCTATGGTTCTTGTGCTAGATAGGCATAATGTAAATAAGACATCATGTAAATACGAATTTTAATGAAAAACCCACAACTAGCTATGCAATGCAACAAAGAGATGGGGGCATGATTCTACAAGGACTAGGGAGGGAAATTATTCAAACCCTTTGAGACAATGGTGTTAATCCATGTGTCAATGAGAAAACCCATAAACCACCAACTACCCATTTTGGGTTATGCACCCAATCATTTAATTCTTCCAGAAATTGGTTGAGGCAGTTAATGCCTTGGGAATGGAGAGGTATGGAAGCCAATTTCGTGCATGGGCAAGCCATCAACCTGGGAATTCGTATTTTGTCTCCTTGGGCAAGAAAACACCCATGAAATGGTGCCCAAAGCCATTCAAAACTGATAGTCTTTCCTCTCTCACGCAGTCTGAACTACTGGGTCTTTCCTCATCACGTTTTTAACAATTTCTTGCATTTTTCCATAGCTGGGAGCTCGTTTTTGTGTTGCACAGTAGCTAGGAGAGAAGGCCCACGATTTGGGACTGTTATGGAGGCCATTTTGCCCCAGAATGTCCATGGACGTTTTTCTGAAAATGGATTTGGCTTCCCAGGGTTGTTCCCCATCTTCTAGTTTCGTTTTCGGGTTTCCCACGTTTTTTTGAAGCTAATGAAAACCCCATCTTTGGGAACCTCACTATAAAAATGTTTCTTCATGCCCAACACTTATAGTTCTGCTGTTATGTGCACCCTTTTTTTGGTTTGAATCTGTGAGCAAGAGATTTGGAGTGGAAGTGGACAGAATTGGCTTGATAAACCTAGTGGGGGAAACAACCTCTCAAGAAGATCAAGAGGGCTGGCTACTCTTCTATACACACCTGGGACACTCTAGAATTGGAAGGTATGGCCTGAGGGACTGTGAATCGGTGAAGGGAATACCTCCTTGAGTGGGGTGTGTAGGCATTGTGGGTGTCAAGCTAAATAGATCTTGTAGAGGTACCCATAGCTCTGTGGTTGAGCTCACTGGCTTAGCAATCCTTCCTTTCCATTTCCTAGTAGCCTAATAAACCCAATTGTAGATTGGCTTGGCTCATCTTGGTGTATACTTGGCTATGTGTGAGTCTGTTGTTCCCCGGTTCCTTGTAGAAATCATGCCCAACTCGGGGGTGGCAGTTGTATCAAGAGGTTGATAAGCACAACTGGCCTATGGTTGAGTGGAACGTTATAGATGCATAGCTGGTTGCTTGGGACTACTGTGTTAAGATAAGTATTCTCTTGTGTTAACTTTGCAATTATTATTTGATGAATATCTTGAATGTATGATGGATGTGTTGTTGATATTATTTTCGCTGTGTTTTTCTTAAAATTATACATTCCATATGTCTTTTATATTATGTGAATGCTATGTAAAAGTTCATGGGGCTAGATGCCCAGTTTTAGCGTCACGTTCCCTCTATCATGCTGGTATGATGGGAGGGGACATTACATTGGGAATATACATTCTATTCTTATAAGTAATAACTCCATCACCTTCCAAATGATACCCTTCAAAATTCTTTTCAAAGTTCCGTTGTTGCAATTTTTCCTTTATCTGCACATAAATTTCATCTTCAACAATGCATTTGACAATCTACTACCTCAAATACGATTGGTACGCACTAAGGGCTGCCACATGCATTTCATGTACTTTTATGCTGAGTGCATCGACAACCTTATTTTATTTTCCCTTTATGTGTTTGATCTCAAAATCAAATTCACACAAAAATTCCATCCATCTAGCTTTCCTAGAATTTAATGTTGGCTACTCAAACAAATATTTTAGACCGCAATGGTCTGTCCTTGGATCAAATTTTATGCCCATTAAGTAGTGCCTCCACATCTTTAAATTATGCTCTATGGCTGCAAGCTCTAAATCATGATTAGCATAATTCTTCTCATGCTCCTTCAACTTTCTCGACTCATAGCATACCACACGGTTTTCTTGCATAAGAACTCGTCCAAGTCCTTGATTTTGCATGCATCAATACAAACCACGAAATCTTTTTCCTGGGTCTGCAATTTTCAAAATTGGATCACTTGTGAGAAGCTTCTTCAACTGCTAGAAACTTTCTTCACATTTTGATGTCCACTCAAACTTTATCCCCTTCTTTTGTAAAAAAGTGATTGGGTGTGCAACCTTGGAAAATCCTTCAATGAACCTTCTATAGTAAACAACAAGTCCCATAAAGGATCTCACATCTATCACGCTCCTTGCAGTTGGCCAATTCATGATGGTTTCAATATTCTCAAGATCAACTGATATTCCTTCTTCTGAAATTAGATGTGACCCAAATAATGAATTTTATTTTTATAAAAGTCACATTTGCTCAACTTTGCATACAACTTATGCTCCCTTAGCAATTGCAAGGCCATTCTCAAATGTTCTTCATGCTCTTTTTCATTCTTAGAATAGATAAGAATGTCATCTAGAAAAACAAGAACAAACTTGTCCAAATACTTTCTAAAAACACTATTCATGAGACACATTAATGTAGTTGGTGCATTCGTGAGACCAAATGGTACTACCACAAACTCATAGTGCCCATACCTTGTTCTAAAGGCTGTCTTATGGATATATTCCTTTTTGATTCTTACTTGATGATAACCAGACCTCAAGTCAATATTTGAAAATACCTTTGCTCCTCTCATTTGATTAAAAAGATCATCAATTCGAGGTAATGGGTATTTTTTCTTCACAATGACTTTTTTCAACTGCTTGTAGTCAATACATAACCTGAGTGTTCCATCTTTATTTTTCACAAATAGCACAGGTTCTCCCCACGGGGACACACTTGGCCTGATATATTTCTTTTCAAATAAATCTTATAACTTCATTTTCAATTCTAGAAAATCCGGTGTACTCATCCTGTAGGGTGTCTTGGAAACTGGTGTAGCTCCCGGCACAAGGTCAATTGTGAAATCAATGTCTCTCTTTGGAGGAAGTCCTGGAATCTCAACAGGAAACACATCCCTGAATTGTAATACATGGTAGTCCTCCAACTTAGGAGTTTCATTTTCTATTGCCTCCAAAACATGGGCTGCATACAATTGAAAACCCTTCCTACATAACTTATTTAGTTGCATGGGGGAAATCTTCCTAAAAAAATTACCTTTGGAATGCCTTTCACGACCCTTGGGTTTCCTTTCTCATCCATGCATTCAAAAGTCTTGTTGTAGCAGTCAATTTTAACTCAGTGTGCTTCTAACCAATCCATTCCAATGAGAATGTCATAGGAACCAACTGGAAAAATATTAAAATTTGCATAAGTGAACAATCCATCCATTTCTAATTGACATTTCTCTAGCGTTTCACTAACGTTTCTCTTGGTTCCAGTGGCTAGTTGAAATAACCATGATTTACTATGCTTTAATTTCTTAAAAGCAAAAATCCCAACAATTATAGGAGTGATATAACTGTGAGTATATCTAGGTTCAATCAAAATATAAACATATTACTTAGCAATATTACCTTCAACTTCAACCATGGTTGATTGATGGTCTTCTTGGCAGTCCTCTAGTGCTGCATAGATCCTAGGGATGGTCCTTGCCACTTGACCCACAGTTTCAAGTCCTTGTATGTTGTGAGATTTCTTTACACTCCCATTCCGATGCAGATAGTTCCTTAGCATATGGTCCTCTCCACATCCTCAACATTGAAGTGGCTCTCTTGGATCCTTTGTATCTCTTGGCTTGTCTCCCATCATTCTAGCTGGCTTAGTCACACCCTGTGGTTCCCGCCTTTTCTGATTTCTGAGATGAGGAGGTTTGAACCCCTTCCTCCTTTGGTCAAACTTCTCATTTTTCTTGTCCTTCCATTCCTTATGGAGATCATGTTTGCTTTTGTTTTGATTATAACAATACTTGTCCTTTCTCATGGCCTCCTCTATAGTTCGAGGTTCATCAAACTCAATTATGTCTTTGTATGACTGAGGTAGTCCACTTAGAAAACTTTTAATTTTCACCTTATCATCCCTGATATACTTGAAATACCTCAACAAATCCAAGAATTTGTTTGGATATTCTTCCATAGTCATTTGGCCCAATTTCAGCTCATGGAACTCTTTGATCTTATTATCATAGTACCTATCAGAGAGGTACTTCTGCTTGAAGTTCTTCTTGAACTTCTTCCACACAATCTTCCTTTCATTGATCTTCTTCACTTTCCTAAGGTGATCCCACCATATAGATGTTATTCCATTTGAATTGAAGATGTCTACCTTTGCCTTCATATTTCCAGAGTAGTCTTGGACTTGGAAATACTTCCTCATCTCAAGAATCCAAGCTTTGGTTTCTTGACTAGATTTTACCTCACCATGAAATGTAGGAGGTTTGGAATTCTTAAATTCCCCATGTGAATTGTTCTTGTAATGCCTCTTCCTCTTATTTCGAGGAGATGAAGAGCTTGAACCTTCAATGGATTCTTCAGAGTCATATGATCCACTAGAATATATTTCTGGAGTATATGTCCTATCTCTAGAAACTCTTCTTGAGCTAACAGACCTCTCGTGGGAATTTATCCTTGAACTACTCCCACTATTTTCTAGATTTGTTGAGTGATTCCCAGAGGTAATCCTCCTTTGAATCTCTATCAAAATTTGCAGCATAGTCGCATTCAACTGATTTTGATCTTCTTGAGCTTTAATCAACCTCACACTGTCTTCTCTACAACTCTACAACTCCACCCTTAGGCTCCTCATGGTGGCTGCAATATCTGAGGGAGTCTCTTGATTTGTTCTCCCATTGGATTTTGTTTCAGCATTCTCAACGTGTATGTTCTCTCCCATGGCATCTGTCTCAGGATGATAGGGATCCTGTGCATCATCCATGATGATGATCCTCTTGGCCCAACCAAGACCCAAAATTTCCCAATTTCACTAGACTGGAAAGCTGGCCCTTAACTGCCACTTATATGATTCCGACTCTGCAAAATGTGTTCATAAATACAATTGTCAGTTGCATTATATTCTTAGAAAGTTATAAATTTGTTTCATGCATTATGGGAACAATCCATATTGACAATTTTTTCAAATCACAAAATTTTCTCACAAGGAACGATGTATCAGGGGGATGATGGGGGTCAAGGAGGGTTGCAGAATTTGTTGTCGATCGTTTTTTCGGTGACTTTTTCCATTTGCACCGATCGCCTTTTTGAGGAATTTTTCCATTTGTCTCCAATCTCCTTTTCGGTTACTTTTTCATTCCTCCGCAAACAGTTTCAGAAAATTTTCTCATTTCTCACCAGTTCATTTGGCATACTTTTTCTTTTATCACCGCTCTATTTCGGATATTTTTACGAATCTTCGCCGAAACTCTTTCTTTGGTAACTTTTCAATGTTTCGCCGAAATGTATCAGTGAATTTGTCAATTTGTTTGTCGATAGTTTCGGGGCCCTTTTTAATTTGTCGCCAGTAGTTTCAGTGATTTTTTTCAATTTGGCAGCGATAGTTTCGATGCCCTTTTCAATTTTTCGCCAATAGTTTCGCTGGCTTTTTCAATTTGTCGCCGACAGTTTCGGTGACTTTTTCAATTTGTCGCTGACAATTTCAGTGTACTTATTATTTTTTCGCAGAAACTCCTTCGGCGATTTTCTCCAAAACTTTCCGATATGTGTCGGCGCAACTATCTCAAATCCCTTGACATATACACTTAGGCAAAAACTCAAAAACTTAGAAAAATTTTGCTTTCTTTTTCTGATGACCAGTAGTGATCAGGAAGTGATCTTACCTCTGCAAGTGGTCAAATTTGACCCATACAGACCCAATGTTGCAACTTATTCTCTAATACCACACTGTCATGTCCCTTCCCATCCATCCCACTCAAGGAAGGGAACATGACTAAAGATATTGGCTTTCAAATTTCTAGCCCCATTCATCATTTACAAATTCATAAAAACAAAATACATATGCAGATGCATAATATAATAAACATGCACAACAGAATTAAACTATATCCACACATCTATCATACATTTATTTGCATAATCATAACAGTCTTTAATTAAAAATATTGTATAATTGAAATACAAGAGAGTACTTAACTTGAAATGAAGTAGTCCTGTGCAATTGGCTTTGCAACTGCAACATTCCACCCAGCCATAGGCCAATTGTGGCCATCAATCTCTCAGCACAGTCTCCAACCTCGAGTTGGGCATGATTTCCACAAGCAAAGGGAACCTAAAAACTCATGCATAGCCAAACATATACCACAATTCAACCAAGCCAGTCCACAGCTAGGTTTATCAGGCTGTCAAGGAACTAGAAGGAAGGAATTGCTAAGCTAGTGAGATCAACCATAGAGCTATCATCACCTCCACAAGATTTAGCTAGATTGGAACCCAAAATACCTACACACCCAACACAAGTAAGTATCCCTTCACTACTCCAGATTCCCTTAGGCCATACCTTCCCTTCTAGTGCTCTTGAGGGTGTGCATAGAAAAGTAGCCAAATCCCTATCATCTTTGGTGAGGTTACACCTTTCACTATGTTTATCAAGCCAATTCCCACTCCTTCTCTATTCTTGATTGCTTGCATACAAGTTCAAGCCAAACATGGGATGCATATATCCAAAAAAACAACAATATCTCCCCACATACACACAATAAGCACAATTGTTGTACATGTCAAAAACGTTTTAACTATGGGATGCACAAAACAAGACTTTCATGGGTTTTTCCCAAATTGTGGCACATCAAAAACATATTTTGAGAGGGGGAAATGACCACAAAGAGAAAAACGTTTTTTCCCATGGGTATTTGAGCAATTCAAATGGATAAAATTGGCCTCTATGAAACCCCAGTTTGAATTCCCTTTCCTCCTAGTCATTGTACCACCCAAAAACGCCCTTCCCGGGTAGAAAAATGAAGAAAAACACAACAAAAACGTGGAGGAAAATGCCTAGCAAGCACAGACTGCGTGAGAGAGACAAACACATTGATGAATAATGGGTTGGGGACAAAATTCGTGGGTCCTTTATTTCCCAAGAAGGGAAACACTATTTTAAAAAATGATGGCTTCCCCATACACGAAATTGGACAGCCATACCTTCCATTTCCCAAAACAATAACTACCTCAACCACCTATTGGAAGAATTAAATTATTGGGTGCATAAGTCAAAATGGGTAGTTAATGGTTTATGGGTTCTCTCAATGACACTTGGCTTGACACTATTGGGTTCAAGGGTTTGAATATTTTCCTCCCTATTCCTTGTAAAAGTCATGCCCCCATAATCTTGTTGCATTACATAGCTAGTTGTGGGTATTCCTATTAAAACACATATTTACATCATATTTGTCGTTTGCCATCGTGTCATGCTAGCACGCGATCCACAGGCATCGGTTTTTAATTGTTGATACATGAACAATAAATCAATGGTGAGGCCTTGGCCTTGAGCTCCTCACCATGATTTTATAACTATATTACATTATTACACGTTAAGTACAACAGGGTCAAAATCAGGATATTACAGACTCGTCTAAACCCAGGTTTTTGTCCTTCATTTCAAACTCTTGCTTTTCTGGTTCCTTTCCTCTTATGACCTATTCAAACATGGAAGTACCTTTGACTTCTATGAATATCACATCTCTACTATAAACTACCTTCCTTGTGATTGGATTCCATAACTATCTATCTAATGAAGATACATTTCTCATCAGATAGGAATCCAACCAGAGTCGATAAACCAAGAATCATGATTTGACTGTGTACTTGTTGAAGCCAAATACACATCTCCTTTTTCTTTAGTCAAAGGATTAATTCCAGTTGACTGTGATTCCTCAAATCCTTTGATATTCTTGAATTATAGTCTTGCTTTTAATTCTTGACCTTTCCATATTGCCAACATTTTCTTGTCATCGTACCAAGGATTTTAGATATGGTCTTAGATCTACACCTTGAATTTGATCTTCTACAAGAGGATTTTCCTTTTCCTCTATCCACCCGTTGACCTCTCACCACTAGCACATCATGGGTCAAACGTTCCATGTTATTTCATCTCATCCCCTTTTACAACAGAAATGCAACCACATCATCAATATTCAATGTGGTATTATTGCTTCCAATTGCCACAACGAGGCTATCCCATGTGTTTGGAAAAGAATACAAGAGACTGATACATTTCTTATCCTTTGTGATTTTAACATCCACAGACAACAAATGACTAATCACAGTGTTGAACCTATTTAGGTTCTCTATAACGGATTCACCCTCTTTCATCCTTAGAAGATATAACTTATTTTGAAGAAATAACTTGTTAACCAAATATTTTGACTAGTGCAAGTTCCCAAAATTTTCCCATATCTTCTTTGTAGTGTCTTCTTTTAAGACATTCAACAATACAAGATCTTCTAAACAAAGTCAAATTGTACTCCTTGATGTCCTATCAATTTTCTACCAATATTCCTTTCACATACCTATCAGAATGGCTATGGGGTCGACATCAACCCATTGTTCTCGATCCACAAAAAGATCCTTCATTTTAAGCTTACAAAGATCAAAAGTATGTCCATTAAACTTCTCAATTTCTATTCTTGAATTGTCGGCCTTTCTTAACTATGAATCATTCATTTTGGAAATCCCACTGAAACTATGTATTAATCAGATCGAGGACCAAGCCAAACCCTCAGCAGCAATGGAGTCCCCTTGAAGCCAAATATAGCTTTGATTCCAACTATTGGGTTCTAATACCTATTACAGTGAGCATGCCTGATGATTCTTACAATTAAACATATAAGATAATTAACAATGGCACAAAAAAATCAAACACAGTACACATAAATTAACCAGGAAATACCTCTACTAGGGAAAACCAATGAACCAATGAGCCAAACCACTCACCTATTAACAACACTCTTTACCAACATTTATAATAGTGACTTACTAGATCACAATAATTCAAGCATGAATTCACTTACACTTTTCTACTCTCTTCAAGTGTTTCTTCTTTCACTTGTATACACAACCTTATTACTTACATATTATTTATAGATGTAACACATACACTAGATTGTGGTACTCGAGTTAGTTACAATTAACTGTTCATTAATGGAAATCCATAACTTCATAACTTAATGCAATTACTCTATTATAGTCGACTTGAATGATTCAACCATAGTCGATATCCCCTTGAGCCTCTTATCGACCAAGTGTTCGTTAAATCCATACCTACTTTGTGATCGTTGACTTCTCGATCGATCAGTCGTGTTCAACAACCAGTCAACTATACTAGTCAGTTCGTTGACCAGACTTCTACCATCTATCGACTTCAATTCCAGTCAACTTGATACCAGTCGACTATTGAATTTGACCGTCGATTTACATGCAAATAATATAACACACCCAACATAGAGAGGGTGTGAAGTTAAGAGGAGAAAAGACACAACTTGCGTTAATCAGTTGGGGGAAAAGGCAAGGAGAAAAAATGGGAGGGAGGAAGAAGAGAAAGGAATGAAAATCCAAGTGGGTATAAAGGAAAGGATACCCCAACTTGAGCAGGGTAGGAAAATAAACCTAATTAAGTGGATAAGGGGAGAGATAGAACATAGTAAAAGGTTGAGGGAAGGAAGGAAAATAACTATGAGTAGGAGGATTGACCCTTGAACAAGTTGATCTAGAGGGAAACCTACCTAATGCATCAGGAGGATGAAATTAATATTGATGGGATAAGGCATATAATTATATTCTCTTAACTTACTGAAATAATATTCCCTTAATGAAAGAGATATATTCCCTTAATGAAAGAGAGTAAATAAACTAAAGTGGTGCATGAGATGGCCTTGATGTCATCAATCTAGGTGCATCTAAGAAGGAGGTTATACAAGGTCATGCTCAAGGACTAGGAAAGTAATTGACACAATCTTGGGAGAAAGGGTAATATCAAGAATTAAGTAGCCACATCAATTTTCTTTAGAATTATTAAAAACCCCAAAATTTATGTTACTAGGAGAGAAATTGTGTCTCTGATTTCATCACTGATTCGAAGAGGCATGCGTTTAAGTGAAGATCCAATATCAACGATGATTTGCTTAATGTGATAATTGTCAAACTTGACCTAGATACAGAAAGGGGAGGCATGATTAGTGCCCCTCTAGGAAGGATTATGGGGAATGGGTGTAGGATATCAAAAGTCTTCCACCATCATTAAATATTTGGGGAGAAGAATAGGAAGTAAATGATAATAAAAACACACTTCAATGACTTTCGAGGACCACTATAGGGAACACGGGGGAAACAACTCCCTTGCAGAGTCAATGTAACATTGCAAGGTAGGTTGAGAGTAGTGACCCTTAAAACATACAAAAATTATGAGGTTAAATGGGGATGTTCATAAGGAGGAAGCCTTGTGCTTAAAGAGGAGTAGGGATAATGAGAACTCCCTCATGAAATCATCAAAATGTAGTGTGTCACGTCCCCTCCTGTGGATCCAACACAAGTAAGGGAACATGACTACAGATTTTGGGATTTTACATAAACTCAGCCCCATTCATTAGATGCATACAAGTAAAAACATATATATGTGTAGATCTATCAAACACAATGGAAGTAAAATTATTCTACACACATATATCATGCAAATTCTAGCATATTGATAACATTCATCAAATAATTAAAACCTTGCAGAAGTAAAACACATAAATAAAATACTCATCTTGATGTAATGCTATCCAAACAACTAGCTATGTCGCTGCAACGTTCCACCCAACCATAGGCCATTTGTGTTCATAAATATCTCAACACAACTGCCACCCTCAAGCTGGGCATGATTTCTACAAAGAAAAGGGGACTCGCAAGCTCAACACAGCCCAAGCAACATCATAGCTAAGCCAAGCCAACCCACAACTAGGTTTATCAGGCTAAATCTAAACCCTCTTCATTTCTGGATACTTGCACTCAAGCTCAAACCAAGTGACAATGGATACCCATAACCCATACCCCAACATACTCTTTCTACACACAATAAACACAATCATTGGGAATGGATACACATTTTCAGCTAGGGATTTACAAAACAGGGTCCACGGGTTTCCCCCAAATTGTGGCTCACCCAAAACGAACTATGTAAAGGGGAATTCGACCACAGGGAGAAAAACCGATTTCTCCCACAGGTTATGAGCATTCCAAATGGCCAAAACGGACTCTATGAAACCCCAAATCGATCTCCCTTCCTCCCAGCAGCTCTGCAACCCAGAAACGCCCTCTTCCCAGCTAGAAAACAAGAGAAAACCAGGAAAAATGCCCAAGAAGCTTAGACTGTGCGAGGGAGAAAAAGCAAGGGTGAATAATATCTTGGGAAGCAAATTCATGGCTCCTTTCCTTCCCAATAAGTCAAACACGATTTTCCACAAAGGGTGGCTTTCCCATACCCGAATTTGGATAGCCATACCTCCCCATTCCCCAAGGCATTAACTACTTCAACCAACTCTTGGGAGAAATGAATGATTGGGTACAAAATTCAACATGGGTAGCTAAGGGTTCATGGGTTCTCTCATTGACACTTGGATTGACTTGATTGGCTCCAAGGGTTTAAATATTTTCCCTCCCAATTCCTTGTAAAAACCATGCTGCCATCTCTTGTTGCATTGCATAGCTAGTTGTGGGTATTTCATTAAAATGCATATTTAAATGATGTTTGCAATTCCATTGTGCTTGGATAGCACGTAAACCATATGCATCACTAAATTGATAGCGGCGCCTTGGACTTGATCTTCTCACCGTGATTTTATAACAATATTACATCATTTACATTTTAATGCAACGGGGTCAAAATAGGGATATTACATAGTGAACTAGGGTATTCATTCTGCCACATGCAACTAGTGGGGATAGGTATGGAAGACCATCCAAGCATATGTGCATGTGCATGCGTGCGTGCACACACACACACACGCACTATTGAAGGAGTAAAAGAGGAGAGTAGAGTTTCTAGTTAGTTTTAGTGCCAAATCGAGAATCCCTAGGTAAGACAAAAAGAGGATGAAAACAAGAGGGTAATTAGGATCTTCATATCTTGTTAATGGTAAGCTATGGTTGTAAATGATTAGGGTAAATAGATTGAGTTTTAGATTAGGTTTCACCATTATATTATTAAAGGAAACACGCTAATTGACCACGGGGGCTTCACTAGAAGGAAATATAATATCATGTTCATTCATATTGGGGGTATTAAATAATCATGAAAACCTAAAAATTATATTGCTTATATATTAAGGGGAAAAGGTTTTTTTATTTATTTAATGTAACAATACAAAAATAATTTGGGGTCTTTTTTATATGGGCGGGATGACAAATATCCGCCAAATGGAGATGGTGAGATCACGGCCAATCGAGAAATCAGGTTGAGACAAGGCTCAGGCTTACCAATACGCAGGGAAATCGTGTCTTGAGGCATGCTTGAGGCCAGGGGTTTCATGGTGAAGAGGATTGCCATTCAATCATAGTCGAGAGACAGTGGCCATTGACAACTAATTGTTACCAATAGCACTCAGCCAGTTGTTACCAATAGCCTTGGGAGGCTTTAAGCCTCCAGGGCCTATTATAGGCCCTCGATAGGCCTTGGGGGATTGAATACCCAACCACTCGTGCCTATTACAGGCTTTGGGAGGTTTAGTCATCCTCCTAGAGCTTGTTATAGGCCTTTGGGGCTTGGATACCTAGCCCCCAACAGGCTTAGTTAGCGACTGGGGAACCACAACATAAAATCTAAATGTTGTACTATGTGCATTGGCTCTAGTGACATACAAGAAGTGATCTCCTATCTCTTCATTAGACCATTAGATGTTGCAAATCATAATGATATGTGGTTGAGTAATTGCATTGTGGGTGAAGTAATGTGCATCCACAATACACATAGAAATAAGAAAGGTGCATTGTAGAATGCATGTGGGGTCATAAGAAGCGTATCATATCAATATACTGGGTAGAAATATAAAGGGGTATAAAAAATGTTAATGAAAAAATTGATACATACAATATCTTGTGAAAATATGGGTTTTTTTAAATTGGGAAGGCATATTGGGAGGGGGTAAAAAAAATGATTTTGGAAGGTATTTTCCAATATTTAGTGAAATTAGGGATATTTTTTCATATGCCATGAATGAACGTGCTATGATAGTGGTTTATTGAGTGAAGCCCCCATGTAATTGACTAGGATTAATTAACCAGAATTTCCTAGGATTTATTAACTAGAAGTTGATTAACTATAGGGTTAATGAGTCAAACTAGCAATCATATATAGAAGACCAGTGGATTAACAAGGATCTAGGAGACCGACCCTTGCACTAGACATCCTAGTCAGGTCCTGTGTTTAGGCTAGGGTGAGAGATGCTCTAGGAAGGTGATCCATTGCATAAGGCAATGATTGAGAGGTGTAATATCATTACAACAAGTCATGCATGAGTGTAGCACAAGGGTAGACTACCTAGTCTTCCTCCTAGAGAGAAGGCATATGTGAGTACCCATGTGCAAATTTCATGTGCTACAACCAAAATTTGGGCCTTTTAAATGTAACACAACTCTCAAAATCTATTTTATAAATTGTCATTTTTACTCTATGTTCACAAGGAAAGGATTTTGTAGTTACACAGGTCAAGCTTCCACTACATAGTATGTTGAGAGGCACACATAATGAGGGCTATACTTTAAGAGGTGATCTTAGTTCCACAATCAAGGTTCCACTACATAGTGTGTTGAGAGGCATGCATGGTGAGGGCTAAGCATTAAGAATAACGTGGCTCTTCCACTGGCTCCATTTCCTTACACCACAAAATTATGAAGAATCTCATGGAACATTGATACATTGGAGATTAATGGCCTATGAGTCTTTCTATTTTGATTCTCACACCATTAATAGGCTAACTTGTCTTATATATCAGGAAACTAAAATATAGGGAGAAGTGTTATAATCGTAAGTTTGAATGTGACAGGAATATGATGGGTTAAAAAAAAAATGGGAACTAAGTTTGAAGTCACAAAATTGAGCTCTTTTCCTCAAAAGCTTGAAGTCATAAAAGTTAATCCACATCACCATGGGTGTCTTGAAGCCATAAAAGTGGGCTTGAAGTCATAAAATTTAATCCACATCACCATGGTTGTTAATGCTAATCACCTTCAAAATGCAAAAGATTGAGGCCCATAAAATATAAGCTATGTTTTGCAAACCACGATGGAGTGAGGATGTGGTGGATCCATCCCTAACCAAGCAAAAGGTTCGTGTTTTGTGAGATAAGCCCACTAATATTTTTTTTGGTTTTATTCTAAGGTTGTCATTTTATAATTAGAAGTATTATAAACTTTATTTTTTAAATCAACTTTATAATAAAGTCATTCTAGCTTATAAAATAAACCATGAGCACTCATAGTTCAAAACACCCCCACTATAATAAAAAAGTATGTTGTAAGCCAAAGTTTACAACCAAAATACAAGCAAAACGCAGTGGATATAAATTGGTCCAGCACGATCCACATTGAGAGATGCCATTGATTATATTATTCTATAGTTAACCAGAGGATTGACGGAATTGGTTAGGGATTGGTTAGGCAAATAAAAGGTTCAAACGACTTCCAATAGAAACATAAGGTCACCAAGACATAAGAAGAGTTTTATTAGGACAAGTAAAAATATAAAAAAATGTTTAGATCAAGGATAAAGTTAGCACATACAAATGGGAGTTCACATATTGGCATGCACGATAGTTTCCACTAGGTCCATGATTCAATTACTCTGAAGTTTTTTTTGTGTGGGTGTCATTTTACACTTTTTCACGTATAGAATGCAATTTCGATGAATTTTGTAATGGTCAAGGGAAAAAAAAGGAATATAAACATATTTAATGGTTTAACTTCATATTGATGTATTTTAAGTTATATAATTTAAAATATCAAAGAATTTTATGTTTCTACCCATTTTCCCATTTATATTTGTACCTAATGTAAATAATTGTACAGTATTATTACGTATTATATTAAAGCCGTTGATCAATTACATCTCAAATCAATGAAATTGGAAGTATTATGTTATTTTGAGTTTCATGAATGGATGTTATGTTAAGTACTATATATATTGTTATATTTGTATTATTTTTATTGATTAGTTATGAATTTAATTGTAATTGTATGGTCACTAAACTTGTAATTGCATTATTTGTCTCACACATTCGAACACACATACACACACATATTTACATATATACCAAGGAGACCTAGCTTTAAGATCATCTCATATTGTCTTGTGTCTTTGCTACATTGTATAAGGGGGTTTTCCCCTCGAAGATGTTTTCTATTCATCTATTTTCTTCATTCTTATGCCATTGGAGTACTCTCTCTTTCTTATTATATGCTTTTTTGGGAATTTGTTGCATAACATTTGGTATCAGAGCTTGGATGCTTCCAAAATGTTTCATCTTGAAATTTTCGCTATAAATTTTTCTGGGGGATGATTCAGATAGACAAACGTGGAGGATCCTCAGAGGACATAGAGAAATATTTGTGGTACAAATAGGTTCTGATTCATTACAAGTTTGGAGTTATACCCTTGGAAAGTTAGAGTATTTGACTAGTCCAAAAACTAGTCATCATGGAATTTTCACTATAACATTTTTCGGGGATGCTTTAAACAACAAAACTTAGAGGAGACTCAGAGGACATAGCTAAATATATGTGGTACAAATTCATGTTTTGAATCATTACAGGTTTTGGTTTATACTCTAGGGAAGTTAAGGGATTGGACTAGTCCAAAAACTATTCTCGAATTGGTATTCTAGGTAAGCCTGTTATATCTGGATATTGAGAACTCCAAATTGAGTGATACCCATGGAATAAAGAAAAGATAGACCATAGTATTTTTGGTAGAAGTTTTAGAGTCAGATTCAAAAAATTGGACACGTGGCAGTCTGTACACTTGCGGTCTCCTAGAAGGGACAAAAATAACAAGTTTTGGGAAAGTTACCATAACTTTTTCTTGGCACATCATAGTTAGGTCAAAATAATGGCATTGTAGAAGATATATATTAGGATACTACATAAAGAAATTTCATACTCAAAATGGCTTAAATTATAGAGATAATTCAAGAGCAAGGCTGACCACCAAGATAGCCTACAAACTAGTGTTTCTCAAGGTATGTTAAGCTAAAAATTGCATATATTTTGATTAGAGTATTTGTTTTGGTAAACTCAAAAGGTGTGGTAAAGAGGAAACATAGAATAAATATAGTAGATATTCTTGGGATTAAATGGAAAGAGTCAGAGCAAAAATTTCTATGCTAGTTAAACGTCTTGAAGGCTCAACCATGACATAAGAAGAGCATGAGGAAGTGAACTATGAGTTGACCAGGCTTGACTACAAAGTAAAAAACATTGAAGATACAATGCTAAGAAAGGCAGACATCATGGAAATGGTAAATAAGGATGAATTTAAAGAATTCAAAGGGGTTACAAGAAATTTCCTCGAAAACATGAGGCAAGAACTTGTGAAGGATATAATTGGCCATCTTAACCAAAATTCGACACCTTCAGAAGATGATAAAGAGAATAAGAGGGAATTGTTCCAGTCAAAGCCCGATAAAATTGATAAATAGTTGAAGAACAAGAGGTTTTGTTCCTTGGCATTTGAAGATTCATTACATCATCATGGGTTTAACTCATGACCAATGAACTACTTCATTCTAGGATTGATATAATACAGTTTGATGGCAATGATCCAATAACATGGATATTATAGATGGAGCAATTCTTTGATCTACACTAAGTTCCAAATTAAAAAAAGGTAACTATAACATATTTATATTTATAGCCTGATCAATTTGTTTGGTACCAATGGCTTTGCAACTACAAAATTGACTCTATTATTTCTTGGTCTATATTTATCGAAGAATTGATAGCACATTATGGGGATATTAATAGTAACACCTTCTTTATCCAATTGATAAATATCAAGCAAAACGGTCCAATTGCAGACCACATTAAGTAGTTTCAAAAGTTGATTCTCAGAGTGAAGAACATTTCCAAGGATAATTTGTTTGATCTCTTTATGGAAACTCCAAGGTAGAGCATTCGACATGAGGTATGCCTCTTCGAACCTAAATCATTGGAGAATGATTTTATTTTGGCATGGAAAGTTGAAAGCAAAATATGGCTACCAGAAGAGCTATTGCTAACACCTATAGAGAGGGAAGTGTTTCCTCCCCTAACTACAATCAACCTACAAAGTTGATGCCTCAACAATTGGAGGAAAAAAGAGCAAAGGGATATGTTTTAATTGTGACAACAAGTACAATAAAGGGAATATTGGCAATGAGATGAAATTATTCTAGATAGGATGTGAAGAGGAAGATGATCAAGAACCAGAACAATATCAAGAGTTAGATCTAGAAGATACTACTTGTAACACCCCTGGTTTAAACCCCATTATTTTGTTAATATAATTTTGTAAAAGACTAGGAGTGCCTATGAGGCAGAACTCATGTTGTATTTTTCTTTATTAATATAAAAATTAAACTCGCAGTGGCAGAGCCAACATGCTGAATGAACATGGACTCATGTATTCACCTAGATCAGTAAGGGGGGGGTGGCATATAAACTAAAAGCTATGTATGACCCTATTTAACCCTTCTTACCTTATAATTTTGATAAACCCATACTTTTTTTGAATTAATTCCTCAAACCTGTTTTTGAATTTAAAAAGGGAATTAAGAGAGAGATTAAGAGGTTAATGGAAAATTGACAAGTGTTGCTAGGTGAGCATGCATACGAAAAAAAAAGAGAACGTAAAGAGGAAGAACGCAAAATCAGTGAGCAAGAGAAGAAAAGAATGTAGTGGGAAGCATGAGAATGTTGTAGCATTGAAGGAAATTGGGACTAAATGGTCGATTGGAATTGCTGGAGGGAAGATTAATAAGTCTAGTTCCAGAGCAAAGTGTCCAATTCATCCAAGTCTATGGCCGCTGGGTTGGTTGAGAGTACCTGCAATCCCAAGCCTGTTTTGTTAATTTTCTGGTTGAAAATTTACACTTGATTTGCCTCTGGTTGCACCTGCGATATGGCAATGGTGTAGAAAATTACTTTAGTGTAATTCTAAGCACATGTGCAGTGATAGATTTTCACTGTGGTGCTAGTTAGAATGAAGCTAAGGGAAATGATTGCACAATTGGCATGGATTTGATAACAAACTAGAAAATCCTGCTTGTCAAGTGAGGAAATCCTGAGAGAAACCTGAGATTGGTGAGAGCGTATGGTGAATGCATGAGTCTCCGATCAGGGGTGGAGTTCCGCTGAGAGATTAAAGAGTAGAACTACCTGCAGTCAGGTGGAGCATGGATGCCATGAATCCAGTTGCTCATTTCAAGTATTTTACAGATAAGATTAATACTCGAAAATTCTATTTTCATCTCTGAGATGTTATTTAATTAATTGCCGATTAAATAATTGCATGAATTTCTTGTTAAAATTTCCTAAGTTTGGTTTTAAGATAGGAATGTACAATTTATTTGGATTAATTCATTGGAAGGAAACAAGTATAAGTTTAATTATGCGATATTGATTTTATGCAAGCCGGTTTGTTTTTATCGAAATTTATTTCTACAAAATGTTAATTTCCTAGTTTGAAAATATAATGTTTAATGAAAGTATGCTGTAGAGCAAAAGGCTTGGAAAAATGAAAAGAATGGATAAATAAGTTTGAATTTTATTCATTTCTATTATTTTCATTAAATATAGTCAGGAAGGAAATATTTCATTAAATAATAAATGAAGTGTTTGATAAAATTGCCCAACTAAAATTTGAAACTTATAAGTCGAATATAATTGGGAAAAGAGAGAAATCTATGGTTTGATATAATTATTTAATAAAGTTTTGGTGATTTAGTCGAATATGGGTTCGGCCAATTTGTCTAAAGGGTTGGGTTTGACCAATTTGTCTAATAGGTAAATTGAAAACCATAGGCTGATTTGATTCATTAAAACCACAGTTGTTGTAGGTTAAATAAAACCATGGGCTGATTTGTTTAGTTGGAGAAATTAAATGTTGAAGCCTTAATTGTATTTATTAATTAAATGATAAACAATACCTTGAGTTAAGGCATGTTTTTAGGAAATATGCATATACTTGGAAAATAATGATTTTTCCTCGTCTTAAGGAAATATTTGGGAATAACTAACAAATATTTATTTAAGTAGAAGTAGACTATATATTTATATCTAAAAGCTCACTATTTTCATAATTGCCGAGTTAGTCGGCAACTGACAAATATTTATTTAATTTGTCGAACGTAGTACTTCTTTAATAAAAATAACATAATTTGGTAATAGTATGTGTGCATAAATATATGTCTTAATCTTTTTATTTTACGTGAAACTTATTGTATAGTAAGTTTTGAAAGGAAAAGAATAAGTCAAAGTTCTAATTATCTTTAACCTAATTAATGGGTAGACAAATAAATAAAGGCATGTTAATTTAAATTTTTATAAATGTCCATGCTCTAAATTTGTGTAGTTTTACGTGTAGAAGAGTTTTACTGTACAATTCTTACTGTGATGGGGTTACTATTAACTTTGCATTTGTGCATTAAAATATTTGTATAAATTTTATTAAACAAATGTCTCATAGATTAGTCTTTGCTTCCGATATAAAAATTTTTATGCATTTGATAAAATATTTAATGGGTCTTTTGAAATATTTTATGCTTCCTCCATTTCATTTCATAGTTAATATGCACCATAAAATGCATTTTTTGAAGGGGTGTGTTACACTACTCTAGCCATATATTTACATGCATTGGCTGGCATTAACACTCAAACTCTCAGGATAGAGGATATATCAAAAATAAAAAATTTAACAATGTTGATTGATCCTAGTAGTACCCATAACTTCATTAATTCAAATTAGCTAAACTTCTCAATTGCTTTGTGTATCCAACAACATAATTTCAAGTAATGATTGCAAATGGAGGCACCATAAATTGTTCAAGGAAATTCCATAGTATTAAGCTTACTATGGGGGAATATTTATTGAATAGTCCAATGATTGCAATCCAAATGGGTGGTGTTGATGTTGCACTAGGGGTGTAGTGGCTACAATCATTAGGAACAATGGATCTTAATTTTTAGGAACTTTTCATGAGTTTCTCTTCATAAGGAAAGGAAATTGAACTTATAAGTATTCTAGGGAAACCCTTTAAAGTGATAAGTTCTATCAACATGAAAAAATTGCTAAAAAAGGGATACTATGGAATAATTGCACAATTATGCTCAGTAGATGTGCAAACATCTTGTTGGGATGATGCCCATGGGGGTAGATAAGCAATGAATAAACAAAAAAAATCAAAGACACAAATAATTAGGCATCAACAAACACACTTATCATAACATATTTACATATAAATACATTGAGATGACCCTTGGGTTTGTATTCCCAAGGCGTATCTTAGAATCCCCATGATTGTTCACATTCACATGTGACTCTTGGCGTGAATCCACATAATAATACAAAATATGTGAAAGGATTAATATTTCCAAAAATCCCCCCCTTAATTCGAAGGGGTATGTGTGAGTCCAAGAAAATAGAGCCAAAAAAACTAGAAGTGGACATTTTCCAAAGGCTAAACATCTCCAACTTGACAATTTGAATTTTCCAAGTAAGCTAGAAGACGTTGACATCTTCTGCTAAATATAAGTGCTCTCTAAATTGGTGGTTTTCGGATGACCACAAACCAAAGAGGATAGTAGAAGAAATAGAGTTGATTTATTCTACTAAATGGGTGTTTTAGGATCACCAAAAACTATAGAACTTGGCGATAAATCTTGTTATAGATCAGTAGTTCCATGTGGAAGTTGGTGCTAACTATAGCTCTCACTCGTCGATTCTCTTTAGAACTTGTCTCTTGGGCTTAGCAGTTCCTTCTGGATACCTAGCAGAAGTAACATGATCGTGAAGTATTCTACTAAATAGGTGGTTGTAGGAAAACCACAAACCAAATCATGCTTAGGTGGAAGATGGCTCTAACTCTGGTTCATGCTTGCTTGTTCTTGTTTTGTTGTTTCTGACAGTCCATCATTCCTCTTTGTCAGTTACAAAGTGAAGAGTAGAAAATCTCTTGGTTTTTATAAGTGTCAAAATTAGACATGGAATAACATGATCTAGTGAATGTTTTGGAGCATGGCTCTTTTCTGTCTTCTAGCTACAACTCTAAATCTAGCATTCAAATATGGCTATGGCTCATGATCACTTGTTCCATCTCACTTGTTCTCGAGATTGAAGTAGGCTGTGACTACTTGTTGTCATATTGATAGGGATTCAAAATTTGAAGCCTCGCTATTGATTCATGTTGTTCCCCCTTGTCAGGTACACCATGAGAAGCATGAACATTTTCTGCTATAAGTTGTGTCGAAAATTGAGACTTGATTCTACGATATGAATGATATATCTTGTTAGTTGTAGTTTACCGTTTCCAAGAATTAATCCACTCATAGTTAATCTTCAATCTTGTAGGTTTCTTTAGTGTAGAACATCTATCTACAGAATGGTCATGCTTCCCGCTATGTTAACAAGGATCGAGATGAAAGAACTACTCTTCCATGTGGCCAATTCGCTAGCAATGTTGGAACTAATGTTCACCTACAATAAGTGAAGAGGTCTCATCTTGAAGAAATACATAATTCTGAAACTTGATTGGTGTAAAATAATCTAGAATATGAATGGTCACTTCCTTTTCATATCTAATATGTAACGAACATAAATAAAGAAATAATTAAATAATTAAATAGTTAATAGTTTAATAGTTAGGAAAAGACGTGTCTTCTCATCTTAAAGGTCTCACCATATTTAAAGGCAACCAAACCATTGTAATAAGCATCTCTTACATTATCATTTATTCTATTATATTCTTATATGGATTATTTACATTATTTACACTGGGTATTTCCCTAGAAGACATAATTATCTGCTTCAGTGGTATCAGAGCTTGTTGATTCCAGCTTGTGGCCAAATTGTCAAAGTTTATTTGAGATTTAGGTTTTAAACCTTACATTAGGCTTTTAGCCATCCTTATTGAAGAAAAAAAAAATTATTAAAAGAGAGAAAAAAAAGAGATAAATGAATAAAAGATAAGTTAAAAAAAGAGAGAGAACAAGAAAGAAGACCGCATAAAAAAAGAGAAGAATAAAAAAAGAACACAACATAGGTTTTATTTAACCAACCTTGGTTTTATAAAACCATCCCGTGGTTTTATAAAACCAACCTTTGTTTTATAAAACAAGCCTTGGTTTTATAAAGAAACAATTATTTATAACAACTCATACCTTAATTAGGATGAGTTTAGTTATCACATGACTATAGTAATAATAATCCATTTTTATTATATTTATTATACAACTATAGTAATAATAATACATATTATTATTATCTCAAAGGCTTGAACTATTTTCAATCCAATAAAAAAATTAGTTTTTTGGAATATATATATATATATATATATATATATATATAACATTAACATAATAATATTATTATAATTTTTTTTTTATAATAATTATTTTTGGAAAAACAAAGGTTATTTGACTTGATAAGAAAAGGTTCTTCCAAGAGAAACATATTGGGAATTATTACAATTTCTATATCTACTTATTGTCAAAGAAAAAGAAAAAAAAGACAAACTATTTATCATCGAAAAAAAAGTCAAGTCAAGGAAGACTCGTCAAAGAGTTCAAAGACCTTCTATCATCGAAAAAGTCGAAGACAATTTATCACTGAAGAAGCCAGAGTCTATCTATCGCTAAAGGAATCAAAGTCAAAAGAAGACCAAGTTATCGTCTGTTGATGTATATGTAACTTCGGAATGTATTTCATCTATGTATTTCATATATATTTATTGTACCCTTATTAGAGATGTGTTATTCCTCTATAAGGAAGTGTCGTCATGTGGATTGACGAGTGTCGCAAGTGTGTGTACTTGCCGATGGGTTATTAGACCACCATGTGTGGGGTCAGCCCTGAAATATATATTATATTGTGGATGTACCTAGCTAGACAAGTCGGCCCCATAAAGTCACTGGGCAAACATGTTAGTATAAATAGAGATCAGGAGATCTCTATTTAGATCATTCGGAAAGTCATCTCTCTCTCACTCAGAAAGTGGTGCAATAGTGAGGAGGAGGATCATCTGCTTCTAGGAGACTATCTGAAGTGTATTTTGGTTGTACTTTGGTTGAGCCATTGCTCTCTCTATCTCTGAGGAAGTTGTGGGGTTTTTCACCTTAGGGTTTTCCCCACGGAAACTCTGTGTCTCTTGTCTCTCATGCTTTTGATTCTTGTGATGCTTATTGTGATTGTTATGAATTGATATACTGTATATGTTATTCTCTTAGTGAAGATCCTAGAGTATTGTGAATTAATGCTCAAAATTTAACATGGTATCAGAGCTAACCTGAGAAGAAGACATTTTGCAGTGATGGACACTTGAGTTTCTTGTTTATTGGGTTTCTCTCCACAGATTTTGGAAAAGCAGTATAGTAGATTGACTCTACTCATCAAGGAGAATCTATCTGTCCAATCAGAATTCAATTCTGAGCATTTTCAGATTTGGCCCTAAAAAATAGGGTTTTAACAAAAATAGGAATTTCTGAAATCTGAAGACATAGCTGGAAGCTCCTTGCAAAAATCAAAGTTTAGAGCTTTGGATCGAGATTTTTGGCTGGGTAGATCTCCAGGAAACTCAAACCCTAATTGAGGGCTCTCCCGAGTGAACCCGGGAGGACAAAAAGGAAAATTTGAAGGGTAAAGCTTGGCTGATCTCAAATTCTGAATACACCAGGCTGATCATCTCATCAAGGCGCATCTTTCTATCCTTTCAGAAAATTGAAATTTATATTTTGAATTTTTAGGTTTTTTTCTAACAAACCCTAATCCGGGACCAGATCCAGTTTTCAGCATTTCAAGTGGTAAGACCTAAATATTTTCTATTTCCATTTGAAGTATTCTTTAAGATGTCTCACCACCCAAGCTTGAGGATAAGCTTGAAGGAGCTGATAACTTCCGAGCTTGGAAGTATAGGATTGGGTTAATCCTGGAAGAGAATGAGTAGGACTCATATGTAAAAGAAGACATCCCTATCCCAGAGGATGAAAAGGCTAAGGTACTGCATAAGAAAAAATTGATTAAGGCAAAGAGAATCATTGCTGATTCTATCAAAGACCATCTCATACCCCACGTGTCTTCTCTAAAGACACCCAAGGAGATGTTTGACTCTTTGACCAAGCTATTTGAAGGGAAGAACATAAATCGGAAGATGACCTTGCGGAACCAATTGAAAGGAGTAAAGTTTTAGAATGGAGAAACCATTCAATCTTATTTTTCAAGGGTCTCCCAGATCAAGGAACAACTAGAAGCAGTGGATGAAATGGTGGAGAATGGTGAAGTGGTGATGACCACTCTAAATGGCTGACCCAGGTCATGGGATTCCTTTATTCAAGGAATTTGTGCAAGGAAAAAGTTGATCTCCTTCAACAAATTGTGGGAAGAATGCTCTCAAGAAGAAGCTAGGCTTGTGGCCAGAGAAGAAAAGATGGGAAATGAAGATCAAGCTCTCAAAGCACATGCCAGGAAAGGCCAGTCCAAGAAGGAATCATCTCATAACAAAAGATTCTCACACCACCATTATCATAAAGATAAGAAATATCTCAGATGCTTCAATTGCAATGAGAAGGGACACTTTGCTTCAGATTGTCCCAAGAAGAAGAAAGACAACAACAACAACTTCAATAAGAAGATGAAGAATAACAAAAGAAGATATCATGCTCATGCTGCCGAAGATGATGAACCCCCAAAGAAGAAGGCAAGGGCAGAAAGTGATAGTAAGGATGACTCATCAAGTGAAGAAGAATATGTTCTAATTTCTGCTCTCACAGGTACTATCTCCCATGGTTGTAATGATTGGTTGATTGATAGTGGGGCTTCCAAACACATGGCTAGGTTTAAGGAATATTTTGTGAATCTATCTGAACATGAATCACCCCATAAGGTGAAACTTGGGGATGATTATCAATACCCAATCAAAGGAAGTGGTGAAGCCTCCTACAACCTAGATTCTGGAAAATCTTTGAAGATGAAAGAAGTCCTTTATGTACCTGGGCTCAAGAAGAACTTACTCTCCATCTCTGTATTGGATGCAAAAGGTATGAGAGTTGCATTTGTGGATGGCCAAGTCCTAATGTGGCCGAAGGGAAAGAACAAAGATGATGCAGTAGTGATTGGAGAACAAGAGGGAGGTTTGTATAAATTGAAGGAACAACCTGAACATGCCATGGCACATGAATCCATGGAGCCAAGTGAACTTTGGCATAGAAGACTTGCTCATATGCACTATAGGGCTCTTCCAATTGCAAGCAAGGCTGTAGAGGGTCTTCTTGAAATAAAGACCAAACATGAAGGTGTTTGCAAAGGATGTGCAAAAGGTAAGAACATTAAGAATGCTTTCCCAAGCAGTGAAAGCAAGGTAAAAGACATCCTGGAAATCATCCACTCAGATGTATGTGGTCCTATGTCATCCAGTTCTCTGAGTGGGTATGTTTACTATGTCTCATTTATTGATGACTTCTCCAGGAAGACTTGGGTATACTTCTGGAAGAGAAAAGATGAGGTGTTTGATAAATTCAAGGAATTCAAAACCTTGATGGAGAATCAAACTGACAAGAAGATCAAAACATTCAGATCCGACAATGGTGGAGAATTCACCTCAGGTGACTTCAAGAAGCTTTGTAGTGATTCAGGGATTAGGAGGGAGTTGACTACTCCTTATAATCCTCAACAGAATGGAGTTGCAGAAAGGAAGAATAGAACAATCATGGAAGCAGCAAGGGCAATGCTGCATGACCAGGATCTACCAATGCATCTATGGGCAGAAGCAACTAGAACAGCTGTATATGTGCAGAACAGAACACCCCACAAGATATTGGATAACAAGACACCAGAAGAGGTCTTTTTTGGCAAGAAACCTAAAGTTAGCCATCTCAGAATATTTGGTTGTCCAGTATACACTCATGTCCCAAAGGAAAAGAGGACTAAACTAGATCCTTTAGGAAAGAAGGATATCTTTGTGGGTTACAGTGAAAGCTCGAAGGCTTACAGAATATACTTTCCAGGGTTCAAGAAGATTGATGTCAACAGGGATGTAACATTTGATGAAAACTCAGCATGGGGTGAAGATGTCCGAGAACCCAATGTTTCATGACAGGTCGAAACACATAGAGATCAAATATCACTATATCAGGGATATGGTGCAGAGAGGAGCTGTGAAGCTCCTGTATGTTGCAACGGATGAGAAGATTGCAGATGTGCTGACGAAGCCACTAGCCAGGGTGAAGTTCGAGTACTTTAGAGAGAGGCTTGGTGTTCTTCATATTGATGACACTTCGAGGAAGAAGTGATGGACACATTTGCTGAAGCCATTCCAAGCATGTTGGAAGGAGGATCCTTCACATGGCTGTGGATGTAAGCACTGGATGATGAGCATCAGGATGATGTTCTGGTTTCTTCTTTGTATGATCAGTTGGATCATTTATGTATATGTATGTATGCATCATGTTGGATGCTGGATATGATCAGTTGGATCATTTATATGTATGTACGCATCATGTTGGATGCTGGATATGATCGGTTGGATCATGTGTATGTATTTTGTATATGCATCATGTTGGATGCTTGGACCATGTATCTGTATATGTATCAGGTGGATACATTGTATGATCAGGTAGATCATGTATGTTGATATGTATCATGTATTTGTATTTGTATCAAGTGGATACATTGTATGATCAGGTGGATCATGTATGATGATATGTATTAGGTAGATACTTGGTATGCATCAGGTAGATGCATTGTATAATCAGAATGATCATGGATGACGAGCTTCAGGATGTTGCTCCAGATAACATGCAGCAGGATGTTGCAGTGATGATGATCAGGATGATCATGTGTATATTAGGATGATGTGTGGTGAGTATCAGGTTGATACTCTGTGGCCGTGGAATAGGTTGTGCAGATAAGCATGTAATTTGTGCCCTGGGAGATTTGCAGATAGTCTTTGGAGGTTTTGCCTATGGCATGTAATTTGTACCTTGGGATATCTGGAAAATGCTCTTTCGAGGTTTTGCTTAGGAGGACATATAATTTGTGCCCTGGGAGATCTGCAAATAGTCTTTCGAGGTTTTGCCTATGGCATGTAATTTGTGCCCTGGGATATCTGGCAGAAGCTCTTTCGAGGTTTTGTCCCGTGGCATGTAATTTGTGCCCTGGGAGATCTGATAGGTTGAGCCGTGTGCTCGTAATTAGTCCTCGAATGCTCTTTCGAGGTTTTACCATGACTACATGTAATTTGTGCCCTGGGAGATCCGATAGATTGAGCCGTGTGCTCATAATCAGTCCTAGGATGCTCTTTCGAGGTTTTGTGGTGACCACATGTAATTTCTACCCTGGGAGATCCGATAGGTTGAGCCTTGTGCTCGTAATCAGCCCTGGGATTCTCTTTCGAGGTTTTGTGGTGGGGTCACATGTAATAAGTCCTGGAGATCTGGACAGGATAAAAAAGGACTCAGATGCTCTTTAGGGTTCTTGCTAGTCAAGAGACTCTTTTAAGGTTTTGTGACGCATGTAATAAGTCCTGATATTTCCACAGTATGGCCAGTGATGATGAATACCTGCAGGTGGTGGGCCTACATCCAGTATGAAAAAGGACTGGCTCTGTAGAACTTCCTATGACGAGTAGAGTCAGAGATTGGTTGAGATAGCAGCAGTGATGATGATGATGACGATGATCCCGAGAAGAAGACTTGTGTCGAGAAATACCTTCCTATTTAAGAGGGAGTGTTGATGTATATGTAACTTCGGAATGTATTTCATATATATTTATTGTACCCTTATTAGAGATGTGTTATTCCTCTATAAGGTAGTGTCGTCATGTGGATTGACAAGTGTCACAAGTGTGTGTACTTGCCGATGGGTTATTAGACCACCATGTGTGGGGTCGGCCCTGAAATATATATTATATTGTGGATGTACCTAGATAGACAAGTCGGCCCCATAAAGTCACTGGAAAAATAGGTTAGTATAAATAGAGATTAGGAGATCTCTATTTAGATCATTCGGAAAGTCATCTCTCTCTCACTCAGAAAGTGGTGCACTAGTGAGGAGGAGGATCATATGCTTCTAGGAGACATCTGAAGTGTATTTTGGTTGTACTTTGGTTGAGCCATTGCTCTCTCTATCTTTGAGGAAGTTGTGGGGTTTTTCACCTTAGGGTTTTCCCCACAGAAACTTTGTGTCTCTTGTCTCTCATGCTTTTGATTCTTGTGATGCTTGTGATGCTTATTGTGATTGTTATGCATTGATATACTATATATGTTATTCTCTCAGTGAAGATCCTAGAGTATTGTGAATTAATGCTCAAAATTTAACATCATCCAAGCCAGGAATTATGGTGAATTTTAAAGCAGAATTGCAGTCCGGACTAAAAGAAGTGCATTTGACATGATGAAGCGGGATATGTCTAAGAGATTAATAGAACAAGAGAATCATTATCTAAAAAACCATATTGAGAGATTATCTACAGGAATTGAAGAATTAAAAAATGAAAACGATTTCAATCAGAGATTGAAAAATCAAGATATAAATAAAGAAATAAATGATTACAAAGCAGAAATAATATGCTTGAACAAAATCGTTTGCAACAAGGATAAAGAACTGGCGCAGATACAAAAAAAATTAGAGGATAAAGAATCAGTGGTCGACCAGTATTGACAACAGATAAAAGTTCTTCAACAACAAAATGATGAGTCTAAAAAGACTCATAAGGGTGATTCCACGAAGGTGGTTCACGATTTTTGGTGGATGGAAGATAAAAAAATTGTTTTTCGAACCCTCGATCGAGGTATTTTCAAGCCCTCAATCGAGGTTTTAAAAGCTCGATCGAGTGTTTTAAAAGCTCGATCGAGGGTTTTAAAATACCTCGATCGAGGGTTTTAAAAGCTCGATCGAGGGTTTTAAAATTCCTCGATCGAGGGTTTTAAAACCCTCGATTGAGCTTCTGAAAAGCTCGCAAAACCTCGATCGAGCTTTTGAAAAGCTCGCAAAAGCTTGATCTAGCTTTTGAAAAACATAAAAAGGTTCATTTTAGGCCCTCGATTGAGGGTTTTAAAATACCTCGATCGAGGTCTTGTTAAACCCTCGATCGAGGTATTTAGCTTGATCGAGGACTTAAAAAACAAGCCGAGAGCCCTTTTCACTGCATACTGAAAGTTTTGTCTGCCTTCCATAGAGTTAAACCATGTCATTAAATGCTCATTAATGAGTGGACTTGATACCATTGGATTCGTCAATGAATCCTCTATCTATATATATAAAATTTACGAATTTTTATCTTCATATGTCTTTTGTTTTTAAATTTCTACTAAAACTTGCCCTAAAAAACCTTGTCGACAACTTCGATTGAGCTCAAAGATAAATCCACAAAATTCAAAATACACATCCAAAAAATTTGAAAAAATACACAAGCCCTAGATAAACGCATCCTCTTTAAAATGGTATTTTTAGTTTTGCAAATTATGTAAAAAATCAAAATATTTCTTGCACACACACATGTGTGTGCAAAATGCGACTTAAATATTCATTGCCCATTTTTGAAAAATAATAATAAATATATTTTTTCGAGAAAAAATTAAAAGAAAAATATGTAAGCCCTAATGCATTCTGTCTAGATCATGTTCACATATTTCATTTTTTAAAATTATTACTTTAACATTAAATTATTGTGCACGCACACAAACTACTTGTTAATTGCTCTTCAAATTTTTAAGTACAGACATTTCATTAAATAAAAATTCGACATGATATATGACATTGGTATATTTCGAAAAAAATATCATTGGAAAGCCAATATAATTCTTTACATTTCATTTCTCAACCGCATGTCAAAATTCATGTGGCAAGTATGAGTTTCGAGGGATTCAATTTAATACATGGATAAAATTTCTGTTTTTCACTGTCATATTTGGCCAAAAAGAGTTACCCATCTTCATGGAATCACCCAAAAGTTAGAGATCACAAAAAGTAATAAAACAATATCCAACAATTCCGAAGAAATTTTCAATTAAGAAATCATAACAAGACACTAATCACAAAAATTAAGAAGTTGAAAAATAGTCGGAAGGTAGATCAATCTACGGAAGACATTGAAGGGAAACTTCTAGACACGCAGAAAGAAAATAGCTGCATCAGAAGTCATAACGAAGATCTTAAGGAACAACTTAAGAAGTCGGAAGATGACAGAAAATCGCAAGTAGAAGTGATTAAGAAGTTTCAAAATAATAACATGTAGTTGGAAAGCAAGTTGGAAAAGATACAAAACGAAACCTTAAAGCCTCAAGAAACAAAAATACAACTTCCAACTCAGATCAATGCTCAAAAGACGACACTCGTAAAAGAAAATGACATTACGAAAATTCCCTATCGACACCCCAACCATAAAAACCGATATTCTAAAAAGTGGGAAATGTCGAAAGATAATGGTACTAATGTGATCAAAGCTCTTGTCGAGAGATCAGTAGGGAATCCTAGCAGTTAACAACAAATCAATTTGGGATGGATTGATCCATCCACATATCGGAAGTTATGCTCTACACTTAGCAGTTCATATCGACATGTTTCATCGGCCACGACATCACAAAGAACAATGCGACAAAATTATAAGGCTTTGAGGACAAAGCCTTTCTAAGAGAGTGGCAATGTAACGAACATAAATAAAGAAATAATTAAATAATTAAATAGTTAATAGTTTAATAGTTAGGAAAAGACGTGTCTTCTCATCTTAAAGGTCTGGCCATATTTAAAGGCAACCAAACCATTGTAATAAGAATCTCTTACATTATCATTTATTCTATTATATTCCTATATGGATTATTTACATTGTTTATGTTTGTTACATAATACATGTTTTGTGTTTCTTGATCCAAAGTTCTTCCCAAGGTTTGATGGTGGGCTTGGAAAGATTATGTTGAACATGATTATGAGGGGTTTTTTATTTTGACATTATTTCACTGACTTGATCGTGCACCGACAGTTGATAGGAATCATCTTTAAATTAAAAAAGAGGGTTGTTCTAAACAAGAACTAGTTCATACTGTTGATTCCTTTGTTGTATATCGTCATGCTAGAGAATTTCCACTTTGGATTTTGAATCTTATAAATTAGTTAGAATAGTTTGGAGAGTTTATTTTCCGATCATGATTGAATCATCAACAACAATACGTATTAGAATGTTCACTAAGTGTAGTATTTCTTCAATTCGAGACATTATTAGGACTAAATGAGGCCTCCTTGTGTAGGTAGGTCCAATTGACTTGACAACAAAGAAGAGGGCTTCTTGAAATTCCACCCTTTCACAATAAGACTCAACAACAAAACTCAAACTCAGAAAATGGAGGGGTGTCAGTCCGAGTCGAGAATGAACCCAAGTATAATGCAATTCAACTTACATCTAATTTGACACTTACATAAGAATATTGCAAGTACAATCAAACTTACAAAACACACTCTTTACAAGTTAAATGCTCAACTTGAGTTGATATGTATGGTTTACATTATATGGTACTACGTGGCCAATTGAATGTATTCTGCAGCAAATTCCACGAGTGTCTCCTCCAATGCAACCTCCCTTCATGAAATCCTTGCTCTAACTATCTGAAGAAATGATAGCATAAGGGAGTCTTGAGTCTTGTATCTACTCAAGAATACTCCATGTGCTTGAATTATTTGGTAATTGGTTCTTTGTGAAGATGTGACCACTATCCTTCACACACAAATATCACATATGCACTGAATGATTTACAATTGATATCGCATTCCAGAGGCAGAGTTCTGGGCTCCCACTTGCAAGTATTTATGAACAACCTCGACCTCGAAAGATGTTTTCCTTTTCTTTATTTATTTCTTCACTTCACTTCAACGAAGGTTGAGGGCTTCATTGTCAAACAATCTAGTTCGATATAACTCCAAGAAATACGTGCTTGCTTCACTTCAACAAAGGTTGAGAGCTCTCTAGACTTGGAACAAAAACAGACCATGTAAATAATGTGTTGTGCTCATGAAAACATATCAGATTGTTCTATTGATCAGGCATCTAACAGTAGGTTGGAGAGTGAACACACGTAAATTTGCAGACTAACACATAGTAACCATAGGTATCTGCCACGCGGAGACACAAGAAAAATGAGTATAGTAGTGGAAGGAGCCACAATGTAATGACACACAGGTTAATTTCGGAAGCCATCACCAGGGCATATACATAGAGAAATCATGGGTTGCAAATATGAAGTACGGAGTAACAGCACTTCAAACGTTGATAGCAGCCACGAGGTTGAAGGTGGCATGCAGCACAAGGGAAGCCTGCGTCAACAATGAAAGCGTACGGCCTCACAGATGAGACCCAAAGAAAGCTCCTTTACAAGACCAAATGATGCTATAGCTCCTTAGGTTGGTGGCTTCTATTCCGTGCGAAACTCTGGTTGCAGATAAACGAAATAGTATTGATACAATACTCCACTAGAGATGCAACATATTATCAATATAATAAATTGTTTAGGCTGGTGGATTTCTTCAATCCTCAGGATATTTTACAGAAAACAATGATCCATTTTGCAGTGACAATGCCAATGAAATATGTGGTAGTGGGCTCTCTGTGTCTGACAATGCGTCCAACGTCGTCGACAATGCGTAAGATGACAATTAATATTTTCTTGCTCACATAAGATTGCGGATGATCGATTCCATGAAGAGGCCTCATATTTGATGACCAGTTCGAAACTGTGAGCTTGTTAACATGCAACTTCCGTCTTTGCAAATGACGACGCCATAAACAAATCATAATAGGTATATATGTATCCAGTTGAGTTTCTCCACTTCATGGTAAGTAGGATATGGATGAAACATTCTTGATTTCTATTGAAGTAAATATGTTCCATGCGTAGAAACAATGAAGGCATTGCAATTCGTATGCGAGCTGATCCCAACAATATTTGTACACAGGTTAAATAGTGATTGTACACAAGTTAAATAGTGATTGCGGAGAGACTTGCACAATGAACATATTTTCCATGGGCCCTCGGAACTATCGGCTCTAATACCATTGTTGGGATTCCCATGAGGGTAGACAAGTAATGAATAAACAAAATAATTAAAGACACATATAATTAAATGTCAAAGCAAACATTTATCATTAACATATTTATATATAAATACATTGAGATGACCCCTGGGTTCATATTCCCAAGTCATCTCTTAGACTCCACATGGATGTTCATATTCACATGTGACTCTTGGCATGAATGTTCATAATAATACAAAATATAACAATAATTAACCCTTAAAGGATTAATATTTCCAATACATCTATGCCCTATATTCCAGTGGATCTCCAACAACTTATTGACAAACATTCCAAGGTATTTGGAGAAATTCCTAATGGACTTCCACCTACTAAAGATCATGATGCTATTCACTTGAAACCAGATAGTGTACCACCTAACATCAAACCCTATAGATGCCCATGTGCATAAAAGAGTGAAATTGAAAAAATGGTTCAAGAAATGTTAGATGCAGGAACCATTCAACCTAACCAGAGTACTTTCTCTACACCAGTGGTGATGGTTCATAAAAAGGAAGTTTCATGGAATGTGTCCATACTATAGAGAGCTCAATAAGATGACCATAATAGATAAGTTTCCTACTCCCATCATTGATAAATTATAATATGAATTATAGGGACAAATTTTCTTTACCAAGATGGATCTTCATTCTCGATATCATCAAATTAGAATGAGGAAAGAGGAAAAACCACTTGGGGAAAATCCTCCCTAAAAAATGGACATGAAAGAGAAACCAAAAAAACTGTATACTCTCCAAACTAGAGGAATATGTCTAGAGGAATCTTCTTCTGTCTAGAGGAATATTCTTCTTAGGAAGAAGAGGAATGTGCTCAACTAGATCAGAAACATGTACAATTGCATGATGGAAATTGAATCCATGTAGAACAATTGAAACATAATGATAGTAGAATGAATGCATGTGCTCTTTAGACTTGAAATTTGAACAACCAGGGTGCCAGGTCCAAAAGAGACTTGAGGTGCTTGAGAATGTGAACCAACAATGATGAAAGTGATCCCAAGAAAATAATAAGGCTCTTGAAGCATCAATTTCAAATCATGAGAGTTGTAATCAGCTCTAAGATTGTGGAACAAGAGTCCCATGTGCGCCATTGTGATGGAAAAAGCTTCTCCGTCTTCAAGTGAACTTGAAGGAATTCTGCTAGTCATGGTGTAGGAATACATAGGAAGCAAAAGAGTGTGAAGCAATGAGAGATCTTCACTTGAATTCCAAACTTCTCCTTGACCATATTTCGAACCAATACTCTCATATGAAGTTTTTATTTTTTCTAGAGAAGGATCATCATGATCACCAACCAGCAACCCATCTTCAACATTCGTAATCGAAGACATAGAGGAGAAGCAAGTGGAATGTAGAGACATCTCTTCAACAATATTGATGGCAATAGCTCGTATGTTATCTTTAGGAAAAACAACTTCTTGGAAAATAGAGGAAGCCACAAAGGAAGATATTTGAGTTGGATCATTTGTTGAATCTGTATCTTCTTCTTCTTCCATTTGAACAACTTCTTGAGAAATGCATGAGGCTAAGACCTTTGGAGGGAGAACACATGAGGAGGTGTCCATTTTCTTGCTCTCCATATAGCTAATATTTTCTTTCTGCATACCAAGAGATCTATCTAGATTTCTCCAAAGCTCAAATGGATACTCAGTAGAATCAATGAAATAATGCATTCTAGGAGGTATAGCTAGAAACATAGTTCCATACGCTCTATCATAGTCATTGAGCCAATCACACTTCTCTTCATAAGATTCTGTCTCGCTCACAGCACCAATAGAGACATCAAAGAGACATTTTCTCTTGAGATATGCACATCTTTTCTTTCCACTCATAATAGTTGAATGGAGAGAGGAGAGGAATTGCTTTCAAATCCATGAAGTTGTTGTAGGCACCTGCAAAACACACACTTGGAAATATATTTTGGAAGCAAGAATAGGATCCCCTATGGCACTCTGATACCATGTCAAATTCTATATGTGTCACAGGTGGATGTAGATTAATAGAGAAAGCTTCACTTAAAATTTTCCAAACATAGACAGGAAAATATGAGAAATATGAAGAAAATATTAAGTAGAACAAAAGAGCAAAAGCTTCAAGTGGATTTATCTTCCATTGCATTATTATTCAACAATATGTGTACAATATATAGATGCTCTCAAGAGTCAAAATCAAGAGACTTAGAGGTGATTTGAGTAGCTCACAATAATGAGGACTTATCTTGAATAATTCCCCACTAACCGACATTAATGCCATCCAACTCATGCTTGGACCTCACAGATTGGTCAATAACACCTATGAGAGCCATGAGTGGATAAGTATGAACATATGTGTGGACCAAAGTAGTGGAGTAGTGGTTTTATGATCACTAGTGGCTATTAATACAACAAATAGACCAAATCAAGCACGTAGTACCCTTAGAATCCTTAAAACAGGGAAACTATCAGAAGACATCCTAAGAACTAGGGAATGGACACATTGACTCCCAAAACTAAGGAAATATGGCAGACTTGTGGGAAAACAAGGTGGATAAGTAATACCACTAGTCTAAGTAGTCAAATGTGGACAAACATGTGGTCCAAGACACTAGACTACGTACTAATGAACCAAACAACACTAGGTAGAACAACATAAGGGCCATGGCATGTCTATGATGGGAATATTGTTATAAAAACTATAGCATCACCACTATAATGAGTCAGTTAGGAAGTTAGTGGGTTAGTGGGAGTGGGGAAATATTAGTGTGCCCTATGTATATGTATTAAAAAGAAAATTTTGGGGTTAATAGCGAATGTTCGTAGTATAGTTTTGTGCCATGTGTTAGGATATTCCTATACTCCATCCTAGTCCCACCAGTATTTTGATCATTTACATTTTCAGTCATGCATGCACCTTTTAGGGTTTGCATGCATTCTAGGGTTTGCATGCATTTTGCATGCATCCCAGTCATCAGTCCAGCACCTAGCCCTCAGTTAGCCAGCCCCCAGGAGCTTCTCACTATTCAGTTTTAGCCCTCCAGTTGCTTAGTGCGCCCTTCTTCCTTGATTTTAGGGAGCAACTCACCCTTCTTCACCTACCAGTTCAGTTACACTCAGTTACAGTCAGTTACAGTCAGTTACACTCAGTTACATTGAGTTACACTCAGTTACACTCAGTTACATTCAGTTACAGTCAGTTACACTCAGTTACACTCAGTTACATTGAGTTACACTCAGTTACATTCAGTTACTCTTAGTTACATTGAGTTACACTTAGTTACATTGAGTTACACTCAGTTACACTCAATTACACTTAGTTACACTGAGTTACACTTAGTTACACTGAGTTACACCTACCAGAGTTAGTTTGACTGATGGTTGACAGTTACTTGAGCATTGATGACTCCACTGATGATGATGAAGACTTCCAGTTGCGCTCCGATGATCATGAGGACACCTAGTTGTGCTCCGATGACACTCCAGTGATCCTTTGATCACTCCATGAAGGCTAATTCGAATTGCCACCTTAGGCATTCGAATTCCTCATGCATTGTATTATTTATATGTCCATTTGTGATTAATAATCCAGTATGACCGAAGTATTATTGCTTCTATCTGAGTTCTACTGTACCATATTATTCTGTTGCTCATTATACTGCATGTATCACTCTTCTTCTATTTTCTTGCTTAATCATAATTATTCTCTTGTGAGATACATCATCTCTTAGATCTGCTGTGAGGATTTTCACATGGTATCAGAGCATGTTGAGAGTATTGTTTATCTCCATTCTTGAGAGTTTTTTGCAGGTTATTACCAAGATTTCGAGTACAGCAGTTGTAGCAGAATCTGCATTTTTGCAGCAGTAGCAGTTGCAGTTATTCTATATTGTTTTTGCAGGTCTTCTACAACTTCAATGAATTTAGAAGAAATTACTCCTCTTTCTCCATTCAACTATGATGAATGGAAACCAAGAATGATAGCATATTTGAAGAGCCATGATCTCTTTGATTGCTATTTTGAAAGAGAGTTCGAATCCTCTACAAAGAAGATTAAATGGTTGAATAAAGGTGACATGCACATTGGAAGAATGATGCTTGCTATGACCGATTACATATTGTACCCGACCATCATTGATATTGAAACTCCAAAAGAGTTATGGGCTCATCTAGATGAAAGATTCGGCAAAAAGAATGATGGATTTGGTCCAAATCCCTTCAAAAGCAAGCAAGTTGATGCATTCGCTCCACTTGATGGTCTCTCAGATCATGATGCATTCGCTCCTCCTGATGGTCTCTCAGATCATGTTGCATTCTCTCCCCTTGATGATCTCTCAGATCATGAACCAGTATCATCTCATATTGAAGTTGTTGACAAAGAACTTGCAGATTCTTCGCTCATGCTCAAACTTTCTTCTCTTTCTGTGCCAGCTCACACTCTAGATATTGCAGAAGGTCCTAAATCCTGTCTTGCACCAGAGTTTGTTGGTTTGCATCATGATCACATGATTATTTCGGAGGTAACATCAGCTATTGGAGGTAATGCATTCGCTCCTCTTCAGCAAACATCTCTTATTTACTACTATATGATCATTAGCACATGCTTTCCGAAGGTTATTGAAGAATATGGCCATTGCCACCCGCTTGAGATAATTTCTCATGCATCATATGATAGTTTTGATCTCACCCCTGCTGGTTCAAAGGAGATCTCAAGAAACTGTTTTGAAAGTCTTAAATCTGATTTTGATTTCAAGCAAACATGTAATAGTTCTTTTTGGCATAATCTCACCCATGGTGGTTCGAAGGAGAAGACAAAGGACTATATGCACATTCAAAAATTTGATCCTACCTCAGCTGATTCGAATCACAGGTTCAAGGATCATTCTAATACTGTTGGATTTGTTCTCATCACATTCGATCTGAAGAGCAAGTACAAGCACATGCTTTTTGAGCATGATCCACTTCTTCCCAAGAAGAAGATACCTCCAGACATATGACCAAGCATCACACATGCTTGAGTTTGGAGCCTTTATTTTTTTATGTGTGCCTTACAGTCTATTTTTTGAGGAGGGGGTATGTTTCCCATGAAATTTTCCCACTTCCTTAGTTTATTGATTGTTATTATTCATTGTATTGGGTGACCTTTGGTCTTAGTTACCAGGGCCCAGGATGGATTAAGGGGGGGTGTTAGGATATTCCTATACTCCATCGTAGTCCCACCAGTATTTTGATCATTTACATTTTCAGTCATGCATGCACCTTTTAGGGTTTGCATGCATTCTAGGGTTTGCATGCATTTTGCATGCATCCCAGTCATCAGTCCAGCACCTAGCCCTCAGTTAGCCAGCCCCCAGGAGCTTCTCACTATTCAGTTTTAGCCCTCCAGTTGCTTAGTGCGCCCTTCTTCCTTGATTTTAGGGAGCAACTCGCCCTTCTTCACCTACCAGTTCAGTTACACTCAGTTACAGTCAGTTACAGTCAGTTACACTCAGTTACATTGAGTTACACTCAGTTACACTCAGTTACATTCAGTTACAGTCAGTTACACTCAGTTACACTCAGTTACATTGAGTTACACTCAGTTACATTCAGTTACTCTTAGTTACATTGAGTTACACTTAGTTACATTGAGTTACACTCAGTTACACTCAATTACACTTAGTTACACTGAGTTACACTTTGTTACACTTAGTTACACTGAGTTACACCTACCAGAGTTAGTTTGACTGATGGTTGACAGTTACTTGAGCATTGATGACTCCACTGATGATGATGAAGACTTCCAGTTGCGCTCCGATGATCATGAGGACACCTAGTTGTGCTCCGATGACACTCCAGTGATCCTTTGATCACTCCATGAAGGCTAATTCGAATTGCCACCTTAGGCATTCGAATTCCTCATGCATTGTATTATTTATATGTCCATTTGTGATTAATAATCCAGTATGACCGAAGTATTATTGCTTCTATCTGAGTTCTACTGTACCATATTATTCTGTTGCTCATTATACTGCATGTATCACTCTTCTTCTATTTTCTTGCTTAATCATAATTATTCTCTTGTGAGATACATCATCTCTTAGATCTGCTGTGAGGATTTTCACACCATGTAATAGAAGTATTCACTGCTTATGTTGAAGACAATTTTGGAGAAGCTGAGTTGCTGATATGTAGGTTGTGTGCGCATATCCATTGTGTGAAATGAGAAAATCTGTAAGTTCTAATTGAAGTGCTTATTTGGCCATGACTCTAATAAAATACAAGTGCTTCCATGGTTTTTCCTAGATCGGTTTCCACATTAAAACATGGTGTCTTATGTGTGTTAATGTTTTGTGATGTGATATGTGTTTCTTTCCTCCATTGAACTATTAATTGAATAAATGATTGAAGTAAATGCATAAAGAATGAATGTGATATATCAATCGGATACAAGTTCTGAAGTATGTCATAGTTATAAATCTGTTGAACCTCGAGTTTGTTGATGCTCCGTAGGTGCAACATGGTAATGAATGTATTTTTTGGTGAAGACTTAACTAAGTCAGGATATTTGTCAATGTTATGTAATGGGTTTTAATAATCAATATATTGTGTAATGAATATTCCCCTTCTATGCTGTATGAATTCTAGTTCCTGTAGTCCCCATAGATACTTCGGGTGAGACTTCATCTACTTTGCAGGTGTTGCCGAAAGGGATTTAATCCCTTTCGTGCCAGTGTCTATGGATCATGGATTTTGTTGGTGGATGTTAAGTGTTGAACCCTGGTCGAAGTAAAAGGCACCAACAAATGGTTATGTTGCCGGGACCAGGAATTTTGAGGTGAAGGGGAATGTTGTGGCATCCGACTAAGCCAGAGATACAGGATTGGGTAGACCTACAACTGGAAGAATTTGCAAGAAAGCATAATAGACACCCACAACTCAATAATGAATATTGGTTATATGAGTTTGTTTTTAATGGTATTCATGAAGTATTATTTGGCGAGTTCTCGTTGATATTGCATCAATGGTTAGCAAGGTTGACTGAAAAAAAGACAAATTTCCAAGGAGGTGAACCTAGGTATTGGACACCTGAGCTGATACAACGATTGAAGGGTGTGAACAATAGAATCTCTCACGCAGTAGATTTCTGGCTATACAGTGTGTTAGAGGGGTATACTATCGAATTTGCTGTTGACACTATCAAGTCATATAGTGCAGCAGAACATGAGTTCTTTGAAGGTTTGCGTGGTAATTACCTCAATTCATTGAACTTGTCGATCAAAAAACTTCTTTGTGAAAAAGTTGTAATGCCAATGGACAATGTTCTGGATGAAATTAATAGGATGATATGATATGATAAGTGGAGACAAAATTGAATCAAATGAAGAGTGTGTATTTTTGCGGAGTGGCAGACAGTTTTGGTCGAACTAGAGGAGGATAACTATGAAAAAGAAGAGGGGTTGCAGTGCGACTGAAAAGAGAAAATACAAATCAGTACCACAGTTTGACAAGGATTCTAGTGACGAAGAGGTTGACTACAAGCTCATTCCTAAGGAAGGAGAAGGATATGAAGGACAGTCCTAGACTCGAGGTTGTGACATACCCATGACCTCGCGTACATCTCCGGAGAATCAGGGAAGACCTAATATTTCTTCACATTTTATTCTATCTAGTTAGAGTAGTAGTAGTAATCCGAAGAGTACTTCGTCGAGTGGGAAAGCTCCAAGTAGTGGTCCATTAGTAGTAAATCAATCAAAGTTCCAAAGGCCCAGAATGGTCGGGGATGACATGGAGTTAACTATTTTTAATGGGAATGGATCGGAAGATATGGAACAACACTGGTTTTATGCAATGTTGTATGGAATGTGAAGCAAGTCCAGGACGACAATGTCAAGTTGGCGCAGTTGATCACAACTTTTCGAGGTTGTGCCTTAGACTGGTTTATGAAGTTTTCTGAATTTATTGGTAATCATCATGCGAAGACCTTGGAAAAATTCAAGGAGGGACTGAAGATTGAATTTAAGAAGCCGAAGTATGAATCTCAATGTATTACAGAATTGAACTAAATCAAGCAAGTAATGAATGAGTTTGTCTGGGACTTCGACCAACGATTCAAAACATTGATGGCTTGTACAAGATTGCCAATGAATGATCTACAACATAAGGAATGGTTTATTGCTGCATTGCTGCCCCACATCAGAATTCCACTTATGCAACAGAAGATACCGACACAGACGAAGGCATTGGAGCTAGATATGAAGTTAGAAGCATCACCTATCGTGGATACTAGCGATGGTATGGCTCAAATTCAGTTGTAGTTAGAAAACCTGTCTATTCAAATTCAAGATATTAATAAGGAAAAATAAAAGTGTGAAGATGTTTGGTGCACTAGGTGTAAAGAAGATGGACACTCTAAAGATCAATGTATAGTGTTTCATGACTACCTTAATGCTAGCAATCCAAGTCCAATAAATCTTGCTATATGGTGCTCAATCTGTTAGACCAAGGGACATCGAACAAAAGAATGCTACTTGCTACAGAAGATGGTAAGTGCTACTTAGAACTTATGATGTAATTTCAGTAGCTTTATTGGGGATGACGAAAAACACTTTCGAGCATACCAGTTTCTCACTAAACAAACTGTAGACACATTTCTTATGATAGGAGAAGGTTCAATTGAAATACCTAGAGAACAATTTAATCAACCTCGAGGGAGATTCAGAGGCCATGGACGAGGAGTATTTGGCCGAGGTAGAGGAAAAATCATATGTTATAATTGCAGTACTTTTGGACATTATGCTAGAGATTGTCCCCATCTTGCTACATCTTGTACATACTGCAAAGTGCTGGATCATACCATTGAAGACTGTCCACAACTTATAGCTAAGTGACAAGTGAAGTAGAATCAAAATCAAAATAAGAATCAACACGTGCAAAATATTTCGGCGGAACCGCAACCGGGTCAACATACTATCATTGTTGTCACCAGGGGTGGTGCTGCAACAGGAGGAGATAAGATCAATAACAATAACCTAAGGGATCCAAGGGTCAAACCAGTAGCTAAAAATCCACCACAGTTTGATGTCTAGAAGAAGAAAAGTGTATTCCTTGAAGCTCAGAATGAATTTTTGAAGGCCGCATGAACACATTCCTTGCTGCCTGCCCATGAAGAAGGAATTGTGTATGACATGCCACCTCACTTCGACAAGTATGTGCCAAAAAAGACTTTTGGAAAAGTAAGTTCCCTTAATACATTCCTCATAATTTGTTTGGATTTGGTTAAAGATGAGGATGCTTTAAGATAATTTCATAAATTACTTGGAGAATCTGAAGAAGAAGTGTGATCCGAAAGGGTTGTTAATCATGTCTAGAGAATACATAATACTGGTCGAGAACTATGACTTAATGCACAAATTGGTGACTATGATATGGATTTTGTCATTTTATATCTGGGTTCAAATGTAAACATCTTGAATAAGAAAATGTGGGAGAACATGGGTAATTCGAAGTTAGTCTGGTCACCTATCCAACTATGCCTAGCTAATAAGCATAAAGTAATACCATTTGGGAGAATGGTTGGGGTTTTTGTCGAAGTAGGACTATTCACATATGCATATTTTGAAGTGATAGAGATCATCGAAACACCAATTTGTATCCTGCACTACTGGGTATTGATCGGGCCATTCAGAATCAGACTGTCATAAACTTCAAAAAGAGAGTTCTGACATTTGAAAATGAGGAAATTAGAGTTGTCGCACCTCTGGATCCATTAGAAGGGAAGATATATGTAGAACCAGTCAAAGGAGAATATGATACTCAATATCTTGATAATATCTATAATATATCCTCAAAGCTCGATGATTATATCCATCCTACAATAGATGGTACGCTGAGCTAGAAAAATGGAAGTTCATGTTCATCTAATTCAGGTGAAGCTCTTGAAAATTGGTATAATAGGCTACATGCAGTCTCTATGCAAAGGTGCGCTCATGTGACAAAGTCCCTGCAATGGGTTGGAACTGAGGTATGTAGTCTTCCAACGTATGAAGGTTTACCTAATGTGGGTCATTTTATTGACGAATTTGAAACTCAAGTCCCTGAAAAATATCACTTATTAGCCATGGGTGTCTCCCTAAAAGCAACACCGGCGAGATGCTGGGCCACACATAAGCACTCTATAACTAGTTGGTCGTAGTGTAGAAAATAGTTATAAATTCGGTTGGGTCTAGAGAACCCATACATAGGAGTGAAATATACAATACTTACTAGTCATGTTGATCATGTGGCTACTTGTAGTACAATTTGGCATAATATACCTAAGTAAGAGTGGGTCCATATGTTCATCCATACCCTTGATACTATTCCAACGAATTGGTATACGTCCCTGGAGTTGCGACAAGGAACTGTAGGTTGGGATTGTTTGGTTGCAAGTTTTAAACATATGTTTAACTATGAGGATGAAATTCCCATAATAGATGCGACTCTGCAAATTATTAAGGCTAAAATTTTCGAAGAAATCCCAGGATGAGTATCCAATCTTCCACAATGGACCACGACAATGGAGAAAAGGCTGGAATGTTACAATATTAGTGGTGGAAGAGAAGATGACGATCTGAGGGATGTCCATATCCCAGAAAGTGAAGGAAGTCGTGATTTGAAGGGACTAGATATATCATCATATAAGTTTGTACATCCAAATAAAAATGGTAAATATTGGCTCTACAAAAAATCTAAAGTTTGCAAATATAGGTGATTATTGAGATGATGAAACTATGGGAAAAATGACTGACTTATTGCATGAGTTCCAATATCTGTTTCCTACTAAATTTTCTGAGATGAAAGGTATAGTTGGTGATTTGGGTGAAATGAAGATCCCCCTGAAACTAGGTGCTAATATTGTGAAGCAGCGGTTGTACAGACTAAATCCGCGGTATAAATAGAAGGTGAGAGAAGAGATCGACAGAATGCTTGATGCGAGAATTATTGAACCTGTGTAAGAATCCGAATGGCTCAGTCCTATGTTGTTCCAAGACAAAAATACTAGAGAGATCTGAATCTGTGTCGACTTGTGGAAGCTAAATGACGCATGTTTACATGATCCTTTTCCCTCTCCTTTCACAAACGAAGTGCTTGAGATTGTCGGAGGGAAGGAGGCTTACTCTTTTACAGACGGATTCTCTAGATATCACCAGGTTAAAATCACTAAGGAGGGTCATCATAAAACCAATTTTGCGATAGAATGGGGTTGTTTTCAGTATACAGTAATTCCCTTTGGCCTTAAGAATGCTCCCGCTATTTTTTCAAGAATAGTTGTCGCTACCTGCAAGGAGTTTATTCATAAGTTCCTAGAAGTATATTTTGATGATTGGACTATCTATGAATTAATAAAGAATCATATTGACAATTTGAGGCTCATGTTATAATGGTGTCGCCAGTATCAAATATCTTTGAATTTGAAGAAATGTATATTTTGTGCTCCATTTGGTATATTGTTAAGCCATGTTGTATGTAAGTAAGGTATGTTGGTCGATCCTGCAAAGATTTCTATCATTGTTGACTTCCCTCCACCTACTACAGTTTGAAAGCTGAGAAAAACCTTGGGTCATATAGGATATTACAGGAATTTTATTAAAGGCTACGCCTAGATAACAAAGTTGATGGAGAAGTTTCTAAAAAAGGATGCAAAATTTCAGTGGAATGAAGAATTCCAACAGAGTCTTTATACAATGAAGGAAAAGATGGTTACAACAACTATTTTAGTATTTCCTAATTGGAAGAAAGAGTTTCATGTCCATGTTGATGTGTCACCTGTTGCTTTAGGGGCGGTCCTTGCTCAACCAAGTGAGGGGTCCATCAACCACCCTATTGCATTTGCTAGCAGAAAATTGTCCACTACAAAATGAAATTACATTACAACTGAAAGAGAGGGACATGCTATGGTTTATGCATTACAAAGATTCAGACATTATTTACTGGGAGGACATTTTAGGATGCTTACTGACCATTATGCATTGAAGTACCTGGTGAATAATATAGTGTTGGGGGGGATATTTTTCGGTGGTTGTTGTTGTTGTTTCAATAATACAATTTTGAAATTATAATTAAGCCAGGGAGGTTGAATGCAGGTCCTGACCATCTGTCGAGTTTGGAAATGAGAGAAGCACCAACTAGCTTAGAAGACAACGTCCCTAGCGCATAGTTCTTTTCGGTAAGGATGGTTGATGACGAATTTTAGGATATCGTGACATTCTTGTCTACATGAATGCCATTAAAAGGATACATGATTGCACAAAAGAAGCAATTAGTATTCAAGTCCACTGATTATCATCTAATCGTTGGTTAGTTGTATAAGCTGGGACCAGATGAATTATTGCGTCGATGTGTTGTGGAGCACAAGTGACCAATCATATTGGCTGAGGCTCATGAAGGGGTTGCAGGAGGCCATTATGCAGGAAGATATACAACAAAAAAGATATTAAGATCAGGATTATGGTGGTCGACCCTTCACAAATATGCGGAAGAATACTTCCGAAACTGCGATGTGTGTCAGAGGATAGGGAAGCCTTCAAGAAGAGACACAATTCCTTTAGTACCTTCGATTACATTGAAAGCATTCGACAAGTGGGCTATTGATTTCATGGGACCTATTAACCCACCAGGAAAAAGGATAGGAGAAAGATATATTATAACTGCAATAGATTATCTTACACGTTGAACTGAAGCAGTGCCTATTCAGGATTGTACTGCTCCAACTGCTACAAAGTTTTTATTTGAGAATGTCATTACCAGGTTTGGATTTTTGCACATTATACTAAGTGACCAAGGTACACATTTTTTTAATAAGACCATCGAAGCTCTTACTGAATAATTTCAAGTTCATCATCACAAAAGTACCCCATATCACTCGGAGGAAAATGGAACTATCAAAGCATTCAACAAAATTATAGAACATGCACTCACTAAAGTCTGTAACGTGAACTGTGACGACTGGGATTTAAGAATCCCTGCAATATTATGGGATTATAGAACAACATGTAAACAGTTGGTAGTCCAAACCCCTTTTAAGTTGGTGTACGGATGGGAGGCTATGAAGCCCATGGATTATATTGTCCCCAGTTTAAGGATTGCATATTTTATAGGTATGTCTGATACTGGTGCTATTGAGGAAATGTTTGCACAGTTACTTCAATTAGAGGATGACCTCTTTGTCATGGGTTTTCATCAGCAGGTGCAGAAAGACTGAGACAAGGCATGGCATGATCACCACATCACTAAAAAAAAATTTCTGTGAGGAGACTTAGTTCTTATCTACAACAAAAATTTCATCAAACACCATGTTAAGCTATGGATGCACTGGCTAGGACCATATGTTATAAATTTTATTGTAGAAGGAGGTGCGGTACAGTTACAAACACTAGACGTTCAAATAATTCAAGGATTGGTGAATGGGAGTCGGCTGAAGCCCTATATGGATAGCCACAGTGTGTCAAAGTGAAAAGAATTGATTACAAGTTTGTGCATAGAAAACACACACACACACAAAAAAAAAAATTGGAAACCCCAAGTTTTATTTCTGTCGTAGTTGTTTGTGTCGTAGATTAGTTGCATCGATGTATAGTTATGTTAGAGCTTTAAGGAAACTCAAATTTACCATTGCGTCAAAGATATATTATATCGGGTACTCCAGTCGAAGTCGAAAGATGTTGGTTGGAAACCCCAACTTCCCAGAATGTCAAAGTGACTCTATTTGTTGAAGTTGGTAATATGTTGAAGAGAATTTGTCAAAGTGCTTTTCCTGTTGCCAAGAAACCCCAACATGATAATTCTGTCAAAGTTATATAGTTTCATGAGTGAGTTGTTCGTTGCAGTTCTATTTCTCGAAGTTCCGTAGTGACCTTACCTGTATAAGTTGTAGTTGGGACACATTTATTGCTTCTTTTATGATGCATTCTATAGCGACACTAGTGGCCTTTTCAAATTAAATGTTGAAGTGATTGACATGTGTGAAGAGATCTGCCACTTCCCTTTTCATCATTTGTGAATCTAGGAAAATTAATCTATCTCGAGAATGATAGACGGATCACACCCAAGGGATAAATTTAAAATCCCTCTCCTCCCTCACTCATTCTTCATTGTGACTTTGAGCCATTGCAATCATGATTAAGAAGCTAGAGCCGAACTCTGTTTTTGATATTGTGAAGTTGTGCGATACCAAAATGCAGGTCGAATTCTTAGTAGGGAATGAATATTAGGGATCTGTCGAAGAAGTCCCAATGTCAGGCTCCATTTCAACCAGTTTGGAGTAGCCTGAGGTAGTTTCTTCACAAATTCCATGGAATATGCCTCGGAAGTCAATAAAATCCAACCACCCTAGTCCCAAACCAAGAACAAAGGCATGCCATGATGTAGGCACATTTGCGATGTTCTTTCTAGAGTATGCCCCACCCCGTAATGCCAGATAAAAACCTGTGAGGATGCAAAAGAATGCACAGTATCAAATTGATATTGTTCTTGTGCCAAAGGGAGTTATAATGCAGGGAGATATATTGAAGAGCATTCAAAAGTTATCATATGCTAATCACGACACCAGTAAATTTGCAGAATTTAACTATACCAATTACATGAGGCCTGTTTTCACAACAGAGGGAAATCCGATTGAGTTAGAGCCGCAACAATGGGTTCTCAGTGTGGTCCATGTCGGTATATTACCTTTATTGCACTAACCACACTTTTGTCACATTGATGAGGCTAATGCGTGTGTGAATAATCTCTTGGTATGTTTGCATGGAGGGTGCCTTTGGTTGGAAACCAAGGTATCTATTGATACATACCTCATTTCTCAAATTACGGGTTTACCTAAGGCTGGGGTAGACTCATCGCAGTTATTTGTTGGTGAAGAGCGAGACTGTGACTTGGAAACAAGGATGAAGGAAAAATACAACTTGACCAAGAGAAACTGGGGCTTTGAGGCAGCCTCTATCAGCGACCACGCTATTTGGTTCACTGCTGAGCTATTAACAAATAATTTAGTAAGAAAGAACATACAAACCAGGTGACTTCCTCTATGATTGTTGCGGTAGAGAGCAGTGTGCGATGGGAGTTAAGATGAATTGGTTGAATTTCTTGTTAAATGAGTTCCTTGCAGATGCCAAGAACACGCAAGAAAATGGTGCCCCTTTACATATTCATGGTTTTTATTACTCATCTCTTTTATAGGTTGGGTGGAGCCTACAAAATATCAAGGAATGCAACCTATCAACCCATGTTAGGGGTCGCGTTACATGAATTTATATTTATCGGATAAGGATCCGCCAACAAGAGAGTAATGTGTCGTTGTATTTGCAGCTTCAGGCACTGAGGTACTATGTGGTTTAGATAACATAGATTGATGAAGTAGTGGTGGCTAAATATTGTGGAGTGGCAAAGTTCAAAGTTGGGCCCCACCACATACATGTATAGGAAAGAAGGGACCCACACCAGCAATGGTTGGTGATGGGATTCAAATTATCCAATGACAAGGTAGAATAGATGATTCACGAATGGTCACCAGAGTGGCAAGTACTTGTCGAACCTGAAACCATATCATTGGAACCATCACAGCAGGAGAAACATAAAGATGGTACATATGGCCAACAACAAAATAGACAAAACATACAACAAAATGAAAGGGGAGGTGATGATGTAGAAGATTAGGAATCCAACGAGAAAATTCAAGACAAGGTGCATGGAAGAAGCAAAAAGAACAATGCCATGACACTGTCCAGGATTTGACAGATGATAATATCAATATCCTATTTGACAGGATGAACAAAGTGGCAGAGGAGAATAGAAGGAAAATGGAAGATAAGAAAATCCAACTATTCAATAGCGTCACCGACGTTCTGGATACGTTTTGTACATAGGTAAATAAGATCCGAATCTCAGTTATGTTGCAGAGCACATCAGCGCACGTCGAGGTTGGGAAAGAAGAGAAATCAAAAGACCAGGAAGCATCACTTCCCTCTATGGAAGGGGTAGTGAATATTTTTCCTCGAGCAATTACGTTTGAAGAACTAGGAAGCAATGTCGAGCTTCCAAATTCGGGGTATGTAGACCTTAAATTACCTGCATTACCCCTTTACATGTTGCACAAGATACATGAGAGTG